>CM075939.1:16150924-16750924 GCA_038030265.1 Corythucha ciliata | reverse complement strand
GATTGTCCCACCAAGAGACTTCTCCATGGGGGGGGGGAGCCAGACTTTGGCTAAAATGTATACTTTGAGTGAGGCCATATCAGTCAATTTTCATTTTCCTGCTTAATCAGTAGTGTAACCAGGTTATGTGATGCCCCGTGTGGAGTGGCTTTTATAGTCCTGTTTATACCTTCAACAAATAAATGGAACTGGTCCATCAATCCGATCCAGACTTTTTCAAGAACATACGTTTGCTGATTCTGTGCCGTACATAAATCCAATTGAGGAGGTTTGCTCTTTATGCGGATGAAATCCCGCTGAAACTGCTGAAAGGCCCAAAAAAGCCGCGGAAGTCAAAAATGACAGATACTCCTCCAATTTTACGGGTTCCCCTAATTTAAAACCCGAATTTTGGGAGGCCGGCTGCCCCCAAAAACTATAAATTTCACGGGTTTCCCCATGAAACCCCCCGATTTCAAGGGCTTGCCTCCCTCAGATAACCAAATTTTCTCTCGCTCGACTCTATGATAAAATAAATAAATAAATAATAAAATAAAAAAAGTTTCGCGTGATTGGATTTTTAAGGGAGGAACTTTCGTGGATTCGGCACCTGAAACCCCCCAACTGAACGGTTTCGGTTCTTTTATGGACGAAACCACGATGATTTGGTACCCGAAATCCCAAATTTTCAAGGGTTGTCCATCAAAAAACAGATACCGAGGGGCTGGCTCTGTCAGAAAATCAAATACGCTCGAACGATACTCTAATACAATCATCATCGCGTTGTTGTTAATTCAATATGAAAATGTTGTGTGGATTCGCCATCACCTGAAACCCCGAAATTGCGTGGGTTTGACCCTTATAAAGCCAAATTCACGATCTCAGCTCCTTCAAAAAATCAATTTTTCTCGGTTTTGGATCCTCCAAAAATAAAAATGGCTCGGGTTCGACTCACGTCGTTGACTTTTCCAGGAACGAAATTCCACGAACGCCATATAGGGCGAATGTCACTATAAAAAAAGTATTTCCGCGTGTTTTTGTTCATCCAGAAGTGTACAATCATTTTTAAAGAGTGTGGTTGGCAACCCTAAGGTGCCCCGAATGTGAGTGGGTTGGAAGGGGGGGACTATAATTGGAGACTGCATAGCGAGCCAAGGAGTTGAAATGATTCATGTCTGCCCTTCAAGATATAAAAAATAATCAAATTAATTATAAAAGTGACGACATAATTATTTAAATCCCACCAGTTCAAAGGATCAAAAATAAAACGCGTTAAAAGAGATACTCAAGCGGTTTTTTTCAAGTATTGGACCATAACGATTGATATTCTACTTATCAACCATTATACGATTCTCTCTGTTGGCCGGTTGTAGATCGTGGGAAACAATTGGGTATTTTAATACGATTAGCGTTCCTCTTAAAGAAAATTATTCTTGAGAAAGTGAATAGCGGCTGGATTCAAAGATATTATGATAAGATGATATTTTCATCACTTTCTTTCACAATAATCATGCCAGTTTTCTGTGGAAAGCCACTAGACACTGTGGTGAAATGATAATAACCTTTAGCAGGACCACCTTTCCCTATAATGAGTGGATTATTTTAAAAAAATATAATATTTAATCCTATTCCTGTCGCCTTTTATCATGAAGTTGACGCTCATAAAACCTGTTGTTTCACAACCAGTCCCTTCCTCACGCCGTAAACACGCGGTGAGTTCGGCGAGAGTTTTAGTGTCAGTTTAAATTGATAGTCGCGCTTAAGAGGAAGACAGAAAGAGAGGTATAAAAAGGAAAGAAGAAGAAAAAACGAGAATGTGACAAGGATAGCTCACGTGTAATTAGATCCACAAACAGACCGAGACGGGTTGACAAGATAAATCATAGCCTCGGGGGCACAATCGTGGCCAACTTGATGGGGGCAAGAAAAAAATGGTTCAAAGAAGAGAAGAATACGAAAAAAAAAGCTTACAGAGAAAATGACGGCGCCCTATACGGACAAACTGGAAGTTTATCCTACGAGGGAAACTTGTAAATTATTCTGAAGGAATCAAGATGCCTTTCAAAAACCGGCCATATACGGGGCTCGCACCGCTTATCCAGAAACTTTTTTTTTTTGTCAAGTTTCCCCGTCAACTGGTTGACAAAGGATATTATCGGCGGAGTCCCAGAGCTTTGTAGTTAACAAATCCTCCCAGCCGTCGTCATGTCACATTTCTATTTTGAAAGACGTGAAAAAGGAGGTGGGCTGTATAGACAAAAGTCAGAAAATCCGAAACTCCTTGACGATTCAGTTAAAGAGAGGATTGGTCTTTGTTGATTCTGTTTAAGTGAATAAGACGACGTGGATCTGTTACTCAGGCTTCTCCGAAAGGATGAGTTGTTTTCGGGGGAAAGCAGAAGTGCATGTGTGTGTGAGGGGGGGGGGGTCATATTATCTAACGAGATCGTGCTCGCTTTTTGAGCTCAGACTTACACATATAAAACCATTGTTAGCTCGCACCCCTTTGGCTGAGATCACGTTTTATTCTTTTATACTCTTCTCCTTCAGAACCGAGGGGGTGTACTCTGCAGCGCACATAAACATTAAGCTTATGTCTCCATGTCATAAAGCCAGGTTGTGGCGTTTATTGTATAAGTATACAGCCTCTTTCCCCACGTCTTTTTTTTCTACAAATAGTGTTGCCTCGCGGTCCTCTTTGAACTGCCACACATAAGATCTGAAGAAGGAGGAAACTAGAGGTAGTACCTCTTCAAAAGAGACCTTAATCTTATCTCTTAAGGCCACTGGCGTGCTTTAGGACAAAAGCCACGTCACTTTTTACCCATCCCCCTTCCGAAAAAAATATCCTCGTTTCATCTGAACGGGGATTTTGTCTATCTTTGTTCTGTCACAAAGTACGTGGCCAACGGCTTAAAAGGAATCCCGCCGGTCATTTCACAGGGGCCAGATCCTCTCTCAATTACTTTACGTGTCTATCTATCTTCTTCTTTATCTCTCTTATGTACAGAGTACACTCATACCACCCTCCTCCTTTGAAAGGGAACTTCTGATCTTTCAAGAATCGCATTAAGCAATAAATTATGTTTCACAGTGCGTTTTTTTTGTCTATAGGTGAATCGTAAACATCCATGGTGAACTCATAATGTACCTAGGTGAGCTGGATGACAAAGGTGTCATCCCTTGTATAGAAAAATAAAAAAAGGCACCTGATTGGTTCGCTTTGAACTGGGAGTGGAAGCCATTTTTAAAAAGGAATGATCTTTCCGCGCACCTGACCACTGAAAAGGTACCACTACCCACTCAAAGATGGCTGATTATTTGTTAACCAGGTACGATTCTAATGGGAGTAAACTACGAAAAGTAATCGTGTACATTATTTGACAGCAGGGGCTTAGCCAGCCCTTCATCTAAGGGAGGTGGGGGGGAGATGCCCCCCCCCCTACACTGCAGTTGGCTACACTGCAGTGCAGGATTCGAGGATGAATGAATCAAGAGAACGGGTCGTTCATCTTCTTGAAAACCTGGGCTGAAAATCGTCAGTTCATCACCAGAAACTGAATGTATAATCAAGTGCAATAAAGCAAGGATAATAATGTGCTCCTTTTGGTTACCAAAACATCTGTGGCGACTCCATTTTATAGCAAAAATTTAGAGGAAATTTAGTCGCTCTATACCTCGCGATAAACAGCACGGTTGCTCCCACGGGAGTAAGATAACATTTTTCCCGCGAGATAACATACTCCCGCAGTTATGGATAACACTATTCCCTGATTTCAGGGCCGTCTTTACTAAAGTTGGGGCGCCGAGCCCTGAATATTTGGCCCCCTCTGTAGGGGGTGGGGCTCAATTTCTTTCCCCGTGGGGTTTGCATGGTTTCAAATGAGCTTTCAAAAGAAATGCTTTTGGTAAAAAGTACTATCATGTTCCGGTAAAGTGGTAGGTATATTATTTAAGTCAATTTTCCTACACATTTTGGGAAAATAATATTGATTACTTTCTGGGGGAAAAATATTGTCAGTCATTCATCGGAAAATCCGAACAGAATGCAAAAATGACAGTTTTCCATCAACTCAAATATCTTTATCTGCTTTTGGAGATCTTTATCTGTCATTATTCAGTTTCCATGGGGTAGAATTTTCTATTTCTCGCGTCGATTTCTAAGTTGGTGGGCTACCGAGTTCTCTCTCTTCTTTCTGGGAGCTCATCCCCGAATATTAGCCTAAAATAGGCATATGTGACTTGTTTTCACGTGAAGCTGCCCAGCCCTAGATCAAAGGCTGCAGGCTACGCCTCTGATCTGAAAACTAGCAATTTTTCCACTTTCAGCAAGAATTAGCGTTTCTTCTCAATTTTAGCGGCGAATTCGCGTTTTTTCTCTATATTAAAGCGAATTGGCGATGTTGCATTCATACGTAGCAACGAATTAGCACTCGTTTCATTTTTAGCCCCGAATTAGCGCTTCTTATTTTCTCAATTTCAGCTCTAAATGAGCACTCGTTATCGTTCTCATTTTTAGCCGTGGATTACCATTTTTTCTCAATTTTGGCCACGAATAAGCGATTTTTTCACATTTAGGCATGGGAGTTAGAGCTTTTTTCCTATTTTAGCAGTGAATTAGTGGTTCTTCTCAATTTGGGGTGCTGGGTTGATTTTTGTGTGCGTCAGTAAATTAGAATGCCCCAAAAATTGTCGGTTTTGTCAATTTTGTAGCAGCGGATTAGAGCTTTTTCGAAATTATTTCACATTTAGCCACGAGCTAGCACCTTTTCAAAATTTTAGCCGTGAATTAGTGATTTAGTGATACACTATCAGCGCATTGGCAATGTATTCATTTGGTGCAGTGAGATAGCTCCGTCCTCATTTTAGCCTCGAATTAGCGCTTCTTGTCAATCTAAGAAGCTGCCAAAATCGAGAATTGGCGTTCTCTCAATTGCAAGCTTCAAGTACGAGCACTTTCTGTCATTTTTAGCCGTGAATTAGCACTTGTTCTTAATTTTGATCACTAATTAGTGATTTTTCCAAATTTATCATCTAAAATGGAGAAAAATCGCTAATTCGTCCACAAAATGATGGTTTATTTTTTCCATTTTAGCAGCGAATTGACGGTTTATTTACATGCAGCGATGAATCAGCGTTTTTTTTTCTCACAATGTTCGGCACAATTATGGGCGGGAGGCCCATATTCTCAATTTTAGGCACCAACTTTAAACCTGAAGAAATCAATAAGCACGAGCCGCAGGCGAGTGTTTACAATACAACGAGCAAGGAAATTTACTTTTATCACGAGTTGTGCATGCTATTTTTCTCGCGGCAGAGCTCGCTTCATAAAAAACAGCAGTTTGACAAGGAAAAGTGTTGAATGTTTTTTTTAAAAAGAAATTAAGACTACTATCAATCACTAATGCGAGTGAGGGTGAAGGTTACGGGAACTGGTGAGGATCTCATTGTTAGTAGAGACACCGCTGCGCTCTGCCGGTCAAACAAGAGCAACAACCATTTCTTGCTCGGCCACGAATGAGTAAGAAACAACTTTACTCACTAGTGAGTAAAGTTGTAATTTACCCATTGTGATTCTTGAGGCCAGTAAAAAACAACTTTACTCCTACGTGGAATATAAATGGTATACTTTACCCGCCAGTCGCGAGAAAACGTTATTTATTCTTTTATCAATATATTTTTGTTGGTGTTCAAGAAATTCATTTCGTTGGAAAAATTCGTTGGTTTTACCACTTTTTTAGTTCCGTAAGAAAATTACTGTTCTAACATTTTCGTGGGAAATTGTGGGTGGGTAAATACGTAACGTTTATTTTGTGCGATGAATTTCAGCATCCAAGTTTTTTTAAACTCATTGAGCAACAGATATAATTTATTTCGTGCAATGTAACTGTTAAACATTGGGGGGGGGGAGTATCAGGTACTGGGAAATATCAGTATCAGGTTGTACCTGATTACATGATACTGAAAAAAGCTGCCCCAACCCACCTCTACGCTACGTGACACCGTAATCATAGACTCTAGCCTAAGGAGAGCAAGGTAGAGCTCACGCTTCGCATGGTAATTTAAGAATAGTCGTTATGGGCAGTCGTACACGTTAATTAATAAAACTGTAATGATAAATTAATATAAATTTATAATCAAAATAAATATTTGTCAATCCATAAATTAAAATATTAACAATTGCATGAAAATGCAATTGCATTAACAAATGAAAAACTAACCATTTCTTGTTATGAGCAGCACAAATCTGACCTTCGTTTTGAGAGATAAAGTGAAAAAAAAAAAAAAAAAAAAAAAAAAAAAAAACATTCATTACCCAACATATTCTCTCCCTACCGAAATGCCGTTTTCAGGTATAACTTCAAAACAAGTGGTCCCAGAATTTGTAACTATTTTTTTCGGATTTCTCGTGCAATTTTCTTGCGAATTGGTTACAAAAAATTTTGTCGAGGTATTTTTATTTCGACTGGTCCGCCAGACGGTGGCCAATTGTCTATAGGTCTCGCCTCGTAAATGGCGGTCTCCTCTCGACCTCTGTATATGTATAATACGAATAATTATCAAATTATAACCGGTTTTTGGTGCGTAATTACACGTTTTTGTCAGCCCCAGATATTTCCGACGTTATGAAGTTCACACAGCCGATTTCTCCGAGGTATGTACAATTATCGTTCATGACAGTTTTAAAGACGATTTTTTCCCCTACTTACGCAGTTCGACCCTCTCCGCTGTACTTTTTTGACCATTGTGATCGGCGACGAACAAGTCAAAAGCCTATGTTAGCGATTTTCTAGAGTAATAATGTGTTTTACACAGTTTGCCAAAAATTTGTTTTTTGCCTCGATAATGGCGCGTTTCTTTCCATTTGTGTTTTTATTGTCGGAATATATAAATCACTTCAAATTTGATCTTTCCCGAAATAGCTCTCGCATTCTGCTCATAACATAACAAACACTTCTCATTTCAACATCTTTATGGCCATCAATATATAGGTATAAGAAAATTCATTGAATCTCATTCCCCCCTCATTCTCGTACACCAGTCACTATGTAATTATTTCGCATCATTTAACTCCTCGTTCTCTCTTTTCTCAGTTTTAAATGTCACTAGTGCTGCCCTTTTACGAGTCACTAAGCGGATGCCTCCCATCCACCGTATGCCAATACCCAACACTCGAACAGTATTAAGAGATAATTGTGCAAATAAAAGTCCCGCCGATAAAGTTGATATGGCGAACGTGACTTTGTAAGGATGAGAAGGATGCATGAAGGCATTTCGACATTTTCCAAATGGCAAATGGCGCAGCTTAAAAATCGTTTCTCTCTGTCTCTCTCGTGCCCTGATGTTGCGCACAAAATGATGAACCGAGTCGACGATTAAAGAGAAACAATTTCTTTAAACTTTCAGAATAAAAGTTTTATGAAGCCTTTCTGGTCTGATGAAAATTATTAGATTACACGCCTTTCAAAGGTGAGGGGGGAATGAGTGATGAATATTAAAAAAGTGTAGAAATGTGTTGTGGAGGGGGAAGGGGTTAATGGTTGGTTTCACAAAACTTTCCTCTTCGAATCCCTTCCAGCTTTCTTTACGTTTAGTCCAGAAGTAGATAAGGAAAAATCTTAGTAGCATTTAAAAAAGATTTACCACGGCAGTATTGAGTTAATCTAAACAGCCCCTTCGGAGGGAACACCTCGTTTTTATATAAAAACGGGTTTATTTACGCCAGCGTAAAGTGTTTATGGTAGCGGGAGTCTTTGTAACAAAGGTCGTTAATTGCATCTAAAAGGCAAAAATACAGTAATAACTGTCAGTGGCTTGGAAAAGGGTGGGACGAGGCTGTGAAATATGTAGGACAATAAGGGAAGCTACCGTGGCGCGGGGTAGTATTTCATCTTAACGATCTATAACAGAGCTTGAAGCGTCTCTCGGGGAAGATAGAGCCTTGCCAGGGGATTGGATGAACGGTAAAGGGGGGGGGGGCAGTTAAAACTAATGGGACATACACGGGAGGTTTTTAGCCAGGGCGCTACAACGCGAGAGTTATGGCGAAAAAGGGGAATAATGGTCGAGCACACTTTAGCCCCCCCCCTCCGAACGGTATCCTTTCACACTCCCGTGACTTGCCACGCCGTGGCTCGTATTTTAATCAAGGACCTACCGAGGGTCGACATAAAGTCAATCGTAAAAAGTTTGCCGGGGGAAGTCGATTTTATTTTCGAAGCGCTTTCGCTACTACCTCTCCCCGCCAAACCCTCTCTTGCCAAAACATCACTAACTTCCCCTACTCTTCCGAACAAACGCTGCGTATAGAGTCTACTACGGTGATTTCGCTTTCGGGTCCTAAAAACCCTGAGTGCTTTTTCGCTCCTTTCCCTTCTTCACCAAGGGAGCCCTTCTTATCGTCACTTTATAGCGTTCACTTCTTATTACAGAGCTTTCCACCTCTAAGAGAATATATACGGATGGGGGAAAGTGGGGACAGAAGAAAAAAGAGTATAATACTGGGCTATAAAATAGCGCGTGATACCGTCTGTTTTTCCAGAATAAATACGATACTCCAGGGGAAACAAAAAATGGGTGTGACATGTGAAATTACTTGAGGAAGTGGATATTTAGACTTTGACCCCAGAGCATAATCCCAGCATGAAAAGTGGTGAAGGGGACTACGAAGCTATCATTCTTTCAACCTAAGTAAAGCCAAAGAAATTGTGGCGTAAAATAAGAAAAACTCTTTAACTAATTCCAATAGTATTACTCCTTGAGCTTTTTTCAGAGATAAACAAAAGTTTCTTCACCTAAAATATTTTACTTTTTAGTCCCAATCTTCATTACTTCTTTACACAGTTTACACTCGGATCATGATGACTATTCCCTTTTTGAAACTTACTTGTTGAAGTGTTCATACCGTTGAATACTTTAAAGCTATTAAGCCGGAGCACTCAGTACTTCAAAGAAACCAACAAAACAAGCTATCGATAGCGTATTAAATTAATATTTTATTTTACGCCCATTTACGCGATACGAATGTGCACACTCTCTTATAAGGGAATCGTCGTTTTGCATTTTTATAGCCTTAGCTGTTTGTCTCATGATTTAAATTCAATGAATATAACCGCAGTCGGCACAATTCTTATGCCACGCCACACACGACGCAATCAACGACATTTTTATTGCTATTAGTCTAAAAGATAGAGAAATATGCCATATTGCACGAAATGACTTGCATACGAAGATGAAACAGTGCCCCCTCACCACGTCTCCCGCCCACCCTCTTTACCATCACCGCCACCATTATAAAAAACCCTTCATCTAGTAGCAACCCTCGTATATACTTCGCAGTAAATAAAATAGAAGAGTTGTTGAAGACAGATGGATGGAAACGATGAGAGAAAGAGAATAAAGAGAGAAAAAAAATGTCTTTTTCGGAGTGTCGGCACTTTAAACCTGGTTTACTTCAAATTCAATTCGACGTCGATATAAATTGCCTTTTTTCCACTCCCCCCCCCCCAAACAACCCCAACCATCCCTTCCGACTAATATTATTCCTCTTTAAACCTCTCCTCTCACCCCATTGTCAGTCACTCCCTTTTACCGGTGTTGGAGTAGCGGGGGAGGGGGGTTCGCCGACAAAGTAATAGCAACAAAAAGAGAGTTTTCGCCGTTTAACTTTTTTTTTTCGGCGCGTCTTTTTTTTTGCATTCAAGTTCACACAGTAAATTTACTGAGGTCCCAATGATTTGTGGAAAAAAATATACAAGAAGAAAAATATTTCCATTGAATTATTCATAATGCGTTGCTTGACGTTCCGTTGTGTTATGATGGCGATGTTTTTGCGGGGGGGGGGGGCAGTCATTTGGATAGGGCGATAAAATGTTATATACATACAAATTATTATTTTTATCTTTATTAAAAAAAACTATTGTAAGTTCTATTCTTTTCTATTTGTATTTTTGTATGAACGTGTCAATTTTTCTGCTTAAATCTTTTTCATTTTAAAGAACAGTATATTCTTTTGAGAATATTGATTTCCTAATGAGGAATTGTTCTCACTCCGGAGAGTCCAACCTTTCCCAAAAGTTAATTATACTCTAGCGTGATTATTCATAACGTTCTAGGGTTGGAGCATCCACTTCGTGGCCATAATGAGTCGTATTTTTGGGTCAAACTTGCTGTTTATCGGAGATGGATTGACAATTCTGGTCGGGTCTCAAGAACCAAGTCCGGCTCAAATCGCAACACTTTGAAAAACGTGTCCCTAAAAGCGGACCAAGAATAATCCCCATAAAACTCTTGAGCCGAGAAATGTGCAATTATCCCATACCAAAGTTCTCCACAAGCACATCCCCCCCCCCATAGCCATAGGGAAAGCCCGGTCCTCCCAGAAAGTGTTTCCTGATGGATCCGCACTCGGCAAAACTACAATTTTTGCTCTGGCAACTTTGGTAGGTTTGGAACTTAAAATATCAATACTGAACGATGAAGATGTTGGGGGCAGGATCAACCAAACAATCACGAAAAACTGCTCCGAGGGCGCGGCCGGCCCAGTATACATGTTCGGCCTCAGACCCTTAGCCACCAACCAGGGCTACTCGGTCCTGATCTCATCATCCCGGCAATTGAGTCAAGTACGGAGGTTGAAACGGAGACTGGACCGATTGTTTGATGGATCCTGCCCCCAACATCCTCATCGTTCAGTAATGAACTCGCGGCTGTGGCTCCTGGCCACAACATCCCCAGTCCCCGTTTCGCTCTCATGGTCGTCATCGGTCCTGGTAGCCGTGTCCTATCTGATAGTGGCGGCCGAAGTCAGTCGGCATTAGGGGACCAAGTGGACAGGCTGAAGTGATCCAGCCCAGCAGAAATGAATACTGCACCGATGAGGAGGATCTTGAGCGAGAGACAAATTGGATTCTCAAAAAAAAAAAAAAGAATAAAAAAGAATGCAAGAAAAGAAAAGCGGAATCATCGCCGGAAATTGAGGACAGAACTCCAGAAGGAAAGAAAACTCCGATTATGCAAGGTAAAGAGCAACCTGCCCCTCCACCCATCAACGTTAGTGGGTTGAAAGACTATTCTGACCTCCGTCGAATTATTACGGCAGTTATTAATGATAATGAACAATGGAAGGTGACCTCATTGAGGAATAATGTTTGGAAAATAAATGTTTTCAGCGAAGAAGCGTATAGGAATTTAACGCAAAAATTGAACGATGATAAAGTTCAATGGTATTCGTTCGAGAACAAACATAACCGACCCATCAGAGTAATAGCAAGAGGCCTACACCCCTCGTGCCCTGCTAAGGATATTATCGAAGACCTTGAGGCCAAAGGGCTAAAAATTCTAGAAGCTGTAAATCTCATCAAAAAAGAGAAAGACATTGACGAACGTGGCGAGGTCTCTATTTTGAAACACTCTCTGCCGCTTTTCATGCTTGTATTCGACAACAATGAGAAAGTAGAAAATATTCACAATATTCAATCTATCCTTAATGTTAAAGTTAAAATTGAACCATTGAGGAGGACCTCGAAAGCGGGTGTATGACAGTTCCGCGCAAGTCCCCAAAAAGTATGACAGTTCCGCGCCAATAAGGCCTTCCTGAACCTTACAGTTCCGCGCGGTTCCATATGACAGTTCCGCGCAAAAGAAATTAGGGAATGACGACCAAAGATGTTAGACTCATGCGAAAATATCGTGTATTTCATAAAAATCAACCTGAGCAGCGATTGGGCATAAAAGAATCGCGAAAAAAATTATGTAGTAAAGTCAATATACTATACAACTAAAAAACTATAGTTTTTACAAATTTTTACTGTTCTTGATGACCATAGTGGAATTGGAGGCGTTGTACTAGGTCGTAAGCAGAAATTTCGCAGTTGTTGTACTTCTCCAAGCAGTTTTCTAAGTGAGTTTTTTTTTTTTTTTTCTGTTTCCTCCCTCGTCTTATTGTTTTCGAGCTGTTGAAACTGTTGATGGTGGCTTGGCTGGTGATTTGCGAGTCCTTAATTGCATCCAAAAACAAGAAAATGTTAGGGTTGTCGCAATAAAAATTTTTGGAGAATGATGAATGGAAGGACTCGCAAGCATTTGTTGTGCGCGCTGAGTCCGTACCGGGGAAGGCCCATTGTGACGGAGGGAAGGTGCTTGTGTCAAAGATGTAGTACTCCAACAAATACTCGGCGAAGTCAAAAACTCGAGAGTTGACGGGCATCGACGGCAACATGTCGAGTATGAAGCAACTTGCAACGTCCTTCGAAGCAAGAAATGGCATTCCAAAAACCAGCTTCATCCATTTACCCTCTTCGCTTTCTTTATCTTGGTAGAGCGTCTGGAGGCCACAAGCTTGAATTTGGCGATACCAAGCTTGAGTCAAATGAAATCGGCATCCCACCACCTGTATCGCGGGCCACGTCGCCACCGCTGCATTTCTAATAGCCATTTCAAAATCCGCGACGATTTTCTGGGGTTGAAGGCATAATTCATTTTCGGCACATTTAGCGGTCAATTTCTCAAAAAATTCGCGGTACACAAGTTCATTCTTGGAGGGAAGTAGGGCCCACACCAATGCAACATAATGTCCATTCTTCTGGACGTGTATAGTAAAAAGTTGGGCAAAAAACTTAGTGCACTTGTCAAATGTTCCATCAACCAAGATCGAATCTACCGAACAAAGATGAGCTAAATTTGCGGCCGTTGAAAAGCAAATAACGTTGGTTGCTGTGTCATTTATCAAGACAAAGGGCTCATTGTCATGTGTTTTTACGTCCATTTGAATAAGTGCTGAATGAACTTCACATATGTTTTTGGGTAGAGGGGGCAAAACAGAACGTCTTTTACGATAAACACTCAAACGGAAGCTGTCGATGTCACTCACTGTAACTTCCTTCGAGGCTGCCTGATTGACGATTTCTTTACGGATGAGGTTCATTGGTCGAGAAAACAGATCGTCCATGGCTTTAATTTTTAAAGAATTCGATAGTTTTTGTCGCACTGTTAAAGCTCGGATCTCGTGATCGTGGACTGCATTGGTGTCATCGACGACGACGTCAGAGCTGGCATTCGTGTAAATTCTTCCTCGACAAGACTTTTCCACGCACCTCCAAGAAATTCCGCGAGTTACTTCCCGGTCGCGGCGAAACTTAAAACTTTTATAAACAAAGTGGGGTTTGCCTTTCTCACTTATGAGTACACACTCCATCTCAACTGACGTCTCATAGAAAACTGACACATTCTGCGGAAATCGTGACCCTCTAGATAAGCAGTAATACAAGAAACCAATAATATTTTTAATTCACAACCTTTCTATGATACAACAACTTTCAAAGGGCACTGTGGGCCAATTTTAGTTCACTAATTTCAAAGTGCACTCGTAAGGTCGTCGAGAGTGATGGTACATACAATCAGGTAGTAGCTTCAACGTTGACTCTTCGCGCGGAACTGTCATTTGGAAATAGCGTCTCGGCCGCGCGGAACTGTCATATTCAACAAACCATTTTTCGGGGATTTGCGCGGAATTGTCGTACACCCTCGAAAGCGATCCCGCAGTGTAAAAACTGCCAAGGTTTCAACCATACGCAAAGATATTGTAAAATGGAAGCAAGATGCGTAAAGTGTGCTGGTAAGCACAACACGAAAGATTGCACATTGGATAGACAACTTCCTCCCAAGTGTGTAAATTGCCGAGGTCACCACCCTGCAAGCTACAGGGGATGCGAAGTAGCAAAGGAGTTGCAGAAAATCCGGGATAAGCCAAAAAATCCACGGGGTAACTTCAAATCTCCTCGGGATACATTCTTCGCTCCTTTAAAAAACCCTAGCGCACGAGCCGATACGGAGAACGTCAAAGCCCGGAGCACCTTTGCGGACGCCATAAAAAATCCTGTTTCGGGGATCAAAAACAAATCTACTGAGGAATTATTCTCCCTAATTCTGAAGAAACTTGATGATCAAGCTGGTAAATGCGTAGAGATGGCCGAGCGCATCAAGAAAATAGAAAACAGCGCTAAATTCAAAGTATAAGATGAAAAGTAAATTGAGAGGCATCCATTCATTTCGCATAGCGCTGTGGAATCCAAATGGACTCCGAGAAAGGTTGTTGGAGTTGGAAATATTTTTACAACAAGAAAACATTGACATTTGTTTAATCTCTGAAACACACTTCACTAGATCATCATTCGTTAAAATTAAGGGATATCGATTGTACCATAGCGTTCATCCTGCCGATAGAGCGAGAGGGGGAGCTGCGGTCCTAATCAAGGAAAATATCAAGCATCACGAGGAAGAAAAGATAGAAGAAGATGCAATGCAAGTAGGTTGCATAAGTGTCTTTATGAAGGACAGAGAGATGATAGTTGCGGCAATATACTGTCCTCCAAGACATGCGCTGAAAAAAGAGGACTACGCTATTCTATTCAACAGACTTGGGCATGACTTCATTATCGGAGGTGACTTTAATGCGAAACACCAAAACTGGGGATCAAGAATCCAGAATCCGAAAGGAAGACAACTTTTTGAGGCTGGAAGAGAAGCGCACTGTGAGTTCCATTCAGGAGGAAAACCGACCTACTGGTCTAAGGATATGAATAAAACACCGGACCTTATTGACTTCTTCATTGTGAAGGGCTTGTCATCAAATTACATACACACTGAGGACGACGAAAACTTGTTATCCGATCACTCGGCGGTAGTCATGACAGTTAGTGAATCGATAATAATGAAAGAAGAAACAGAAAGACTCACGAATAGGCGGACCAATTGGGAGATGATCAAGGAGATTGTGAACGCCAAAGTTGACTTATCAATAAGTCTGCAAACGCCTGCCCAGTTAGAGAAAGAGGTGCATAATTTTGTGCAAACCTTACAAGAGGCGGCTTGGAGTAGCACGCCGAGTAATAATCCCAATCACAAGCGGTGGTCCAGCTATCCTGTGGAAGTACGGGAAATGGTTCAAGCGAAAAGGCGGGCACGTAAAATATGGCAAAGGAATCGATCAACAGAAAATAAGATGAAATTGAACAAGCTTTGTAACCAGCTGAAAGCGCTTATAAGGCATGTAAAGAACGAAGAATTTTCGGCGTACCTCGAAGGCTTGACACCAGAAAAAGGCACAGAATACTCGCTGTGGAAAGCGACTAAGAGCCTCAAGCGGCCAAAAGTGCCCATACCACCCATTCGAACTGGTGAAGGAACATGGGCTAGGAGCGCAAAGGAAAAAGTGCAGGTATTTGCAGATCATCTGGAAAGAACCTTCCAGTCCCATCCACGGCAGTCAGCCAACGAATGTGTATCCTACGTACCCAACAAGGACAACAGGGAAATTCGGCCAGTAATGATCAAAGAACTAAGGACGGAAATTATGACCAACCTCAATACGAAAAAATCCCCTGGCTATGACTTGATAACAGCCAGGATAATGCGGGAGCTGCCCGAAAGGGGACTTAGGAAGCTACTGTATTTAATCAACGCAGCCTTACGCCTCAAGTACGTCCCCCGGCAATGGAAAGTACTGAAGTTATAATGATAGCGAAGCCGGGAAAGCCAGCTAATGAAGTGAAGTCGTATCGACCCATTTCACTTCTCCCTACAGTCTCGAAACTTTTTGAGAAACTCCTCCTGAAAAGACTAAGGCCTATTCTAGAAGAAAAACGAATCATACCATCCCATCAGTTTGGATTCAAAGAACAACACTCCACAATAGATCAGGTCCATCGGATAGTGAATGCTGTGGAGTCTACTCTGGAAGAAAAGAAAATCTGTTCGGCTGTCTTTTTGGACGTAGCTCAAGCGTTCGATAAAGTTTGGCACAAGGGGCTTGAGTTCAAGTTGAATAAACTCCTTCCGAAAAAATTCTACGAAATTCTGAAATCTTATTTATGCGGTAGACACTTCCGAGTGAAACATGAGGGTGAATATTCGCGGTTGCGTAAAATTTCGGCTGGATTACCTCAAGGAAGCGTCCTTGGACCAGTGCTTTACCTATTGTACACGAGTGACCTACCCGTAAGAGAGGACTCAATCATTGCAACGTTTGCCGACGACACAGCTCTTCTTGCAGTCGGAAATGATGTTGAAGAGGCTACTAGCAAAATGCAAACCGCGGTAGAAGAAGTAAACACCTGGACAAAAAAGTGGAGAATAAAACTCAACGAGGAGAAATCTGTTCATGTAAACTTTACAAATCGCAAGACCAGCCCAATCCCTGTGCAACTCAATGAGAAATTAATACCATTTGCAAACACGGCGAAGTACCTAGGCATGACGCTGGATGCTAAACTCCGGTGGAAGCCTCACGTCAAAAAGAAAAAAGAGGAACTCAACACCAAGCTCAGAAAAATGTACTGGCTGCTCGGGAAGCATTCTGAGCTCTCGATGGCCAACAAGCTCCTGCTATACCAGCAAGTTCTGAAGCCGATCTGGGCCTACGGGTGTCAGCTTTGGGGCTGCACCAAGAAAAGCAATGTCAAAGTCATACAAACTTTTCAAAACAAAGTTTTGAGAATGATAACAAGTGCGCCCTGGTATGTACGAGGGCTTGACCTGCATCGTGACCTCCAAATTGAAACGGTGGCAGAAGCTATCAAAAAACCAGCAGCGGAGCACGAAAAAAGGCTCCACAAACACCCTAATGTCGAGACACTCGTCTTGCTGGATACTGCAGGAGACCTTCGACGGCTAAAAAGGACCAAACCCCTTGACTTGGTAGCTACATTATAAGTGTAGTGAAGCCACAAACTGTGTAATGTGAAAGTGAAGTTGCTAGATGTTATTTAATTCTTATTTGTATATGTATATAGCAGTTGCAACATGTAATAAATAGAAAAAAAAATTAGGGGACCATGAATCTGAGCAGTTCAGATCCCCCCCCCCCAAATACCGTTATGCCTACATGTGAAAAAATGCAATTTTTGAGGCCCACAAGAGAATGCCACGAAATGATCTGAACCAAAATGCTCATCGAGGACATCAAAATATGATTTTCGTGGGTTTAGCCTTTTCAAAGCCCAAATTTCGTGGATTTGGATCCGAAAGAACCGAATTTCTCAGGTTTTAATCACCCAAAAAAGTCAACCAGGAGGACGAAACAGTTGATTCCAGAGTCACGATTCTCTTCTTTATGGTCTTGACCGAAATTGTCTTGGATGCACGCCTTGAATTAACAGTTTTCACCCCTTTAAGCCCAAATTTCAGGGATTTGGCTATCTGAAAAATCAATTTTGAAGGATTAACTCGCTCAGAACCCAAATTCACGGAGTTGACTCATTAGACAGTCATATTTCTGGGGGTTCAATAAAGCAATTTTACACATTTGTGGCACAAACAATGTCGTGGATTCGGCACTAAGGGAACCCATTTTTGCAGTTTTGGCAGATTCGAGAACCAATTCCACGTTTGGCTCCATAAAAAAAAGCTGTGGGTGGGAGGTGCGAACGATAATTTTTAGGGGGCCAAATTCAACACGAAGCCATTTTTTGCGCTGCTCCCCCCACCTGACCATTAGGGGAGCATTCGTTGAACCCGAAGTACCGTATGCAGTAGCTCCTCCGCTCTCGGTGAGGGGCAGCCCGTCGCGTCGGCTCCGCACTCGGCTCAATTGCGGGGCTCATGAGACCAGGACCGAGTAGCCCTGGTGGCTGAAAAGGTCTGAGGTCGAAACGGAGATTAGACTGCACCCTCGGTGCAATTTTTGGTGATTGAAATATCAAATTTTTTAGCATTTGGTCCCTGGGAACGTTCGAGGTAGAAATGTCTTTGAGGGCCATATACTCTCCAAATGAACAATGTTTGACGTAGGCGTTTTCAGAAATTTAGCCGGGAAATTTAGTGATGAGCAAGACCAGGCCGGACTCGCAAGCCTGCCTGACTCATAATATTATGAGCATTTACGTAACTATTGCATTCGATTTTAATTTTTAGTCACGAATCGCGTACACTTTTGCAAGACCGCTAGACCAAGACATGATTTCACTGCAAGACCAAAACCACGTTTTGGCGGTCCATCCAAGACGGTCTTGATCTTGATGGTCTTGCAAGACCACGGGCGGGAATGACCACTTCTTCTCAACTTTAGCCGCGAATGAGCGCTTTTTCTTAATTTCATCCGTGAATTAAGCAACTTTCTTGATTCTATCCTCAAATTTACGTTTTTTATATTTTAGACGTCATTAGAGATTTTGTTTTATAATTTTACCCATGAATTGGCGGTTTTAAAATAAATTTTAGCCTCGAAGTAGCCCCTCAAACACGCAAATTGAAGTTTTCATTTTTTTCTCAATTTTTTTATTAGTGATTTTTGTCTCATTGTTAGTGAGATTTTGAATGAAGCGAAAACATGCACGTCTTTGTTAACGTCCGACGGTTGCCAGCGGGTATGGAACAAATGATTGGTGGAAATGCGAAAATACGTTAACGTTTTTCTTTTTCTCTTAAACTTAAAACATTTTTAAGTTTATTATCTCTTAAACTTTAAGGTTATTTTCTCTTAAACTGTTAACATTTTCTCAATTTTAGCAACGAAGTTTTCTACAGAAACCGTTCATTTATTGTTTTCTCAATTTTAGCTGAGAATGAGAGACTTTTCTCACTTTAAAAAGCCACAAATAAGCACTTTCACTGAGTTTTAGCTGCAATGAGAGATCTATCACAATTCCAGACGCGAATTGGCGTTTTTACATATTTTAGTCACGAATTAACGATTTTCTTCGCGTTTAGTATAATAAATTAGCGCTTTTTCGGTCGGTTTTGCCGCTTACTTGACACTTAAGGAAATAATGAAACAGGAGAAGTTGGGGGTTAGCATATTTTTTATTTTAAGCCGTCAAGTAACCAAGAAGCCTCTGTTTTCAATTTCAGAAGTAAATTAGCTTTTCGAATTGCAAACAATAACAATTCTTCTCAATTTGTTGTTGTATGTTGTCTCCAGATATACCACGAATTGCCGAATTGGTGTATTCGTCCTCTCATTTTTGCTAGAGTGCTCTAAACCTTTTTGGTTGGTTCCTCGACTTTTTTGTCAGTTTCCAGGCTTTTTTGTCAGTTTACTGACTATTTTATCAGTTTTTTTCCTTTTTCTTCTACGTTTTTCAGATCTAGTTGTCAGTTTTATTTATTTTAGATTTTTTATTTCTTTTTTTTTTTTCTGTTTCCTGACTTTTTAGCAGTTCCCTATTAAAAATGGCCATCTTTGCAGCGAAAAGTCTTTTCGTAGAGCAGAACGACCCGTTATTATAGTCTGGAAGATTGAAATTGATGACTGTTTTCGAGTGTAGCCACTTTGACGGTCGACAATCCTTGCAGAAGTCGACGCAGTCGCAAAAGAAGATAAATGCATTATAGAGGGCCGTCAAATTGCGTTCTGTGCCGAATATGCAGTTTTTTTTTTTTTGCTTATTTCCTTTTTGTCACAGTTTTCTAACTATTTTCTCAGTTTCCTGCCTTTTTTATTTGTTTTCTGACTTTTTGTTAGTTTCCTGACTTTTTTGCCAGTTTTACTTTGACTTTTTCTTCTTTTTTTCTTGGGTGTCAACTGCTTTTCTGATTTTTTTTATTCTTGAAATATTTTTGTGCCTTTTTAAATGTTTTTTTTTTTGTGAATTTAGATCCCACGCACTCAATTATGCCGAATATTACGCTCTGATGTAAACGACATTGTTGGATCCGAAAGGGGCGTATGACTGACTGCAGTGATGGGATGTACCTAGGAACATTTTTAGTATACCTAGTATAATGGGAAATTTCACCCACGCTCATCTACAAAACGGGGAATTCAAGCCCCGAATAGCTACAGTTTTCACGCTAGTATAGGGCTAATATTCACCATATAAAAAGTATTTTAGCGTATCAGTGCTGTTCACGTATGAATAGATGAATAGCACAAGGCTTTTTTAAAAGAATATACGGTTGGGAACCCTGTTCGTACAGCATACCTTAACCTGATTATTCTTCTCACAAGTGGAGTTAAAAAACTAATTTTCCCTTAGCAGCATAGTCTGGGTCTTTCAGTCTAACTGTCTGCAGCACAAAAGCGGAAACAAAAGCCGTGTTTGGTGGAACAGAAGACAGATGCTTCTCACTTCTTCTCAGCCATCACCGTGTCTATCACTCTCTCATAAATTACGGGGAAATGGACCAGTGGAGGGAGGTGTGTGTGGACACCCCTTTGAACGGTTGGAGGGGGAGGAGCGTGATAAATTGAGTTCATTTGTAATTAATAACAATAAGTAGTCCTTCATCATGATCGAATCATCCATCTATGTCTTGACGGTATAGACGGTATCCCCCAGACTCACACACGGGCCCGTCACTTTCAAAAGACGCCAACGAGCGTTTAGGAAAAGAGATCGACAGGATGAGTGAGTGTGTGTGTGGGCGAAGGAAGTATAAGTGACCGCAGAGAGCAAAAGACAAGTAGGAGAGTAGAATTGGTTGAAGTTCCCTAACTCTCAACTCGCACACATTTCGTTATAAATTTCCCCACAAGATTAATTGCTCCGAGTTGTTTGATGGTTGTGCGCGGGTGGGTGAGGGTGCCATGCTTTATTTTCCGTTCCATATAGTTCTATCCTTTATATTTGATTATACGCACACGATATTTCTCTACCTTAGGCAGACATATAGACGTGGCTTTCCCTAAGGACCAGCGAGTCATCCAGTAAACTGCAGGAAAAAAAGCAATGGCCAGTAACGGCCTGAATGTGTTACAGTCGTAGCCACAGAAATATGGCAATGACTGATACAAGAAGAAGGTGAATCGTTCACCGAAATAGTACATCATAGCCCTATGACCCTGTGATGTCAAGTGAAGGTCGAGAGGATCACCTTAGGTATTATGCAAATTGTCTATTGGCGATTGTAGCTATCACTAGCGGCGCTAGTGTCGTGTGATAATGAAACCGGTACTCCCCACATATCTTAAATGATAAAAAGTTTTGTGTTTTTTAAAGTGTTTTTCAGTTCGCAGTCAGTTGGCCTAAAGTGACGAGAACAGACGAACATGGTTTCTGATACGGTCGACAACGTTTTTGAATCGGTATTTTCAAGTTTTCTTGCTCCAACAAATAGCCGACAGTGAAAGTTTCTGTGCTCGGGTGTACTGAGCACCCGCACAACATTTTTGATACATAAACTTCCTCATTGTAGAAAATCTTTGTTGTAGTTTGTTCTCAAACGACAACAACAAATCACATGGAGTACCGGACTCAATGTTTCTCTGGAACGCCGCCAGATATCGTATCCCTTACCAATCGCCAATACTACAAAAATTTGAATACGAAGGTGGTGGTTAACTTCCCAGGATTAAATTTAAATTGACGGTTTTCCACTCATGCGTTCACGAATTACTGATGGCCCCAGTGACCGACCTACAATCGGGCGGAAATCACAATGAGGCCTTTTTAAGTTTTAAGCCTCCAAAGAAACAAGGAATAACTATGCATTAATACGTTTGAGGTAGCATTTAATAACATCGTGAATCGGAACGTGCAATTGTCATCGGGCATTTGTTTTTAACAAATTTTAGCTCTCAGCTTCATAGAGGACGAATATAGTATAATGCAACAAATGTATGAAGTGTCTTTTTACCCGCAAGTTTTTTTTTTTTTTTTTTTTTTTTTTTTTTTTTTTTTTTTTAAAGTTAAAGAGGCGCACAACGCACGCTTCGTTCACTAAAAAAACACGAGTAGGTAAAATCCACTTTTCCTCGAGTTGTATACGCTATTTTCGCGCGACGCCAGACGACTTTAGCAGAAAGTTGCGAACTCGTCCGTTGGGACAGTGAGAAAAAAGTGATGGACGAATTCCTCCATCATCGCGAAAACCTTTCAAGATGTCGACAACTCACATCTCACTCACTGAGAAATGGAAAGGCTGTGGAACCTGCGGTGAAAAAGTCTGATAACCTCATAGTTTCTCTTATCATAACAAAAGGCTAATACAACTTTAGACAGCTGTTTTCTCTCGAAAGCAGTGGCTAAAATGACATTATTCACACTTTGGGTTAGAAATTGACCATTTTGCTCATCCCAAAGAAGGCGCGAAATTGCACTTTTCTTGAACCCTAGGGAGCAAAGTGTGAAACTATTTTGCCCCCTAGGTAACCTAGGAAACCTAAGGAGGCAAAATATTATGGGCCGTATTCAGAAACCCACCTTTACAATCCCTTAACTAAAGGAGTTGAAAAATGTGATGGTTTATAAAAATATGTCATCTGTTTTGAAGCGCTTAAAGGAGATGTAAAGGTTAAGGTTGGTTTCTGAATACGGCCCTATGTTCCCTGTAAGCTTGATCACTTCATAATTTCTCTCGTTTTCCCTCTCCCTTAGTGCGAAAAAAATTTGAGAACCTCGTCACGAGCAAAGTGTCTTTTCTAACCTCGCGAGATATACGTCTGCCCTCGGATTCGCCTCGGGCTATCCAACCTCCCTCGGTTAGAAAAGTTGCACTTTGCGCCATAGGTTCTCAATAATTATGCTATTCAGGGGCGGTTTTATGGGGGTGGCGATAGGGCTATCGCCACCCCCGTCAGCTCAGCCACCCTCTGAGAATGGGGGGGGGGGGGCGAATAAAAAATAAGGTAAATTGAAGAGATACAAATGTGAGGGAGAGCAAATCAGATACAGATCCTAGAAGTATAGGAAGTTGGAAAATAACTAAATAACTTATTCTTAAGCATTAATTAGTATAGAGTACCGAAGTTTGGATTTAAAGGAGTCAAATCCATGAAATTTGGGTTTGAAAGAGCCAAACCCACGAAATTTTGCCTTTGAACGAGCATATCCCGCGGAATTGCGGTTCAAAGAAGCATAACTGCCTGAAATTGGGATTTTGAAGGAAACGAATGCGGGGGTTTTCCGTTTGACTTTATGAGTTACCCAAGTCCATAAATTTTGTTTTTGATAAAGGTAAATTAGCTTTCGAATTAGTCAAAGCTGTGAAACCGATTTCAGAAAGAGCTAAAGTCACGACATTTTTGTTTTTGAAAGAGGAAAAATGCGTGAAATTGTGGCTGAAATGGAATAAATTCTGTTTTTAACAAGCCAAATCCACGACAGTTGGTTATGAAAGAGCGAATGCCGAGGAGGCATATTGTCGTCTGAAAAGGACAAGTCACGAAATTTGGTTTTTAAACGAGCTTTATCAGTTTTTCGGATCAACCAAAATTATTGGAAGAGCTTATGGCGTGAAATTCGTTCCACCATAAATCGTGAATCACCAAAATTGGGCTTTGAAAGAGCCAAACCAAAGAAATTTTGTTTTTGAGAGATCAAGAATCCCTAAAATTTGGATTTGAACGAGCTAAATGCGAAAAATTTGATTTTGAGCGGTCGAAATTTGGGTTTAAAATAGACTCAATTGCGATATATTTGGTTTTAGAAAGAACCAAACGCGCAGGATTTGTTTTGGATCATATTAATATGAGATATTGAGCTAAAATGTTTGGTTTTATGTAGAATGTTCTGTATTCTGGGACCGTTTTCCCAAATTTGTTTTTCAATCAAATCGCTGACACTAAATTCACGAGCAGATTATCAGGCACTGCAATACAAAATCGGTTTTTTTGGGAAGCAGAGACAGTGGGCTTTCAGGCAATTTTTTTCAAAATAAAAAAAAGAGCGGATAGGATAATTACGGTGGGCGGGAAGGGTGAGACCACATTTTACCGCCACCCCCGTCACGTAGCGATTCACAGCCTACAGCGAAATTCACCGATTTCTTGGTAATTAATACTCCATGCATTCAAAAAGATGAATTTTACTGAAATATTAGTCTAGTAAACGAATGCATCTTGGAAAGACATAGATTGAACCAGCTGGTAACTCTAAAGTTGTGATTGGGATTTGTTCGGAGGGGTCTGGAGATGGTGTACTCAAAAGTCCCCGCCTCTAGCCCACGAGCTAGCTGCTGGACGTAGCAAAACGTGCATACTTTTTCACTTTATTACCAGTAGTTCGAAAACTCTAGGTCCCACCCAAAAACGTATTGTATAACAAAACAAAGTTAACAAAATTCCTCAAAAATTAGTCTTCGACAAGATTTTTGTAGCTTCAACCGCTTAAGAGATAATAGCGTTAAAAGTGACACTATTCTCGAACCCCTTCACTCCTTTTTGTGAACAATGCGTTGTAGCGTCCTCGCAGTTGACGTTACGACATTGATGCATAGCAAAGAAGTTAATCATCATGAAATTCTCTTTACAAAAAACAAAAATGATACTCGGTTATCTCCAATAGGTGTCGAGATACACGCAGTAGGAGAAAATTCCCTAACAATAAAAACTGTATTCTTATGAGTTGGTCCTGTTAATTTGATGAAAACGGCTATTAGATAAACTAGTTCTGTTAACTTATCACAGGTAATTTGAAAAATAGCTTGAACGAATGTGTCTTTAACCGTTTTAAGGCTCATTTTACGTCAAAGTTAGCTGTAGATGAGGATATTCGGCCTGTCGGTTCCGAGAACTGTAATGATCGCGGGGACATGGAAACAAGCGTTCTCATAGCGAAAATTGGTCATGAAAAGGTCCCAGGCAACTAAGAAATTCCTTTTTTTCCCTCGGTTTACAGAAGCAAGCCGGAAAACATACTGCACAACTTTTACTTGCGTGGTGGACAACGTGATTTACCTGCAATGCGACTTCAGTCGTACAGATAATTACAGTTCTTTGGTGTTTTTTGTTATAGTTTTTAATCTCTTTAACCCTAGAACACTAACCCACTTTTACCTGCGCCTACTACTAACCATGCCCCGATATGACGATAATATGATATGATGCCGTTAGTTGTTAATCTATTTAAAAACTACTGTTGTAGGCCAATTATTTGTCTCCACGCTACAACTGAGGAGGGGGTTGGAAAGTGTACGAAATTACCTTTCTGACGTGTTATTTCTCGTAGAAGTCCAATATCAAATAAGTCGAAAATAATTCTCGATCTGTAATAGAAGACGTGCCTAAGAAATATCCTAACAATGTTCGGACGAAGTTATCGCCGATTTCTTGAAGTGTAGGTAGCCCTTTTAGTTTCAGGTCAAAACTCCTCATTTCATAAGATCGAATGACCTAGTCATAAAATGAAATCGATTCATTTTTCATGGAGATATCGACCTCAGCATAAAAAAAAGTGGGAGGAATGAGCAAAATGGGATATACTTGGCTTGATTCATCGGCTTTTTTATTCAAATTTTTTGGCTCAAACTCATAGAGCTATCAAATAATGAGTAGAAGAGAGAAACTCACCATGAACTCCCAAAAACTCAGTTATTCAGAACCCTTTTTCTGCCCTCAATGCTCTATACAAACCTCAACACGGTTAGGTTTTCGGCTTGCTTCCGTAACCCGAGGGGAAAAAATGTTCCGCTGGAATTTCTTAGTTGCCTGGGACCTTTTCATGAGCAATTTTCGCCATGAGAACGCTTGTTTCCATGTCCCCGCGATCATTACAGTTCTCGGAACGGACAGACCGAATATCCTCACCTACAGCTAACTTTGACGTAAAATGAGCCCCAAAACGGTTAAAGACACATTAGTTCAAGCTATTTTTCAAATTTACCTGTGATAAGTTAACAGAACTAGTTTATCTAATAGCCGTTTTCATCAAATTAACAGGACCAACTCATAAGAATACAGTTTTTATTGTTAGGGAATTTTCTCCTACCGATCAATAGGTATCTCGACACCTATTGGAGATAACCGAGTATCATTTTTGTTTTTTGTAAAGAGAATTTCATGATGATTAACTTCTTTGCTATGCATCAATGTCGTAACGTCAACTGCGAGGACGCTACAACGCGTTGTTCACAAAAAGGAGTGAAGGGATTCGAGAATAGTGTCACTTTTAACGCTATTATCTCTTAAGCGGTTGAAGCTACAAAAATCTTGTCGAAGACTAATTTTTGAGGAATTTTGTTAACTTTGTTTTGTTATACAATACGTTTTTGGGTGGGACCTAGAGTTTTCGAACTACAGGTAATAAAGTGAAAAATTATGCACGTTTTGCTACGTCCAGCAGCTAGCTCGTGGGCTAGAGGCGGGGACTTTTGAGTACACCATCTCCAGACCCCTCCGAACAAATCTCAATCACAACTTTGGAGTTACCAGCTGGTTCAATCTACTACCTTTCTTTTACTAAATTATATTGAGTAAAAAAAAAAATAGAATAGGAGTTTTTACTGTTCAAGATCAGTTTTTAGGGCGAAAAATCAGAGCGTAATCGTTCTCTGAATTGGGCCACCCAGCAAAATTGGATTTCTGGCAACATTAATCCACAATTTCCTTCGTCAATTGACAATTGACAATTTCCTCATAAAACTGGCAATTTACTCATAAAATCGGAAATTTCCGCTAAAAAATTCAAATTTGAAGCCCGAATGTACGATAGCCAGTTACGGTATTAACAATAAACACCGAAAAGACAATTGCTGTTCTAGTCATGGGGCGAAATTAATTCGTTGAGAGACCAAAAATAAAAAATACTGATTGTGAGTATGATTTACAAACAACTGCCATTTAAAATTGGCGATTCCTGCTTCAAACTGCCAATTAATACCTACTTCACATTAACAATTTTTTCATAAAATTGACGGTTTCCGTTCCAAATTGGCAATAATTTCCGCATAAAATTGGCAATCCACCTTAAAAATGGCAGTTCCCTTACAAAATGTCATTTTCTTAAAAAAAAAAAAAAAAAAAAAAAAAAAAAAAAAAAAAAAAAAAAAAAAAAAAGACAACTTCCTCACCAAATTGAAAATAGTATCATAAAATTGAAAAAATGTGCATTAAATTTAGTTTTTTTTTTTAATAACGACAATTTCCTTAAATAACTGACTTGATGTTTCAAGTGGCAATGACAATTTGCTAATGAAAAATGACAATTTTCTCACGAAGCAGGAAATTTCCTCATAAAATTAACAAACCCAAGAAAATTTTCGATTTCCTCGTGAATTCACAATTTTCTTACAAAACTGACGATTTACTCACTAAACGACACCTCTTAAACCAAAAAATTCCTTTTGAAATCATCCCCCTCGCCCCGTCTTAACGTTATGAATTGACGATTTTCCATAAAATATCACAATTTTTCCCATGAAATAGACAATTTCCGTATGACATTGACAATTTCATCTTGAAACTAACAAGTTTGTTCGTGAAATAGACAATCTCACCATGAAATTGCCCTTGGTGAGGCGTTTCGTATACATTTTGCCTTGAAAATAGCGTTGTGTATTTTGCCTACAATGGGGCATTTCACGTTAATTTTTCCCTCGGTGTGCCACGATTACGTAAATTGCCAGATCGGTTACAATAGCTCAAAGTGTTAGTGCCATAGCATATAATATATACCAACGCAAGTTGTCTGGGTTCAAATCCCGAATACATTTTTATTCATTTTATTTAATTTGTTCATTGTTCGACCCATCGACGTCGAATCAAAGTAGAATCGCGGGACATTTTTGACGCGATGTCGACTCGATTTTTGATCGATCATCGACTTGATGAATGACGTTGATTCGATGGAAGTGTGTTTATGGGGCAGCAAATGCCGTCACGCGCGCACGCCGATACGCCGTCGCCATATGCACTGCCGCGCGACGTTCGTTCAAGAGCAATAAATGTCACAGACCTCGAAAGAATAGTAACTAGAACTAGAAATAGTAAACCGCATACCGAGGGTTACACTTCCGTCAGCTGAAAGGCCGCTAAAAAAACAATTAGAACAAGATTCAGGGAATGCAGGGTGAGTAGGAGAAGGTCTTGAACGATGCCCAGAATATCGTCCCTGAAAATGGGGCCGAGAATTCCCCGTTCTCCGAAAAGGAGAATATTGACGCAGCTGAGGATAGTGAGGATACTGAATCCTCACACTCAAGCAAAAAAGAATGGAAAAAGGGGAGGATGAGAGGTTCGTGGAAGGAGCAGCGAGCACGTGGACGAAGGAAATGAAAAGAACAATGAAAATGAGAAAGCAAAAAATTGTGTTTAATTATGAATAATCCAAGTGAAAATAAAGGATGTTACACTTATTTTTTACAATGGAATCTGAGAGGGTACCATAAACGCTTGGACGAACTGAAATCAATTATCCACCAGTACGATCCAATTGTTATGGCTTTGCAGGAAACGCACTTCTAGGACAACATGACGGGTTCTATTCCAGGTTATACGTCTTTCTTGAGGTCCTGTGCCCCATAAACACACTTCTATCGAATCGACATCGAATCAACGTCATTTATCGAGTCGATGATCGATCAAAAATCGAGTCGACATCGCGTCAAAAATGTCCCGCGATTCTACGTTGATTCAACGTCGATGGGTCGAAAAGTGAACGAATTAAATAAAATGAATACAAATGTATTCGGGATTCGAACCCAGACACTTTGCATTGGTATACATTATTAGTCCAGTCAATGAATGATTCTAGGTGGAAAGTCAAAACGTACAAAAACCGACTGTGCCACGTTGTTTGGGATGCCTAGTTGTATAACATACTAAAAGTCCTTGAACCTAGGGTTGGCGAAAAGGGGGAGGGGGAAGGGTCAAAGGTCCTCATTTATGGTTTTTTGCCTATATCTTAGTGGGGGTTGGTCTTTCAAAACATTTATGCGTATACAAAATTAAAGCTCAAAAAAGTCTCTACTTTTTATTATTCCATGGTTTTTTGGCCATTTCAAACCGTTAGCAAGATAAACGTAGGTATAGAACAGTAAAATTAGGATTTGGCCCAAACACCCAAAAGAACAGGAAAACGTTCGGTGCAGACTGTTTGATATCCTTCCCCTAACACAGCACACAAAATTCCCTACGATTCTGCGTCGGGTTAAGGAGCAGCTGTTGGTAGACGTTTCATTTCGATCGTTCTCACGAAATAATTCTTGAACCAATTGTTTTAACGCAAAAGTGTTCCAGACTAAAATTGAAGAGCACAAAATTTTACACAAGAAACTATCACACCACTATATTTTCCCTTCGTCTTTTGGTAGAAATAGGAGAAGGAAACTAAAAGCTGACGTAAAATTGGCCGAAGTCTGGAAACTGGAAAAACTGATAAATATTTGGTGCGATCTCCTTCGGACCCGCCTCCCTCCATTGTGTAAAAATTTCCCGAAAATTTCACGTCGGGTGTTGCCAGTGCTTGAGCTGGAGTTTGGATTTGAGGGCCATTTTGTTCGTTTTACTGAAATATCTCCAAAACCATCAGTGCTGACTAATCAGTCTATTAGGCTCAATTTGAAGGCCACAAAAAAGCCACTTCAAGGTCCCATGCACGTTTTTCCTCGATCGTATCGTATAGCGGAAACCGCGTGAACAACGATGCAAAATTGAACAGGCGTGCCTAACTTTTTCAATGTCAAAACGATTTCATCGAAATCCGGGATGCCTATTAAAAAAATAGTAGGAGGGATTCTAAACGAATCCATCTGACGCTTAGCAAAAATGGGCGCCTTCCGTTATGAACTTATTCTGCCAAATTTTCGATGGATAGTTTAGCGAAAATAATATAAAGAACGCTATTTAACGCCACTTTAAACCTCCGTTGAGAAGGCTTATGATGATTTTTGCCGTTGGATGCGAGCGTTCCACAATGAAAAAAAGTGTCCTCTTTCAGGATTTATCGTCAAAATTACCATAATAACAGCTGGAAGGAGAGATATTTCAGTTTTACTGAAAAAAAGAGGAGTCTCTGCCAAAAAATAATGAATGAATTAGACTACCTATCCACTATACGTACACTCAAAAGCGGTATTTTTTAGTAGCCAATTAGGCATCAGCTAAAGCTGTACGCCGAGCCACTTGTTTCTGAGTCCATACTAGACCCCATCTCAGACCTCCACTGGTATTTCTACAGTAATTTATTTTTCCACATTTTTCTCCTGGAGAGTTATGTCTCCCCTTTTGGTGGAACACGTCAAGTTCTAAATGAAATTCAATTCTAAAGAACTTTATTTTCGATGGAATTAAGATCAGAGACGATGGCCGCAAAATTTTGCCATAAAATGTGTTGCAAAAAAGTTTGTTTTCGAAAATCACTTGTTCCGAATTCATATATCTTACTAACGGTTACAGACGGTAAAAACCCCTAGGAATAAAATATGTATGAAATTGTGTGAGCTATACTTTTGTGTACGCATACATGCTGTAAAAAACCAACCCCTTCCGAGATAAAGTCATAAAACCAAAATAAGAGACCTTTGCCCCTCCCTCTCCACCCCTTGCGCCATCACTAGGGGCAAGGACTTTTAATATGTCATACCTCTAGGCACACCAAACAACGTACCGCAGTCAGTTTTTGTACGTTTTGACTTTCCGTCTAGACCCCCATTGTAGGCATTCGTTGACTGGAATATAAGTGCTATACCACTAACACTTTGAGCTATTGTAACCGATCTGGCAATTTACGTAATCTAAAAAAACATTAGTTTTAGGAAGCTCAATATAGTACAGGGAACTTGCACATTATTTTTCAAAATTTGGATTTTCTTGAAGAGGGTTCTTCTACAAGACCATTGCTCGCATAAAACATTAGAATCAATCAAGGATCTATTTTTAGCAATGTTTTTAAGAAATGTCGAGTAGCTGGTGCAATTCACGATTTGTTTAACGGAACCCATGGGTGTGGGGTTTTTACCATCCTAAATTGTATTTAAAATTTATTGATTCCATTCAAAATTATGTTCAAGTTTGAGTGGATGCGGTCACATAAATGAAATGTACTTTTTCTGACAGGCTACAGCTGTCGGAACAATATTTAGTGACTTCAGCGTAGATTCTATGTCGATTCTACGTAGAATAAAACACGCCTACAGCTCAACGTCACATCGATGTCGCATCTTGATCGATGAAACAACGTATTTGCATTGAGTTTATTTCAACGAATATTTTACGTCGAATAAAACACATCGATAGCTCATCGTTGCACCGATATCGTATCATGGCTGATATATCAACATTACGGTGCCGAGGCAAAATCGACGTCAATTCTACGATGAACTATCCTCATCAACGAAAAAACGTCTATCGACGTTGATTCGATGTCGATTCGATGTCGATTCGATGGAAGTGTGTTTATGGGGTGCCGAAACTGGTTTCAGACAAGGCCGTTCGACGGAAGATCAACTCGTATTTTTGGAGCAGATCGTGCAAGACGCATTCTTGGATAGAGACCACATGACTGCCGTCTTTTTCGATATTAAAAGCGCCTTTGACAGGGTGCTTCGTTCTGCTGTCCTAAAGCAGCTGGATGGATGGAAATTTAAAGGTAGCTTACCGAAGACTATTAAAAGCTTTCTGACAACACGTGACTTCGTCGTCCGAGTAGGAAATTCATTCTCCTCCAGATTTACGCAGGAAACCGGTGTCCCTCAAGGGTCTGTCCTAAGCGTTACCGTATTTCTCATAGCAATAAACCATCTAACCCATAGTTTTCCGAGGCATGTTCAGGCATCTATACATATATGCTGATGATCTGGCCATCTTCTATAGACATTCGCACAACTCCCATGACGAAAATCGCCTGCAATTGGCAATCGACCAACTCGTTGAGAACGCTGCGTTCGCAGGATTGTTATTCTCTGTAGAAAAAATAGTGGCGGTGCATTTCTGTCGATTACGTACAGCACACAATACACCTCCGCTATATCTCCAGGCCACAGAAATTGAGTTTAGAGAATACCACAATTTCCTAGGTGTACATTTTGATAATAAGTTAAGGTGGAGGAAACACATAAGTGAAACGGCTGCAAAATGTGAAAGGGCCTTGAAAATAATGAAAGTTATTTCAAATCATAATGGGGTGCTGATAGGGAAATCCTGATGAAGATTTTTGATAGTCTGGTAAGGGCGATAATGGATTATGGATCGGTAGTATATAGCGGAGCAAGGAAATCGTGGCTGTTACAGTTGGATAGAATTAACCAACAGGGGCTCAGGATATCCATAGGAGCTTTTCGCACCACACCTGTGAACGATCTCTTCGTCCTCACATCACGGCTGCCCCCCGAGCTCCATCGAAGTTTGATCAGGACGAAATACGCACTCAAGCTAAAGAGAAACCCCGTACATTTTCTGCGAGAGCATGTATTGGAGGCAAGGAGGATAAGCGATTATGCTAGGCTGCCGACAAGAACGAAGCCGTACCCCGCGAGACTAACAGAAACTCTTGGGCAACTGGAAATACGCCTGCCCAATGTTTTCGAGAGGAAGGACAAAATCTACTCCTGGATGTACCCAAAAGTAAAATTGGACTTAACGCTACAAGTGGGTCCAAAGAAACAACTGTCAACCGGTGAGTCCATAGCATTATTCAGACAAGCGACCGAAAAGTACGAGGACTTCCTTTTTGTATATACCGACGGTTCGAAGACGAATAATGGAACAGGTTATGGCTGTTACATATCGAATGAAGCCAGTTGCTCCAGCCCGTTACCTAGAAGTGCGTCGAGCTCCACAGCCGAGTTGTATGCAATACATAATTCGCTTAACTATTGCATCAACCGAGCTCACAGCAAAATATTAATCCTCACGGACTTGCTTAGCTCCCTCCTCGCCCTGAAGAATAAACTAACGTCCGACGATTTACTTAATAGAATTCTCCTTAGACTTCACGAACTAAATAGGCAAGAAAAGGAAGTGCGCTTCATATGGGTACCCAGCCACGAGGGAATACATGGCAATGAGGAAGCTGACCGGCTTGCCAGAGAAGCTGCAGATGGGGGAGTCGCGAGAGAAACCCTTGAAGTGCGATTTGATGACGGGAAAATATGGCTTAAAAAGAAAGTATGGGAAAAATGGCAAGAATTATGGAACGGCAACAACTCTCAGTTGAGAGAAATAATCCCATGTCTGTCACAAAAACAGGATCTAACAGATTTAACAAGATTGGAGGCTGTTAAGATTATTCGTCTCCAAACGGGACACAGTAGGCTGACGCATGGTCATCATCTAACGGGAGCCCGGCGACCGTTGTGTGACCATTGCAATATGAGTCTGACAGTAAGGCATATTATTGAGGAATGCTCACAGTATGCTGACCAACGTGGCCAATATAACCAGCGGAAGGTACTGGAATTTTTGAAAAAAATAGGGATTTTTGAATTAATGTAGGAAACTTACTGTGATATGACTTACTGTGATATGACACAATACGTAGTGAAACTACCAAACCTGTAGGCTGTGATCTTGTTAGCAATCTGTGATACCTCTCTGTGATGTAGTTCGTTACTAATGTTGTCAATTTAAAACCTGAAGCAAAAAAAAAAACAAACAAACAAACACAACTTTTAGTAAACTACTTGGAAAAAATTAAACTTACCTTAGAATATTATGCTGGGCAGCGTAGTCAGAGATATTCTAGATGAAGTAGGAATTTATGCAACAGAGATGATAACAATAAGACTCAGTACATTGGTTGATTATAGGCACAACATTGCATTATTTTATTGACCTCGTAAATGGCTAATGACCACAGTAGTCGATGCCATAAAAAATATATAAAAAAAAAAAAAAAAAAAATAATAATAATAATAATAATAATAATTTCACACATCAGAAAACGATTAGCACCGATCTTTTCTCTTTTGTGCTCCATCGCCATCCGGTTGCTGATCGGGTGGAAAAGAACATTTAATGAAAAGCAAGCGGATGAGATCTTGGAAATCCCGAAAGCGAAGAAAGAAAATTCAAGAAAAAAAAAATAGAATTAAAGAAAGGGCCGGCTTTAAAATGATTTGCTCGTGAAAACCCCATTTTCACGTTACTGTCTCACTAAAAACCCGCAAACTCGCCAGAATCAAAGTTTGACAAAAAACCAAATTTAAGGATTTTTGGATCATTTCTACTGTTCCGCCTCCATTTTCAACCCAATCAAGCCATTATCACTGGTAGAGATAACAAACAAATCAGGTTTACGGATTTTACTATTCATTCATTCAGAATAACGCATCTGTTTTCGGTTTCCAGCGGACAGAATATTATAGTTTGAAGTCCTATTTAGGCTGTTTCCTAAACTTGCAATCTATCTCCCCGAAAGTACGAAAACTATCATATGCGGATTATTCGGTCATATTGAGTACTGAGAATTCATCCCCACAAATCACAATCAAACTTGCTTATAAGATCCGGTAGCAGCATTTCTGTCCCTTAAGCGAAATGTAAAAAAATTAAGTTTTTTTCTTTGTGCCTTTGTTCTGAGATGATGCCATTATTGCATGAAAATCTAAGAAATACTATTAGCGTTATACAGGAACTTATGTAGGTAGTTTCACGCTGACGATGCAAGGTTTTCAAGGACCTACGCAGTCTAATCCAGAATGATAAAAAAAAAAAAACCTCCGACGAGTGAGTTTGTGTCTCCAAAAATTGACCCAGTCATTGTGCTTAATGCCAAAAATTGACAGGGTTGGCTATAGAACGCTGTATAATAATTATAAATGAAGAGTTGTAACGTTGACTCAGAAGAAGTAAAGGAGACGAAAAAAAACCAGTGTCTATAGGGAGAAGAGGGCCCAGATTATTGATGGATCTTCATTAATGGTATGCCATGTCATTACGTCATTCTCCCAAAGGAGCCTCGCCACTCTATCCCTCTCGCCTGATGGCGTAGAGAACGTGTATGAAAAATGGGCCTCTGTAACGAGCTGGCAAGGGGGACTGTGTGAAGGCATTTTTATTCTCCCCCCCCCCCCGATTTTTTTTTACATCGGCCCCCTTGTCTCATTCAAAAACCCAAAACCCACTTGCCCAGTGGATTTCACCTAATAACTCACACAAAAACGTTCAGCATACATTTGTTTTATTGCCACTCACATCAGAGTGCTTCCATTTCCCCTCTTTTCTTTCACATTTTTATATTTGGTTTTAGTTACAATCCAGTTCGTTTTCAATTGCTTCCTTAATGTTCGAAATGACGCAACCTATTAATATTTCAAGCTTACGAAAAAAACTCTATAATCCGCCCAACTGAAAAAGATAAAAAAGAAAAACGATCAATAAAAATCTCTGACTCGCAGCTCAAATACGTCCGTCAAAAGGATGAAGAAGAAGAAGAAGAAAAAAAGTGTTTTGGGGCTGGAAGTCGTAAATAATACAACTTTACGGCCTCCTTTTCCTCCATTTCTTTTAACTCTGTTGTTTACTACCCATATTAACATATCAAGCAGATATTTTAATAAGCGCAAGGACTAAAAAAAAATGTTATTTTAGGGATTGTGCGAAGGGGCTTATCTTTGAGAGAATTAGTGAATCAAGAGTTTCTTATTTTACGGCCCGTTTTCGAATGAAAAGAAGGTTTAGGAAATGCCTAAATTTCATAATAAAAGGCAACCCCTGGAGTTAAAGTGTTTTTTTTTTTTTACAAAAGGGGGTCACGAGAACAAGCTGAGTTGACATAAAAGATGCTGTGGAAAAGGGGGCGTGAGGGGACTAATTTCTAACATTATTTAGACAGATGTTTCCTCATGCTCTGAACCCTCTCTCTTTCTGCACTCTTCACTCAGGTAGCGTCAATAGTCGACTGTCGCCAAAAAGCGACTTCTGTTTTGAAAAGAGGAATGGACAAATATTGTTATTCGGCAAACAAAAGAGTTTGGGATGAAAGAGGAAAAAAAAAAAAAAAAAAACAGGAGCAGACAAAAAAAAGATGAAAATAATAACAGGCTCTTTTTGTCCATAGCACCACTTGACAGCTATGACTGCCTGAAATCTCTGTTTTCAATTTATCATTCGGGGGAAAGTAAACAAATAAAATATAATATAAAACAATAATCTTTTGAATGGGTGCCGCCACGGCCAACTCACAGGCAATTTTGTTACTCTCGTCTCGTTTTTTCTGCTTTTTTTCAGGTACCATCACACCATCGCGTCGTCGACTTCGGCTTGTTGATAAGAAGACGCTTGAAACCGTGATGAGAAGAAACAGGAAGAGAAGGATGAGGGCGAGATTGAAGAAAAAAGTCAAGTGACAGTGACTGGCAGGTGTCAGAGGGCTGACAAAGCTATCGAACCCGACCGGGAGGAGAAAATGTGCGAGGTTCGATCCCGACGCGACTGTCTCAAAGTGATGGGTTGTGTGGTGTGTGTGGAAGAGAAAGACGGCATGAAAAAAAAAGAAGAAGCTGTGCGTTTCGAATCTGAACAAACACCCCTCAGAGCCAGTTTGTGAAGCTCGCCGTGAAGAATGTATTTGAGATGTTGTGGCAACGAGTGGGACATATATGGGTGAGAGGGGGGGGGGTAAGAGATCTTTGGCCCGTCCTTTTCGTGATTGATGGACTTTTCTCTCTATATACGCATTTTGTTTCTTAAGCTGCGTTCAATTCAAGGTGAATACTCAACTCTTGGCTACTGTCGTACTCTCTCTCGACTCTCAAGTTCCGTCAAGTAAAAGCTGTTTCTAAAATTGAAAACACGAACACGAAATAAAGACCCACTGCCCTAATGCGTTACCTTGCTTGTTAATTGTTATAACGTAGTTTTTAAATGCACGCAACAATGCATCTCTAAGTATCCTGTCCCGCTTCTGTGTATACTTAACAATGCAGTCAACGCTGCTCCGGAAACAATCTGTATAAATAATGGGAGGGAATGCCAGAAAAATAAATTATTATGATGGCTTCACAAAACTATTTACATACAATGGAAGGGAGCAGGAATGGTTTTCATTTCTTTCAGAGTGAGCATCGAGCTGCATACGAAATGTCTCATTTGTCTTTTGAATATGCATTGCTGCATAGGATGCAACATGGAAAAATATATAGGGGGAGGGGGATAGTCCTCAATATGGGGAAATTATTCATTACTAGCACCGCGACTGTTCTCGCGGTGCATGTGAACCCTTTCTTCTTCCGCCAGGAATACCGGCGAATGAAAAACATGTCTAAGTGTCCTGAGTGCGAATAGGTTTAAAGACCTGAAAGCCACCTGTTAAGTTGTTCTGTACTTCACTGACTTGAAGCGAAATAAGTTTAGAATTAATACTCTCTCCATCATGAACGTCCGTTCTTAGCCACCCCACTCCAACCAATCCAAAGATCCAGCTGCCCTTACAGAATGGCGCTCCAAAGGGGACGGTAATTAAATCGTTCCAAGCCGAGTCCACGTTGGAATTTAAGAGTTATACGAAGAACTCGCCCCTTGTCTGTTTCCATTCTACCATGTCCGATCTTTTACACACATCTCACTTCTAATCATCTCCTCGATAATTGATGCAAAGAATTTTTCAACCTTTTGATGTCCACCGGCGACCCCTTTTTTTCTTTCTATTATTATTGTTCCCATTTTATTTCAGAACATATATAATTGCCCCTTTTGCCATTTCCTGTCACCAGTGGACGCAAGAAATGGAATTTTTACGTTTACGTGTTAATTGGAGCTAAAAATATTGCTCCCCCTTCACCTTCAACTACCATCTGGTCAATTAAGCCTTTTATCAATTATTGAGAAGGAAACACCATTCGTTAAAATGCTTCGGAGGTCTTTTCGGAAAATAATTTCCGAGGGCTGAAACTGACACACAAATATGCGAGGGTTAGCACGCTGTGCGTCTGTGTTGGACAATCAAACGCCAATAAGAAAATTAATTTTCCTGTGACCGCGAAAATAGCTCAATCGTCCTCGTAGATATGAATGTATGTGTGGTTCAGTCATTGAAAAATCTACTTTTCTCCCGACTTATTCCCATGGGGGTATACCGTTTTTTTTAAATGCATATACTATATACATTATTAGTCGTCAGTAAAGGCCCAAAAACGACCCAATCGCAGAAGGATCTAAAATATTAGAAACCCAATGACTCTCTCAAGAACGCATTTAAGTGATTTTTAGGCACATAAACACCAATTTAGGTCCGGTGCACCGTAGCAATTTTTAAGCTGCCGCAGCTTGGAAAAACGCAAGTGTGCACTGGGCCTTAACAGGTTTGGCTCAATCTTGAAACATTAGCTTTGTTCGACGGCCACGAGAAAGCGTGATTTCGTCCAATCAAATTGATGTATTTTTGGAGTTTACTCCTATAGCGTTGTTTTGAAATTTTCGGCGGCCTAGAGCCGTATTAAGGTCTCCCCACACATTTCCGTGTTCTCACGGAATGCACGGCACTCGGCGCGGTGAGGAGAGCCCACACATGTCCGATTCACAACCGATCTGTCTCTGTGCTTCGAGGGCTTGGGTTTTCGTTCGATGACGAATGCACTTTCCTCTACCCCCTGCTGCCGGTACATTTTTCCCCCTAGCCTACATGTTCTGCAGCTATTCATTTCGGAATCAGATTCAAACCCCTTCCTCCACGATGTTGGAAAGACGGCGCATTTCCCTGAGTCTAGATTTCAGTACTTAAAGGTACAGATATATTGACACTTTATATACAGGGTGTTCGAAAATTCGATGCTCAGCCGAAAACTGGTCATAGTACAGCTGATTTGTGGTCAAAATGGCTAAATTCACTTTTCCGGAATTCAGCTTGGTTTTCTAGTTATTCCACCATCTTTAATTTTTCGGGCGACTTTTTTTTTTTTTTTTTGAAATACTTGCTCCCGGCCGCTCTAGAATCAATTCTAGCTCAAAAGTAATTGAGTCATTCGAAACAGCGCACAATTTTCTTCAAAATGACTGTATTGTATTATGAATTTGGTCATTTCCTCAGGGCGCTGAACTGCTGGAAAGTGATGTTTTTTTATCTTTGTATCTTTCCCATGTTTTTCAGCTGCGATTTTCTCCGACTCCTTAAAGGAAAATATTTTTTTGGGTTTATTGGAAAAACTTCCTCATTTTGTCAGCTTTCAAATGGAGTGCAATAGTCTCGGGATTTTACAAGTATTCGTGAAGAAGTAGCTGTTTGAATAGTAAAAACCGATGGGCTTTGATGAAGAATGAGAGATCGTTTTTAGATTAGAAGTATGTTTTGAAGCCAGGGGGCCTGTTCTGTAAAGTTAGCAACAGTCAAAACGACAGTTGATAGCGACAGTCGATTGCGGTGTTGTTATCAACTGTCGTTTTCTACATGTCGAGATCGTTTTGTGTGTTGGTGTTCTGTAAGAACAAACTTCCATAAACAATAATGATGAAACACATCAATCGGACTTCGTTCGAATATTATATGTCCCGATCTGTCAGCTATGAAGAAGTGTCAGTGCTACACAAGGACGAAAATAATAGCAATTGGAGAACCGCAATCTCTGGGCATTCATCCTGCTAATTCGAGAAAAAAAGTCAATCCAACATGGATAGACGTAAAAAATAAGCAACTTACTGTGTGAGCTCGCTTGAAAAGACATTATTTTCCTTTTTTCTTAAGATTAGAATGTCGCCATACGAGGAGGCTAGGCCCTTTAGTTGTGTTGATCGTATCCCCGAGATCCTTGTTCGTTGGGACGTGCCCCTAGATCACGAGTTTCCCTGGCCATCAGCCATTTACGTCTCTTGTTTGTCACAGAACGAGAATTTTCCAATAATACCACGAAAATACGCGAATGTGTCACAATCGGCCCTCAATCCACAGCGGTTACGAAAAAGTTGTGGGAGGCGGTAACGTCTGAGTTTAGGGGCACTTTTCCACGTCCACAAAACACAATGCTACCCTCTGTTACAGCTAGCGGCATCAACTGACAATGATGGAAATCAAAGTCAACACTTAATTCAAGAAATAAACTCAAAAAAGTACTCAGATTGAGTAATCTTTCCTTCTTATCAACTGCCGGTGTCGTTAACAACACCCCCGAGGTGCTGTTTTGATACCAACACCAAATCCTAACTCGTGACGTATAACGACATTTCAATTAGTGCTGTTTTCTTACAGAACATCTCAAGGTGACGTCATCACTATTGACTGTTGCTATCAAGTGTTGTTTTCAACTGTTGTTAACTTCACAGAACAGGCCCCCAGAGTTGGTGAGAGGAGAGGCAGGGCCTCTCAGCATGTCTGAATGTGAGCTAATGAATTACAAGAACAGCATAGATAATATAAGTAATAATTGAAAAAACATCCAATCTTTAAGGAAAAAGTGATTAAGAATGAGGAATCAGCTAAAAGTACGAAGTGCCGTTCGTTGTGGAAAGGGCGGGCGACCCTTCATCTGCAACCAAATGTTCCTCCTTATGCGTAGACCAACATCAACCAAGATTCGGCGCTGCCTTTTTAAACAGAATTTGGATGAGTTTTTAGCAGTAACGCAGAAATACTTTCACTGGTCTCTCAACGGATATAAAACGTCCTCAATGCGCTCAAAAAGAGCCGAACCGCAAATACTAGGTGTATAGGAATCTACTGATGAGGAATGAGTAGTGAATGATTTTTCTGCTCGTGATACCTCGACGTTTTAGGTTAAGGAGATATCTGAGGGATCACCCCGATGAGGGATTTAAAATTGCTGAAGTTCCCACGTCTTGGGGGTTTAATCCCCATGCCACGAAGGTAACTCATTACATTACCAACACCAGTTTCGAGTGAATGTGCTTATAGGAATGATGAAAATGAAACTTCTTAGGCATTTAATTTTTCGCGATTGTTTCAACGATTACGTCTTCTTGTAATGCACAAAAACGTCGCCAAATTCCTGGTTGATGTCCTTTTCGCACAAGGAGAACATTTGGCTCAATCAGTTATCGTTCCCCAACTAGTACAATTGGTCGCATTTAGGTTCATTTGCGACATGCGACCTATTCTGTAATACTTCCGACGTCGGATTCTGGTAGTTTGGATGGCTTTACTACATCTTGCCGCCTTCGACGTTGCCATATCGTCTGAACGACGGAATGTCGTCGTATTACAAATTTCCGACGTAAATTAGACATCAGAAAAGTATAGCAGTATATTCTGACGTCGTAGCGCTGTCAAATATTTGTACTACATGGTTAACATAAAATTATGCCGTTGCTGCGATGTCGGGAATGTGTAGTACAGTTTTCCGACGTTATGTTTTCGTCATAACCTTGTACTACAAGTTTATGACGTCGCTTTGAGGTCGCATAATTATATCATAAACGTAATTAAGAATAGAGAGGTCGAAGCGTCGTCGTGAGAATGTACTCCAGAATTCTGACAATTTTTCTACCATAGGGTCAATCATTATAATTAAGGCGACCCGGACGACGTTTCTCTGCCGTCGCATTCTTATGCGTGAAGTCGTTGACGTCCCCCAGACGTCATAATAACGATATATTTTCAGTCTATAAACAAGGAACAGAATAACGTTTTTACGACGTCGGGGAATTAAAATTTTTGAAGACGTTTTTGGTTTTTATCAGTTAGTAGTTTGTGTCCGCCAGCAAGTCGCGCGCGATGAAGTGGTTCCACCGACGACTGAAGAAAATACTCGAAGAGAGATGATTCTGGAAGTAGTCGTGCTGAAAGTTTGATCGAAGATGTAGGATCTGAAGTTGTGAATAATTCCAGTTTAGTCGATATTTCTCCATCAATGCGATCAATCAACTGCGATCAACAGCCCTCAGCAGTACTCTCATGCTCCAGTAACCATGGCGATGCAGATGCCGATGCCGCCCGTGACACAGCCGATTTGCAATCGTCGACGCCCGCTCGAAGTCAGATATATCTTTGGCCTTCACGATACCATCGTATGTGAGCCAAGTCTTTGCAGGTCCACTATTCGAGTCTTTTTGAAGAAGTCTAACGTCATGCTTGGTTACTGGCCATTTCAATTTGTTGCCTGTAACCCATTTACAGGGTACGAAACATAGCACCGGCACTCCAAAGTCAATGCAATCACTACACCGACTCTTTCTTATCTCTCACTCACCGGTGGCTTTGGCGCCAAAACTATTATTTGTTTTCCTACTTCATCCGACCAGTTGTCGTGTTTCGTACAGACTTTTATAACTCACATACATACTTGGTCTACTTCTCGACCTCTTGTCGAGAGTTGTACAGAATTGTGTTCCAAATCATAACCTGTGGTCGTGAATATTACAACTTCGTTACAAATAAATAACTTGAGGTCGTATCATATACACGCAGTTATTAACCAAATGCAACTCATGGTCGGGAGTATTATGTTTTTCGTACAAATATCCGACAACGCCATTTTAAAGGATTTTCTATTTATTTATTTTTTTGGCAAATGACTCATTTGGACGTAATTACGATTTTCAAGTATCAAATTCTGCTTTAAATAGTAACCTATCACATAACAGGTAGGTAAGTACTTGACTAACCAGCGCAAGAAACTATATTTTTCATGCACTTTTAAATTTCTCACCACTCATAAATTTGAATAATGAATTAATCTCACGGTGTTGTTTCAAGGGGAAACTCATTTCTAAGAGTTAAAATAAAATATCATCATAAACATCATCGATGAAATGATACTCGTTTGTGTTTTTGACGGAAAAGAATTGGACTGATAGCCCCAGATATAACGTCGTGTATTTGGAATAAAGAAGGCCGTCCATGAGCATCATGTTGAGAGGCACCCCGCTCTTCGAGTGGATTTCGTTCACCGCACACCAACAGTGTAATTATTTATAACACTTTGCGACTTGTTGTAGAAATATTGAACATCATACTGTAGTCAAGGCGACATTTGGTCTGAGGAGCTATAATCTTGTGTAATATCAGTTAGATTTTGAACAGAAAATCGTAGAAGTGTTGTAATGCAGAAATCTGTTGTACAAATATACTACAGCATCTTGTAGTATGACTGTATTACGGATATAGCAACTTCGTGCAACCAGTAGTCGCTGGGTGACGTCGTCACAACTCAAATGTATACCACCGCTTTGGTCGTATTTTGGTAGTGGCGAAGTCGATGTGACGTCGCCTGATGACGTCGGGTCATGTTTCCCGACGTCGAGACGACTAAATTGTGCTAGTTGGGTCCCCTCATTCATTACCCATCAATAATTCCGAATATCGGCTGTTTTTTCAATTATTATCAATATTATCTTTGCTCTTCTTGTACTTTTTGTAATTTATTAGCTTACATTCAGACACTCCGAGAGGTCCCTGTCTCTCACCTCACCAACTCTGGCTTCAAAACATACTTCTCCTCTGAAAAAATTCTGTTATTCTTCACAAAGCCCATCGGTTTTTACTCTTCAAACAGCTACTTCTTCGCGAATACTTGTAAAATCCCGGGACTATTTCACTCCATTTGAAAGCTAACAAAATGAAGAAGTTTTTCCAATAAACCCTAAAAATATTTTCCTTTAAGAAGTGGGAGAAAATCTCAGCTGAAAAACAAGGGAAAGATACAAATATGAAAAAATATCACTTTCCAGCATCGTTTGTACCATGAGAAAATGGCCAAATTCATAATACAATACGGTCATTTTGAAGAAAATTGTGCGCTGTTTCGAATGACTCAATTAGTTTTGAGCTAGAATTGATTCTAGAGCGGCCGGGAGCAAGTATTTAAAACAAAAATATAGCCCCGTGAAAAAATTAAAGATGGTGGAATAACTCTCGGAATTCCGGAAAAGTGAATTTAGTAATTTCGACCACAAATCAGCTGTACTATGGCCAGTTTTCGGCTGAGCATCGAGTTTTCGAACACCCTGTATAAATGCACCTTGGTACTAGGGAGAAAAAAAAAAAAAAAAAAAAAAAAAAAAAAAAAAAAAAAAAAGCGTAAAATGAAGAAAAGGCGCGACTGGCTCGGTACGGACACGGCGCGGAAACGACTCGGAGAATGAGCTCGGACATGTGTAGGCTATTTCATGTTAACTCAGTTGTTTTCATTTCACCGACACACGCCGTGTGTCGGTGCGGACTCGGTGCGGTGAGAACACGGAAATGTGTGGGGAGACCTTTACGAACCCATGTGAAAATGCCGCAAGATGCGGTTGCTATGGCGGGATAGTGTTATTTCTTATTCGGCGTCCTTGGATCCCGCTATTGCGGCATTTTTTCCCGACCGTTCGTAACAAGGCTCCAGTGGGGGTTTTTGAGACTGGGGAGTGAAATACGTTAACCCCGAGACGAAAACCTGTCACGAATGGAAGGCCGCATCGTCGTAGTAGTAGGCGCTTTGAACCGTCAAATATTGTCCCTAGAAACTGAATTTTCACAAAAAGGGTTAGAATCCGTCAAAAACTATAACATTTCACCGGGGAAACTATAGTTCGCAGCCGCCTATTCAGGAATTTAAGTCCAAAATCTGACAACGTTTTCCCCAGAAATATTCATACTTGTAGGAAGGGCTCAGTGCTTAGCCCTTCCAATACAGGGTGTCTGACTTTTCAACAGATCTTGTCTGAGAGACGTTAAAAACTTACATTTTTTAACCCAAAACTGAAGATTTTACTCTGAAACTGAATATTTTATTCCGAAACAGACAAATACCTTCACGTGAAACCCGAAGTGTTACCCCAAAACTTAAGTTTTCACAACACAACCGGCGATTTTACCCCCAAAACTCACCCCTAAAACTGGTAGTTTGTACGCAAACGGATGATTTCACGCCAAAGCTCCGGCTGTTATTGAAAACTCTGGCGATTTAGCACAAAACTAACGATTTTACCTTAATACTGACAATTTTAACACAATTCTGACGAATTTACGAGAATACTGACTGTTTGTTCACATATATAACACGTTATTACACCAAAACATACGATTTCACACCAAAGCTGAGACCCTATTCAGTCAAATTAAACGCCGGCGCTATCCACCCGTCTTGTCGAAAAATATACGTTCCATTCCGGGGAGGACGGGTGAATAGCGCCGTTGCTAACTTTTAGTGAATAAGGCAAGGCGCCTGACGAGTTACCACAAAATAATTTCATCAGTGAATTAGCTATTTGTCCCCATTTTAGCTGTGGATTTGCGATTTTCCTCCATTTCAGCGTCGAGTTAGAGATTTTTCTCAATTTTTTATTTTACTACATAAAATGGCAATATCATACATAAAAAAACTGTCGTTTTAACCCCAAAACTAACACTTTGATCCCAAAATCTCACTTTATCCCTCTTAACTAACAGTTTCACCATTCACCGTGAAACTGGCGGTACCACTTCAAAACTGGGTACTTTTCACTCCATAACTGACTAATTTCACACCATTAACGGGGACTTCCACCCAAAACGGATGAGTTTACGCCGAAACATACGACTCTGTCTTGCAATGTCTGATGACTTCAACACAAAACTGACAAATTTCACCGCAATAACTGACAATTTTACCACAATGCTGACGTTTTGTTCCCAAAGGAGACGATATTTAGAATTAAGGAAACCGCTAATTTGTGGGGACAACATTAGAAAAATGCTAATTCATAGGATAAAAACGCTACATTGCTGATTCAACTGAGAAAAAGCGCTAATTCACTGCTAAAATAGTGACAATGTTCAATGTGTGTCTAAAATTTAAAGTACGCCAATTCTCATCTTCTGAAGGTAACTTATTTGTGGCATGAAATTGAGAAAAAACGCTAATCCAAAGCTATAAGTGGGGGGGAAAAAAAATCAAAGTGGGGATAAAGTGTGAAAAACAACGTCTAATTTGCGTCACGAGAGAGAAAAATTCGTTAAATATATGTGTATGGAGCATCTTTCACGGCTAAAATTAAGCAAAATCGGTAATTCACAGATTATTGTTAGCATGACATAAACGCTGATTCGCCAGTAGATTTTAAATCGATAAAGTGCCGATTCGCGGTTTTTTTACAGGCAACTTCATGGCTATGGACTTCCTAAATCTGTCAGATCTGACGGGAGATCCGTCAAATTGGCAACACTAATCCTAGAAATGCTATTCAGATGAATTTGATAATTTGATGGAGCCGCAAGTGCGACTCGGTCATTCCAAAGTGCGAAACCAATGAAGTGTGTTTTTTAATCTTTTTTTCGCATAATCCTGTTAGTGGTGGCGTTTAAACCTCCAAGAAACCAACTTCGTAGGCGTAACTAGTTAAGAAATCAAATTAAGCGGATTTGGCTCTTCCAAAAATCAATTTTATGGCATTGACTCTGAAAAAAATTGTTTGGCCCTTCCAAAGGCCCAATTTGGTTGGTTTGGCATCACTGATGTCTGCTCTAGATACACGAGATACATATACACGACAAGGGTTCGTATGGAATGGATATTTTTTGGATGGATATCTGTCAAGTTATTCTTCGAATATGAATTTTCAGACTAAAAACAGCCAATTTCATGCTAGAAAATGAGTGGAATCTTGCAATTTGCCCCCTAAATACGGATATTCAGCTCTTTAACTCTCCAGCTGTTCCGCGGTTGATATAGGGCTAAATGACAAATCACAAGCTGTTTCGCGTGGCTAAAATCCCTAAATCCTCAAAATTGATCCAAGAATGTGCTTTTCTTGCACACAAATGATGATTGCAGCACAGAATTGTAATTTTTTGTTTTATTATGTGGTCTACTAAAGAGCCGTAACTTGAGAAAATTGAAGCAAGCAGGTAATATATTATTCCCACTGTGTTTATGAGTTTGGAATTTCCTGCAGGACGCAGAACTATATAAAAGAAAACATTTTCATTTCATAGTCATACTTATCATTTCATCAACACTATTTTCATTATTTTATTACTTCCACGTTTTTTATTATTGGTCTTCCTGGTAGATGAGCTGATAAAAAGCTCACCTCGTTAATAGAAAGTAGACTTTAAATGGTTCGCTACAAATTATGCAAATCGAAACAGTCACGGGAAAAATACTCTGGTCTTGTTGTGTATTATTTTGCAACATTTATGATACCGAATCGTTATTAATTTACAGTAAAATAGTAGTTAACAGCACGGTGAGCGAGCTGACGTTAAAAGATTAAAATTAATCTCGGTTTGATGCAAATTGGTATAAGCTCATCCAGAAACTTGGTTTAGTCGTATTAAATTGAAATTGGATAGTTATGGAAATGGCCTATACGCTGTCAACATAATAAGTGGAATGGATGTGAACAGGTGGTTCGAGCCAAACAAGTATATCCACGGTATGGGAAAGGGAAGAAGGTGGTGGGGGCGATAAATGGTCTCTAGACCGCGAGTATAATTTCATATAAAGGGCACTTGACAAGGAGGTGTGTAGAGAGCGAGGGGGTATAATGAAATTAATCGACGGAAAACTTGTCTTAAGGAGAATTACGAACTGTTTTACTGACCTTTTTAGAGTGAGGGGAGGGGGTCACGCTTATGAGACCGTAGCCTTTTCCCTCTCGTTAAAAAAGATTAATCGGTGAGAGCCGCCGCTGAGTTTGTTAAGAGAATGACATAGTAGAACCTTAAGGAAGTTACGGCCCTCACCAACCGATTCCATTTCATGTCTCTTCGCCGTTCATTTCGCATTTTTTTGCTTTAGAAATAAAATTTATTAATATTTACTTCAAGAAAAAGGATAAGGGAAGAATTTATTGCCCAATTATAAGTGTGTCAGCCTGTTTATAATTTTTCAGATGGTCTCGAACAAGTCAAACAAGATATTTCTTATATTTTTTATATATCCTTAGGACCCCCCCAATCCTTTTTTTCATCCTTACTTGGCAGTTAGTTACCAGCATAGTCTCCAAGAAAATTACGTGCTACCAGCGTTCAATACTAAAGACAGATGGCCGGCAAAAAAGCCATTAAGTGGGCACCAAAATGATAATGCTCATCTTAAGCAGCCAGCGAAGCGTGGATCGTTTGTCCCGCTTTTCCCTTCAAATCAAATCCTCTCACTGTGTCTCTTCGACCCCCCTCCTTCCCACCATCAATTCAACTCCCATAAATCTCCTCTCATTTTCCTCGCCGTGGCGATAAAAAGGTCAAACCTTTTGTCCTCTCGAGTCACGCCCTTCGCATCAATAATATACTGTACGATATACTCTCTGCACGGTCTCCTCCTCCTCCTCTCACGGGACTCTCGCAGAAGTGGAACTCCATTCAGACGGTAAACAATTTATTAACCATAACATAATCGGGTGGGCCTCTCTGGCTGCCTTCCCCTTTCCGTTTCGTGTCCCTCGAGGTATGAAAGAGGAGCATGGAGGGAGGGGGAATCGCGGTATTTCACCGTGATTTGTAGTGCAGCGTTGGAGCAGACAAACTAACCCATTATGTTTGTGTCGAGGAAGTGGCGGTGGTGGTGGAAAAGCGAAAGAACAGGACTTTGGAAAGCGGTTGATGGTAAGGGGGAGAGTAGAAAGAGAAGAAAAGGGATGAGTTAGTTGTGTCAGAGTGAGAGAGTATGAGGTTGGGTCGTATGATTTACCCTCTGTGTTTTCAGCGCCTCACTACAAGGGGTTTTGATACATTGAAAGGAAGGAGAGGGACTTTTCTCATACACGAAAACCACCGGGGTGTAAAGAAGAAGGGATGGGGCTCTGTTGTCATTTCGTATTTTATTGCCTGTTCGGCGAATTCACTTAACCGTAACAAGCAGAATTATTGTTAATTGGATGAAGGTCAAGAGCACTGATATAAATCCCTGGATTATTGTCTGGACTACACTTTGAGAAAATTTGCCAAAAAACACGCCCACCTAACCGTAGCCGTTTTTGGCGAAAAGGGCCAAAATTCAAGAATGGACGAAACTATACGCTATCTCGAAATTTCTTGGTATGGGGAATCAGTAAATCGAAACGAATTTTGGACTAGAAAAGCCGTTAAAGGGGTTCTAGCAGTGATGCCGGCGATATTTGCCAAATGAGCACTTTTTCTCAATTTTAGCCGTGAATTAGCGCTTTACGTACCATAATTTCAGTCACTTTTGCTAATTTTTTTCCTCTCAATTTTTAACGCTTTATAACCCAATAACCTAAAAATCCCAATTTCTCCATCTTAAGGATTTTCTGTGATTGGTGGCGGGGAGGGGTGCTCCTCCGTCCTCGCCTGCACTGTACCATGGTACGCTACTAGTCTCGCTCCGTCTTTCCAAGGCAAGGGGGGGGGGATCACCCATAGAGTCTCCGATCAGAGAAGGCCTCGAAAAGCTAAAATATGGATAAATAGAATTAGTAGGCGTTAATTCGCAGATGAAATTGAGAAATTGCGTTAATATCCGGATAAAAATGACTATTGATTAAAACAAAGGTCATTTGCCGGTAGAATTTGAGGGGGGAAACACTAATTCGTGTTATGCAAAAATTGAGGCAAAACACTTACGTGGTATTTTGGTAGTTAGTTCACTGCTTAAATTCAGAAATGTACTACTTCGCGGCTTCTAGACGATAAAATTGAGAAAACACGCTATTGGGCTAACCTTGTCTAAAATTGTTGATAAGAGCTAATTGGCGGCTGAGAGTGAGAAAAATCTCTTATCATGGCTTCAGTTGATAAAAAGTCCTCATTTCCAGCTAAAATTGCGGGGGAAAACGCCTATTCGCGTTTTCTGTTGGTCTTTGGTGCATACACTGAAAAATCATCCAATTGGGCTGTACTTGAAGCAATTCGGCAGATAAAAATGTGGAAAAATCGCTTATTTGTGGCTAAAATTAATAGGAACGTTCACTTGTTGCTACTATGATGAAAGATGGGCTCATCCACGGTATATAGATACAACTTTCCAGGCCAGAATTGGTAGAAAGACTGATTGCTGTTCACGATGACCTTTGAAACGGCTTGAATTGATACAAAGTGCCAATCGGTGGCTAATAGTGAGAAAAATCGCTTATCACAGCTAAAGTTGATAAAAAGCGCTCATCTGCGGCTAAAATTATAGAAAACGTCAATTATAGCGGTTCGAGGATAAAATGGGGAAAATCACTACATTGATATAAAAGAAAATTGATATAAAGCGCCTCGAATTGGGCAAAATGTTAACTTAAAAATGTTTCTTGAAGCAACTTCGTGGTAAAAGTAAGAAAAACGCTTGCAGTTTCTGTAGATATTTAAGAGGCGGCGTAAATTGAGAAATTGCTCTAATGAGCTGTTTTGGGGGCAAGTATGTTGCAAAATGATGGGTCAATTTCTAATTTAACGGCTAAAATTGAGAAAATAAGGGTGCTCGTGGTTCAAATTGAGAAATAACGCTAAATCGAAGTTTCTTGGGGAAACTTCCAGGCGTAATTTATAAAAGTTTGAATTCGTGGCTCGCGGAGGACAAGGATAAAATTCAGAAAAATGGTTTACTTATAAATAATTGACAGAGAGCAATCGCTCTTCGCAATTGAAATAGATCAATGCTCGAGCTCATTTGCGGGAAACACTAGGAAAGACACTCATTTTCTGTTTCTGAGGCTGAAATTGAGAAGTCGTGCACCAATGAGCTGAGCTGCGTTCTCGTGACAAAGCCCACGGCTAAAAGTTCAGAAAATAAGCGCTATAATATCAGTGTGAGAAAATCTTTTATCCAGTAGCGTACCGAGGTACCACTCCATATCCGAGGGGGCCCCCAAAAACCTTAAAGATGGAAAAAATACGATCTTTAGGTTCTATGTTCATGAAAGTGGGTATACGTGAAAACGAGTTTTGCTATGCGGATGGGCAGTGATATTGGCTCCTTTCGACTATTTTCAACCCATCCGACCTGGGGCCGTATAGTTAGAAGTTAGAATTGTCGGGAAAAACTCACGCGAGGGGCGTTGCTACGGCGAGATAGTATTATTTCTGATGTATCGTCATTGGATTCAGCTTGCGACATTTTTCCCAGGACATTATATCTAACAATGGTCCCTGGTGAATTGAACGTTGTAGGTGATTAGCAGAAGAGCGTGTCTGAATATTCGATTTAGCCCACAAAAGCGCATTTTTGAAGCCTAGAATAACGAGAAATCGCGCTTTCTAGAGCTCTGGAGGTAACATCAAGGGCTAAAAAATAGAAAAAACTTGCCGATCCCCGGTAAATCCCCGATAATACGCTGCCAACTCACGGCAAAAAGTTTGGAAAAAGCGCCAAAACCGCAAAATAGCGTTCATTTGGGGTTGGTCGATGCAACTTCCAGACGAAAATTGAGAAAAAATCGCTAATTCGCAGTGAATTATAGGGTCCAATTTACGGCTAAAATGAGAAAAAACTCTAACGTGCTGTTCTTTGGCCAAACCCATGGTTAAAATGGTGAAAAAGCGCTAATTCGAAGCTGTAAAAGTGACAAAATCGCGGCTATGATTAAAAACAAAAAACTAGAAAAAATGCTAAGTGGGGCTGAATTAAGAGTTGGGCTAAAAATGGCAAACTGAAATCGCGATCAACGATAATTCACAAAATTAAGAAAAACATGGAAATATTAAATTGCTAATTACTAGCTATTTGGCGAAATGATAATGAGAAAAATCACTTATTAAATTGCTGCTAAAATGGAGAAAAAATACGAATGAAATTGACAAAAGTCCGCTAATCAGCGGCCAAAATTCGGACAAAAGGCTAATTCGATGCAGAAATTGGGAAGAATCGCTAATCGATTTGCGCCTCAAAATTGAAAAAAATCTCTACATATAAATAATATAAATAAATAAAAGCGCTAATCCATAACTAAAAGCGAATTTGCAGCCATTAATGAGAAAAATCACTAACTAGCGCGGCTAAAATTAAGAAAAACGCTAGATCGCAGCTCAAGCTGAGAAAAAGTCCTAATTCGTAGCTAAAAAAGGCAAAACATCGCTATAATTTGCAGAAAAAATTGAGGAAAGCACCAATTCAAGGATAAGATTGGGAAAAATCGCTTTCACGGAATTAAAACGATTCTTCGCTGCCAAAACTGAGGAGCTTCACTAATAGTCTGTCTAATAGGCGGTTAAAATTGAAACAGTAGAGAAAACCCTGATTCACGGCTAAAATGTTGGAAAACGCTGATTCGCAGCTAAAATTTAGGAAAACGCCAATCCGAAGCCTCTGAAGTCAACTTCGGGTCTAAAACTCGGTGAAAGCGCTAATCCATAACGCCAATTGAAAGAAAGAATAGAAAATGAGGAGCAAAAAGGTTTAAAAACCGCTAATTTGCGGCCATTATTGAGAAAAATCACTAATTAGCACGGTTAATTTGATAAAAAACGCCACTCGCAGTTCAAATTGAGAAAAAGTGGTAATTCTCTGCTAAAAAGGTAAAACATTCCTAATTTGCAGCAAAAATTTAGGACAACGCCAATTCAAAAATAAGGTCAAGAAAAATCGCTTTTATACGGAATAAAGACGCCACCTCGCTGCTAAAATTGACGACAGTTACTAATTCGCGGAAAAATTGCAGAAAAATCTCTAAATCACGGCTAAAATGGAAAAAATTCACATTTTCGGCTGTAATTGAAAGTTCGCCAATCCTAGGCATAAATTAAGGAAACTTTCGGCTTAAAACTAAGAAAAATTTTTCTTTGAAGAGGGGGTACTTCCACGGATGAATGTCAACCAGAAAAAAAACAATAGTAATGAGAGGCAAAAATGTTCAAAAATCCACTTATTTATGGCTAATATTGAGAAAAATCACTAATTAGCGCGCCTAATATTTAGAAAAACGATAATTTGCAGCTTACCAATTATACCACTTTTCTCAATTTGGAAAAAAGTGGTAATTCGCTGTAAAAATATCGCTAACCTGGTGCTCAAATTGAGAACAAGTGCTAATTCGCTGCTAGAAAGTTGAAACATCGCCAACTTGCAGCAAAAATTTAGGAAAACTCGCGGCTGAAATTCAGGAAACTCACTAATTCGTGGACAAAGCAGAGTAAAAGCTATAATTTGCGGATAAAATTGAAAGTAGTCAAATTTTCTGCTGATATTGAAAATACGCCAATAAGGTGGATTCTGAAGGCAACTTTGTGGCTTTGAGACAAATCGCAAATTCGTGGAAAAAAGGTTTAAAAACAACCGCTGCTTCCCAGCTAAAACTGAGGAAAAAAGCCAAAACCAACTGAGAAAAAAGTAGCCAAAATTTAGATGAGATCTAGTTCGGGGGGGGGGGGAGGTAAATTTGACAAAAAGTGCTTATTCACGGCTAAAATTGAGAAAACTTCCAATTTGCTGCTTTAATTGAGCACAAACTCGAACTGGCGGATAGGATTTTTGAATAGCAAGAATTCGTAGCTAAATTAAAGGAGAATCCATAATTGAGCAGTATAAATAGAGAAATTGCGCTACTGGGCTGCAGCGCTTCGTGCATGTCCACGACTAAAATTTTCAAAAGTTCAAAAAATGATTTCCTCCAGCAATAAAAAACCGGGCGTCGTTTAGAAAACAAATTTCACTCATTTGGCTCATTCAAATAACTGATTTCTGTAGGTTTGGCTTCTAGTAAAATCAAATACACGCGGATTTGGTTGCTTCAAAAAGTTAATTTCGCAGGTTTCGCTTCTTGAAATAACTAATTTTTCACTTTTTAGTTATTTCAAAGTCTAATTTTGCGTGTTTTTTTACCGGTTTGTTACCTCCGAGTATAAAACAGTGCATAAGCTCAATATTTTATGGAAAAGAAGAGGAAGACCTTGTTTTGTTTTGAAAACCTGAATCCATCGGTTTCAATTACATTATTCAGTGCAGATAACGGTTCCTGTACCGAGTGACTTGCCCGCAACATGCTGGTGACCCCTACACCCCTCCCCATTCCCAATAAATAAGCTTCGTGCATTCAAAAGTCATGCGGCTTGGTTACGTCACAACTTATCCATCCTATTTACTCCATTCGGGTTCCATGTAAAAAGAAACGGATGTCCCCATCCATCCATCTATCTATAAGGTTTAAAAGTCAAGACAGTCCGTCAATCCAAGACTTCAGCCTTTCTGTCATTGCCTTTCGAGTCAATGTAAATCAATGTCACTTCTAATGAGCCTTCCATCTATTTTCGCGTAATTGGACTCCCGGCTATAAGGAACTCGTCTGTCGCTGCTTATTTTACCCCCTTCTTGCCTACAACAGTTATTTCTCTTCTTTTTTTTTAATCTTCGTGGCCGATGAAAGAAAGTTAATGGAAAACACGAGATATCCGTGATGCCTTGATCGGCATTACGGAAATCTGGTTCTTTGGTTTTTTTAAAAGCTTTTTTCATGTTCGTCGATAATAGGGTCGTCTGATTTTCATCTGTAGATGGGGAAAAAAGACCGGAGATTGAGAGATATGAAGTTGACGAGACAGCCCGAGGTTGCGGCAGTTGATTTGCAACATCCAATTACATTTATAGAAGGAGCTTTAATGGTCTGGTGTGTGAAAAAAAAATTACTTCACCTCTCCCAGGTTTACCAATTTCCATTGTTTCCTGACAAGAGGAACCCCTGAAAAAAGAAATGAATTATTGAATTTGATAGGAGGCGGCATTTTCAGATCACGTTGGGGCAAAAATCTCTCTAACACACTCATTCACTCTCACTCTCTCTCTCTCTCTACCACCCCTCGCACTCACTCATGTCTAAACTGGATCCTTTGTAATGGTTTGCCATTCAAGAGACCGAGGCTGTGGACGTTTTTCTGACCCTGGCCGGGCTGCTTTTGTCATTCGACGAACGATCTCCTTCCCCGACAAGAAAGAACGATCTGGTTGTTTTTCGAAGAATTCTCCGCGTAAGGAATTCTTGCCCGCTACAATTCAATGTCAAGCTACTGAAAAGACTTGGAGTTTATAAGGAGGCGGTTCCGCAATAGAATGATGGTGAACGGGTGAGTGGTGGTGGGAAGGGGGGGGGGGTGAAACAAAAACAGCGGCCATATCACAGCCCCTTGTTAAAATCTTCGCATGTCACTCTTATCCCCATTATCGCCTTCAAGTTTCACTCCAAGATGAACGACATTTTTATGCGGCGACGGCTTTTTCTTTCGAAATGAAACGTCGGCAACCCAAGGCTCACACAGCCACAATCCATAATTCTTCCAGGAAACAGCTATCACTTCTTTTTCGTGTTTCTTTCTCCCTCTATTTCATCAATTAAGTCCAGCATACACATAAATACCTACATTTAAATGACGCCTTTAAAAACTATTAACAGAAGTTGTAAATCACTTTTTCAATGATTTACCACCTCAATTTGAATAGAGATGTTGACATCAGCTTGTAACAGAACCGGGGGATATTGTAGTGCCTAGAACCTGATTCAATTGCCTCTTCTATACGAGGATTAATTTTGTCTTGTCAGATTTGAAGGAAAATTTCTTTTTTGAACGTTGAAACCGGCTGTCTTGGCACTTTATTTTAACCGAAAAGAGAATTTAAAGCTTTTTTTTTCTTTAAACGATCCACTCGAACAACCAGGTAGCAACTGCCCCTATTAGTTTTAGTTTTGCCGTGTCACACTAGAAACACAATTTTTTTATTATTATTATTTTTTTTTGTATATGTTTGTACTCATAGTGTCAACAATTTCAGGCTGGGTGGCCCTCTCTTTCTCGTATGCCCATGAAAGTATACTCACCCAGATATATACAAGAAATAAGAAGTGCTAGTGAGGGTGGGTCGGCACTTTTAAAGGGAATTCGAGTATTATTTACTTTTAAAAAGGTTCAAATATGATTCCAACCCCACTCCCTCTTCCATCGTCATCCCACCCAAATGACTCAGGGTATTTTTAAACTTAAAGGTCTGCCATTCTTTTTTTTTTTTTTTTTTTTTTTTTTTTTTTTTTTTTTTTAAGTAGGGCGTCTCGAGAACATAAATGTGAATACCCCCTTCCACCCCCCAACTCTCTTGTCACAGTGCTCGAAAGCAATATGTTCCAGCTTTTAAAGAAGAAAAACACGATCAGTGTCATCTAAGGAAGAATAAGAAAAGTGGAAGGGAAAAGAAGTAAAAAAGAAGCAGTAACTTCAGATTATCCCTCGGCCTCGAGACCAGGGCGCCTCTTTATACCTTTTTGTTAATATATATGAAAAAAATAAAATGACCCTTCTCCTCACAGTTCTCATACGTGTAACGTTCGACTGCAGGGGTTTTATCTTTTGTAGCAAAGGCGATGGCGAGGAGCAGGAAGGTTTTGTGTGTCGTTTGGACAAGGTAGTGGTGATGAGAAGAAACGACAAGAACAGTCAAGAGGGGGTGAAAGGGTGACGGGGGGGACCCTTCACCTCTTTCCACCCTTTTTCCGAGGTATATATATATATAGTTTTTCGAAGATAAGCCAACTTGAGGGTTTGAGAGATCCTAGGAATATGAGTGTGTATGCTGGGAAAACGGATAAGGTATAGTATGCGGAGGGTGAGGGACCCGAATAGAGTTAAAAAGAAACTTTGATAACATGATATACTCTTTATGAACCCTCTTCTTACGCCAAAATATTACAACCCCAGAGAGCCTCATGCTTCTAGAATCAAAGCTTATCTGTAACTTGTTTCTCCACCAGTTTTGTTGTTTTTTTTACGGGTTCGTGTTGTTTTATTCTCTAATGCCTTGGAATTACATTTTTTAAGGATATTATATAGAGAACGAATAAGATGACAAAGGCGGATTCCCATATTTCGGCCGCGTTTTATATTATAAATCCGCATTGGAAGGCTGCAGTGAAACCCTCAAGACCCTGGGTGTCATGCGGGCTTTATTTTTACTGCCGAATCTTGAAATGCAATAAAAAAGGGACCAGGGGTTGAAACCCATTCAAAAACATAAAGTAATTTTCTTCGTGGGCCACTGTATGATGCTTGCCAAGCTTTTTGTAATGGCAAAGTGCAAAAAAGGGCCAAAGTGCCGCTTGGTGAAACCAGGGGGCCTTTTCTGTAAAGTTAGCAACAGTCAATACGATCAGTTGATAGCGACAGTCGATTGTGGTGTTGTTATCAACAGTCGTTTTCTACATGTCGAGACCGTTTTGTGTGTTGGTGTTCTTCACTGAGAAAAATGAGCTGAGCCGAAGAGAATTACTTTTGAACCGAACGATTTTTCGGTCAGTGGGCTGTTTTTTCGGTTGAGCAGAAGCTGACGATAAAACCGATTTCACACTAACAAATAATTTTCGGGCCAATAATTATTGTGCAAGATTAGTGAACTGAGTTTCAGGCAATTTCAGCACGAATACTTGGACCGAAAGTTCGATCAACTGGTCACTTCGAACGAAATATGAAAGACGTTGCCCGAAGGGTTCGGGCGATGGAACTTTCCGACTGATGCTCGGTTTATCTTGACTGATTTCAGGACTGAACTCTTCTTCCTCTTCTACGAGACATAATATAGAGCAATATGTATTAGAATGACCCGAAAAACTTCAAGACTTATCGTAGCCGACCTTAACAATATATGGTCTAGAAAAGTGAGTCACAACCGAAAATCTACTTAATAATTGATAATCTAAATAATAAGAGAGCTCATTAATTCAAATTTATTTTAAAGTTACACGGCAAACTCAGTCGAAGCCAGCGAAAAGAACGAAGGAAGCAATTTTTTTCTTTCAAATTCGCTAAGTTCGTTTGCACACTACCTTCGGTCCGTAGCAGCCCTTACTCAAACTTTTTGTTCTGTGTGCTTTTTTTTCATTCGCTGGCCCAAATGAGGAATGAGTGAACCCTTCGGCTGGAGTCAGCACGAAAGTGGTGTCTTCTCCTTTCTTAGAACCGAAGAGAACAGAGAGGGGGCAAGATCAACCACGAATTCTCTCTCATAATCCATCTATGGCTTTCTGACCTTTCGTGAGTTTGTGCGTTTGTGTTTCAAGTGTTTAAAAGTTCACTGTCCTCTGTCTATCAGTACCACGTGCTAACTCCTCGAAAGGTAAGACTCTTTTAAAATTCTTTTCTAATTACTTCTTCTAATAACGAGCCCAGCAGGAAATTCGCTGCTATAATCAGACTTCTTCCCTATTGCCTTCGCATCGGAGGCTACAAGCAACAAGGGGGATACTTGGATCGTTTGGAAAGTATCAACAATTTAATCTATCATAACAATCATTTCGTGAACGCAAAATTTCATTTTGAGAATTTGATGAAAAGCGGAAAAAAGGTACCTCAACCTATTATTTTCGGATTTTTACAAAAATTATAAGATGCAATGCATACTCTTGGTATCGATAGTCATTTTTTTGCATGTCAGGTGGTAAAGACCCAAGAAATAATCTGTTCTCGCTTCAACACAGCCGTATGTCCCTTTCATAATACATACTGTTCACTTTCAAACGGGAAATCTTATATAACATTTCGGAATTGATTTGACTGAAGTAATTAGTGTGCTGTGATGCCAAGAAATGAGAGGAAAAATGTATTATTTCTCGCGACTTGGAGTTAAAATTTCTATTTTATCATTATTAGTTCCACTGTTAATTTATTAATCATAGAATGTACTTTGTTTTCTACTGTCTTAAATTAAAATTTTAAAAAATCAGCTTGAATTTGCCTATTTCATTTCTGTTTAGACCTGGCATCATGATTTTTAACTTGAATTCAACTTTTCCTTTTAAAAAATCAGCTTGAATTTGCCTATTTCATTTCTGTTTAGACCTGGCATCATGATTTTTAACTTGAATTCAACTTTTCCTTTTAAAAAATCAGCTTGAATTTGCCTATTTCATTTCTGTTTAGACCTGGCATCATGATTTTTAACTTGAATTCAACTTTTCCTTTTAAAAAATCAGCTTGAATTTGCCTATTTCATTTCTGTTTAGACCTGGCATCATGATTTTTAACTTGAATTCAACTTTTCCTTTTAAAAAATCATAAAATTTTCGGGCCAATAATTATTGTGCAAGATTAGTGAACTGAGTTTCAGGCAATTTCAGCACGAATACTTGGACCGAAAGTTCGATCAACTGGTCACTTCGAACGAAATATGAAAGACGTTGCCCGAAGGGTTCGGGCGATGGAACTTTCCGACTGATGCTCGGTTTATCTTGACTGATTTCAGGACTGAACTCTTCTTCCTCTTCTACGAGACATAATATAGAGCAATATGTATTAGAATGACCCGAAAAACTTCAAGACTTATCGTAGCCGACCTTAACAATATATGGTCTAGAAAAGTGTGTCACAACCGAAAATCTACTTAATAATTTGATAAATCTAAATAATAATAAGAGAGCTCATTAATTCAAATTTATTTTAAAGTTACACGGCAAACTCAGTCGAAGCCAGCGAAAAGAACGAAGGAAGCAATTTTTTTCTTTCAAATTCGCTAAGTTCGTTTGCACACTACCTTCGGTCCGTAGCAGCCCTTACTCAAACTTTTTGTTCTGTGTGCTTTTTTTTCATTCGCTGGCCCAAATGAGGAATGAGTGAACCCTTCGGCTGGAGTCAGCACGAAAGTGGTGTCTTCTCCTTTCTTAGAACCGAAGAGAACAGAGAGGGGGCAAGATCAACCACGAATTCTCTCTCATAATCCATCTATGGCTTTCTGACCTTTCGTGAGTTTGTGCGTTTGTGTTTCAAGTGTTTAAAAGTTCACTGTCCTCTGTCTATCAGTACCACGTGCTAACTCCTCGAAAGGTAAGACTCTTTTAAAATTCTTTTCTAATTACTTCTTCTAATAACGAGCCCAGCAGGAAATTCGCTGCTATAATCAGACTTCTTCCCTATTGCCTTCGCATCGGAGGCTACAAGCAACAAGGGGGATACTTGGATCGTTTGGAAAGTATCAACAATTTAATCTATCATAACAATCATTTCGTGAACGCAAAATTTCATTTTGAGAATTTGATGAAAAGCGGAAAAAAGGTACCTCAACCTATTATTTTCGGATTTTTACAAAAATTATAAGATGCAATGCATACTCTTGGTATCGATAGTCATTTTTTTGCATGTCAGGTGGTAAAGACCCAAGAAATAATCTGTTCTCGCTTCAACACAGCCGTATGTCCCTTTCATAATACATACTGTTCACTTTCAAACGGGAAATCTTATATAACATTTCGGAATTGATTTGACTGAAGTAATTAGTGTGCTGTGATGCCAAGAAATGAGAGGAAAAATGTATTATTTCTCGCGACTTGGAGTTAAAATTTCTATTTTATCATTATTAGTTCCACTGTTAATTTATTAATCATAGAATGTACTTTGTTTTCTACTGTCTTAAATTAAAATTTTAAAAAATCAGCTTGAATTTGCCTATTTCATTTCTGTTTAGACCTGGCATCATGATTTTTAACTTGAATTCAACTTTTCCTTTTAAAAAATCAACAGTGAAATGCCCATGAAACAAGTTAGGTAACAAACGTGAGCTTCGCCTCTTGTTTGAACTTTTTTTTGTTTATTTTTTAAGAGGGGGGGGGGTGGTCAGACGGAGTTTTTCGACCCCTTCCCAGTTGTCCCTCGACCAAACTTCGCCCCAAAATTTTGGCTCAATTTCTGAACAATCTTCGATTTCAAATAATCATTTTAATCTTCAGGAAGTTCTACAGTGACGCTAGATCTTGCTTTTTCAAATTTCATCTCTGAAATGACCTTAACACTTTGAATTTCAAATGTTTTTTGGGTTATTTCAGGCATGAAATTTGAAAAAGCAAGATCCAACATCACTGTAGAACTTTCTGATGATTAAAATGAGAATTTGAAATCGAAGATTGGCGCATAAATGGAGCCAAAATTTTTAGAGGCGAAGTTTAGGCGAGGGGCAACTGCGAAGGGGTCGAGGAAACTCGTTTGATACCCCGCCTCAACCGAAGAAAGCTGAGCATAACCTGAAAGTAGTGCACTAGTCCACATTTCTTCAACTGATTTGACAAATGAACTTCAGGCGTCGTACGACCGACAGGACGACGTTTCGGTTTATTTGAAATCGAACTTCGGTCGCTGGTCAAACGAAATTCAGTCAAACATTACGCTGAAGGCCTAAAAGTAAGTTGACGTGTGGAACGAAGAACGTGAGCTTCATTCGAATGCCAGCAGATGTTTGGTCAGGTTTCACCCAAACTTCGACTGATTTTCAATCGCATGACACTAGTTCAATTCAAAGGTCTTCAGGCGGCTGTCTGACCGAAGAATGTTCGGTTGAGGGGTTTCCGTATGCCTTATCTTCGGTGCAGCACGTTAAGGACCGAAAATCAGGCACCATTCGCTCGAAAAAGAGGGTTATTTTCTCTCAGTGTTCCAGACTATGGACAGACATAAAAAATAAGCAACTTACTGAGTTCGCTCGCTTGAAAAGACATTATTTTCCTTTTACTTCCATGTTTCCGTAGGGAAGGAAGTTTGGTAATGGCAAAAAAAGCTAGGACTCGATTTTTTTCACGAACACCATACTGTGGGGAACATGGAAGTAAAAAAAAAAAAAAAATAGCTGACACCAGATTCGTTTTCCTGGACCTCGAAAATGCCTAAATCTCGATTTTCAGTATTGCGTCTGTCGTCCACTTTATTCTCGACAGATCTGGATGAGTGATGGCTCAACAGCTTTCTTGATCTCTAGATGTACACCGTAAAATTTGATAACGATTGGTTAAGCGATATGGAAGATTATAACAAATGTGCTCGAAGTAAAAATGGTTGGATCCTTATAATTCCAAGAGAATATTATGAAATTTTATGATCGATTTTTCAAAATCGTCATCTAGGTTCCTAGAAGACGCTGCTAAAATTTGAATAAGATTTGTTGAGCGGCACAGTTGCTATACGGTTTGGAGGGCGTTTCAGCTCTTTTTTTGTGGCCCAAACCTATCTCCTTCCAGGATTTTAGTCCGATTTCCACTCATGATGGCTTAAAATGACGACAACGAAGTTCCCCATCGTTGAACTGGCCATTTTTTTCTAAATCCACTTGGTTATTTTTTATTATTATTATTTTTTTTGATTGACGAGGGTGCATTAGAAGACACTGGCTTTCGCATTAGTAATCGAGCCCTTCGATGGAATTTTAATTGGCTAAGAACGTAAGCGTCAGCCACGTTTTTGTCGTACAGGGTGGCCTAAATTTTGAAAAGTATTAGATCAAAAATCACCCTGATGTGATTGTGGCGGCGGGAAGGCGGGGTATTACAGAAATCTCACCTACCTTCCAATTTTTGTTAGTGCGGGCAGGGTTGGCCGTCCTGTGAGTCATGAGAGAGCCGGCAGTTCGATTTGCAAGCAGCCACTGGCTTTCGCATTAGTAATCGAGGCCTTTCGATTGAATTTTAATTGGCCAAGAATGGAAGCGTCAGCCACGTTGTTGTCGTACAGGGTGGCTTAAATTTTGAAAATTTAGATCAGGATCAGAAATCACGCTAAGTTGATGTGATTGTGGTGGTGGGGGGAGAGGTATTACAGAAATCTCACCGTGCCTTCCATTTTTTTCTTAGGGCTAGGATGTCGCCATACGAGGAGGCTAACAGGCCCATTAGTTCTGTTGATCGTATCCCCGAGGTCCTTGTTTGTCGGGTCTGGCCCCTAGGTCACGAGTTTCCTGGCCCTCAGCGATCTACGTCTCTTGTTTGTCACAGAACGAGAATTTTCCAATAATATCACGAAAATTTGTCACCACCTGCACTTGATCTACGGCTGTTACGAAAAAGTCGTGGGTCACGGCAACATCTGAGTTTAGGGGCACTTTTCTACATCCACTCTCGACAAAACACAAATTATTGCTACCCTCTGTTAGAGCAGCGACTTCAAATGACAATGATGGAAAAAAAGTCAACGCTTGATTCATAAGAAATAAACTCAAAGAAGCACACAGATTTAATAATCCTTCCTTCTTATCAACTGCCGGTGTCGTTAACAACACCCCCGAGGTGCTGTTTTGATACCAACACCAAATTCTAACTGATGACGTATAACGTAAGCGTGACGTCATCGCTAACGACTGTCGATACCAAGTGTTGGTTTCAACTGTTGTTAACTTTACAGAAAAGGCCTCCAGATTCTTCTTCTAGGGATCGGACACGGCAACGTTGCCATAGAAATCCCGCCCCCGCCGGTCTATCAAAGCCCACATGTGGCATCCAAGAATCTACCAATCATGTTCGAGAAAACTTGGATGCCAAACAAAAGGTGTCCGCGTCCTCTATACCAAAGCCTCACAGGTTTAATGGTCTGGTTCTGGGCCACCTGGTTTTCAGTCTATGGGAACCTCCAGATTTGTTGCAGAACCAGCTAAAATGCAATTTATCGAAAAAAAAAAAAAAGCGACAGGCAGACCGACGGCATGCCGAAAACCACTTTTTTCAACTTTTCTGAGGATGTAAATCATGAATGTGAAGTCAGCTCGGACTCGATTTTTTTTCACGAACACCATACTTCCATTTCCGTAGGGAACATGGAAGTAAAACGTGAATTTAGGTTTTGGAATGATCAAAGCCACTAAAATCCGCACATTCAAGAAGAAAACCTCGTGAAATTTGTGATTTTAATGGGGCAACACAACGAAACAATTTTTTTATTCAAGGATCAAACCCCGCGAAATTAGTCTCTTATGAAGTTCGATAGATGAAGAAAGATGTTGTCAGCGGTATTTAATTAAATCACTTAATTGAAAGTGATATCTTCCGGACGACGATGGAAAGGCACAGCCCGACACGATTCGAGTTTCGATAAAAAATGGACTCTCCGGCGGGATTTGAACCCGCAACCTCTGAACTACTAGTCCACCACACTGCCAATTGCGCCATGGTGACGCCTTTGGCAGTCGTATTACTAAGCCGAGCCCCACCCAGGGCCAAGAGTATCGAGAAACAGTTGCCATGAGGTGGAAAAAAATGGAAACCTTGGAATTACTTTTGATTTTTATGTTTTTTGGGGTGCTGAATCCGAATCTGAACTTTTCCATTAACACACGCACACACAACTCACACTGACACATCACACAGTCACATTTGACTGTATTATTCACGAATTAACGATTATTCTCAATTTAAGCCGTGAAATAGCGTTTTCTGCTATATTTTTGCAGCGAACTAGCATATTTATTCCTTTTTTAACATACGAATGGGTGATTTTTCGCCACTTCAGTTGTGACTTTACTATTGTTGTCTAATTTTAATTCAAATTAGTGTTGTCGTTATGATTACCCGTGCTTTTTTTTTCACTCGTACAGTTTTGAATTAGTAGCGTGTATTTTCAATTTTAGCCGGGGACTTGGCCCACAAACAACACTTTTGCGTTAATTCCTACATTTTAGCTTTTAGCCGTGGAATGGCCGCCGTACACCGCGAATCGACGATTCTTTTCCTCAATTTTGGTCGGAGAGTTGTTTCGTGACACCACGAATCAATGCTTTTTCCCAAGTTTTTGCCGCGTCAGCCAGTTGCAAATTGTCGATCAGCACATTAGCGCGCTTAAGGACCTAACAAAACTGGGGACGTTGTATTTTCTCTATTGTAGCCTCGAATTTTCCTCAAGAAGGCGCGAATTTTCTGTATTTGAGACACCAGAATAGCATCAATCGAATATTCAGCCCACGCTCTTTTCTGATATCACTTTTAAAGTACATTATCCAGGTCGGATATAGACTGGAAATTCGTAGAAAGGAGCCAAAGCTCCATCCAACCTTTTCACATACCTACATCCATGAATGTAGAACCTAGAAATCCACATTCTTCCGTCTTTAAGCTTTTCGGGGACTGGGCTCCTGCGGTCCACCCTTCCCGCCCCTACCTAGGTACGCTACTGCCGACACACCATGTCCATAGAACCTCGACCAAAGTAGCCTAACGCACGCGTGCCTAAATGACCAATGCAGCCTGTTGATGACAAACAAAAGGTGCCCGTTCTCAATAGAGCTACTGACTATGCCTTCTCATGACCAACGTAAGGTTTAATTCAGTGTTCAGAATGTAATTCATAGAGTGAATTCTGACTGGAAAAACGGCTTCGAATAAAGAACACTTGTCAAGATGACTTAGGACACAAGAGCAAAATACACAACGCTCCGCTACTAATGTTCACCATTCGTGCTCGATACCCCTCCCCCTTCCTACGATGGTTTTTTGGGCAGTAGTGCAAAAGTCCGTAGAGGCGTAGAGTAAGCGTATTAATGAGCCAAAGCTGCGTAACTCGAATTGTGTATGAGACAAATCAGCGTTTCTGCTGGTTATTATTGGGTGGTTTATCAAAAAATCGCGCTATTTGGCTGTTTTTGGTGCAAGTCGATGGCTAGAAGTTTGGACAAACTTATAATTCCTACCTAACATTGAGATAAAGCCCTAAATCACCATGAATAAGAGCTTTTTCTACATTTTAGCTCACGAAGTTTCATCCGTAAGCTGCATATTGGGGTTTTCTTCATTTTAGCTATGATGAATGATGGAGTTTTTAAAAATTTTACCCTTAAATTGCAGTTTGTTCCACAACTTTAGCCGCTTACGAGGCCAAAACCCAAGAAATATGGGTTTCGAGTGATTCAAACCTGCGAAATCGTATTTTTTTTAGTTCCTACTGGAGCGAATGGATGGTTTTTGGGAGTTAGGTTATCAATTGGGGAGTTAGGTTGATGCCGAAATTTGATTCTTGATTGGATGGATTGATTGTTGGTAATCCACTTGAGGAGCAAGCAAATGGACGTACTAGAGAGCTGATGTATCCACTTCTGAAGTTAATTATCCCCAGCACATATCTTTCCGTTTCATTCCTTTGATTATTCTTATACGAAATAAATGTACAATTCGTTCGATCACATAATAACTTCGTGACTATTTCAATTTTGTAACGTTTATAGGCAGTTTTTCAGTCATGAGCATGAAAATACCGAACAACGGTAAGGAAAAAACGATTGATCATTTTATATGCACACGGAAAATATCTATGTGAAGTGACTTGAAGAAACGTCTTCCAGTAACAATACTAATGATAATAAATAGCTACAAAAAGATGTCTGACAGAGTGTGATAGGTCGGTTCCAGTTCATTCCCTTCATTACCAACTTGTCAGTTCTAGCCATCACTCGTCCGTCACAACACTCCCTTTTAACTGACAGCTGAGAGGGTACAAAAAAAAAATCCTGCACGGAAAGGATGAGTGATGGGACGGGAGTGTGGTGGTTCACGACGTCGGGGAGCCTAAAGTTCTTTGATGATTATACCCCAACGGCGTAGCTAATCGAAACGTCAACTTTCAATAGGGCAAAGAAGAGAGAGCCCCAGGAGCTTCCCCATCCCCTCCTATAGCGCATCATTCCTTCACACACGTTTTCCAGTAGCATATGCTACGCACTCACACACGCTCCAAACGTTTGTCTGTCTTTTTTTTTTTTTTTTTTTTTTTCTAGAGAGACAGGAAAGACCGAATGATACGGTGTAGTCAGTCCTTTTTTTTACCTTTAACTCTCTCATCCAGCAGATGAGTGAAGGGAAAAGTCGAAGGCTCCCGTGACTGAAGGAAAGAAGGGCCCTTTTGTGGAGTTTTATCCACGGCTGTCCTCAGCTAGTCCAGGGGGAAAAAAAAGTTTTCAACACTTCTTGACAATTGATTCTACTCGTTCATCTCCTGCAACACGTACGCTTTTTCTCGCACTTTTTTTCAATTAGAACGCGCTGCACTAGCCGAATCTGAGATTTCAACGCCCTGTACATTCAATAATTTAGCTTTTGAGTTAAAAAAAAAAAAAAAAAAACTGGAAGAACCTTCTTTTTTTTCTCCCATCATTAAAAATGCCTTAACAAAAGGCCGGCAAATATTTACATGCAATTTACATCCCCTATCCCCTCGCACACACACACACACATACATTTAGCCCATAAATTCGTATAACAAAAGCCCGGTCCATTGTGGGTTTTTTCGGACTCGTAAATTTTACATCGTGACGGTGCTTAGAGGGTGAGGTAGTGTGCCCCCGGTACACAGTTCATCATACGAAACGCCCCTTTATTCTGTCCAGGAAGGGTTAAAAACAAAAAAACACCGCCTCAAGGGTTGCTGGTGGGGGGGGGGGGGTGAGCGTTGATTCGTTTTCTCTGAAATTGGAAACGGGGGAATTGCAATGTATGCAGGTTGGCCTAGGGGGGAGGGGGGTTTATAAAATTAGCGTTCATTGCCGTTTTGACGGTAGGACTCTTCACTCTTCTATTCGTACGCTACAAACTCCATTAGCAAGTCTGATTGCCTCGAGCTTTCCGGAGCTGGCTTTGTGCTCGCGACTTCGTGGCCTTCGTGCAATTTTGAGAGGTTATTTTAGTATTTTTCCCCTCTTTTCCGACCCATCACTTTATTTCTATTATTTAATTCAATTCCAAAACGAGTAGGTATTGTGATATTGGTTATTTCAACAACAGTTTATGGTGACAACAATTAAAATATTTCTTTCGCTACAAGCGAAGAGTGTTCTGTCTTGATGAATGTTATTTTCTCGCCTATCCAGGCGGAATTCTGAGGAACCCACCGGAAATAAGCCACTAACCACCGCGGGACCTCGCAGTCTCAGCGTTTTCGCCAGATGGGTCGCCATTAGTGCGAAAAACACTATTCACGCGGGTAACGGCCAGACTCAAGATATCAAGGTTTCCAATTAATTTGAGTTTCTTTAACATAAAATAGGCCCGAGAAGGCAACATTCTCCAAGGTCCACAGGTTGGGCTCTACAGAAACCCAACCCCGGCAGGTTTTTTGCACTTCAAAGAACCAATTTCGCGTGGGTTCAGTAGTTGAAACCCCCAATTTCACGAGCTTGGCTCATCAAGAAATAAATGTAATTCCGCGTGGATAGCGCACTCACAAAACCAATTGTGAGAGAGGTGGTGGGGGGTTGTACGAGTTCGGACGTAAAAGTTACCGTTTTAGCCAGCCAGAATTGCGAAAATGGGGTTTAAACGTGCAAAGTCCTCAAAGTCCGTTTCATGATTAAGGTAATTTTGCGACATTAGGGTTTCAACAACAAAATCCGCAAAATTCGATAGCCAAACCTACAAAAATGTTATGGTTTTTAGTGAGCCAGGCATGCGTCCAATGGTTTTTTTTTTTTTGCGTTTAATATCCGCGAATTTAAATTTTCAGAGCTCAGAGCGGAAACTCGGAATCCTATAAATTGGGTTTTAAGTGTGAGCTGGAGAAACGAAAAGGTTTTTTTTTAGAGGACCAGAAAGGTTTTTCAGTGTGTAACATCAGTAAAAATGGTTTTTCGAAAGAGGAAACGATCTAAAAATGGTGTCATACTGGAAAATAATCTGCGAAATTAGTCTTTAAGTGAGAAAAATACAAGAAATTGGTTTTTAAGGGATACACAGCTCACAGAAGGCTTGTTTAGTGTCCAAAATCTGCGAAAGAGAGGTTTTTCAATACGGAATAACCGCCGCGTAATTGATTATTTAGTGAGACAGACCAGCAAAAGTGGGGTTTGGCGAGATACATCCACGAAATTAGTTTTTTAGTGAGTGAAATCCAAGAAATTTGTATTAGTGGTCAAGACGTATGGGAACGATTTTTTCTTCCTCTTCCTCTTCTTCTTTCTTTTTTCTTTTTATTTATTCATTTATTTATTTTATGTACACATTCCGCGAGTTTTTGAATGAGGCAACTCCTTATTTTTAGCTACAAAGATCCGCGGGCTTTATTTGTTTGTGATCCCGACCAGCGAAAATGATTTTAAGCGTGTAAAACCCACGATTTTTTCTTCTTCTTCTTCTTCTTTTTTTTTTTTTTTTTTTTTTTTTTTTTGGGAGCCAAATCCACTACAATGATTTTATGGCTAGAAAAATCCGCTAAATTGTTTGGTTTCTCCTAGATTGAAATCCGAGAGATTTTTTAGGGACTTTTTGATTGGTATGGTCTACGCATGGGCGTAGCTATAGTGGGGGGCAGGGGTAGGCAGATGCCCTCCACTAGACTCGAAAGCGCAGATTTAGTGTGGCAGCTGCCCACCCATAGATCCGTTCTGAAAGTACACCCCGGCCCCACAATCTCGGGTGGCCGAAGCCTCAAATGTCGCAAGATCGCAAGGGTGACATAATTCAAACACCATTTTCGCGGTTTTTGCGTCCTACAATACCGCTTTCGCAGTCTGACAATTAAAAAGTAAATTTTTCAGATATTGCTTCTCTCTACAAAAAAAAAAAAAAAAAAAAACACCTGAAATCCCCAGCTACGAGGTAAAATTTCCAGTTTTTGGTCAAAATCGAAATTTCAGAGCCTACTAAAATCTCCATTTCTGTGCTAAAATCGCTGTTTTGTCACTTATAAGGGCCAGGTCGACAATGTACATTTAAGAGTTGTTAAAGGTTTAAACGTTTTTGTTTGCAAAATGCTAAATTTATATTGGGTTAAACGGAACTTTGAACCCACGTGGTCAACCCAGGCCTAAATCGCGATTGAATAGCCATTTCGAGCTAAAACCACTAAACTGGTTTTGTGGTGAAAACAACAGTTTCCAGTTGACAGTTTTAGGGTAATAACTTCAATTTAAGGTTAAAACACGTAAGTTTTGTGGGACAATTGCCGGTTTTGAGGTAAAACCTCCAGTTCAGAGTAAAATTTTCTTTTTGGGGGAAAACTGACAAAATCAGTTTCACGGTAAAATCACCAGTATTGTAGTGAAATCTTCAGTTGTGGCTTGAAATCGTCAGTTTTCAAGACACAGTCGTTAGGTTTGGCGTAAAATTATCTGTTTACGGAAAAAGACCAGTTACCAGTTTTGCTCTAATATTGTCAGTTTTGAAGTAAAATATTCAATTTTGAGGTAAAACAATCTCGTTTGAGGGAAACTGCTAGTTTTAGGGTAAAATCGTCAGTTTAGGAAAGTTTTTCGAATGAAATAGTAAGTTTTGGAATTAAACGTCAAAACGTCAGTTTTGACGTAAAATACTGAGATATTATGTAGAGTGAAATCTTCAGTTTTAGGTTAAAAACCGTCAGTTTTAAGTTAGATTTTTACGTCTCTCAGACAAGACGTTGATGTAAAGTCGGCCACCCAGTATTTGAGTAGCCAAGCCTTCCCTACAAATGTATCCATTTCCGGGGAAAGAATTGCCAATTTTTGGACAGAAAAACAGGAATAGAAGGCTAAACCCAACAGTTTCCCAACGGAAATATTAGTCGTAGATGGATTGCGGCCCTTTCTGTGAAAAATCAGTTTCCTGGGAAGAAATTGACGATTTAATGCGCCTATTTCAGATTTAATGAACCACCAGTACTTTTATGCAGAGGTCTCCAGAACAACCGACATCTTCTGCCTCTTCTAGATCAAGGGCTGGCTACGCTCCTGTCTCTACGTCTGTGCTTTCGAGTCCAGGGGAGAGCAACTTCCCACCCCTGCACACCATTGTACACGCTCATACATGGAAGTAAAAAAAAAAATGTTCATTAATCGTTGCATGCGGTGTGAAAGACTGGAATACATTTCTGGGGGTTTAACTGGGTCGAACTGTCTCAGTAGCACGCCCACGTTTCCTTATTTTAAGCTTTGAAATTTTTATTACTAGCGATTTGAATTTTAGTAAGTATATAAGATTCAGAAATTTCTAGCAAACGAGAATTTTGAAATCGTTGCTCCGTGTATACCTACAAGCCTTCAATAGCGTAAGGGGTCGTTGGTGCTTACATTTACGAGAGTGTAAATCAAAGGGTTTTTAATCATGATTTATGATTTTCTTCTCGAGGAGGCTTGCAAAGAAAGGAATAAGAAAATGACCCTAAAGCTCAAAAGTGGTGTTTTATTCTATGAAGTGTTAACATATCATGATATTAAGCCCTTCTCTGAGCCGACTCTCAGGCTTGCGTTTTGTCCGTTTTTTGAAAGTGGTTTTCCCCTCCGTGTGATAGGTGGGATTGATTGATTTTTTTTTCACTGATAATAAGGAAGAGAACGTCGTCAGAGGACGTCAGGTCATGATTTCCCACACAAAATTGAACCATTCATACATCCGGCTCAATGGACACGGAAATTTCAAAATTTCATGTCTTTTATGCCCCTTCGAAGAATATGAGAGTAATTTTTAAAAAAAAGATTTATAGCTGTTAAGCTAGGATTAGAAAAAAATCCAGCTGCTACTGTGAATTCCCATAACCGTGTCTTGCGAGCCGTAAATAAGAAAATAAATATAAAAAAACTCCTTTTTCCTTTTATATACATTTTTTACTTAACGTCCTTGCCTCTATTTACGAGCCACGGAATTCAACTGTGTAGTCAGAAGCGGAAAGTAAATTAATTTTTAATTAGCTTCTGTCGCTATTAGATTTTTTTTCCTTTTTATATATTTATAAGAGTGTTATTAACTTGAACAGCGGGTTTCAATGGCGGCATCGTTTGATTAAGAAGTTTATAAGGAATTAAAATTTATTAAGTTGAGGACAAGAAGAATCGGTCATGTCCCAACAATTGCAAACTCGGACACCGTCACTGTTGTTTTATTTGCGTTGAAAGAAGAAAAAGAAAGGCTTTCGTCACAAAAAAAAAAGCGTTAAAATAAATTTTGTTCTACTCGCCTTGACCGCTTTTGTGCACGATTCTCTCCCGCTTGTTCAACAACAATTCGTCATTAACGCAATTGTAAAAGATTAATAGCTTCGACTTCCATAGTATGGCTGAACACGGCATTCGATTAATTTTATACTTTCTTTTTTTGTAACTATATACTTATAGTGGGCTTTTGTCCTGCGGAGGTCTACAATTATTCAAATTATGTATTTTCTTTTTTTTCTTGTTTCTCATTATTTAACTTTTATTAAGCCCGTCGCGGGACAATGGTGTGGTGTCTAACTGCAGAAACAATGATTGAAGACTCGATTAATTTCAGTCTCAATATATCTGCTTCTGTTCCCTTCGCCATCTCTCCAGCACCACGCACGGAATAGCTGAATTAAGCCGTCGACTATTTCACGCCAAAATCTCATTAGATAAAAACGGAGGGGGGGGGGGAAGTTGAAATAAAAATGAGGGTAAAAAGCAAAGTATTCCGTGAGAAATAGAAGAAATTCGTGAGTGTTAACTTCTTCGGAGTCAGCGTATATTCGCATATAACAATGCGTGCTATTCGATTGCTCACGAGTATCGTGGGTTTAACTCATTCAGAATCAAACCAATTTCGTTTGTTTGATGCCACAATTTCGTTGCGTTGGGTGTGGGACTGCTCTGTCAAATTTACCCAGCCTTATCTCTACAAGGAGTCTTTGTGACTTCTAAATGATGCTCAAATCTTCAATGATGTTACGTTCCCCGGAGCAAGTGGGCGGCTAAAAATGAGAAAAAGAAAACACTTCATTCATGGCAAAAATTGAAAACATCTGCCAATATCGCGTTTTCTGGAGACATTTCGCTGACGAAATCAAGAAAGCTAGTCAATGTTGGCCTTCGCTGAAGGCCACTTGTCAAAAAACCGCTAGTTGGCGGTTTCTGGACTCAACTTCACTGCTAAAATTGAGAAAAATTGCTAAAGTGCTCATCTGGAGGGAAAGACGAGGCTGAAATTCAGAAAATTCACGATTTATGATGGTTGAGGCATATCGCGGTTTTTCATGAACACACAAAAAAAGTGTTTCCGAAGCTGACAATTTCATTTATATTATATTCATCTCAAAATGTTGCATTTTCGAGCAGGGGCGTAAGTATGGGGCTGGTATGGGGATAGATCCCCCATACTGGTACTGGTACCATCTATTACTGGATGGTAAGAGCTACAAGTATACGAACGAAGGGGCACTAGTACCATAACGAAGAGCCCCATAAAATCTCCAAAAATGAGCGTTTCAAGTTGAAGTTAGATTTAGCAGATTTTCTGGACTTAAAGCCGCCCGAAAAGGTCCGAGTAGGTCCAGCTTTTTCCTTGGACTTCAGACCCAACGCAGTAGTGTACCGAGGTACGGGGGAGGGGGTCGCCCCGGACCCTCTATCAGACAAAAATCGGTAATATTCGTGGCTATAGCTGCTAAAAAGCGCTGATTCATGGTCTCGCGATGCAACTTCAGACTAAAATTAAGAAAAAAATCGCTGATTCGCGGAACATAGAGGCCATTCTACGAATAAGTTGTGGAAATCAACGCAAACCCCGCGGTTAAAGTTGAGAAAACACGCTATAACATCGACAAATAAAAGACGCTTTCAGGTTAAAATAGGACAAAAATGGCAAATTCACAACTGAAATGGCGTAAAATCTCCCCTTCGCGTATGCAAAAGGGAATAGAATGCTCGCTAAAGAAAAATCGCTAATTTGCGATTTGCAGATATAAAGTTGTGGAAAAACGTTAATTCGCAGATACAAAACGAAGAAAATTACTAATTCGCGGCAAAAATTGAAAAAATCACCAATTAGCGTAGCTAAAATTAAAAAAACGTTACTTTTCAGTTCGACACGCAATCCCACGTGTGATACAAAATTCTAGAAAATGCTTTTATTTATTTACGTTCACATTGTTCTGACCATGGAGGTAGGAACAAGTGGAGAGAGAGAAAGGCTTTTTTAATGTAGAAACATGTGAAGCCGGTTTTTCCGCCATTACACACCCACTGTTATCATTGACCATGAGAGGACGGGAGGGGAGTTTATCACTTTTTCACTGATCAAGTATCAAATTGTCAATGTTTTTGTTGGGTGAGACCTGATAACAGATGGTGTGTAGTAATGGCGACCGGCTTCACGAAAAATGTGTTTCACTCACCCCTCCACTTGTTCCTACCTCCATGGTTCTGACGCAAGGGTTCTGACGAGCATCATCCCATAGTTTGTAAACAAACAAAATCCTTTTCTAATATGTTGCATCACACGTGGGACAGCGTGTTCCCACGTCACGTCCGAATAGTCTGAATCATAGAATAATTACTGTACTAACGTACAGAAGGGGCACTCTCAATAATTGTTGGGGTATGTGACACCAAGTGGATAGGCTTCTTCTTGCGAGGGCTGTTATCATTGTGTCATTGAACTCCCCATCCCAAGCCCCTTAAAATTTCGGGTTTTTCTTTATTTTTACATTTTAAATTCCCAGCTCTTGGCCTCTGTTGCATAGGTAACCTTGGATACTCGATTTAGTAGCCACAAAATTGACAAAATGGCAAGAAAAAACGAGAAAATAATCGAGAAACAAAAAAATCTCGTAAAAAGTCTCCAAGTACTTTTTGAAAATAAATGGTCGACGTCTATTTAAAACAGCAGCAAACAAAAAAACGTCTGCTAATGATTATAGCACAGTGCTTCCTCGCTTTCACCCCCTCCCCCTTGTACGATTTTGACGAAATTGATAGGGGACCCTCTGCTAGCCAACACATATATTCCCTGAAAATTTCATCAAATTCGGATAAAACTATGGAAGATATGCTTGTTACAAGGATTTGCGGACAGACAGACAGACACGAAACCGAAATTGTTCAGGAAGGTATAAAACGTGAAATGCAAGTGGAAATTTCGATTTTAAAGAAGAAAACAAAAATATTTCCTAAAAGTGAAAACAATGCTTCCGTAGCTCGGAAGCAAAAAAGTGTTTTTATTAACAATGCTGCCACCATATGATCACTTTATCTGTTTACTAATTTTGAATACTTTGTTACGTTGGTACGAGTCTAACGGGGAACTTCCCCCCAAATGATTCTTCCCGTCCCACCATGAGTGTCACCCCCCTGGTCTGAATCGACCTAGATTTAGTTCTATTTGTAATTCTATTATAAGCGCCATTATATTGTCCATTATAAGCGCCATTATATTGTCGCCAATATATTGTCCATTATAAGCGCCAGAACTGGGTCGCTACTGGGCGGTGGGAAAAAGTGCCGAGTAAGAAACCTTCGGCTTCACTTCAACCAATTTTTCGTCTTGACGTTCTTGCGGGAGGATCGCGTCTACTTTTCGGAGCGGTCATGCACCTTTCGTTGATTTGTCGCAACTCAGAAGTCGAATAAAGCCAATACCTTCTACAGAACAGGGCCGGAGTGCTCCCGCTGTGACGTCACGGAAAGAGACCAAACTTCCTATAGAAACGTGATGGGGAAGTGCTAGTTTTTTATTTGTTTTTCAATAGTTTCTGCTGCTAAAAATCTTCCCCCCCCCCTTTGCGGTACATGGTATTAACATGAATGTTAATACAGCCAACTAAACAATTATTACTTCTTTCTTCGTAAAAAAAAAAAAAAAAAAAATGAAATAAAGTAAAGAGGACCACTACTCATGAGAGTTGTCAGTGAGCGTTTTATCCTCCCTTCCAGGGGTGTAGGTACGAGGGGGGGGGGTATTGTTATATTCAGACAAAGTTTTTATTCGCAACTTCCAGACTAAAATTAAGAAAAAAATCGCTGATCCGCGGTACTGGAGGCCATTATTCGAATAAATTGTGGAAATCAACGCAAAAGTGTTGTATATGGGCAAACCCCGCGGTTAAAGTTGAGAAAACACGCTATAATTTTGACAAATAAACGACGCTTTCAGGTTAAAATAAGACAAAAATGGCAAATTCACAACTGAAATGGCGTAAAATCGCCCATTCACGTATGAAAAAGGGAATAGGATGTGGAACGGCCGCAAAATTAGCACAAAGCGCTATTTCACAGCTGAAATTGGGAAAAATCGCTAATTTTCAATTTGCAGATATAAAGTTGTAGAAAAACGTTATTCGCGGATAAAAATGAAGAAAATTACTAATTCGCGGCAAAAATTGAAAAAATCACCAATTAGCGCAGCTAAAATTAAGAAAAACAATACTTTTCATTTCAAATAGGGAAAAAGTGTTAATTCTCGCTTAAAAATGGAGAAAAAAATGCTAATTTGCTGCTTAAATTGAGTCAAACGCCAATTCTTGGCAAATATCGACAAAACTGCACGGGTTGGAAACGCTACCACGCTGCTAAAATTTAGGAAAAGCGAAAATTCGCCGCTAAAATTGAGAAACGTCACTAATTCTCGAATTAGTGATTTTTAAATTTATATACAAATGTCGTGAAATTTATAATTTGAAAATGATGATTTTTTGACAGAAATGGATGGATAGATGTAATTTTTTTTGGTTTGAAAAAAAAAAAATACATTTACAATTTGAATTTGCATCTTCTGAAGGCATTGTTGTGGCTAAAATACCTAAAAATGGCAAATTAATGCATGGCTGTAGTATAATCTTAAAAAATACGCTAATTCACGGCTAGAACTGAAAAGAAGCAATAATCTATACCTACAAAAGTTACATAGTTTTGTTAAAAACCGCTAATTTACAGGTAATATTTAAAAAATAAAATAATCAGCCTGGTCAAAATTAAGAGAAAGGTTAATTTCAAGCCTAAAAATTGAGAAAATTGCTAGTTTGTGGCTAAAAATGGAAACAATCGCCAATTTACAGCTAAAATTGCGCCAAACGCCAATTTGTGACTGAAATTGAGAAAATTCGCTAATTCACAGGTTTGAAACGCTACGACGCGTCGCCGCTACAATTAAAAAAAGCGCCAATTCGTGGTTGAATTGAGAAAATTCTAATTTGCGCCAAAAACTGCATATAGGTACGCAAATTTTCGGATTCTGAAGGCAACTTTTCAGGCTGAAATTGAAAAAAAAAAAAGCGCCAATTTATGGCAATATGGTTTAATCGCTTATTCGCGAGTAAACTGAGAAATATCACTCATGCATTGCGTATGATGAACCAAAAAAATCCTAATTCGTGAAAAGTCCCCTATTTTGCGGCTAATATTGTGGAAAACACTTAAGAAAAACGTTAATTTCCAGCTGAAATTGAGAAAAATGCTAATTCCCTGGTAAAAAAATGTTTAATATGCTGCTAAAATTGAGGAAAACACCAAAACTCGTGGATAATTAAGAAACATCGCTCACGGAATAAAAACGATACTTTGCTGCTATAGTTGAGAAAATGCGCAAATTCATGGTTATGGGAGGGGTGGGGCATAACTGCTAATCTGCGGCTGAAATTGAGAAGAACACTCGGCCAAAAAAGTGCTAATTTACGGGTAGAGTCTATAAATTGCCCCTAACTGAGAGATTGAGGCTATGACGAGGCCAGCAAGATGTCTAGATTCAAGAGTGTGCTGGCTGGGCGGAATGATGACTAAAATGTGAAATTACCACCCTCCATTCACCCTTATGAGATTTCAATCTGATCCCCCCCCCCCCAGGACAAGTTCCTACCGACGCCACTGATTTCGCGGCTATTCGTCGGGCTTTGGGTGCTGTCGTGGTCGGCTAGTCCGGTGTCCGCCCCATCACTAACCAAAAGGAGGTTGCTTTTCAAGGAAGATAGCTCATGTAACTTTCAATGTCTCAGTCTCCGGTATTTATTCTTCGAATTTCGGGTCTTTGCCCGCCAGTTGCAGCTTTGCAGTTATTTCACCCGAAACTAGAGCACTTTAACAAGAAATGAAAACCTTAAACTTATGGTTTCACTGATATTTAGCTCTATTGTTACCAATGGCCCCAAATTCGCAGTTCACGAATAGTTGATCACGAAACTCACTTTTTCACCGTACCTTTACGAAAAAATGGTCGTTTTTGCTCGGGAAAACCTGTTTCTTTGATAAAATTTAAATGAATGTTTGTTCTTTAAGGCCAAAATATTCTGTATTAATGCCAATTAGCCCGTTTGAAAGGGGTAAATTGACGATCCCTTAGAGAGTATTGATATTTTCTAGCCTAGACTAAGCGTGGCTTCATAATTATTCCAATCCAGTGTTTTGAAAATGTGAGTCGAATGCAGAAGTACCCGCAGTCTTTCAGAAGAAAGTATTTCAAGCTGGTGACGGAGATATAAATAATGTGTTTGATGGTATCAGTTTGATGAAAAATTGCACCATTTAGTGTGAACTACTTCAAACGGAAAACATCAGGGCGCCTTTACTCTTCATCTGCTTTGAACTACCTATACCGGCGAAAAAGTGAAGTTCTGGTTATATTTGGGCATTCCCTATTTGAGTTCCACCTTCATAAATGCCATAACTGTTAAATTTGTTCAAATAAATCGCTACACTGCCTGAAATGGCCGGAATACATCAATAAAACATGGGAGTGGTCAAAGAAAAAAAGGAGACCCGCACACACCCTTTATACGAACAAAAAAAAAATTGTTTTTCAATTAGAAACCCTCATTTATAAGCTTGAAACGACCATTTCGAAAAAAAAAAAAAAAAAATGATGAAGTTCGATTGCGTGTCAGAGTCTCTCCTCTCAGCGGATTCAGGGAGGCCTACTAATAGGCGAAACCAACAAAAAACTAGGAAGAAAATGTTGTGATGTCTGTCGAATGATGGCGATGGGGTTGGAAAGGGGCTCACGGAATCGGAGGAAAAAGAAAAATAGTGATGTTTAAGAAGGTCTTGGAACAGAGGAGACACCCCCTCCTCATCTCCCCTCCGCACACACACCATCATCCATTTCGAGACTGATAAATGGAAAGATGATATCATCATGAAACGTGCGATGAGTGGTTCAGTAGCGGGAGTCTCCCCCCTCCACCCCCTTACCAAAGATGACTCGGTGAATAAACCATTCCATTCCCGAACCTTTACAAACTTTCAGAAAGATAGGAATCGGGGTGACCGTTGGGACGGGGGGGTTGAATTGTGTGTGTAAGTCAAGGAGTCAACATAAAAACTCATTCGAATAAATCAAAGGTGGGGTTCCAAATGAGCCTAAAGAAAAGGTTGTTTTTTTTTTTTTTTTTTTTTTTTTTTTTTTTAAGTATTTATTTTTCAAAGCCTTAACTCGGTTGTTTTTTACTCTTTCTTACGTAAAATAAGCGGAAGGAGTTTATTTTATGACTTTTTTTTTATAGCATGCGTCGCCAACATACGCCTAATAAAGAGCTATGACAAGAACTGACGTCATTTATATAGACCTGCCTGAAAGTGACTTATGGGCGGCAGCATGTTACATTTTTTCTTTTTTAATGCATGGGAAACTCACAGTAAAGAAGACGAAGGGAAGAAGACATAAAAAACCAAAATGGCAAACGTCGGTGAAAAACTCAGTTCCAGGGTTCACATCCTATTAAGTTTAGAACCTTATGAGCTCTGGTCGACTGAGTTTTCAGTCTAAACAGGAAACGCGGTGTTGAGGTCGTGCCCTGTCTAGAAGTTTGAATAAGTGAATGGCGGGGGGGGGGGGGCTATATTTTTAAAACCCGAATAAATGAGTGTAAGAGGATTGTATGATTTGAATGCCACGTTTTTCTAGAATGCTAGGGAGCAAAATGCGGATGCAAGCAACATGAAAGCACTCTTATAAAATATAAAGGTAGTGAAAGGCAGCAATTTAATTCATGAGATAAAGTCTAAGGATGCACGTTATTCATTCAAAATGAGTGAATATTTCTCACTGGTGGAAACGGTTGATATCTGAGTCACCCCCCTCTTCGTTATGGTCTTGGGTTACGTCGATGACTACATACGGGAATAACCCCAAATTTCTCGGGTTCAACGAAATTAAAACTGAAATTCTTGGTTGGCTCACCAAGAAAGAATTTCGCAGGGGATGACGTTCCACGTCCAATCCTTGAAAAAACGACCACTTGAAAAGCCAATTTGGCAGGTCCAGATTTTTCTTCAAAAATGAAATTTCACGGTGTTGGCTCATACATACTTAACTTCGCGGGACTGGCTAACACGTAGAAACACAAAAAACAAACAAACAAAAACAATTTTGTGGCATCCAAAACAAAACCCCGGGAGCGCTTCTGGTGGCTTAGTTTTTTTTCAATTTGTATTTTTGTCAAATAATACAATAAGTATAGAAAGACCGGAATTATGACTGTCCACGCAGGTAGCCCATGAATTCCTCCACCGAGTACGGCGCCGACTGAATAATGAGCCTCTGGAGCTCCCTTCTGAATGCCTCATTCGAGATGTCTGGTTCCCTCAGCGAGGAATAAGGAAGCATATTATATAATTTGACCCCTATCACATCCGGGTCAGAGCTAGATGAGGACGCAAGCCGAGTGAATGCACCAGATCGCAGGCATGCCTAGTGCGATGGGAGTGCGTAGAAGCATGCATGTGGAAGCTAGCGAGATGCGAGCGGACATACAGAAGGAAACTGTAAGCGTAGGCTCCGAAAACAGACATGATACTCAGCCTCACAAACAGCTCGCGACAGGAGTGACGAGAGGGCAAACCACACACATCGCACGACTGGCTGCTTTTTGAAGCCTGAAGATTTTAGAGGTGTGAGTTGAGCTGCCCCACAAAACAATGCCGTAGGTCAACCTCGAGTGGAAGTATCCAAAGTAAACCTGACGCAATACGTCCATCGAAACTATGCCCCGGAGCCGGCGCAGAACAAAAATAGACATGGAGAGCTGGGTCGAAAGGTGCGTGACGTGGCAATCCCAGGACAACCGCGAGGAGTCCGAGGAATCTGACTGAATGACCCGATTGCTATTTAGGTCGAAGAGAAGATCCTGCGCTTTGTCCTCGTTTAAAACTAAACGATTCGCTAGGCACCATGATTGTACCATGGGGGAGGCTGACTCCAACACAATGATAAGCTCAGCCTCAGAATCCAGGCTCCAAACAGGACAGGACAGCCTGGAGCTGCCGTGTAGCGGCGAGAGTAGTCGATCGACCCTTCCTAAGGCCGAATTGATTAGCCGCAAGAATGTTTTTTCCTCGAGAAACGCAACTAGTTGAGGAAGATTAAGGCGTTCAATCACACGAGTGAAAACAGGAATGATAGCTATGGGATGAAAGTCGCTGTAGCTCTCTGAACTCTTCTTGGGAATCGGGGTAACCATGGAAATCTTAAGGCGAAGAAAATTCACGCCGTCTTGAGGAAAATTCGCGGCTAAAATAGTGAAAATACACCATCACCTGTTTCGTTAGGTCCTTAAGCGCACTGCTGAAGTGCTGATCCTTAATGTGCAACTTGCTAACGCGGCAAAAACTTTGAAAAAAGGCACTAACATTCGTGTCTCTAACTGCGAGAAAGCGATGATTCGTGGTCTCACGATCCAACTTTCCGGCCAAAATTGTGAATTTGTGAAAACATATGGATACAATTTAGAAATCAACGCAAAAGTAAAAGTGTTGTTTTTGGGCCCACAGCCCGCGGCTAAAATTGAGAACTAATTCAAGGCTGTACAAGTGAAAAAAATCGCGGCTAATATTGACAAAAGCAACGCTTATTATGGTTAAAATTGGACAAAAATGCCAAATTCACAAATAAAAATGCGTATCGAACTGATAAAGATAGCATCTTTAGATGCTAATTCACTGCAAAAGTAGCAGAAAACGCTATTTAACAGCTAAAATTCGCCGCTAATACCTAAAAGCACTAAAATCGAATACAAATGAAAAAAAAAAAAAAAACTAAATCACAGCAGAAAATGGGAAAACAAAAATCCGTAGATTCTGAAAGCTTCAAGGCTCAAAGTGAAAAGCAGTGCTAATCCCTAGCACAGAGTAAAAAATATTGCTAATGCCGGGCTAAAAAACAAAAAACATATGGCTAAAATTGAAAACATCACTAAGTATAACGAGGCCAAAATTAAGAAAAAGTCTAATTTTCAGCTCAACTTGAGAAAAATTCTAATTCGCTGCTAAAAATAAGAAAAATTGAGAGAGTGGAGTGGTGCCGAGGGAAGGGAAAGTGCTGAGTATCTTGTTTCCGCCACAATAGGACTAATCCGCAGTGCCTACGATTCCGCGATGCCTCGTATGGGGCCCCGGCACAGAAAACCCGCTTCTAACTGGTGGACTGAGGAGATAGCCCGAATTCGGACGGTCTGCCTCCGGCTTCGTCGCAGGGCGCAGAGAGCAAGAACCGAAGACGACAGACGTGAACAGTCATCCGAATATAAGAACGCCAAGCGGGCCCTCCGGCGGGAAATAAACCGCAGCAAAGTGACAGCCTGGAGGAATTGACGGAGGAGGTCAACGATGATCCCTGGGGACTCGGCTATAAGATAGTCACAAAGAAGCTGGCATCCTTCGGCCCGGGCAGGGACTTGGACACGGACACGATGGAGGGTATTGTGAATGGTTTGTTTCCGACGCACACGCTCCGTGATGATGGGGAAGCGACAGGGCCTGGAGAGTGCATGCCCTTTAGCGAGCAGGAGGTTCTCACGGCTACAGCCTCTCTCCGCAGCGGGGAGGCCCCGGGACCCGATGGGATTCCGGCAGAGGCTCTGAAAGCAGTGGCCAGGGTAAGCCGTGAGCTGCTAACGAACATGTTGAACGGATGTCTGTCAGCTGGCGTCTTTAGTTGCAGGTGGAAGGTGGCCCGTGGTAGTGGACTCGAAGCTCTCCTATATGAGCCTCATAAAGAAAGTGACGGAGAAAGCTGCCGGGGTGACGGCCTCGCTTAGCTGGCTCATGGTGAACGTGGGAGGTCCCCGGCGAGCAAGCGCCGGCTGCTCATAACCACCGTCAACTCCATTCTTTTGTGTGGTGCCGAGGTGTGGGCGGGCGCGGTGACGAAGGAGTGCGTCAGGAAGCGGCTGGCGTCGGTCCAGAGAACCTGCAGTACTCGTGATCGCGGGGTTACACCGATCTTGCTCTTGGTGGCTGAGCGCAAGAGGGTGTACACCCGAAGACTGGAGGATGGGCGCGAGACAATATGCCGCGAAGATGGAGAACGGACGCACCGCAGGTGGCCGGAGGATTGTGACCGGGAATCGGGAGGGCGATGGACCGAGCGGTGACACGTAGAGTTTGGGTTCCACCTGGCCCAGTTCCTGAGTGGGCACGGATGTTTCCGCGCCTATCTCTTTAGGATGGGGAAGGTGGACTCTCCGTGGTGCCTCAGGTGTGATGGTCAAGAGGAGGAGGACGCGCAGAACACTTTCTTCTCCTGCGTTCGTTGGGCGCGCCAGAGAGCGTCGGTGGGGGACAGGGTGGGCCAGCTAACGGTCGAGGGAGTGGTGGCGGTGATGCACTAGAACAAAGAATAGTGGGACGCGGTAGTCGATTACATGGTGGCAGGGCTTAAGGCGAAACAGCGGGAAGACGCTCAACGGAGCGAGACAGAGGCATGAGCTGGTTTTTGTAAGGAGAAAGGCTTAAAGAAGCTGTAAGTAGGAGGGCCCAGCCTGAATTAATGTGTCGAACGGTACTGGGTTGGGGTTTTTAGTGGGTAAGAGCCCCATAACTCCCTGAGAAACCATAACTCCCGGGGGCCTTTTGAAGATTTTCCACAGCCCGGGGGGGGGGGGGCACTGAAGAAGAAGCGCTCCTTGATTGCTAAATTTTATAAAAACCGCTAATTCATGGCTCAAATCGAGAAGAATCGATCATTAACGGGTAAAATTATTTTTCTAAACACTCATTCACCGGCTAAAATTGGGGGAATACGTCAATTCGTGGTTTCCGGAGACAACTTTAGTTGCTAAAAATTAATGCAATCGCTACTGTGTGGTCTTGGAGCAGGTCCACTGCGCCTATCCATGGCTAAAATTAAGGTAGTTGACGCATTCGCGATTAAAATTGAGAAATAGCGATCATCCCGTGGCTAAAATTGAGAAATGTCAGACATTAGAGGCTAAAATTGAGAAATTGTGATTAGTTAACAGTTACGGATGAAATGGGGGGAAAAGTACCAATTTGCGATTTAATGGGAAATACGCTAATTTTAACAGCTTATGCTGATCATTTCTTATGGTTAAAATTTAGAAAAGGGGCTCGACCAGGGTTACTTTGAGAAAAAGCACTAATCTGCAGCTAAATTTGGGAGTAAAACTCCCAAATTGATAAATATAGTGCTCATTCTCGGCTGAAATTGACATAGATGGGGAGGGGGCTGTTAATGCTATGAGTCATCAGGAAATGAATCAATGAATGAATTGGGTGCATGACTCCTGTCCACCAGTGTTGGATTACAGATTTAATAGCCGAATATACAGTGTGTTTTATCTTCAGCGAGCTGAACATAGAGTGATGAATAGCGGCTATTTATTTTGTGATATCACTTACTGGGTTTGAGGGAATATTTATGCGTAAACCTGTCTTTGCACTATTGGGTTACCTTGAATGAAAGAGTTTCAAATTTCAAGTGCAAATTGCCATCTAATATAACACGTTTTTTTAACGCTTGCTGGTATAACAACACCTGCTCCTCAAAGAAAATCAATCTGATCGTCTGTGTTTAATCGACCAAACAAACGGAAGTCCCAACTCCTTGTTTCTCCAGTCTACGAAGACTGAAGTTTATTTTCTGGTCTCACGCTTCTTTCACATTATTTACAACGCTCATATTACACTTTCAAAATAATTGCGTCATATTTCGACTTCTCTTGCTCATCTGCGCAAGTTAATCGTTAGTTTATTACCATCACCCCATCGAACAGTCAAACGAGAACAGATTACAATTTTACAGCTGTTCAACGAGAAAATAAACCCAACATAAAGTAAACGGTAACTTACAAAGTAATGGAAAGGGGACAGGGGTACTTGGTATTTTGAAAGCTCATGCGGATGTCGGGGAGAATACGAATTTACACGACTCCGTTCACTAACAACCACCTTCATAGCTTTGAACTCTACAGCTGTGTAAAAGTCTGTTCCGATTCGTTTGAGAAATACAATACAGTGTGCAAGCTCTGATTTATTGTTGTATTTTAAGGTCAAACATGGAATTTCAAGTCGAATGGTGGCTTTTGTTTGTTGCAAAAACCACCCACGTGAATACCGAAGGCTCATTTGAAAAGAGGGGGAATCAACTTTGGTTGTAAAATGAGAGAGGGAACCAAACAAAACGCTATCGCAACGTTTCGGTCTCATAATTTGAAAAAATTACCATCAAAGTATATGATGTGAGCTCGCAAGGGACTCCCTTTCCTTCGGGCTCCGGAACTGGAAAACGTACCGCTCATCATGCGCGGCTCAATAACCATAATTAAGCCCTTCCCAGAGCCTATCAGGGTCACGAGAGTGTGAATTGATGGTCATGACGGGGTGGTGAGGGGTGGGGGGGGTCGGTGGTTCTAACGAGCGCCTCCCTCACCGGAACACCTGATGAGCTTATAACGACTCCCGCGAGTCTGTTATTAGCGCGATAACTGCCAAGCGGCAGTCACACCTTTTTTTTTTTCACCCCCTCTTCGTTTTTCCAGCTCCATGCATGTGAGAGATCTTCTCTTCCCTTAATTACATTAGATTTGACCCGTGCCATCGGTGTCAGAAATAACTGTCACTCGATACTGACTGGAGACAGTTCGCCAGCTCACAAAAAAAAATGGGCTCGGTCGTTTCTGAAAAATTAAACTTTTCGGAAAACAAGTAATTCCACTCAAACCGTAGAAATCAACGCTTCAGAATGATTGATAAGACACACCATTGAAATATAGAAAGCTCTTAAGCGAAAGTGGGGCCTATTATGTACGCAAATGCCTGTCTTTTAGCAGAGGAATCTCCGCGAGAAGGCACAGACTAGGATTAATAAAAAAGTGTTGAAAAAAAAGGAGTGTTTTAATGTGTCAGACGATAACACCGAGATCCTTAAAAAGTTTGAGAAGTGAATGATGCGAAGACGGCGGAAGTGGTTATAAGGTGGACAGGGGAGTGGTGCCTGTTAATTAAAATATTATTGATGTTGTCCTTCATGTTCTTTTTTTTTTTTTCGAAGAAGAAAAAGAAGAGGTTTCTATTTAACGAGGAATGGTGTGCGAATGTCAATTACGAAAGACATGTGGTTGTGATGCGTGTTATTTTCTGAGGGGAATAGAGAAGGGCTGCAACGCGACAGGAATGCAAAACTGTTAAGAAGCCTGGAGAGTCTCGAGGATGTCAACTTGAATGTCGTACTTAACATCAGACAGAATTCCTTTAGTATATGACAGAGGCGGAAAACTGTGACAGACACAGGACACAGGCGTTGAACTTTCAAAGAGTGCGCAGCTTTAAAGTGAAAATCCTAAATAAATAGTGTATCTTCGAAGTGAAATACATCACACTGATTCCATAAAATACTTCCATTATCTACTGATTAAGAGACGAATAATTCAATCACTCTCGATTCGGTGCTCTTCCTGCGACTCATTTCCTTCATTTTTACTCGACAACTGGAAACTGTATTATTTGCGTATAAGGCACTCAGTAAACAGATCATTATACTCCAACAGGTGCCCGACGCAATGTTTATTAATTCGTAACAGCTTTCTTTGCCATTGCCTGTAATATAGATTCACTTTATTGCGGACATTCCAAGCATTGCAGGAATTTATGAGCCCCTGAGCAGTAAAACTTTAAGTCCAATGAGACAGAAACATGTTTTTCCTTTTTTGAAATTATTTGTTTTTAAAAGTTCCAGGATACTAAACTCAGTGGGGGTGCATATTTAGCTATTTATTCATCGATAACATCAGCAAAAAGTTGACTGAAAGAGATCAATTCGTATTCCCCACCCGAGACTCGGTGACTTTCTCCTCCTGCCAATGACGTTTTAGCACGCGAAGCCCGACGTTTGATACATTTCTTATTGAACATTTGGTGTAGGTACGCGTAGTTTATTTGGATGGCAGGAATAGTTGTTAAACCTGTTCAGTTAATATACGTACGAAAAGTGCGTTATATATTATAAATGTTTATACGCGTATTCAAAGCTTGTGATTGCGTGCTTGGTGCGTGGAGATTGAGAGGAACAGCTTGACCCTCCTTTGGAGTACAGCCCCGCCCTTGGAGTCGTGAGGTCACAGGAAATGATTTTTGACGGAAGCTTAGTTCCCAGAACATTATATGTATTTTCCTAATACGAACGATTGAAAATCGCCGCATTAAACTTGAAGAAAAGGACAAAATCGTGGTTTTTGACAAAATTTAGTCCCCAACGACCGGGAGAACAGATTGCGCGGGGAGCTCGTCGACGAAATAATTTTTTACGGAAGTCGAGCTCCAAGAACATTATATTATCCAGTTGCGAAAGATAGGAAATTGCCGCATTACACGGGGAGAAAGGGGAAAAATCGTAGTTTTTGACAAAATTTCGTCCAACAACGACCCGGAGAATAAAATTTGCATGAATATCGTAGACGAAATAATTCAGTATTTCGTCCCCAACGAAATAGCCAAACTGTGACTATCCTGCTCCATGAAAACTGCTAAAACTGACTGTAATCGAGTCCCAAAGTGGCCAAACTGACGATTAGCGCCTTGCAAAGGGCCGTACTAACTGTACATATATTTGCGCCCTAAAAAATGCCAAACTGGAAATTCCCGCTCTAAAAATAGTCAAACGGACTACCTAATAATGACGGTGAACTAGTAATGGCTAAGCTGACGATTCTCACCGCCCTAAAAATGTCTAAATGAACCATTTGTGCGCCAAAAATGGCCAATACTAACTATTCGCACCTTTGGCTGACGGACCATTGTTCGCATCCCAGAAACGGCTCAACTATAACTGGAAAAGCCAAAACAGATGATTCATGCCCCAAAAAGTGTGAAATCGACCATTCGCTTGCAAAGAATGGCCAAACTGACCATTCGTGCCCTTGGCTTGACGTGACTGTAAACGCCGTAAAAAAAAAAAAAAATGGCAAAACTGGCGATTCAAGCTCCAAAAATTGTCAAACTGACTTTCTTTACGAGCCCCGAATTCGCGCGCTCTAAAAATGCCTGAACAGATGATTCCTGCCCTGAAAATAGCAAAATTACGCATTCACGCGTATAAAATGGCTAAATATGCATGTCTGCTGTAAAAATAGTCAAACTGGCAATTCCCGCTCTAAAAACGACAATACCGTCCATTCGGGCATGAAATAGCATGTATTCTTGCCCCTGAAAATATAGCTATGGCTAATATTCACTCCTTGTGTAAATTACCAGACAATTTGCACCGAGAAAATTGCAAACTGACGATTTGCACCATACACATGGCGAAACTGAGACAATTTGTGTCCACAAAAATGTCAAATTAACGATTATCGCCTTGATAATGGCCAACTAAGTTCGTGCTCTAAAGCCCGATACATACACACATGCGATAATCTGCGAAAATGCGAATATTCTGAATTGCGGGTAAAAAAAAAGCCCCCCTTGGTAAAGCGAGGGTTAACTACATTTTTGAAGAACAAAAAAAAACGCTTTTTGTGTAATTGCCTAACCTTACGATAGCAAAAACATAACCTTCATGATTTATTCCCGCTTCCCAGACAAAAATGATGAACAAAAGGTAATTATTGAGCAGTTTTTAACAATTCGGAGCAGCAATCTACTCGTAATTTTTCAGTATAAATAATAGGTTTGTTCCATTGAGCAGTTCAGAACTGCTTGCGCATGCGTGATACGAATAAAGCGTTCCAGCAAGGTCATTTCAAAACATATTACAAACTATTCTCTGTTCCAACAGCCACAGAACTTTTTTGGGACATGTGATGAACATGAAAAGTTTACTCTACACAAAATGAGGAGTAAACAATTGGAATGTAGGTTCGGTTGCTAAGCGACAGGGTTGGAATGTGTAAAACAAGTCGTTTTTAGCACTTATTTCAAACATGTCTAAAACAAAATGCTCGTGTTTTTTATGATTAAAACATTTGAGCCCACACGGAGCAATGCAACGTCCAGTCAAAAATTCAGACCAAATCGCTGATTCTCGGTGCGTGCCATTCTAAGAATAAATTGCGAAAATCAAAGCAAAAGTGTTGTTTTTGAACCAACCCCAAGGGGTTAATATTGAGATAACAAGCTATAATATTGACCAAAAAAAGACGCTTTCAGGTTAAAATTGGAAAAAATAGCAAATTCACAACAGACATTGCGAAAAATCGCTAATTTTAAATTTTTCGGGTATAAAGTGGAGGAAAAACGTTAATTCGCGGATACAAATGAAGGAAATCAACTAGAAAAAAATCACTAATTAATGCGGCTACAATTAAGAAAAACGCTGATTTTCAGTTCATCTTGGGAAGAAGTGATAATTTTCTGAAAATATGGAAAAAATTGCTAATTTGCAGTTTAATTTGAGGAAACACCAATTATTGGCGAAAATTGAGAAAATTCGCTAATGCACGGGTTAGAAACGCTAGTGCGCTGCTAAAATTGGGAAAAAGCGCCAATTCGCTGCTAAAGTTGTGGAACATCAATAATTCTCTGATAAAGTGTGGTGAAATTTCTAATTTAAATACATGTTGTCATGTTGGGCCTTCCATTAATTTGTGAAAAGCCCTCTATTTCGCGGCTAATATTGAGAAAAAACACTTAACGCTAAAAAGAAAAACGCTAATGTTCAGCTAGAATTGAGAAAAGTGCTAATCCCCAGCTAAAAAAGTGAAAAAATCGCTATGTTGCTAATAAAATTGAGGAAAACACTAAAACTCGTGGATAATTAAGAAACATCACTTAACGCTACTTTCCTGCTAAAATTGAGAAAATGCGCAAATTCATTGCTTGGGGGGGGGGGGGCAAAACCGTTAATCTACGGCTGAAATTGAGAAGAACGATGCACACGGCCAAAATTGAGAAAAGCGCTAATCTGTAGGTAACGTTTACAGAAAGTACTCATTCATGGCTAAAATTGAGAAATTCGCGGCTTAAACTATAGTCATTTTTGGTGGATAGAAAAGGTGAAATAGCAGTAATTCGTGGCTAAAATACGGAAAAGGCTAAGTAATAATTATATTTCTTGTTTACACAGAGAATTAGAGCGAAATTACCCCCTGCCCTCCCACCAACGCGATTTCAATTGGATCTCCCCCTAGCACAAAATCTTACCTACGCCACTGGAACAGTCCGAGATTCGACAAACGAACGCTTTCAGTGTAGTTCGTGATTACTAAAGAACGCTCTTCGGACTATTCGTGCAGTCCAGAGCAGCTCCAGACGGCAAACGAACGAATCTATTACATCTTTGTTAGTCTCTTAACCGCTTCTTCAGACAGACAGACCACGTCGCATGCTTGCTTAAAATTTTAGGGTTGTCAATGTCAAAACGAAATTGTTGCTTTCTCCGTCTTTGTCATTCACAGTAAAGCCTTGAATTGTGAGGTGGCAGTCGCATTTAATTTCTTCATTCCTCCTTTTTATTAAAACCTTCTACTTGCGATTTCAAATCCTGTAGCTTTGACCGTTAAGGTAAACATTTTTGTGGAGGGAGACTTTTAACAAGCTCTGAGCCCCACAGCGGTCTGCGTATAAGACCAGACCCGAACAGAATCTTCTTCACCCTGTCGAATGAAACGAGAGACGTCGTATCCATTCTTTTGATTTGCAAAAGGAAGGGTAGCCAGCTGGAGATGTCTTCGGAGTGATGAAAAGAGCATTGGGACGATGTTACAGGATGGACAGCGCTGATGGAATGGATGGGGAGGAGAAAGGAAGTTTCTTTGATATAACCTCCCGCAAAGAGTGAGGGAGTGAGGACCGCGCCTTTAAGAATGGAAAACCGCTGAATAATCTGAGGCACTTAGGAGCGTCGGGGGTCGAAAGGGCTCGTTTATCTTGGCGGCCCAAGGATCAATCTCTGTCAAGTTGTCTTGCTTGATGGCAAGGTCATTGAATACTCTTCAAGAAAGAAACGGTGGTGGTGTGAGAAGAAGAAGTTGGGAAGGGAGAGCGCCCCCATTAATCAACCCTTCTGGCGGGGATGGATGATAGATGCCGGCTTCTTCACGGTAGCCTCTTTCATTAGATCAATCCTTTCCTTTTCGTGTCAGTCCGGACGTTTCGGGGCCGAAGCAATGGTTAAGGATAGAAATGGGGTGGGAAAGAGGGGATTGGCCAATTAACTTGGGATTCGTCTTTTAATTTGTTTTAGTGAAGGGGGAAAAGAGAGTGGAAGAATTGAGAGCAACTTATTGTAAGTCCCCTCCCTACTAAACTTCACTTTATGAAGAGATTCCAGAGTTGCGTTCGTCTCTTCAACATTCAATTAGAACCGAAAGAAAAATATCAAAAGATGTGCCACGCACTAATTCAAGGATGGATGCGTTCATTCTCAGTTTTCACTCCTCTTCAACGAAAATTAAAATCGAGAGACCATTATTCTTTCATATCTTTTATCTCAACAAAAACTGAATTGAAAGCGGCTTAGAACAAATATAGATCTTTTATAGTGTTTTCGGATAAAACAACAATAAATAACACTACTGTATCATCAGAGAAGATAAAAGAGAAAAAGTTCATAAAAAAAAAGAGAGACCCCACCATGCCCCTGTCCATGCGATACATACATTAGCAAACTAACACACGCGCAGCATACAATTTATAGCCTGTGAGATGCTTTGAAGAAGAAGAGCTCTGAATATAAATCTCTTCAGGGCCAAGTTTAATTAGAAGCTGTCTTGAGTCTTGACTAATAAACAGAATGGTGGCTGACAAGGGCGTAAAGCTAATGGTATCAGTTAGTTCTCGCCACCCTCCCTCCTCCCGCCTAACCACACCACCAACAGACACCCAAAACAACCGCCCATGGCCTTTTATCTCAATCATCACTTCTCTTTCTCACTCAGTCTTTCTTTCCGAGTTTTATTTATTTTATTTTTTTTATTATTTTAGTTCCAAGTTTTTTTTCTCTCGAACTGACAGTTATTTTAACGAAATTATTATTCGCAGACCATTGCTTCCCTCGCATTACTTTTTTTTTTTTTTTCTTTCTTCTTTTTTTTTTAGGTGAGGCCCCGGATACACACACTTGTAAGTCGCAACACAAGTTATTCAATTAGCCAAAAAGCCGCTAAATTGCAACGCTGGAACCAAGTCTCCGCCACGAAATGGGAAACTTGCAGGAATGTCCGATTTGAAAGAAAAGTATACCGATGAATTGGCACGTGGAGAGAAGGAAGTGTATATGTATACCCGATTGGTGCATTTGGTGATTTTTAAATAAATTTCAAAGTTCTTCAGGAGGGGATGGGTGGTGCGAGGGGAAATGACGTCAATTTTTAGGTGTGAAGCATTTGAGACATTTTTTGTTTTCAAATATCAAGAAAAATTGTACCAATGAATTGTTTTACCCCTCTTCCCCACACCATCCATTCATTAACTAACCTTTTACGTAATCAAACCCCCAATCAAAATTTTTAAAAATTCGCCTTAAAAAACCCTTGATTGATTTTAATGTTTAATGTGAGCGATTGTCTTTTTGAAGATCCGTCATCAAGAAACATCACCATTGCTTTAAAAATGTGCAACATCCCCATTCGGATATGAGAATCTGTAGAATTTCAAGTTTTGGGACCGTATTTATGAACGTTTCTTAAAGCTTCCTCGAGTCAAGGAACCGTTGAGAACAGTTTTGATCACAATAAAAACATCTGTTTTAATGAATTTCAAGGGTTCCTTAATGTCAAGGAACGTTCATAAATATGGGCATAAATATCAGTGAAATATATCACGTTTCTGGTCATTAATTTCGCGAAATGACCAGTTCCGGAGCTATTTTCTCTTATTAGTGCGCATGGCGTCAATACTGGCGAAATTGTATGTTTCTGGTCTGAATATTTTATCGCGAGGTCTCAATTTTAACAAAATCGTAAGTTTCGGGCCTTTTGTTCTAGTGTCCGCAGAATCCGGGCTAGCCGGCCAGGCAGTGGCGTAGGTAGGAATTTGTCGTAGGGGGGATCAGATTGAAATCTCACAAGGATGAGAGGAGGGGGTAATTTCACGTGTTAGTCATCATTCCACCCTCCCGGCACACTCTTGAATCTGGACATCTTGCTGGCCTCATCATAGCCTCAATCTCTCAGTTAAGGGCGATTTTTGGACTGTACCCGCACATTAGCGCTTTTCTCAATTTTGGCCGAGTGTATAGTTCTTCTCAATTTCAGCCGCAGATTAGCGGTTTTACCCCTCCCCCTCCCGCAGCCATGAATTAACGCATTTTCTCAGCCTTAGCACAGCAAAGTATCGTTTTTATCCCATGAGCGATGTTTCTTAATTAACCACGAGTTTTAGTGTTTTCCTCAATTTTAGCAGCATATTACCAATTTTTTAAATATTTTTACCAGGGGATTAGCAGTTTACTGAGTTTCAGCTGAAAATTAACGTTTTTACTAAGTGTTTTCCTCAATATTAGCCGCAAAATAGAGGAACTTTCACGAATTAGGATTTTTTGATCACCATACGCAATGCATGATCGATTTTTCTCAGTTTACTCGCAAATTAGCGATATCTTAAACCTATTGCCACAAATTGGAGCTTTTTTTCTATTTCAGCCTGAAAAGTTGCCTTCAGTATCCGCAAATTGGCGTATATTCAGTTTTTGGTGCAAATAAGAATGTTTCTCAATTTCATCCGTGAATTAGCGCTTTTTTTAAATTGTAGCGGCGACGCCGACGCGTCGTTGCGTTTCAAACACGTGAAATAGCGAATTTTCTCAATTTCAGTCACAAATTAGCGTCTGGCGCAATTTTAGCTGTAAATTGGCGGTTTTTTCTATGTTTAGCCGCGAATTAGCAATTTTCTCAATTTTCAGGCTTAAAATTGACCTTTCTCTTAATTTTGACCAGACTGATTTTTTATTTTCTAAATACTACCCGCAAATTAGCGGTTTTTCACGTTTTACCACCGTATTACCAAAACTATACATATAACTTTTATAAGTATACATTATTGCTTCTTTTCAGTTCTAGCCGTGAATTAGCGTATTTTTTAATATTGTAATATAGCCATGCATGAATTTGCCATTTTTCTGAATTTTAGCCTCAAAAATGCCTTCAGAAGGTGCGAATTCAAATCATAAATGAATTTTTTTTTTTTTTCAAACCAAAAAATTTACATGTATCCATCCATTTCTGTCAAAAAATCATCATTTTTAAATTATACATTTCACGACGCATAATTTGAGAATTAGTGATGTTTCCGCCGTTTGTGTAGCTGCGAATTTTCGCTTTTTCTAAATTTTAGCAGCGTAGTAGCGTCTCCAACCCGTGGATTACCTACCGAGTTTTGTCAATTTTTGCCAAGAATTGGCTTTTGACTCAATTTATGCTGCAAATTAGCAATTTTTTCCATTTTTAACTGAGTATTAGCACTTTTCCCCAATTTGAACTGAAAATTAACGTTTTTCTTAATTTTAGCTGCGCTAATTGGTGATTTTTTCAATTTTTGCCGCGAATTAGTGATTTTCTTTAATTTGTATCCGCGAATTAACGTTTTTCCATAACTTAATATCTGCAAATTGCAAATTAGCGATTTGTCCCCATTTCAGCTGAGAAATAGCGCTTTGTGCTAATTTTGCGGCCGTTCCACATCCTATTCCCTTTTTCATACGTGAATGGGCGATTTTACGCCATTTCAGTTGTGAATTTGCCATTTTTGTCCAATTTTAACCTGAAAGCGTCGTTTATTTGTCAAAACTATAGCGTGTTTTCTCAACTTTAACCGCGGGGTTTGCGTTTGCCGATGCTCGTCAGAACAATGTGAACGTAAACAAATAAAAGCCTTTTCTAGAATTTTGTATCACACGTGAATTGCGTGTCGAACTGAAAAGTAACGTTTCTCTTAATTTTAGCTATGCTAATTGGTGATTTTTTCAATTTTTGCCGCGAATTAGTAATTTTCTTCGTTTTGTATCTGCGAATTAACGTTTTTCCACAACTTTATATCTGCAAATTGCAATGAGCGATTTTTCTTTAGCGAGCATTCTATTCCCTTTTGCATACGCGAGGGGGGGAGATTTTACGCCATTTCAGTTGTGAATTTGCCATTTTTGTCCTATTTTAACCTGAAAGCGTCTTCAACCTAAAAGCGTGTTTTCTCAACTTTAACCGCGGGGTTTGCGTTGATTTCCACAACTTATTCGTAGAATGGCCTCTATGTTCCGCGAATCAGCGATTTTTTTCTTAATTTTAGTCTGAAGTTGCAACGCGAGACCATGAATCAGCGCTTTTTAGCAGCTATAGCCACGAATATTACCGATTTTTGTCTGATAGAGGGTCCGGGGCGACCTCCTCCCCCGTACCACGGTACACTATTGCGTTGGTCTGAAGTCCAAGGAAAAAGCTGGACGTACTGGGACCTTTTCGGGCTGCTTCAAGTCCAGGATATATGCTAAACCTAACTTCAACGTGAAACGCTCATGGAGCTCTTGGGAGGGGGATCTATCCCCTGTACCGCCCCCCCCTCGTACCAACGCCCCCGCGGTCAGGCGGCAGTTTCTGGTCTGTAATCGAGTGAGATTGCAAATTTTTGGTCTTTTCCCCCGCGAAATTGAAAGTTTCTGGTGAATATTTTTGCAGAATAGCAAGCTTCTGGGCCTTTTTTTCGTGGGTGTGGATCTTAGGCAAGTCGGCCGCGTTTTTATTTCAACCAACGTTTTATTTTAGCCGAGGTGTAATAAATTTCCGGGGGAAGTTTTATCTTTTAATAATAACGCACCAGGGGCAAAATGGTTAATTTTTGCCCCTATTTGTCAGTTCCTAAAGTAAAATCGGTCGTTTTAACCTTCAAAAACATCGAGAAACTTCCGTTATAGCTTTCTATTCTGGCTTTTCTGTCCAAATATTGTAAATTTCTCCCCATAAAGTTTTGGCGCTATACGCCTGAAATTTCTTGCCCTTGCGTCTCGTAAACAGTAACTTAGCCCCTCAAACCGGGCCCTTCCATCGTGTGAGGTGAATTTGCCGTAACAGAACCTCACAATCCTATTTATGAACTGCCAAGTTTTAGTCTTTCAATAAAAGGCAATTCATAAGTGGGAGGTATTCCTTTTCTCGACACCTCGGGCATCGCCCACCAATGTATTTAAATAAGGGCACTATTTTGAGACGTTGCTCGTACAAGCGTATGAGAGGGGGCGGGGATGGTGGGAGTCCAGGCTTCCTTTGAGAAGGATAGCCGGATAGCTGCGGATAGCCGGAGACCAGTGTCGGAAACAAACAAAGTGCGATATCAGCACTTGATATCAGAAAAGGGCACCTTTCTGATGAAATCGCATGATGTCTGGGATAGAATAGAAGGTGCTAACATTTCATCTCCCGTCATCGTGCACCAAAGCAAGACTTCGGTGTTCGTGAAATTATCTTTTTGAAAAGTCCGAACTCGCAATAAAAATGGGTTTGACGGGTCAAAAAAATAGTTTTCTAGTGAGCAAAGAGCAGCTCGGCCAACGTGTTTTTGGTCAGTCAAAAAGCCTATAATTTTTTTTTAGAGAGCCACATCCGCAAAAATGACTTTTTGGTGAGAAAAATCTGCGAACAAAATCCGATAAATTGGTGTTTCATTGAGTCAGACCCGTGAAATTGGTTTTGTTGGCGCACAAAATCCGCGAATCAGGCAACCCCGCAAAATGAGAAAGTTGCATGATTTTCAAAAATGTTATTATTGAACGGGGACACCATTCAAAGTACTTCGGTGGTATTCGTTTTGATCAGACAAGTTCTCTAAATTTTTTAAAGATTAATAAATTGCCACCCTGTTTGAATCACCTTTTTGGAGGGAAAGAACCACACAAGTTAATGACGTCACTAGATCATACCATCATGCAACTTTCCTCATTGGGGTTTCATCAACTCTCGTAACAAGTGGGAATTTATGAAACGTCCTCCTTCCGTTTGGAAATATTAGAGCTGGGGCCTTTCTCCAACAAAAAAAGGAATGTGTTTTTCATAGCAATTTCATTTCTTGGATTTTTGAAGAAACAGTGGTTCCCTCTGTATACGCGAGGGGGGGAGATTTTACGCCATTTCAGTTGTGAATTTGCCATTTTTGTCCTATTTTAACCTGAAAGCGTCTTCAACCTAAAAGCGTGTTTTCTCAACTTTAACCGCGGGGTTTGCGTTGATTTCCACAACTTATTCGTAGAATGGCCTCTATGTTCCGCGAATCAGCGATTTTTTTCTTAATTTTAGTCTGAAGTTGCAACGCGAGACCATGAATCAGCGCTTTTTAGCAGCTATAGCCACGAATATTACCGATTTTTGTCTGATAGAGGGTCCGGGGCGACCTCCTCCCCCGTACCTCGGTACACTATTGCGTTGGTCTGAAGTCCAAGGAAAAAGCTGGACGTACTGGGACCTTTTCGGGCTGCTTCAAGTCCAGGATATATGCTAAACCTAACTTCAACGTGAAACGCTCATGGAGCTCTTGGGAGGGGGATCTATCCCCTGTACCGCCCCCCCCCTCGTACCAACGCCCCCGCGGTCAGGCGGCAGTTTCTGGTCTGTAATCGAGTGAGATTGCAAATTTTTGGTCTTTTCCCCCGCGAAATTGAAAGTTTCTGGTGAATATTTTTGCAGAATAGCAAGCTTCTGGGCCTTTTTTTCGTGGGTGTGGATCTTAGGCAAGTCGGCCGCGTTTTTATTTCAACCAACGTTTTATTTTAGCCGAGGTGTAATAAATTTCCGGGGGAAGTTTTATCTTTTAATAATAACGCACCAGGGGCAAAATGGTTAATTTTTGCCCCTATTTGTCAGTTCCTAAAGTAAAATCGGTCGTTTTAACCTTCAAAAACATCGAGAAACTTCCGTTATAGCTTTCTATTCTGGCTTTTCTGTCCAAATATTGTAAATTTCTCCCCATAAAGTTTTGGCGCTATACGCCTGAAATTTCTTGCCCTTGCGTCTCGTAAACAGTAACTTAGCCCCTCAAACCGGGCCCTTCCATCGTGTGAGGTGAATTTGCCGTAACAGAACCTCACAATCCTATTTATGAACTGCCAAGTTTTAGTCTTTCAATAAAAGGCAATTCATAAGTGGGAGGTATTCCTTTTCTCGACACCTCGGGCATCGCCCACCAATGTATTTAAATAAGGGCACTATTTTGAGACGTTGCTCGTACAAGCGTATGAGAGGGGGCGGTGGCGGTGAGAGTCCAGGCTTCCTTTAAGAAGGATAGCCGGATAGCTGCGGATAGCCGGAGACCAGTGTCGGAAACAAACAAAGTGCGATATCAGCACTTGATATCAGAAAAGGGCACCTTTTCTGATGAAATCGCATGATGTCTGGGATAGAATAGAAGGTGCTAACATTTCATCTCCCGTCATCGTGCACCAAAGCAAGACTTCGGTGTTCGTGAAATTATCTTTTTGAAAAGTCCGAACTCGCAATAAAAATGGGTTTGACGGGTCAAAAAAATAGTTTTCTAGTGAGCAAAGAGCAGCTCGGCCAACGTGTTTTTGGTCAGTCAAAAAGCCTATAATTTTTTTTTAGTGAGCCACATCCGCAAAAATGACTTTTTGGTGAGAAAAATCTGCGAACAAAATCCGATAAATTGGTATTTCATTGAGTCAGACCCGTGAAATTGGTTTTGTTGGCGCACAAAATCCGCGAATCAGGCAACCCCGCAAAATGAGAAAGTTGCATGATTTTCAAAAATGTTATTATTGATCGGGGACACCATTCAAAGTACTTCGGTGGTATTCGTTTTGATCAGACAAGTTCACTAAATTTTTTAAAGATTAATAAATTGCCACCCTGTTTGAATCACCTTTTTGGAGGGAAAGAACCACACAAGTTAATGACGTCACTAGTTCATACCATCATGCAACTTTCCTCATTGGGGTTTCATCAACTCTCGTAACAAGTGGGAATTTATGAAACGTCCTCCTTCCGTTTGGAAATATTAGAGCTGGGGGCCTTTCTCCAACAAAAAAAGGAATGTGTTTTTCATAGCAATTTCATTTCTTGGATTTTTGAAGAAACAGTGGTTCCCTCTGTATAAGCCTTATGTACAAAGCCAACAGATTTTCAAAAGTGTCACTTTTTGGAAGTAACAGCGATAAGTAACATCCTGCTTTTTAGCTTAAGGAGGTACTTACTGAATTAATAAAAAAAAAATTATGAAATAAATACACCATTTCTCTAACAAGGTAGGAACATTGTAGATTTTTTCAACTTGACTATTCTACATTTTTATAAGGGAAGTAGGTAATAATTTAAATGAAAAAAACGTATAAGGACACGGTGGCATTTCTTTCATTTTTTTAAAAACTCATTTGTTTTTTCTTCTCACGCGACGGACAGCTTTGATTAACTAATAAATCAAAACGAGATAGTTCAAGATTCGTAATAGCAGAAAAAACATGCATCTAAATGCAAGTTCAACTTCGAGGCGTATTATAAAACTTGATCGTTTTATTCCGACTCCTATAAGTGTTGTGAATATTAGACGCATTAACTTTCAATAGCCATGTAGAGTAGTGAATAAAGTAACTCGTTGAGAGGTTTGATCGTATATTTTATATTGCCTTCTTCATCTTCAATAGCATAATTGAATGATTATTATTACATTATGTATTTACAATAACACACAAATACATAAATATTGAGCAAAGAGAGTTTGATTGTTACGCGACCGTCATAGCAACACAACGATGGCTTTATAATTTTTAAAAAGTGTAAATTGTCCAGAATTTGATGACAATAATTTACTTATTGATTACAAAATGCTCGGCAATATTCAAATGTAAAAACCAAGGTGAAAAAAAGTGAGGTCCCACCGAGATTTGAACTCGGATCGCTGGATTCAAAGTCCAGAGTGCTAACCATTACACCATGGGACCGTATAAAAAAATGCGGCCGTTCGTTCTATACTCAATCTTGGATTGTTATTAAGGTCGTCTGAGATGACGGTTTAAAGAGTGAAAAATGACAAAATTCTGTCTCTAGTGATTGCTTTGCCACAACGAGTCACAGGGTGATGCCTTAAGTACATCCTTTGATGAATAAAATGTAACTTGGATGGTGTAAAGTTCTCTTTTCGGAAAAATTTGAAAACAAATATTAAATTTAACAGAAGGTGAAAGGTCGAAATGTCGAGTCATTGCCAAAAAATCAATACAAGCTGGATCCATTTCTGCCTAGCCTAGCAATGTGGAACCCTCACAATTGGAATTAATTATCTCTCCTGATGCTCTTTCTTTTTATTGCCAAAAACTTTTCAACTCCTTTGAGTCATCATCAGCGGCACAGAGTTCAGGGGCATAAGTACGGGGGGGGGGATATGGGGATATCCCCCCCTCCACAAATGCTACAAGTATGCGAACGAAGGGGCACTAGTACCAACGCTCTAAAGAGCCTCATAAAATCTCCAAAAATGAGCGTTTCTCGTTGAAGTTATACATTTAGCATTTAGCAGAGTTTCTCGGCTTCAAGCAGCCCGAAAAGGTCCACGTGGTTCCAGCTGCTTCCTTGGACTTCTGAACCCACGCGGTGGCGTACGAGGGCCGAAGGCGAAGGGGCCGGGCAGTAAGACGGCGTCCCCGAGAAGCTTAAATAAGGAAAGATGAGGATTTTTAGGTTATCCATGAATGTAGGTATGTGAAGGGGTCGGACGGTAGGACACTGATTTGGCTACTTTATACGAATTTCTGTTTATCCGACCTGGAGAATATAACGTTGCAAGTGATATCAGCAAAGACTGTGGGCCGAATATTCGATTGAGCCCCCGAAAGCGCTATTTTGGGTTTCTCAAATTGAGAAAATTCACGCTATCTTGAGGGAAATTCGCGGCGCGAGAGAAAAAAAAATTGTGTCCGCAACTTCCTTAGGTCCTTACGCGGCAAAAATTTGAAAAAATCGCGGATATTTCGTGTCTGTAACTGAGGAAAAGCGCTTAATACTCGAAGTCTCGCGATGCGACTTCCAGACTAAAATTGAGGAAAAATCGCAGATTCGCGGTGCATGGAGGTCATTCTACGAATAAATAAATTGTGGAAATCATTGCAAAAGGGTTGTTTTTGCCCAACCCGCGGTTAAAATTGAGAAAGTTGTTTCGGCCTCGAAAATGGAGTGCTGCTACTCCGAAACTAGTCGACCATAAATAAAGACCGAATGTACTACTCAAGTAATTTTTAATTACTTAAAATTGAGAAAACTCGCTATAATATTGACCAAAAAAATACGCTTTCAGGTTAAAATTGGACAAAAATGGCAAATTCACAACTGAAATTGCGAAATATTGCCCATTCGCGTATAAAAAAGGGAATAGATGATAAATCACCGCAAAATTATTGTAAAACGCTATTCCACTGCTGAAATTGGGGAAAATTGTTAATTTGCATTTGGCGGAAATACAGGTGAGGAAAAACGTTAATTCGCGGAAAAAATCAATAATTAGCGCAGCTACTATTAAGAAAAACGCTAATTTTCATGTCAAATTGGGGAAAGTGCTAATTCTTAGCTAAAAATTGAAAAAAATGGCTCATTTGCAGCTAAAATTTTAAAAAAGCGCCAATTTCTTCTAAAGTTGAGGAACATCACTAATTCTCGAAAAAAAGTGTAGTGAAAGTTCTAATTTAAATACGCGCCTTAAAAATCTGAAAAAGTGCTAATTCTCGGATAAAATTGAGAAACATTCTAATTTGCGCCAAATTATACTTTTTTTTATCATTACGGGGTAAATGACAAAATTCGAGTTATCGAGTTCTTCGACTAACCGGGGTTCGAGTTATCGGGGCCTATAGAATAACTGATTTCGAGCTATAGAGGTCCCGCGTTATAGAAGACCTCTTCTGAATCCCCTCTTCGATGTGATAACTTCGAGTTATATAGAGGTGAAGTACTCAAAACGTCAACTTATAGAGGTAAAAAGAGGACTTGAGAGGTTCTTTAGGAGGATATTCTGATCCATGAGCCTAAGAAAATTCGTCTTATCGAGTTTTCAATTCGACTCATAAAGGTAAAAATGAAGGCAAATTGTAAGGAAATTCAAGGGGATTCGAGAAAATTCGGTTTATCGAGGAATCCAAGTTAAGAGGTTCGAGTTATTGAGGTTCCACGTATTAACTCACGTGTAAAAAAGTAAAGTGCGTGCTCTATCACCCTCGTCCGCGACACCTTATGGTATAGTTGTACGTAAAGCCCCGTTGGATTACCACTCCAACTCCTGTGACGTACCCAGAGGGGTAGGTGGCGATCTACCTATCGCCAACCTATCCGAGAGGCCGTTTTTAGCCAAGTTTTTGCGAAATCTCAGCAATAGGAATTCATTATACAACACCCGTCCCCCGCCAGTTAGGCTGCGGACTGCCGGATTCGCCTCCTCCCGAAGGATTTCTAGGTACGCCCCTGTCCAACTCCACTTAAGAAAAACCCTAATTTTCAGCTAAAACTGAGAAAAGTGCTAATTCCCTGCTCAGAAAATTAAAAAAGTTGCTAATTTGCTGCTTAAATTGAGGAAAGTGCCAAAACTCGTGGAAAATTAAGAAACATTGCTGACGGGATAAAAACGCTACTTTGCTGCCAAAGTTGAGAAAATGCGCCCGATGGAAATGGATGCGCGAAATGGAAATGGATATGGGAGGTGAGGATGGGGATGGGCAAAACTGCTAATCCGCGGCAGAAATTACAAAAAGCGACTGGACAGAGAAAAACCAGTGAAGGGACAACTCATTTCTGATCGAAATGAGGAAATGACTATTTGCACTTTTCCGAAATTCCGCTTTGTTTCCGAGATATCCGCCATTTTCTGATTTTTTCAGAAACAGCTAGTTGCACACGCAATAATTGTTGCAATGGCAAAAATGATGAGCCCGTTGGAAAGAGCACAACATTTTCTATTTAAAGAGCCTATTTCTATCCAGATCTGACGATATCTACTACGTTTTGAATCAGCTTATTAGCGAGGAAACTTGATTCCGGAAGTATTGGTGATATGGTGATGTAGTTAGAAAATTACGTTTTTTCGCCAATAAGATGATTCAAAACGTAGTAGACGTAGTCTGAGCTGGATTAAAAAAGGCTCTTTAAATAGAAAATGTTGTGCTCTTTCTAATGGGCTCATCATTTTTGTCATTGCAACAACTGCGTGTGCAACAAGCAGTTTCTGAAAAAATCAGAAAATGGCGGAAATCTCGGAAACAAAGCGGAATTTCGGAAAAGTGCAATTTTTCCAACAAAATTTCCTTGGTTTGGCTCTTTCAAACCCCAATTTTGGCGATTCACGATTTAGATTTTAGAGATTCTGGGATTGAATGGGCCAGCAGAGTGAAACCCCCCAAATTGCTTATTGAGTGAGGGAGCATCGTGAAATTGTGTTTTAACTTTCCCACCACATGGAAGATTTTTTTTGGGCGAAACTCCATTTTTGTTCACCACTAAAATTCAGGAAAAGCTTTAATTTGTAGCTAAAATTGAAAGAAAACGCCCACTCACGGCCAAAACTGAAAAAAAAAAAACAAAAAAAAACGGTCAGTCGCAGCTGAATTAATGAAACAAAATCGTGGTTTATAAACGCAACCTCTTGTAAAATTCGTAAAAGACATACACACTAACGTAAGTAAAAATTGTGCAGTGTGCTTTGTGTTCTTTCGGAGACTAAGGAGCATCACGGAGGTTTCCACTTTGGACCCCGAGTTGCGTAGGTTCGTGACTGATTTCATCCGTTCCGCAAGGGTTCCGTGCTGTTCACTGAAAATACGCCAATTGATCTGTTCAATAGTTTATGAACGACGTTATTGCTTCTTCCCGGCAGAATCCTCGTGGGCTTTTCCTTGCGATTTCCTCATTTGTTTTTCTCACTACTTCATGATGTAACCTCACGCCCCTTTACTCACATTTCACCTAAAGCTTGGTCTCCACTTGCATGTGCGCTTTCGTCTTCCTCTTTCAATTCAGCAGGCCTTTTTAACAACGCACGCGTTTAAGCAATGCATGCAATTTCTGATATCTTTCTAGCTCCTTGGGACATGTAATGACGCATGTCACGTTCCACACACCGTGCGCTGTAATGTGACGCACGAAAAAAGGTAATAGTGGAGACATAGCTTAATAGCACTAATCATCCTCAATTTAAAGTATTTTGTCTCGAGAGTTTCCTCATTTCAAACTACGCATTAGTCTCATTCTTAATTCGACTTACGTCTTGTCATTTACGGGTGGGAGGAGGGTAGTTAAGCACCGTGTACTCTCACGCTTGCATGTTTTGGATTATTAATAACTAAACGATTTTTCCATTTTTCTCTTTTTGGTATCTGAAGGCTCCGTCGTTTGTCATACTGGACACTCAGTCGTTCCCCTTTCACCTTTTGCCACTTTTTAAACCCTTATAGCGTTAATTGGACGATTTTTTTTTGTCTTCCTTCTTGCAAATAATATCTTTAAATTTGACAAGCAAAGTCGTCATGGAAGACGAATTCCAATTAAATGTTTCACCATTTTCAATCCTTGCCAATTACTGCAACGATAACAGTAAATTCCGGCCTTACCCTTCAAAGTGAAGGGCCCGGACGCATAAACTGATTTTTCCTGTAATCTTCAACCTTATACAACCCTCATCACCATCAATTCCCTTCTCATCGGATCTTGGTGCACCGATTAATTGCCCTCCCTACACATAGCATGGTATCAACCATTGAACACACACAACAGGATATTGATGGGCCCAATACGTGATGCTCTTGTTATTCTTTTGGTTTAAAGTTTTAGGAGAAAAATAGCTTTAAGGGGTCTGAATGTTTTTTTTGTGTAAAACTTTCCCCTTTTGACCACCATTTTTTTTTTTTTTTTTTTTTTTTTTTTTTTGTGAAACTCCATTTTTGTTGAGGCGGGACGCGGCAAATTGGTTTTCGAGTGGCCGAAAGACGCAAAATTTTATTTGGAGGGGGGGGGGAGATAATCTTTTGAACTGCTTTTTGAATTAATCAAAAGCGCGAGTTTTGTTTCGTATAGCAGCGAAAACCACGGGATTATTTTTGGTGAGATAAACTGGGTTTTAATGTGACAATTCCACGAAATAGTTTTTTTTTTATGGAAAACCCTGTGAAATTTTCATTTTCAGCGAGGCAGCCCCGCAAATGTGTTAAATTTTTCTCCTTTACCTTCGGTCATTATGAGTTTAGCTTATTCATTACAACATGTTTATTTTAACGACAAAATAAATAATTTTGAAACAAACCAGACAGGATTTAAATCACAACCCGCGAGCCTGCGCGCGCACTCGAATGGCGCTGCAGTTTCACGGCCACCCGGGTACCAAGAAAGGAGGCACACAACAAGTGCGGATAAACGGCGATCGTGCTAGCTAACAAGATGAATAAAGCGAACGAGTCGTACTAATGAATTTACAAAACAACATATAACGCGAAGGATTTTATGGTCATACAAACGTTTAGTGTGAGAATGGAGGTAGGCTGAGGTGACAGGACGACAGGTTAAAGGTCATGGGGGTGAACGCCCCACGAACGGACCGCGATATTATCTGACGAGACTTGACACGAATCCGGACTCACGTACGCTTGCCGGAGGAGACCACCGGCAACAGAGTCGAAACGTCACCGAGAAGAATTCCCTACGAGGAAGGAGGCAAACGAGCGACGAACGACGGGGTACGTCTGAAAACGACAACCAGACGTCGGGGGTGCGTCCGACGGAGGAAGCCGGCGATGGCGACTGACTGAATCTGAGACGTGTATGAAAAAGAAATGCTCGCGCCTTCCTATTTGGTGTCCGCACTCCTCAAAGGGTGAATTCCGTCTTCTCAGCTGTTCCCGGTTTTACCTCTGCGCGGTGTCGTGCCTCAACTCCTGCAGATCTTGTAAATCTCCGTAAGTCCGTTACGTGCCCCTGCGATACGAGGAGTCCTGCTGCCGTGGATGCTGGCGTCAAAGAAAATGGCCGATCCAAGCGATTTTTTCTCAATCAATCTACTGTTCCCCACTCATGTGGTCCGCCGAAAGGTGTATTCTTCCGCTACAGAGGCTGAGGTCCAGGTGTATCTCCTATTGAACGCCGCCACGATGATTCTCAATTCGCGATTACTGTAAGCTTTTCCCTTTTCGCTTGTTGTTTATCGACAGCCCACGTAACGATCATCTTTTCATTTCACTTTAGGAGAGTGGGACAAATTGGATCGGATTTGGATGAGGCGCCTTCACACCTGGATTATTCATTCATCGGTTGATACCTGTTGATAGCTTAACACACCGACTGTCAACATTCACCCCTCTCATCTTAATCTCAATTTACGTATGTTAATTATATTTTTATCGTCTAATTAAATCCCAATTATTGTTTCTAACCGAGCCTGGTACAAGCCCCCCGTCTCGACCCATAACAAACGTCATTTCGAATGACCGAACCCCACAATATTGCTTATTCTTGCATGGATCTTCAATGCAAAAATACTGTTTTCGTTGCAGTGAAAGCCGCTAAATCTCTCTTTCGTGGGTGAAAGAGCCCTACGAATTTGGTTTGGGCCAACGAATGAGCCAAACTTGTACTTGTGTTTTTTTTTTTTTTTTTTAAGAAGCCAGGCCCGTGAAATTACTCTTGAAATGAGCCAACAAGCTATAAAAATATTCACCTTTGGATGAAGGTGCGAGATTCCGTGAATTTTTGCTTTTTTTTTAGAGGCGACCCCATGAAATTTGTTTATGGAGTGCCAGATAGGCAAACTTTAAGGTTTTATAACTACCCAAAGCAAATACGAGCTTTTGAGTTCATAAACCAGTGAAATTTGGGTTCCGTGAGTAGTAATCCACAAAATATAGAGTTCGACAAGCTCAAACTAGCCACTTCCCTTGTCACGCGCGTGGTTCTTCAAAAAACACTAAATTCGCGAGGTTTGGTCGTCGAAAACTTTCAATTTTTGTTGTTTTGTTTCTTCAACAAACCAATTTCGAGGGGTTTAGTAATTGCAGCAAAAACCAAGAACCGTCAATGTTTTTTTTTTTGCCATGGGCCTCCTCCAAGAACAGCTCAATAGGCAGAGAATTTGAGCCACTGTGTGGGGTTTAAAGCCAATGTCACCCAGTAGCGCACCAAGATATGGTGGAAAAACGGGATGGACTGCTCCGGCCTACCATTCAGAGGAAGCCTAGTGAAAAATGGGCACTTTTTAATGTTATGGATGTCTAGGAATGTGGAAAGGAGCTCTAGTGCGCCGCTAAAAGTTTAGACAAAGCGCTAAATCATATAGAAATGTGATGTCATTCGCAGCTAAATTGTAAAAGCCATCATACACACTAACGTAAGTAAAAATTGTGCAGTGTGCTTTGTGTTCTTTCGGAGACTAAGGAGCATCACGGAGGTTTCCACTTTGGACCCCGAGTTGCGTAGGTTCGTGACTGATTTCATCCGTTCCGCAGGGGTTCCGTGCTGTTCACTGAAAATACGCCATTTGATCTGTTCAATAGTTTATGAACGACGTTATTGCTTCTTCCTGACATTGCAGAATGGTTGATCGTGGAATTTTCCTTGCGATTTCCTCATTCATTTTTCCAACCCCTTGACGATGTAACCTCTCGTCCCTTTAGTAATAATTTCCCTAATAGCACTAATTATCCTCAAATTAAAGTATTTTTTCTCGAGAGTTTCCTCATTTCAACCTACGCATTAGTCTCATTCTTAATTCGACTTACGTCTTTTGTCATTCAGTTCAGTGGTGGGAGGAGGGTAGTTAAGCACCGTGTACTCTCACGCTTGCATGTTTTGGATTATTAATAACCAAACGATTTTTCCATTTTTCTCTTTTTGGCATAGCTGAAGGCTCCGTCGTTTGTCGTACTGGACACTCAGTCGTTCCCCCTTCACCTTTTGCCATTTTTAAACCCTTTTAGCGTTAATTGGACGAGTTTTTTTTTTTCTTCCTTCTTGCTAATAATACCTTTAAATTTGACAAGCAAAGTCGTCATGGAATGACAATTAAGGCGAATTCTAAGTAACTGTTTCACCATTTTTCAACCCTTTTCAGTTATTGCCATGATAACCACAAATTCCGGCCTCACTCATCAAGGTGAAGGGCCCAGACATTTAAACTGATTTTTCTGTAATCTTAAGCCTTACAACCCTCATTATCATCAAGTCCCTTCTCATCGAATCTTGGTGCATCGATTGATTGTCTTACACATAGTATTTTATCAAGCATTGGACACAATGCCGATGCAACAATGCATTTCACTCATTCTTTTGGTTCAAATTTTTAGGAGAAAATTACGTTCAAAGTGGGTCTGAATGTTTATTCGTGTAAAACTTGCCCCTTTTGACCACAATTTTTTCTACTTTTAGTGCATTTCTTTCTGAAATTTTTTTCTTCTTCTTCAAATTAACTCTTCCCGTCATTACATGACGGGATCTCACAGACATGTGAGATAAACATCGAACGACTAACGAGCAGGGTAGTGTTCGCCTTTTCAAAAAGATGACATTCTCTTTCACATATACCTAGGCTGCTTATAAGTTCAACGCCCTATTTTTGAAATGTAATTTTTCTAAGCAGTTTTTAGAAAAGCCCGTAATCCATTTACTGCTTTTTCTCTTATCAAAATATTTCATTTGTATTAAGTTAGCAATCGAAGGCAATAAATTATAAAGCGCGCTAAGGCGTGCTTATTGCAACCTCGTGAGCTAAAAATGACGTGCCTCTCGAATACCTGCCGTGTTTCTATTTCAGCACGAACTTTTAGCCCGTCGTGCAATACACGAGTCATTAATCAAAATGTTACTTTTTTTTCTTTCTCCACATCAACATCCCTCTCATTCGCATATACTACATCGTGGGCTGGTGCGTTGGAGGAGGGGGTGGTGAAAAAAAGCGAAAGATAAAAAGGCGGAAAAAATGAGGGAAAACCCCAGACAGTTGATTTACGACTGAGGAAATGAATCGGCTTTCATTGCCAGGACGCCGAGAGTGTTATGCTCCCTCATATTCACCGCTCCTCTCAACTTGCGTCACGGATTTGTTCGATACTGGGTGGGAAAAAATATATATAAAACGGAGATTAGGTACGAACAAACGGGTGGAGCGTGTGAATGTAACCACTTGCGGATGGATGGTTGATGATGTGATTGGAGGGGTGGGGGTGTGAAGAGTACCTCCAACACTCTCTTCCTCCATTCTATACTTTGAAAAACATGTCTATACAGCAGTCAACATGGAAAAAACGGATTTATAGCGTGCCAGAGAGTGATACTGTGCGAATGTACGGGCAGACTTTAGTTATACACGCTCTCTTCGTCACAATGTGTATGAAACGTATAGCAATTTGCTGTTTTTTTCTGTGGGGTCCTAGAGCGTGTAAATTGCTCGACAGACATCAGAACTTCCTTTTCGAAATATTTCATGTTTTTCACATCCGACAACGCTCAAATGAAAATACGAACTTCTCGGTTAAATGACGCCGTGGCGATTACTCGGGAAATGAACATTACAGCCCGCCTTAGCAGAAAACAATGAAGAGCAATGGTGACGGGGACAAAAAGTGTTGATTTTCCCAGTAATTTGCTAGGTCGTAGAGGTTGGCGGTTCCGTTATTGTAAAACCAGAGGTGGAGAGGAATTTGCGGATAATTAGGACTGTTTAAAGCAGTCCTTTAACCCAGACATTTCACTCACTCCGCACAAGCCCCCCCCCCCTAGCCCGCCCTTTCCACTAAACCAACCCTTTCACACTGGAAGCCCAAAATCTAATCCAACTCTAAACAATCATCAACCACTGTAAAGGGGTAGGGAATGCGGAGTTGTGGGAAGAAGAGTGTTGGATGCCCACGGGGGGGTTTATTAAAACCTTCGTTGTTCTCATTATGTAAAGCATTTAGCAGGGAGAGGCTTCATTTATTCGACGTTGAGTTGTTTCCTCTTTTATGCTTTGTAAATTAGGAGCATGAATGACTGTCATTCGAAAAACTATATGCGTATAGAGCCTGGAAAAATGACATCCGCCTAGTTTTGTAACTTTCATTGTCGGAAACCACTTTAAACTACATACTCAGATTTCACATTAAAACTGTACTTTGCTGCATAAAATGTCATTGTGCCACTCGAATTGATTAAAAAGCGCTCATTTATCGCTGAAATTAAGGAAAAACAAATATTCGTGATATCTGAAGGAAACTTCCTGTCTAAGTTATTAAAAAAAAAAAAAAAAAAAAAAAAAAAAAAAAAAAAAAAAAAAAACCAAATGCTATTCTTGAAGTTAGTTTTCAGCTAAAATAAAAAAATGAAATAAATCAGTAGTATCGAGAAAACCCGCTAATCCCCGGCTCTTTCTGTACAGGTCCTCAGGCCTACGAAATTACGCGTACTAGGGGGAAAGTCAGCGGCTAAAAACTTGGGAAAATCTTTATTTGACGACTAAAATGAAGAAAAACGCTTATCTGTGGCTGAAATTCGGACAAAAATTGCTAATTTACGGTTACTTGATGTCACTTACAAGTAATAAAAATTGATAAGTAAAGCTTATTGACGGTTCATAGCGAATCTTAAAAGGCCAAAATGGAAAAACATCTCTAATGTGCTGTACACTATGTGGGCAAGCCTCTAATTAGAATTAAGAAAAAACTTCAATTCGAGGAGGGGTAAATTGTAGTTTAAAGCGAGAATTAGAAAATGGAATAAGTTATATATTTTCTCATTAAATCTGAATGACAATTATTATATTTAAAAATGGTTCTCATATGGATGAGATCATAACAAATCCTCCTCCCTATTCGCCAAAACGTTTAGGTCGTCTTGATATTCGGCCACTCCTGGTTCGGTAATTTGATGTCTCTGGTTCAGTATGACAGGGATTCAGTAGTCCTGTCGTTTGGTTTATCCTCTGTCGATGTTTCAATTTTTTCGTTGTTCGTGTCTTGAATTGGTGTGATGACGTATCGTCTGTCAGGGCGAATACTTTCAGAATTCCTGTTGTGTGAGGGTGCCGCATCGTACGTTGATGGAAGATGGAAAGGTGGAACGATTATATGAGATTTAACTAACGATGCACCACAGCTCCTTATTTGGTCAATATGACGTCGATGAAAGGTATTACCCACCCGAATGGTATAATGTAGCTTCCCCTGACGTTCATCCACTGTTCCAAATTTCCATTTGGGGTCCCCGTTGTAGAAACGAATGGCAACAGCATCTCCAACGGAGTGAAAACGGCTTCGCTCTCCTGAGGAGTCTTTGTGGGAGTTTCGAGGCTGAGGGGGAATAAACCAGTTGGCGAATTAGGTGTAACCCTGTAGCTTATAGTAAAAATCTGTTTAATCCGTCGTCGAGAGAAGAACGATCGTATAGGGATATTTTTAAAGAGTTTTTGAAAGTTTGAACGTAGCGTTCTGCCTGTCCATTAGACGAAGGGTGGTAAGGGGCCGAAAAAACTTGTCGTATTCCATTTCGCTGACAGAAATCTGACAATAGCTTGTTTTTGAAGCTAGGGGCATTATCACTAACAACTATTTTGGGCATGCCGAAGTTCACGAAACATTTGGTAAGCAGATTGAGAGTGGTCGAAGCATCGGTTTTCTGAGTTTTAAACACTTCAGGCCATTTGTTAAAAGCGTCAATGATCACGAGAAAATGGTCATTTTTGAACGGTCCAGCATAATCCATGTGAATCCGTTCCATGGGTCCCTTAGGGGTTTCCCAGGAATGTAATTCCTCCATTTTCGGGTTGTTTCTTACCAACTCGCAGAGTTCGCAGTTTTTAATAAATTCCGTGTTATCTCGATCAATTCCAGGCCACCAAACGAAACTTCTAGCCAGGCTCTTAGTTTTAGAAACACCTTGATGTCCTCCTTGAACTCCAAAAGAAACACTGCTTGTTCTGTTATTTCCGTGGTGAAGGGCGTCATACTAAGTTTTTAGAATGATGTCTTTTTGGGTTTCCAAAGCAATGGTTGACGCCGAAATTGGAAGTACTTAGACTTGGTTCAAAGTAAAAACGTCAAAGTCGTCCATTTCGTCTTTATGTATTTCCTGTACAGGAAGTCTGGACAGTGCATCCGCGTTCGAGATGTCATTACTCTTTCTATAAACAATGTCGTAGTTAAATGATTGTAAAAATAGTGCATAACATTGCATCCGGGATGCTGACAACGGTGGAATTTCTTTATTGGGATGAAAAATTGAAGTTAGTGGTCGATGGTCAGTTATTAATGAGAATTTCCGTCCGCATAAATATTTTTAAAATCTCTGAACGCCGAAAACCGCTTCACGGTCTATTTGGCTATATCATATATAGTTATGTGTCTGTCAACGTACGGCTTGCAAAAGAGACTGCCCTTTCAGAACCATCAGAAAGAACATGTGATAAAACTGCACCCACAACATAGGGACTCGCATCAGTGGCCAGAGTGATTTTATTCTGTGGGTTATAATGAACTAACACCTGCTCCGAACAAATTGATTGTTTGATTTTATCGAAAGCTTCACGACAGGCTGGGGTAAAATTGAATTTAATGTTTTTCTTCAGGATAGTGTGTAGTGGGTGTGCCAAAGTACTTAAGTTTGGTATGAACCTTCCGTAAAAATTAACTAGGCCTAGGAAAGCTTTCACTTCTGACACATTCTTTGGTTCTGGTGCGTTTTAAACTGCTTCGACTTTTTCATGGCATTTATGAATGCCTTTGGCGCTGATTTTGAAACCGCAGTAGTCAATTTCACTCCTGAAAAATTCACATTTTTCCTGATTGACCCGTAAATTATACTCTTCCAACCGAGCGAACACCTTCTTGAGAAGCTCATAATGACTGATTGAGTCTATAGCCGCTAGACAAACCCCATCAAATAATATGGCAACCCCATCGATACCTTCCAAAATCTGTTCTATAGTATGCTGCTAAATTGAGGGGGCACAGCTGATCCCGAATGGAAGACGGCTGTATTCGGAAAGTCCCACATGAATGTTGAGAGAAAGAAGTTCCCTATCGTCGCGGTGTATCTCAAATCTCAATGTGGTTGTAGGCTTGGGTGATGTCAATTTTGGAGAAAATATTATTGTTCCCAAGCTTAACTAATAAATCTTCAATGTTCGGAATCGGGTGCTCGTCGACTAGTAATTGAGGGTTCAATTTGGTTTTGAAATCACCACAAAGTCTAATGCTACCATTTTTCTTAACAACAGTAACGTCTGGAGTAGCGTATCTTGAACGTTCGACTTTCGAGATAATCCCCTCGTTTTCTAGTCTCTTTATTTCTTCAGTTACACGTGGGAGTAATGCAAATGGAATTGATCTGGCCTTTTTATAGAACGGTTTGGCACCTTCTTTTAAACATATTCGAGCTTGTATTCCCTTCACTTTCCCTCTACCACTAGAGAAGACATTGGGGAACTTCTTAATTATTGGCATAATTTGAATTTCACTGTTTAAGTTGATCGAATTATATTGGTTCTTCTGAATTTTCGAATGACAAACCGCGCATCGACCAAAACGCCCGCGTAGTACGGGTGTGAAGTGCACAGCTGATGGTGTTATACAGGGTATGGTGTATAAGAGCCGCAAGAGCTTAGGCGCCAGCAGGCTCGGTAGATCCGAGTCCGTACCCTCAAAAACACACTTTACCCGTACCCACTTCCGTACCCTCTACACTTACGCTTCTTCTCTATTCTTCGCTATTTGTCTTCATTTCATCCTTGAAAAAGTGATTTTTCTCCAATTTAGCCGCGAATGTGCGATTTATCTCCATTATAGACGCGAGCCAGTGATTTTTTCTCAATTTTTATCGCAAATTAGCGTTTTTTCCTAATTGGCCATTAACATAAGTTATGTCTTCGGAAACCGCGGCTTCCATTTTCTCAATTTTCTGCGAATTGGAAAATTTTCTCAATTTAATCCCCGAATTAGCTATTTTTTTCCATTTTAGTCGCGAATTAGCGTTTATCAACATTTTAGCCGCAAACTAGCTATTTTTTTGAAGTTTTGCAGTGAATTCGTGTTTTTACTGTTTTTTGCCGCTAATGAGTGATTTTTCTCAATTTAATCCATGAACTAGCACTTTTTCCTAATTTCAGCTGCGATTTAGCCATTTTTCTTGCTTTTAGCAATGAATTAGCGATGTTTCTCGCATTTACCCATGAATTAGCGCTTTTTCTCAGTTTGAAGCCACGAACTTGCCTTCAGAAGCCGAAAAGTGACATTTCCATACTTCTATAGCCTCGCACGTTATCCACGGAAGCTTCAAGGAACCTTTAGCCTCGAAGTAGCTAAGTATTTTTCTTAATTTTAGCCGTCATATAGCACTTTTTCCAATTCTGTCCGTGAAGCACCCTACCCCTGGCATAAAACTGGAGATTGCAGCACAGACTCGTATTTTTGGGGGTCCACTATGCCATGAATTAGAATTGTGGCTTATACGGCATATATGATTTCTGGTTCAAGCTTTATAAAGAAATAAAGTTCCAGCTTTAATTATTATCGCACTGTTGAAAAAAAAAAAACGTCTCAACGAGTATTACGAAGGCAGTCGTCTGGGGGGACAAAAAAGTATTTCTGTAGCGTGTCTGCAGCGTAATTTCCTACATATTCTTTTTTAACGCGGCCATATACACTGGTTCCCTTCCAGCCGTTGTCACCGTGAGGAACGTCACAACTAAGGTGCTTTAAATGACGCCGATAGGCGAGTTTAAAAGGGGAAAAAAGTGACCCTGCCAGTTACGACTGTTCAAGACGTTAGCCATGTCATTCCCTCGGGATTTCTTCCTCTTTTTTTTTTTTTTTTTTTTTTTTTTTTTTTTTTTTTTTTTTTTTTTTGCCTCTATCTCGAGACAGTCAGGTTTTTCGTTCCAAGTAACATAAAAAGGAAGGGAGGGTGTGATGGGTATCTTTCTTTGACGGAATGTCTCCTCGTTACAGGTCTTCGAACACTTCCTGTAAAAGGACTTCTGCACTACGCCCTCCCTCTTAAACCAAGCAGTTTTCTTGTCAATTGGTCGCTACAAAGAGTGTGAGGGACGTCGTAGAATTGGATAAAATGTGTTGCAGCTTGCGACGATAATGTTGTGAAGCGATAGAGTTCAATGGTTAGACTTTTAAAAAAGAATTCGTACGTGAGCTGTTAAAATGAACGCTTCTGATGAATAGCGGAGTATCCGAGCGTTTAAAAACTATTGAAACTGTTCATTTTTTTTACACGGTGAGTCTATTCTCGGGTAATTTTCCCTCCGTAATTTCTCCAACCATAAAATGAAAGTGTAATTCAGCGGTTAATACAGACCCAAGGCAATAAGGAAATTTCCATACAGCATAAAACGACCTCTGGAAACGCCACACCACCACCATCTTCCCGAACAATGACTCAGTATGAATCATTTAGTGCCATCAAAAGGGTGCAGACCGTTGGTCAAGCGTTCCACAGTGCCATGAAAGAGCGAGGGGGGGGGGGAGAGAAGCGCTGGTCGAGGCGCCATTAGACTCCACCCCACCCCCCATCCTTTAGTCGAAATAATGGTGTATCATGAAGTGTAATCGTGGTACAGTATAATTCGAGTGCCTTTCTCCCCCACCGGTATCCAGCGTATATAGACAATAAAGCCAGAATTGACTCATTACCATACAATAGACCGGCCATTAGCTTAGAGGTAATACCACCTATCTGGTAAATATAACTTAGGGAATGCCTCGGGTTTTGCAAATTAATTGAAACGTGAAATTACTACATCGGACAATAGGTTACATGGTATGGAGGGGTTTTAAAATAAATTATTCAACAACTTTATGAACCATTAGACCAGCACCACTCTTGGGTTTCTTCCTTGTTATTTGTTTTATAGTTTTTTCAAGGGAAAAAAATTAAACCGGATGCGTCGTAAAATAGTGCACCTAAGTAACTGCGGCTACCGTAACAAAATGTGAGTTTTTTTATGTTTCCAACGACACATAACACCACCACCTGGAGAAAACCCATTCAATCCACGTTTTACGCCTATTTAGGGCTTGGACCTCTTCAATATTGTAGTGAAATTGAAAAAGAACGCCTTAACTCATCATTAAAAAGTGAAACTTGACCTAGAATTACGATACATTAGCCCTCCGGAGCTCATTTGTCAAGATTACTCTCAGAATTATAACATGTTAACACATGAAATTATTAATAGTCTACTCTTTTTACAGTCTTTAACTTTCATCATCCTCTCTGAAAACTCTCGTTAAAGAACATTAAGAACAGGAAATAATCACCCAGAACGAGAGAACTACCCCACATGCACACACTCGTGTGAACCAAGCAATTTCACTTTAATTCCCCCCGATCCCATTGCCAATGGCGAGAGAACAACCCCCCCCCCCCCAAACGAGCAGGTTGTTATCTTTATTCTATCCAGAACGTTAATTAGAAAAAAGTATTTAAAAAATTACATGTGAAACACTGGTATAACTGCAGACTACTCTCTTCCCTCTTAATGAAAGCCTCAACCCCGAAGCCCCTTATATAGAGGTCATAATAAACGGCTCGTTAGGCATCAAAATGATGATTTCGTTATAGTTATTGCAATTAAACTTATGACGCTACGCGGTCTGCATATTAAAAAAAGAAACATAAGTGATGGGAGAATGTGGGAATTTGAAGGCTCCCGTGGGTCTACATAATATAGAAGTCCCTGTGGTACCAGCTCATAAAAATTAAACAGTGGTGAATAAAATACGAGAAGAATTCACAGGTATGCAATAATTTGATGGAGGCGACACGTGGCCAACGGGGTCGACAAGTCTTTGTCATTTCACCGCCAATTAAGATTTATCTAAGTAAAATGCAAGACAACTCTTGCATGCTCAATACAAAAATGAAAATTAATTGTTAAATTAATTGGTTCCATTAACGTTAATTATTTTTTTATTCAATGCCATGTTTTTCTTGTTTCCCTATTTTACACTTGCTTCCTTTTCTCACAACCCACTTTGTTCGTTTGGATTCACAGTAAAACATTATTCGTAATTATACATTCGTTATAGACACAAGTTTTACACGGATTAGTTTTTTGTTCGAAGAAAGTTCAATTTGATGCTAAAATGTACGAAAAAAATGTGTTTAAACAAAGTTTATTTTAATTAAAGTAATTATAGTTACACGGGAAAAGAGAAGCGTGCTAAAATAATTACGTTTTAAAAAAAAAAAATCCGATATGGCAAACAGTGAACAAGGACACGAGTCAGGCTAACTCATGGGCCTCCGTCAACATTCCTATATGGATAAAACAGTAGTATCGGGACCTATTTAGGCTAATAATAAAGCACGAAGTTTTTCATCAATGACAGTTAACCCCCCCCCCTCACTGAAGATGCAGCAAAGTTGGGTTTTCAGCGGGATAACGCCCGTGCATAGTGTTTGAAAAAGCCAAACACATAAAAAATTGGGATTTTTACAGAGCCTAAAATCCGTTTTTTAATCTACTTTTATTAATTGATCCTGCTGACGAGACGGATGGGGTCTGCTCCAAACCCCCGGGAATATAATACTTCTCACAAATTCTCAGTTTCAGCCTTATGAATGCACACGTATTCAGTTTAGCCATAATTTTTATGGTGTGAATAGAGCAATTTTAAGAGAGTGACTCGCGATAAAAATTTTAATAATCTATATTAATCTATTAATATAATTATTAATCTATTGATATAAATATTAATCTATTAATATAATATAATTAATCTATTAATAATCTAATAGAATATAAAAAAGTATGAAATAGAAATATAAAAGTAATAAAAACTAATACAATGGCTAATGGCTTTATGTCTAGGCCAAAAAAAAAAAAAAAAAGTTTAATTTCGGGCTAAAAATCTTCTGTTTTTTTTTCTTTCTTTCTTTTTCTTTTTTCTTTTTTTTCTGTTTTTTTGTTTTTTGGAAAATCTCCAGGTTTGATGTAAAGTTTTCATTTTGAGAAAAAATTGACTTTATTTTAAGGGTAAGATCGCCATTATTGTAGTGAAATCTTCAGTTTTTTCGATGTAATACGTCAGATTTGGCGTGAAATCTTCATTATTGGACTAACCTCCAAAACTAAAGATTTCACTTTAGTTTCCGTACAAAGGAAAAATAAAACATTCACCCTCAAACTTATGATTTTATCACAAAACTGGCAACTTTTCCCCATAACTGACGTTTTTGAACCAACAATCAAAGTTTTTACCTAAAACTGCTACCAGAAAACTGAATTCTTCACTTCAAACGGGCGATTTCACCCATATGCGAATATCAAAATTAGTGGTTTTACCTCAAAACAAAAACAGATTACATCAAAACTGCTAATTTAGTACTAAAATGGCGATTTTTGCACAAAATGGCGGTTTTAGCACGAAAATTGCGGTTTTAGGACAAAAATGGCGATTCTATGTGAGCAGTGAACCAAAAAAAAAAAAACTGGCTCTTGAGGGAAAAATACGCGAAATCGGGTTTCGAATGTTCTAACCCCGCGAAATTAATTTTTTAGTGAGCTAGACCTTCAAAACAATTTTTTGCGAGAAAAATTCGCAAGCTTGAGGTTTTTAAAGCTAAATCTAAGAAATTTGCCTTTAAGTTGAGTAAGATCTGCAAAAATGTATTTTTAGGGTGCACACAGTTTCAAAATTGGGTTTTTAGTGAGCCAAATTCGAGAAATGACTGTGCGTGGACTCCCGGGTAGCTCAGTTGGTTAGAGCACCTGCCGCGAAACCAGGAGGTCGTGGGTTCGAAGCCCACGTGCGGATTAATTTTTTCTCGGAACTCAAAAAAAAAAGTAAGTATTTAATTTTCAAAATTAATTTCTTTGTTCATCCTCCCCACTCCCTCTAATTCACAATTGTGACTAGGGTAGTGCGGTGAAGGGGGGAGTGATTCCATAATTGTCCGGAAAAAGGGTCTTCTAAACTCAATTGATTTGTATACATTTCGAAGGGGTGTGCGGGTAGCTGCCCTACGCCTACTGTGGAGGGCAACTGAACTGCCAACCCCTGCCCCCCTCTGGCCTGGCTACGCCCATGCATGAGTTTGTCGTTATTCGGTCGGTTTTTCAATTTTCGAGACACGCAGTTCTCGAATTTTTTCGCAGTTCAAAAATTTTGAAGGAGAGTAAATGCCACCTTATAGTCAGTTTTGTTTTGGGGCACGAGTGCAAGTATGGTCATATTTGGAGCGTGAATTACGGGAAATTTCGGGTGCAACGTGCAGATAGTCAGTTAAATGATTTTCACGGCGTGAATCGTCGTATACGCCAGTTGGAGGGCCCAAAAGTGATCACTTCGGCCATTTTGTACAGAGCGTGCAGTTTTAATTATTTGTATAGTATACGTGAATAGACAATTTTATTTGGATATTTATGGGACAGTTTCGTCAGGTAGTTTAGTCACTATCAAGGCATGTATTTGGGAGGGGGAAATTTTTAGATCGCGAGTAATCCGTTTTGCCCTTCACATGCCACGAATCGTCAGTTCAAGCATTTTTCAGGCGTGAGAGGTCAGTTCAGCCATTTCCAAGGCGCAAATAACTATACGTATAGTTATGTCATTTCGAGCGTGAATTTGGCTATTTTTAGGGTGCAAACTGTCTCGTGAGTTTTTCTTTTGCGGCAAGATAAGCACAAAAGTACATTTCATGCATGTATTACATATAAAGTGCATGTAATACTAATGTAAGGCTAATTTTTGACTCCGTTGGTGGCCGCCGCCAGACTTGTCTCCGATTCAGTCTGCGATTGAGCAAACTTTTTGCAGTAGTCCAACTCCTCTTTTTGTGGCGCGGGCTGTAGTTTTTCGTTTGTGCACACCGGTAACCTGTTCTCGAACTGAATTATACCCCGAGGGGTACAAGTACAAGTACATTCTCTTCACCTTCAGTTATTTTTTATCAATTCCTGTAACTGAGTTTTGCTGCGAACATTGTACACAACATTGAACATTGTAATTAATTTTAAAGCTTTTTTGTATCGAAATTAAAGTTATTTCGGACTTTTAGTTTTGTAAACAACAGTGACATAGTGCTTTATGTGTCGTGAGAAAAAGAAACTGCAAAACTGAGAAAAAAAACAAAAAAAAACTTGTAAGTACACACACCCAAACCACTCTTAATTGCGACTAAATTTTTTAATTGAAGCGTATTTATCGGTGAATTAAAGCGGCTGTTTGATCAGTTTGTCTCTGAAAATACAGTTGAAACCTCAATAAATCATGGAAATCGTTATAAATTTATTCACGAACAAACAAAAAATGAAGAACGAATTCATGTTATCGAAAGCCTTAACAAATATGCCAAGGGCGTTGCCAGAGACTTGACTGGCATATTAATAATTGTAATTAGCTGCAACCAAATATATAGCGAGAGTTTTATTACTACCGTCGGGGATATAATAATAATAATAAACCTGGTCATCAAGTAGTACGCCTTAAATTATCATTTGGGCTCTCCCCCTACCGCCCTCTTCCACAAAAATAGAAGCTTCCCCATTCCCTGACATTCACTCTCGCACTCTTCTTTTTATAAGCCGCGTTGATAGAATCCAGAAGGGGGGTAATAAATGCTACGAAGCAGAAAGTTTAGATTGTAAACTAAAAGGCTTTTCGAGTTTTACTGCTTTGGGCTTGCCTCGTAAAAACCGTCAGTTTAAAAGAAGTGATGAGGAAAGAGTGGCGTTTGGAATGGTTTAAGAGGAAGGGGCGGGGGTGGAAAGCCTTATGAAAATATTAAGAACAACTGGTCTCATTACGAGGAGCTGTTCATCAGAGAAACCTTTAGGCAGTGACAGTTCATTTCTGTCAAAAAGGATAGAGAGAAAAAAAGTAGCTTGAAGGGGGTCATCCAGAGGAGGGGTAGGGTTTAAAAGTACAACTAATGCGGTGGGAAGTGGAGTGGAGTGGTGTGATGAGACGTAAATTTGTTTTGAAGGGAGCTCAACGGGTGAGCGACGAAGACAGCTGTTGAAAATTCAAGTTGCTGGGAAGTTACTAAATATACGCATTGAGCGGTTGGGGTTTCTAGAATGTCACCCCATTTTTTTTTTAATGTAATGAGTGAGACCCATAAAAAGGAATGTCGCCAAATTAAGCGGTTTCACCACACTCACATAGTGGGATTCTGACAATGAGCAATGCCATAATTAAGTTATAACTCATGCTTTTAACTCGAAAGTTCCGCCACTTGGATTTCGAAGAATGTTATGGCGAACAGCCCGAAAGGGCTGAAAACGACGGGGGAAAAACCAGCCATAAACATGAAGTAGTGTAGTGAGGGACTCTCATATTTTTTCCCATTCGAAAGATGGAAAAGATTTACTTCGATCCACTTTCTCGCTGTATTATCTCCCTGTTATCTGTGGTGTTTATGTGATCTCCCGGCTAAATTACGACCCCCAAAAACAGTCCTTTCAGGTGAAAACTTCGCCTCTCCATGCTGCTTCTTTAGGAGAGAGGAATCTGTTGTTTTTTTTATTTTTCTTCATCTTTTTTTTTTTATTCTTCGAACGCGAAGCAACATTCCATAGGAAACAATTCGTACGAACCTCTTTCGATGGACATGCAGTCCATCTCTATAACTTTAAAAAGCGGCAGAAGGGCAAGAAGGAACTTGACAGTGGGAATGTCACCCCGGCTTGAAGCTCCGGTCTCAACATTTTTACGTCGTTGCGGCAGACATTTTTTTTATTGCCCCAGCTATACGAAAGAGATCTTCAAGATATTGCTTTACTGACAACATTATTTATTTTTTATTGCGTGCCTCGACGAAGGGAACATTATCATTAATCGTAATAAAGAGTAGTTAGTGGGAGGGGGGTGACGAAGAAGCTCCCAATTTTCATATGGCACAATACATTCTGCCCTTCTCCACTCCCTAAACACCGCTGGAAGTTATTTATAAGCCATATATTAAAGTATAATGGCCTCTGAGTTGTAATGCAATGATATAGGAGAACGAATAACTACTGAAAGAGGGATGTTAGAAGGCAATGTCTTTTTCTGTGGCAGTCTCTCTCCCTCTGTCTCTCTCTCTTGGGCCTGTTACGACTTCGGCGGAAGCCCCCGATAACGGATGATCTAAGACAATAACATATGTTTCGAAGGTTTCTGAATATGATGGAGGGAGAGGAGGAAAACTGCTTACTCCACTAAGTGTACCCCCATCCCACTCACCATAACTTAACAACAACAGTTTCAGTATTTCCCTTTTACCGCCCCACATAACGCACCCCTGAGGCTATCCCTTTGTCTCTTGTCTGACTGCTTTTACGGCCAAGGCGGTAATTTCGAACATAAAGTGCTATTGTTCCCCGTTTTACGTGGGTGTGCTTCATCCCATGCCAGACCCTTCCCGATCCCCTCCACTCTGCTCGTACAATACTTCTAAAAGAAGGAAGAAATAATGTATGATGTTTTGGGGGTGATCGTGAGGGTGGCGAGGGAACAGGAGGTGTAAGCTGTCTTTTTTGAAAAAGAAGTTATAGCTTCCCTGGGGCCGTAATTCAGATTAAGGCTTAAAAGCGTTTCGGGAAGAGCACACATCTTTCGTGTTCCCTGCACCTGATTAGTTAAAAAAAGGTTTCATTATCGCTTTACGTCTCAGTTTTGCCCACATAATTTTATGATCCATAAATCTTCTTTTTTTTTCGAATACCAAAGAATTAAACTGAATATAACATTCCTATCGTCCTTCTTTGAGCATGGAGAGCCATAAAGCTTGCTGATTATTGGGAAATATCACATTACATTAGGTTTGTTCCAAGCTTCCAACCTACTCAATGGACTCGTATGGAACCGTTCGAGAACCTTTTCACCACATAGTAACAAACAAATCCAATGCGTTTTATTGGTAGAAGATGATTCTGTTACGGTTCCAAACAAATTGTAGGGTAGGTTGGAACAGACATTTTGTTTCAACCAGCCAAAAATTAAACATATCTATAGAAATTAGATCTATATAAAATTAAGCGTATCTATAGAATAAAAAGTTGAAGGTTCTCAGCACCTTCCCGTATCGAGAAACTCCGAGATGTAAAATTTTAATTGTGACATGGCAGAAACTACCAAGGAATTAAGTGGGTGATTACTATGGTCATTTCCCCCTCAGTAAAACGGCTCAATAACGGGTCGTCGGCGCACAAAAGTGGAACGTTTCGCCAATTGTTTCGGGACTTCAGAGAAACCAATCGATGTCTGTGAGCACTGGCCTCAGAAAAACCAAGACAGCGGCTGAAATAGTGAAAAAAGCTGATGCCCAGTTTCTGCAGGTCCTTAGGCGGCTAAAATGGAGACAAATTCTTCATTTGACCCTAAAATTAAGAACAAATACATCAATTGGTGCTATCTGAAGGCAAGCTCGTGGGTATAATTTTAGTAAAGTTCGCCATTTGCTACTCTGAAAGCTTCTTAACAGCTAATTTGCACCTTCTGGAGGCAAATTCCCGGCTAAAATAGAGAAATTACACGATTCCCCAGTATAAGAAGGGGGGTAGGGGTATAGGTTCTTAGCGAAGCTTGCTTGCTAAAACTGCAAATAAGTGGTCGCTCAGGAAATTGCATAGAAGTGCTAAAACTGGGTTAAAATTGGGTTAGTGCGCTAATTCGCGGTTTCCAGATTCTACTTCCAGACCACAGTAGAGAAGAAATGGGTTTATATTGGCCCTTTCAAAGGTAAATTTTAGAAATTATACGCTAATAATGGTGTTCTTAAAGCAAATTCACGGCTAAAATTGGGGAAAACGCTAATTCATAACCTAAAATTGTTAATTCACGACTAAAATTGACCAAAACCAAGAAAAAATTGAGAGGCAGCCGTCATTCGCAGCTAAAGATGAGAAAACGCCAATTCACGCTCTCACTCGTGGTTAAAAATTGTGAAAAACTAGTAAATTAATTAGACTGATATTATCCGGACGACGATGGAAGGGCATAGCCCAACACGGTTCGAGTTTCGAGAAAAAATGGCTCCCCGGCGGGATTTGAACCCGACCCGCAACCTCTGGATTACCAGTCCAGCACGCTGCCAATTGCGCCACGGAGACGCCTTTGGGAGTCGTACTCCAAGGGATAAGCTAAGCCGAACCCCACCCAGGTCCATTGTTTCTCGAAACTCTAGACGCTTCTCCTGATCGGTAAACCACGCGGCTAAAATTCAGTAAAAGTTTTATCTCATAGCTAAAGTTTAGAAAAAGCGCTAATTCGCTGCTAGTAAGAATTCAGAATTCGCGGCTTAAATTGAGGAAAGGGATTAGCTGAAGTTGGGAGAAATTCTAATTTGTTGCTAAAAATAGAGATACAGCACCAGTATGATTCTGGTTACTTCTGCTCCACTTAAATTGAGAAAAAGCGCTGATGCACGTTTATTTAGCTTCGAAAATACAGTGTTGCTGTCAAAACTTCTAATTCGAAGTTTCAATCTTGCAGTGATTCCCCACAAAAAGGGCCGTCTGCGCACTGCGCTGTAGCGTGATTGAGAATCGGGGGTGGACTGCAACGCCTGAAAGAGCTTATGGATGGAAAAATAGGAATTTTCCTTTTTAAAGCTATTATTCGCGACTAAAATTGAGAAATCACGCTAAACGAGCTGTTTTCGGGGCAAGTCCGCGACTTTAAGTCCAGAAAATCATCAACCCATTGCTCATTATGTAGCTAAAATTTAGAAAAAGCACTGATTCGTGGTTCATCCAGTTGATCAATGCAAGAGTAAAATGACGGGAAAAACGCTGATTAACGGTCCTCGGAAGCTTACAGAACCTAAAACCGAAAAAGGCGCGCACGCGAGCTGGTTCTTACTGGGAAAGTCCGCGACTTAGGTTGATGGAACTCACCAGTTCGCGGTTTCTCGATGAAACTATTCCAAAACTCCTATGCCAAATTAGAGAAAAAGTGCTAATGTGCTGTCCTGGGGCAATTTCACGTCTGCAATCGAGAAAAAGCGCTAATTCACTACTAATTTTTAGAGAAAGCGCTGATTCACTGCTAGAATTAGTAAAATGCCCTTTTTTCACGGGTATTTAGAGTTATGCAACACCACGAAATTTGTTTTAGGAATGAGAAGATCCTACGAAATTGGTTCTGTGACCTCGGGATGCTCCATTGGAGCTTGATTGGGTGAGGGAGGGCAATTAAAATAATAGCAAATGCGCAACGCATACTACAGCGGCGCCACCCCCTCCAAATGGATTTTTGACGTGAAATCCCCCCTCCCTTATGAACGATGCACCTCCACCATACCCACCATCGGTATATGCGTGGCAGTCGGATGTAAGAAGGAAAATTGCAGTGAATACCAATGTTTGAACTTTTAATGGTAGGAGTATTGCTTTGTCAATGGTCAAAATGATGTAAACGATCAAATGGTGAAAAATGGTACAAAAATGGTCTCGAAACTGCAATTTTGCTTCTAATTAAGACCCTAAACTTTTATTTCACAAAAATTAGGACAGGAAACTAAAAAAATCGAATTTTATAAGGCAACTTTCAGCCTTCAACCTTCAATATCACGAATATACGAAGATTCATCCAGTAAACTTCTAATTTCGCTAATTTTGGCCTTCGAGTGCTGTCACGGTTGGCTCTGCCAGAATCCACGGCCGGCAAAAAATTCCCTAAACTTTCAATTTCGCTGAAATTGAGAAGTGAAACTCTTACTTTCACAAATATTCATCCAGGAAATTTCCAATTTCGTGCATATCTGATTTTCAAATGGTGCAAATTTAAAGAATTTGGGCACTGTCGTGTGGCTGCCTAGCCCTGGGGCCACGGCCACAAAAAGGCAAGAAACTTGAAATTTTGCAGGTGATTTTCTCAATTTTAGCTGCGAATTGGAGATTTTTTCAATTTTAACATTGAATCAGCGATTTCTCTTAATTTTAGCCGTGTATTCGACCCAAGAACTGGCACAGGCGGACCTACCACCTATCGAGGTCTGTGAGAGGGGGGGGGGGATCTCTAGAATAAAAAATAGCCTCTACATAAACAATAAAATATAATTTTACGTGGCGTTTTCCTTAATTATGGTTTTTCCCCTCCTTTTATGCTCAATTTAAACCACAAATTGTGATTTTTTCAACTTTATCCGCGAATTTAAACAATTCTCAATTTTGGCCACGACGAGTAACGTCTTTCTTAATTGAACCACGAATAAAATTAGTAGTCTTTTTTCACCGATAGCCATGAATTTGCGCTTTTTCGCAGCACATTTGGCTGCAAAGTTGCCTTCAGATCCTCTCCCCCCCCCTTCCAAGCCGCCGAAGGCGAATTGGCTTATTTTCTATTGAATTGGAATTTTCTCAATTTTAGCTGAAAATCAGAGCTTTTATTAAATACACTTTATTCGTGAATTTATAAAGTTGTAATTTTCCTAAATTTGTGCCGTGAATTTTCCAGTTTACTCAATTTTAGCCCTGAATCAGCGTGCTTCCCCCCCCCCCCCATGTAAGCCACAGGCTTGGCCCAAGAACAGCACACTAGCGTATTTTTCTATATTGTGATTTTTGGCCGTAAAATAGCCTCTATACCCACACATTAGTGATTTTTTTCTCGATCTTGGTCTGATGGAACTTGCATCGAGAAACCACGAATGGGCGCTTTATCGCAGTTTTTGACACGATTATTACTATTAGCGATTTTTCCGAACTTTTCGCCGCGTTCTTGATCCAAGAACAGTGCATTTTAGTGCGCCTTTTCATTTTTATCCGCTAAAGGACCTAACGAAACTGGAAAAATTCGCATTTTCTCTATTTTAGCCGCTGAGAAAATAAGGCCCTAATAAGCGGCTGAACTTGCGAAAAACGCTAATTCACTGCAAAAATTGACAAAAATCGCTGATTAAACCGCTGCTAAAATTAAGAAAAAACGCTATTCCGCAAATCAAATGGAAGAAAAAGTGCTAACTAGCGGCTAAAATTGGAACAAAAGCAATTTTCTTTTTTTTTTTTTTCAATTCAATGGCAATGACCAATGACCTCCACACCCCCAACCATACGAGCATCAATTGTGTAGGGTTGGTCCATTTTCCAGACTAAACTTTATAGAAATCGTTTCGGCACCACTGTTGGCCCGGATTACCCAGTTGATCCATCGCTCCATCGCTCAGCTCCAGACCAGTTAGCCGTGACTGATGGCCAGCCAGTCGAGCCCGAGAGACACTGCGTAGTGGTGGGCTTTATTATGGGCTGAGGATGTATAGGCTTGCACCATGGACCGAAACCGGGCATAGGGAAGGAGTCTATGTCCGGGTTGCCTGAGCAGGGATGGTGTCCCGGATGCTCAGGCATGGCTGGACCCAGTCCTCTGCATCCCACCCAGGAGGTGCAAAGGGGGTACGTGCATCCGGTGGCTACCACACAGTTACAGCTACTTTCTGGGGCGGATTTTCTCACTCACTCGTTCTCTCTCAATCTCTCGCTCTCTTGGATAGGATGCTGAGTCGCGGGGAGCAAACCTCGTGAAGTTTCGTTTTTGACCCGCGAAATTGGTTTCAAAAGGCTCCAGATCTGCGAAACTTGTGGAGTTGTGGCCAGAAAGAGCTAAATCCATTTTCTCTCTCAATTCCATGCCAGAAAAGTTTGCAGGTGGATGTTGATGTTTTTGTCTAAGAAAATCACGAACATTCAATTCCTACATGCAGAAAAGTCCGTTTTATTTCGCAATAGCTATTTGCCCGATTGTGTCTGAGCACCAGACGTCGCAAGTTTCTCGACCCATATGCTGGCAAAATCGTCGTTGCGATGCAACGAAATCTACTTCTGGTAGGTTTTTCTGTATATCCACCCACAGGGTTGTTACGTAAAAAAGACAATGAAGAACTGTAAGTTTTCCATTGGAATATTAACGCTTCTCAATAAATTGTAGTCAATTCGATGCTGATTTTAAGGGAGGTAAACCAGAAGTCATTTCCTTTATTTCAAATTCAAACTTGTATTATTCGAGGTTGATGCCCTCATGAATGTGACTGTGGTGGGGGGTGGGCATGCAGTATTGATAACCCTGAAGTTCGGTGCATTCATTAAGTACTCTTGGTACACGAATTATAGGGCGATGAGCGAAGAATCTCGAGTATCAACAATTAAGAGATTACGAGTTCTTGAAGTGTTAATTAAAATTTTATTTTTTCTGGTTTGAATGACTCGAAAGAAAACTTTCCGAGAAAAGTGGAACAGAATGCCGTAAAGTATTGAACTCATCTTACTTTTTAGGATATTTCAAATTCCTAGAGACGGCGGTTAAACTTTATTGAGAGGCAAAATTGCTTTCAAGAATGAAATTCCCGCAATATTTGCTTCACGTAGCCAACTTTCCATACAACGTTGTTGGTGATGAGGGGAAACAGATTGCGGTATGTCTGGAGGCGGGGATAAGAGAAGCCGAAGTGTGTAGAAAAAAAAAAAAAAAATGACGAGCTGAGTGAGAGCTATAGGGTGAATGTTGGACAGGAAATTGAGCGAAGGGTCGACGAGTAGCCTGTAATGGAAACATCGGTTGGGCATGAATGAAAAATGTGTTTCGAAAGTCTAGAGGTTTCGTTTCGCTCTTCTAGAGAACGAATGGATGAACGAGCGCATACAGCGAAATGTGATGGGCTGGAAAGAGGGGAAAAGGTATAAGTGATTGGTGTTCGTGTTCTTGTTGCAGGGGGAATTCTTTGGTCGAATGAGGAAACTGTGGGTGATGATCGCTGTACATGAGGCAGGCGATTGATTTTTAAGAGAGAAGGGATTCGATTAGTCTGATTAAACAGAAGAAATAAAAGAAATACTGCCGTACGCTCGGGATTTAACGTACTCTCTGATTGATTACGGTCAAAGTCGTTAGTGGGCTAAACATGAATGCTCCAACTCTGCCCCACTCAAAAGAAAAAGAAAAAAAAATCGTTAGTTTGTTTGGTGAGTTCGTTTAATAACACACTGAGGCAAAATATCTGTGAAAAATGAACGTGGGGCATTAATTGGCGGAAGGATGACAAGTTGTCGACTCCTTCTTCCCCCATACAACCCATGAGAATTCACGTCTCCTTTTACCCCTTTCTTTGTCAGAACCCTATCATAGGTGGGAGTGCGGGACGACGTTTTCCCAAATTAACCGTATACTTTTCGCCAACCACCTCCTCCTCCTCCTCATCGCCCTCCAACCCCGCGAAAGACATGACTGATGACTTAGCTATGACTGATGATCCAAAAGCTTCATCAGTAAGCCGCTCTCATCAATCCACGTCTCTCTTATAAATCATTTAGTCCCTTTCGCTCATCCATCAGACTTCAGTTTTTTTTTTTGTATTTTTAGGGTGGGGATCGAGAGGGTGCGCCCTTCGTTCTGTTTGTAAGCTGGTATAATGGGGTGAGGGGGAAGATGTCGGCGAAGTAGAGAGGTTCCTCATGTTGGGGCCAATATGTCAATGACTGAGCACTTTTTTCTCTTTCTGAAAGTTTCCTAAGAGATTAATTGACAGTGAGAATCGGTTGTTGCCTGTCGGTTTTATTGATTGACGGTGGCATTAAAAATATTCTCTTTAGTTTTTTTTTCTTTTAAGAGAAAAAGCCGGGTAATTAAAAGACTGTGGCTGATTAAGCAAAATATCATTACCAGCTTTCAATTTTTAAAGAGAACTTCAAGTTTCAAATTACACCATTGCTGGATTGTTCAAATTCCTGACAACTCGGCGGCATACCTTGAAATAAAGTTCATTAATCATTACATTAATTACAAATTCTAACGCGGTATCGCTCTTGAAAAATCTTGTTTGGCTCTTAACATATTTTGAATTCATTTTATAATAACGGAAAAGGAATTGCGACCTTTCATGCTTTTGACAATTTTGGTGTTTCGCAGTGTGACAAATCTGGAACGCTCTAGAGTTAATCGCTCTTTTTTTCTTTAAATGGCTCTCTCTGTCGAAAGAAATCACTCAGAATGGTAAGGGGCAACATCTGTTTGGATCATACAAAAAGGGAGCGGTTGATGTATAAAAAAATACAACACCTTTACTCCAAACACGTCAATGTGAAAACCGGGGATTTAGCGGTTCCATTTACAGTGTCATAAGCCCCAGTAACATTTGTGGATTGATTGAAAATGTTTCGATAGGGCCGAATTTTAGTGTTCGACATAAATATGACGTCCCTCATGCACCGTGGATGGAAATAACTTCCTGATGCATTCAGACGTGACCATTTTTATTTTGATCAAACAAGGTTTTTTCTCCATAACAGGCAAAATCTCCGTAATTAATCAGGTTGGCGAAAACGTCCATTGCCAGACTCTCCGTAAAAGAAACTTTGGTTCAAGGTCCTTCATGAACCCGAGAATCCCGCACTTCATGGGGCTTTTCCAAAAACCACAGTAGTTTGGCGGTGAAATAGAACTGTCACAACTTATTCGTATAACTTTCATTAATACACCAACGCTCACGTGCCACTGCTGCTGCTGAATTGACTGCTCTTGACCTAAGACTCATTTCTGAGGCTCTTTTTGGGGATTCATTTCTTCGGTACAATTCTCAGTTTCATTACACTGCTTGAAAAATGGGTCTTACGCTAACAGGACTCGCCAGGAGGAGAAAGACGGGTGTGTCCTGCTGTCCTCTGTTTGGTCGTTGATTGAGTATTGTCGAGGAAAATATCTATTCGATCCCACTGTCGTATACAGGAAGGAGCATTGAGACAATGACACAGGCGCACTAACCTTTTCGGAGCCAAATGCGTAAAATTGGGTCTTAGGGCCTTTGAAAAGTGTCAAACCTGCGAATAAGACCAAATAGATCGTGGATAGTCATAATACCTTGGGCCAAATCGGTTGCATGTGTGCGCGTATGAAGGGGTGTTTTATTAATTTGTTTGAAGCAATTAAGTGCATCTATGCCCTACCATGTGTTCATATTTTAGCGCTACTATTATTTGCAATAACTCTTTTTCCACCGATACAAACGGCTACACTTATGGTGACGTCACATAACCGTAAACGTTAAGCGTCAGACGGCTATGCAATAACTCCCTATTATCAGCAGTGCCTCATACAAAATTTAATGTACTCTTTCCAACCACCAGCTGCCGGAGCGAAATTTTAAGAGATTTTGTTTCTTGAAAGAGCCATCCGGTGAAATGATTGCTAAGGAAAAGAAATCCTCCAAATTGGGGTTTCCATGGAGTAAATCCCCAAAAGTTGGTCTTACTAGGAGCCAAACTCCGAAATTCGGCTTTTTAAAAGAGCGAAGCCCGTGAAATCGTTTTTCCGAAATGCCAAACTCACAATATCATTGTTTGAGGGGCAAGTCAACGAACTGCCATTTCTGGAGGAGTCAGTCCCGCGAAATGAACGAGCAGTCTCTGATGGGAACGACCGTTTCTTGCCACACAATTAGCAGTTTATGGATCATGTGATTCGAATCTCGGGGGAGAGGGGGGGGAGCAGGTCTGTATTTTCATATATCAATGATGAGGTTAATTAGAAGCGTGCAGCTAATCAGAATTTTTAATCTCTTATCTTTCGGAAGGCATTCGTGTTATCAGTTCAGTGTTTTCTCTATGAGAAGTGGAATAAATCTCAAGTTTTTCTCGCTTTTTCTAGGAACAAGGTAATTTTGAAATCTTATACTTTTATGGTTTATTGTAAGCTAGTTGTAGAATTAAATTAATAAATTTTTAACTTCTAAATGATAGCTGAAGTGAAGGAGAGGCTCGGTGAGCTGAGGGCCCTCGTCGGAGGGTATTCGACCCAAGTTCAGCCGTGGACTCGGAGTTCTCCCATGATACGTCTCAGCTGCCGAGTGTCTCGTATCAGGACGTTATGGCGTATGTATACGGGGAAAAAAGTGCCTACACTGCCGAGGAACTTAAAAGTGTGAAGTCGTATGACGCTTACAAACTAGTCTTGTGCAAGTGGGTCCGGGAAGTGTCCCTTAAAGTAGTAGGTGACTACTGTGCCATCAAAGGCAAAGTAATTACGTTTTCATAATCAGTATTGAAAGTTCAAGCATCAAAACAGTTGGGTACCCGACTTGGAGGCCTTTCCTCCAACTGATTAAGCATTCTCCCCTTCAAAATCCTCCTTTGTATTAAGCAGAGGACTTGTGACTTCATATTAATCTTTAAAAAATCTCCTCATCACCATAACGCATACGTATTCTATGCCTTCCGAAAGATAAGACTGTCAAAATAATCGATTAGTTTGATAGGCCGCACGACGCTAATTGGAGAAAACTAGCCCACCCTGTCACGACCTCTGTTTGTGATGTATTTAACCGAAACATTGCCTTTAAATTGATGGCTCTCCATGCCTCACTGGCTGAACTGTAATTCCCTAACGTTATTTACCTATTTTTGGGCGAGAAAACTCCATTTTGTTGCCAAAGTGACTCTCTGTGAGAGCGAAAAGCAATAAGTAGTCCGGGAGCCCACCGTATCAGAAATATGGGTCGTTTGATCGTGTCTGGCACCTGCACAGGACGTTGTTTTTTTTTTGTGATCTAGGAGATGTCACTTCTGAGATCGCCGGACATTTTCCTGGAACATGGACTCACAACAGAGACAGCTGTCGGCAAACACACCTTTGGATGGTTTGAAAACGACTGGCAAGATTAAAACCGAGAATAAAATAAATTGGTCGTTACCCACGACTAATACGTTACAAAACCAACAAAGTCATCCAATTTGATTTTAGATATAGTGCCATGAGCGAGTTTTTAAAAATGTGAAATTTCGAAGTAGCCAGGGATTCATTTGAAATTGGATGACGATGGTGGTTTTCTATAGTTTAGAATAGATGCATCAAAGTAAGAGCCCTTTCATTGAATCTTCCTATCCAAAATTCGTCTCAATTTTCGGATTCCCCTTGTGGAGAATCCCAAAATATTGGAGAGATTGGAGCTTCACAGAGGTTTGAGCTTTCTCAGGTGTTTGAGGTTCGACCTATTTTTTTTTTTTTTTTTTTTTTTTTTTTTTTTTTTTTTTGTGGTTGGCAGAAGTAGCCGGTTGCCCTCCCTTAGACTTTGAAGCGCATACTTAGTGGGGCAGCTGACTACTCCCAGATACCTCCAATAAGTAAAAATCCATCAGGATCGCCACATTTCGTATAGCAAAAGTGTTTGCAGGCACGGCTCAGCAATAAACCAATTTTCTCGATTTCACCCAATTTCCAGCACTGATTTTGTGCTTCTTTTGCGCTGAAATTTCGACACAAATTTCGAGTGGTGAACTAATTTAAAAACCACTTTCATGGTTTTTGTGATTTTTCCTGATTTCTCTTGCCGAAAAATTAGCTGTTTTCCTGCATCTGGCTCACTGAAAAACACGATTCTCAGATTTCGCTCTCTACCGATTTTGTGGATATTTTCACGAGTCAAGTTCATTAAGAAATAAATATCACCTACAGATTCAGTCGTAGCTGACAAACCAATTTCGCGTGGTAGCTCAATTCAGAGACCGTATTTGCTGATTTTGTCACACTTCAAACCCATTTTCACAGGATCGACTCACCAAAAATCAATTTCTCGAATTTCGATCTCGAAAATGCCAAATTTTGCGGAATTTTCTCGCAAAATAAAAATGTTTCCCGAATCCGGTGCACTGTAAAATAAATTTATCGGATTTTGCTCACTAAAAGCCAATTTCGGGGATTTTTTTGCGCCAGTAAACCAATTTCGCTGGGTGGCCCAAATCAGATTGGTCTCTGAATTGGGCCACCCAGTGAAATATTGGTTTGCCGGAAATGAAAATCCCCCAACATTGCTTTTTCAGTGAGCAAAACCCGAGAAATTTATGCGCGAAATGCCACGCCAAGGTCACAATTTCCGCGAAACGTCACATATGGGTGAGAGAAAAACTGTTTCGAAACGGCTATGACACACCTATAGGGAAACATTTACGAAAAATGCCCCCATTTTGTGGGCAAAATGCAAAAACGAGGGAAACACTCACGTTCAAATCGCAAATTGTATGAGGAATTGTCTATTTCATAAAAATTCCCGTGGAAAATTGTGTTGTTATTATGAGGAAATTGTCCATTTGAAGCCGAAAATGGGAAATAATTCACGGGAAACTCAACAATGGAGGCGAAATTAATTTCCTTAAAAGCTCCAATTTTAGAACGAAACGTCACACCCAGGCCAATATTTAAGTGTAAGGCCTCATTCAGGGCAAAATCCGAGCAAAACAGCACATGTTAAGCATTATTTACGTGAATTGCCGCATTCAAACCGGAATTCACACACAACAAAATGTCCCACTGTTGGTAAAAGACAACATTCGGGAGATCACTCCTATGCGAATCGTCAATTTCAAGATAAAATCCTTGCGAAATGCCTCATCAAGGGAAATGTTATGGTGAAACTGTCGATTTCATGAAAAAACTTGTCAGTTTCACGAAGAAATCGTTTATTTCATAAGGACATTGTTTGTTTTATGATAAAACTTGCAATTTTATGGGGATGGGGAACTTGCATGAATCTCAGATTGGGTAGAAAAGCATACCGGTGATCTGACCCGTGAACTGAAGATAACAACGGAAGTTGCAACCCGATTGGTGAGTTTTAATATTTTTAAAAAAGGTTCAAAGTTCTTCAGAAGGGGATGGATGGTGCGAGGGAAAAAGACGTAAATACTTACTTGTGAAGCATTTGAGGGAACTCTAAAATTGTTTGTTTACAAATAACGTGAAAAATGCCCCCCCCCCTCCAGTAAACGCGTCTAACCCCCTCTTCCCCGCATCATCAATTTCAATAAGTAAGTTGTGACGTAATCGAACCCTCACTAAAAACTTTTAAAAAATCACTAAAAAAGCATCCTTGACTGATTTCAAAGTTTAACGTGAGCAATAGACTTGCGGAAGAGCCCTCTTTAAGAAACACCAACTTTTGAAAAATGTGCAAGTTCCCCATTCTGACGAGCTAATGGTTGACTTTATGATCAAATTTTTAGTTTAAAAGGTGTCAATTTAAGGAGAACATCTTCAGTTTTAAGAGGAATTTGTCATTTTTATTAGCGCCTTGTCAAATGAATTTACAAATATCAATTTGAAGCAGAAAAAGTCAATTTGTTTTCTGGTTGGCCTTTTTTTGCGGTTGAAGCCTTAATGTGGTGTGGAGTTTTGCTGTAATTCAGAAAGCTGTCGATCATGTGGCCACCGTGTGCGGGAAAATTCTTGCGATTTTTTGTGCGGGAAAATTCGTGCGATTTTGTGTGCGGGAAAATTCGTGCGGCTCTTTTTATGCAACGCCCTGTGTAATCACAGTGATTAGTGATTTGATTATTTATTCAAAGGCTGGTATGACTGGAAATCCAACTCGATTTTCAGAATCCCTGGGTCGTGAAAAGTCTAAAATACGCGGTTTTGTCCATTTTTAAATTTTCATCATGTTTGCCGACAATTTGCTTTATAACAGCAAAAATTGATTTTTAGGCTGAGTGATTTCAAAGTGCATCGATCTGAACCGGATGTGTCTCATAAGAGTCCCTTATAGGCTACTCGGGCAAGAAATTAGCACTTAACTCCTGAATCGGACTGATGGACAATAATTATAAATACCCCCCCCCCCCCACTCTCATCTCGACTGTATTTTTCGGCCTAGCACTTGGTACCTTATAGCTTTAAATATCTGTTCCTCAACAGCTTACCTCTCCATATGGCCTAAGCCCGATCTTAAAATAAAAATGTTTCTATTAGAACAAACGAATGCGCTGTCTAAGTCATTGCATTTTAGTCATACCAAAAGTGATTTTCGATTTTTCACCTTTGTTTGGTTATCCCCCCCCCCTCCTCTATTGACAAAAGATATTCTTCTCAGTGTACCCCACACCTTAATCCAATTTCATGACGTTCCTACGCCACTGCTTGTCCGCACCATTTGTAAAGAGAAACCCCTGTTAAACAAAAACCAAGACTACATTTTTAAAATTAATGAACGGTTTATAAGAAAATTTCGGGGTGTCAGCTCCGCGTTTTTCTGATGTTTTTATTTTATTCTTCGTCTCTTTCTTTCATGCTGGAGTTGAAGAATTTGAAGACTTTTTAGTTGCTCAGAAGGTGCCCAAAACGTCTCTCTACTCCTTTTTTCCGCGTCCAAGTATTTTTTACTGCCAATTTTTTTCTTTTTTTTTCGGGCGATGGGGGTTGAAATATGCCGCGCGATATACAATAGGAATCGCCGCTATGCTGAATGGAATTTAAAAATTTAAAACCATGAGATTGTTGTCTGGGTGTTTTAAATTGATGGGAACACCTTTATTTGCAGCAGGGCATTTTTTTTTTTTTTTTTTTTTTTTTTTTTAATGCTTCTGTACAATTCATTATTCAAATAGTAGGAAGGTGAAGGGGAATACTGATTTATTTATTTATTTTCAGTCTTGTTATGTGATCATCACATTTGTTTATTCAAGGTTTAAGAAGCCTGTTTTGAAAAATAGGGTAAATGTAGGCCAGGGAAGAGACAAAAAGCCGGGCTTTATATTAAGTAATTCCTCGGAAAAAGAAAATTGTTCGCTCGTTTTGATATTCAGACTAATAACATAATTTATATTGAAAGAGACATGCACCACTGATAGTGAAGACAAAACTGTTTATTATGCTCGAGGAAAGGGAGAAAACAGTTCTCGTGACAAACGGCAATGCTTCGCTCTCAGCATTACACCCTATAAATGCATGTCAAAGCCATTGGAAAATAAACAACTTGTAGATTTTTTTTTTTTTTACATGCTCTAAGAATCGATACAAGCAGAAAAGAGAAAGAAAAAAAACTACACCGAGCCAGTTCGTGATTTTAAATTTTCAAACCTATGAAACGTTGCGCGTCGCACCCACGCTCAAAGATTTTCGCCCTCTGCGTTCATGTTCGCTTCATCAGCTCGAAAAGGTCTATCATCAATCAACCTGGTGGGCTGCGGGGAAATACAAAAGCTTCTAAATCCACCGTTTAAATCTCCCCTCCCCCACCCGCCTTGGCTCACTTCAACTCCCAGTTTTAACCGCCTTTACCCTTTTGCTGTTACAGCGCGAGATATCAACACTCCTTCTCATTAACATACGGGAAACACGGAGCTGTTTGGGATTTATATCGACACTAATGGAAGCGATACCTGCCCTGGGTGAACTTGTCACTAAAGAAAGGGAATAACGAAGAAGGGTGGGTAGGAGCTGTGCATTATGGCTTCTCATTTGAATAAACATATTGCACCGGCGTTTATACCGTCTCCTTATATAAAAGTATTATACTTCTCTCCCCGGAGAAGAGGCTTCGCGGGGCCACGAAGGGGTGTAAAACAGATCGCATAAATTCTTTCCCCCTTTCGCCCATAAGGGCAACCTCGCGCGCGGAGGGACTGGTACTCGACAGTTTACTGCCTACTGCCGGTTGTTTCTTTAGCTCTTTTAGAACAATTAAGACTGCCTCTTTAGAAACTCTTGTCGTCCAATTTCCATGCTCCTCAACATTACCATTACACGCCATCTCGAAGGCGGTAAATTATTGCCTTTCCATGTGGAGAAACTGTTATTTTTTTTTTTTTTTTTTTTGTCTTTTTTTTCTCCCTTTCACAGTTGCTCTTCTATCTTTCTCATCACTTTTAAGTATTCGTGTTTAACGTGAGAACGTGATCACATTTAAACTTAAAAATAGACAGAATTAATCGCCCGAACAAAAAATAATGATTATGAATATAATGGAGAATAGGCTCACCATTGGAAAATTAAAATTACCTCCTAAATCATACCTTTTGAAAGGTGTATTTAAAGTAATTTGATCAAATTACCTTTAATCATCGTCATTTCGACGGCAATTTTCGGAATTATGCCATGAGTTTGAAATATGCAGCTCAATTTTTGCACATTTTCCCTTAGAATATTGTAAGGTCTTTTTTTTTTTTTTTTTTTTTTTTTTTTTTTTCGTAACGTAACTCTGCGAAAATGGCCGTCACTCTTTCGTTAAACTTTCATTATGTTTACGTACTAACCGTTATAACATTTTCCCAGTCGTGCCAGCTGTACACCTAAACGCAATAAAAATCTTCTCGTCAGTTTTGATACATTAATTGCCCAATAATATTTTCAACGACCATAAAATGTACATTTTTAGAGTCAATTTGAAATTCAATTTCTTTGTATTGCATGACTAAGCCAACTATTTATTCATAAAGATTTTTCCGTGTGATGCAACACACTGCGTAAAAATAATAATACCTTTAAAACAAGCTATAATCGAAATTATGCATCGTAAGATTCTTTTTGAGGATGTCTTATGACTGGAAAGCGTAAAAAGAAGTTTTTTTAGCGAGATGTTTTTGTAGCGATGACCCAGAATGTTTACCAAGTCGTGACTTTAAGCGTGATTTTCGAAAACACGTTTCAAAAAGTTTTGCGAACAATGTATATTAATATGAAGATTCGATAGGATCTAAATTAAAGCCTCAAGTAGAGCCTCCATCTAAATAATACCAGGTCAGGGTATGTAGATAAGTAGGTACAATCGAATAGTAGTATGGATGAGCGAGAGGGGGTAATTGATGGGTTCTTGATGTTATCCTATACCAAAGAGGAGAGGCAGATGAACATTAATCATCGGCGAAGGTGAAAAACGACCCCTCCACCACCACCATAACCACTGACCTGCCATTAACCACCACCCTCTTCACACTGGTTCTTTTTATTTTCTGTGTAGATTATAATCACGGCTAAGACCGGCCACCTATATACGCCTTCGTTATAATAAATACGCAACTGGACACATCCGCGCGCGATAATAAAGATACCTTCAAGACTTTTCCAACCAAATCGAAACGTAAATCATTTTTAACAGCACTTTGATTACCTCACGCCCTTAATTACACTTCTCGTTGTCTCTTCTGTTTTTTATCAGAAGAGAACGGCTGAATGGAATTAGGGCAAATCATGAATTATAGTTATAAATAATTGAAGATTAGGTTCATTAGAGGAATAGAGGGGGATGCTGTCAAGTATTAATGCGATAAATCGAGTCAGTGCTTCCTCTGGACCACGCATATAGTGGCATAGTTGCAGTCTCCACGCTTCAGATATCCTCCTTCAGAATAGCTGATTCACTGTGGAGCATCTTTCATTCCTATTAAGTAATCATGAGTCATAACAAAACGCATTTGAAGATTTTGAGTCAGTTTGACGTCATGGAATCAATAAAATGAACTCGCACATTGCTCATGAATAATGCGTCAAAGCCAAACGGCCAAAATCGCCGGAATCACGCTGACAATAGAGTGACAAGATGTTTCGAATGGCAACCAAAAACACTGCAAATCTTACACATGGGTTTACTATGGACCTTGGCAAGATCTTGCTTGATATATTACAAAATTCCAGAAAAGGATTTTGTTCTTTTACGTTCACACTGCCCGGACGTGACGTGGTGATACGTGGGATGATGCTTGTCAGAGCAATGTGAACGTAAACAAATAATAGCTTTTTCTGGAATTTTGTTTCACAGGTGAGAATGCGTGTTCCCACGTCACGTCCGAGTAGCCGGTAAAGAACCTTTAAAACGCCATGGATGCCGTGATTGACGGGATTTTTACGCCAGCTCATGTTTGATCCCCTGCTGTGGCTAAGCGTCGCAGCCTTGTTTAAAGATGAACGCGTGAAAGAATTATATTGGGGTTATATTGGGGTGGGGGGGGGGGTATTATATGGGGGATTTGAAAAGAAGGACGAAAAAAAGAGGGCATTTTTGACCTCTACCGCGGCCGCGGGTCACCTGAGAAATGAGCCTAGGAGGTAGGGATGAGCAAGACCAGGCCGTTCTCGCAAGACTAAGACCAAGACCAAGACCGATTCACTACTCGCAAGACCAAGACCAGACTTGGTCTTGCCAAGACCAGTCTTGCGAGACCACCAACATCTGTTCTACCCGATTGAGACCCAAGAAAAACATCGTTCTTTTGACCCTGAATCATGAAATAATTTCGTTATTCTCGCATTTTATCACCAATTTTGCTTGTTTCTTTCCGAAATTACCTTTTATTGTAGAAAAGTTTGCGAACAGCATCAGCATTACACCCCCCTCCCCTCTACCAACCAAGTCATTTATCGAGATTTTTCTTTTTATATGAGAAAAGTACAAAGCCAATATGGCTACTTTTAACGTGAATATCGACATGCATTTTTCTTACTTTAAAACACACGGGCTCCAGTAGGACCCCCCCCCCATAACTAAAACTTCAACCCCTAAATAAATCATTAAATCCGAAAGTTAATTATTCTCTACTCTAATTCATGATATGCATTTACACAACTATAACACTCGATTTTAATCGCGATGCATACATTATTCATAGAGGTGGACAAGACCACCTCGGTCTTGGTCATGGTTTCGCAAGACCTCACCACTACTGGAAGGCCCTGGGCAGTTCTCATAGTGGAGCAGCCCCACTAAGGCTGCGATTTCGAGTCAAGGTGAAGGACAACTATGGATCGGCTATTCAGCGGCGGTTTCGGGGGCTGGCTTCCTATAAACAGAATTGCAGTTTGCTGGCATACGAAACCGGTACGGAACCGGGGGCGGTTTGCTGGCAACGAAAACAGAATTTCGTAGAATCGGCTCATTAAGAAACCAGTGTTGCGGGTCAGACTCGACCCGCACCAATGAAACAACCATTTCGACAAGTGTGTGCTACTGAAACGTAAATTTGCCCTGTTGACCAATTCCACTACAGCGATTTCGCAGTGTTGGTTATTTTTAAGAGCAATTTCCGGGATCAGACTCTTTCCAACAACGAATTGTCGAAAGGTTACCTCATTTTAAACCAATTTAGAGGGATTGCCTCAGCCGAAAAAACAAGTTTCTCGGCTCGGGCCACTTAAAACCGACGTGTTCGAACTCTTCCAAAATTGTAATTTATTAGGGTTGGCTCGTTGAAACCAAATTTCGTGGGGCTCGCACCTTGAAAAATAGAAAAATTCGCTGGTTTGCTCATTGAAAACCAGTGCTGCTGAGCCATTCAGATGGCAGTTTTGTGGAGTTGGCTTTCGTACGGCTGGCTCAATCTAAAAAGCAAATTTAGCTTGTTTTTCAGAATCAAATCCAAAATTTCATGTTTTTGGTTCGTTCCAAAAGCAATTTCGAGGTGTCATGGCTCACTGAAATAAGCAATATCACCCTTTCACCTCCCCCCCCCCCATTCGTGGATCGGAGGAAAATATTATTTACCATCCAGTTTGTTGTTAAGTTCCCGTGTGACGCTTTGACTGGGAGTGAGCAGCGTTGTGAAAGGGTCAAATAAAAATTTTTGTCGACAGGCCACGTTTATGGGTATATAAATATGGTTGCCACGAGGCTGACTCGCATTCCATAAATCGGTTTATGAGTTTTAATATGTAATATCATAATTTTTTTATGATTAATTCGCTCTTCCCTTGCTTAATAGCAATTGTATAAAGCAAAAGTGGGTCTTTTTAGTGCATTTCATTTTGAAAACGCACTATTTTTTGTTGCAAACGTCCAGTTTTCGGGCTGTAGAACTGGGGCGCACAAAATGAACAAAAAAACAAATGAATAATAATAATTGCCATCAAATTCTTGGAGCATTGGAAAATAAATTTAGGGCAATGCTCAGAAAGGCAAACCAGCTTATAAAAAAGGGACGGAGAAAAGCGGCTTAAAGGCCGTCATATAACCTAAATGTCAAAATTTATTTATTTATGACTTTGACAGCAACGAGGTACATTAAAAATAAAATAAACTTCAAATCAGGCGACTTCCATTACGACCCAATACAGTGCTGAGTGGGCTGAAATCGCTCTGACGCAAGTTTATATTCCCCCCTCTCATTACACCATATAAATTTGCAATTTACATCTTTATCTATATACTCATGGGCTTTTTACCCCTCTTCAACTATATCCTAGTCCAATAATGTATTTTCCTCCACCACACCACCCCCCCCCCTCACTTTTATTTATCGACTTTTTACAAGCTTTCCAGCTTTTACAGTCTGTTTTAATTATCCGCTATAACTGTAAATCATGGGGCAAGGCAAAAAAGGGTGAAGTGTAATTGCCATCCCTTCACCGTTCTTCTTCCCTTTTTAAGCGATATCTTTATTTACAACTTCCGCCTTTTTAATTATCTTTTCTTTATCACTTCTGTACACTTTTCCACCCTTTCAAGTGAAGAACGGAAAAAAATATTACAAAAAAAAAAAAAAAATGTTTATTCAATCAGCCCGCAGTCAGAGGATTTTAATTCATTTTTAAATTGGAAAGTTACTTTTTTGATTCTTCTTTTTGTTCGTCCTTTAAATCACAACATTTTGGAAAAAAATCTGATGATAATTCCTTTTTAAAAAACGATTTATGTCCAAAGAATAAAAGTAACGAGCGGATTAATCCTTATAAAGAGGAGAAGGTTGACATTCAACACGACTGTCAGTTTGAATAGGACTGTAATAAATTTATGGATAAAGAATTCCTTTAGGAAGGGAAAAAATAATCCTTGGAAAAAAAGAAACTTCTTTTCAGTTCCCTGAACGGTGGTTTTAAAAAGAAAAATACATTGAATATGAGAAATATAAATTAAACAAGATAAGGCACCACTAATCGTGGAGCGCGCACGTTTGAAGCCGCACAGGAATTAATTATTAGCCTCCCCCTCTCCCTTTTTATCGTGGAAAAAAAAATTAAAAGGGGCAATTAAACCGTTGCGTGATGATGAAGTACTACTATAGTCATAAGATTGTTTTCCTTCCATTGCCTTGAATAGAAAGTTTTACATCATCATGAACAAGATTATTAATTTATTAGAAGCGATAAGGTCTTCTGCGTAAGGGCTGTCCGGTGATGGCATGCATAGTAGTGGGGGAGGGGGTTATTCCATTAATTACACCGCTGTGAAAGATGATTACCGCGCTCTTATAATGAATGCCTTCTTTTTCTTCATTGCCTTTTTAAATTATGAACAAATTTGCCTTTCAGATGTGTAATTGCACGGTAGAAAAGGGATTAGGCAATTCGTAGGGGACCTGTTGTCATTTCTTATTCAAAAATTGGCACTTTTTAGTTGTCTATTCGAATTCAAATCCACTACCTTCGTCACTATCCACTCAGTGCAATTCCCACGGTTAAATTATACGGCGAGACGCAGAAGCTCAGAACGATTTGATTATTGAAGAATCGGTTCCTGAAGCACATAACGAGCGACCAAACTTGCATGAATGATGAATTGTTCTTTTCCGTTTTTCCGGTCTTTTTTCCGTGTAAAAGGGATACCCCCATTTCTTTGGTGCCGACAAACAATTTAAAAAGAAGAAATTGTCCCTAATCCTGGGATTTCCTGGAAATTCGAAATAAATATCGTCAGGATCGACCAGACCAGACCCACTTGCCCAGTAAAGCAGCATTACGAGAGCGTGTGGCGGCATCCCTTTTGTGAGGAAATAATGCCTTTTATGTACAACCGGGAGATAAAGCAGTCCTTATCAATTTCAAAATCTTATGGTAAGCCTGCCTATCACTCCCTAGGGAAAGTCACCAGCTTTATTCCCTCATCTTTCGGGAGTAAAGGTCATTGTTGCCAACTATGAAAGACAAGAAATACTGATTTTATGGGGTGATTTACTTGAATGACGTTGGCTACTCTGTACTCTGCTCCCCTGGTTTTTTTCATTTGTGCTGTCGTGAACGCCGGCACCGCGGCACGCCATAAATTCGAGCGGTGACCTTCTCGCTCTGAAGAGTCACGGAGGTTGGAAGTCTAGCGTGCAGCGTTGCCGAAGGGCAGTGTGGATTTACGGGGTGGGTTTTGGGGGCTCAAACCCCCCTATAGCGTCTGCTATGCCACCACGGAACCGTTAAAGGGAGAGCCGTACAGATGACCCCCCCCCCCCCATCGACAGTCCTTCTATTTAATCCTCGTTCACAAGGCATCAGCCAGTAGTGAATCGATGATGATGATGAGGCCACCGAAAAGCTTTGTAAGATGAAACACATGGATTTTTAGGGTTTAGTGTGTTGATTATGATTGGCATTGTTTATGAATAAACGCTCATTTGTTGTGCGTTGTTGTAGTGGATATTTGAAGACAACTTTGCCTACAAAACAGAGAAAATATGCTAACTTCAAGTTTCTATAATGTTTAGAATTTAGAAGACTTTCTAATGTGCTAGTCTTGGGGCAAGTACGCGGGGAAAAGCGATAAAACTCGCGGCTGAAATAGCGAAAAAGCGCTGACTCACAGTATAAACGAATTAAATCACTAATTTGGGGCTGAAAATGAAAAAAAAAAACACTAAAATGCGTCGATAATTGAGAGAAAGCTGCAGTCCATCGCTCAGCAGGCTCGACTATCATTTTTTGAAAGCGTCAATTCGTGATTTCTCGAAGCAACAACGGAACTGAAATTGAGAAAAATCGCTAATTCACTTGGATAAAAATGAAAAAATCGCTGATTCACAGCTAAAAATGATAAAACCACCTAATTCGCGGCTAAATTCCCGCCTAAAATTAAAGTAAACCGCTTATTCGCAACTAAAATGGAATACGCCAATTCACGAATCAATTTTAGAAAATCCGCTAATACACGGCTGAAATTGAGAAAACGCGGTTATTTGCGGGTGAATAATTGATAAATAATTCTCGACATCGCGTCAAAAATTAAGAAAAACAATAATTCAATGGCACATTGTCATGAAAAACCCGCTTATTTACGGCTTAATCTGAGACAAATCGCTATAATTCCTGCACAAATAAAAATAAATAAAAACAATGCTTCCGTAGCTCGGAAGCAAAATTACAATAAAAATGATTTAATCTTTAACGCATGTCTAATTTTGGCAAAAAGCGGCAAAAGCGCTTACCAACAGCTAAAACGGATAAATATGCTAATTCGCGAATCAATTTGAGAAAATGCGCTAATTTAAAGCTAAGATTGAGGAATGCGGTGATTAGCGGCTAAAATTAAAAAATAATCCAACGCTAGAATTTGGAAAATAATTCGCGGCTAAAATAGCGCTCACAGCGCTCACGGCAAAAATGTTTTTATAAAGCGCTATGTGAAGCTAAAGTTGAAAAACGCTAATTCACAGATATATTTGGAAATCCCGCTTGTTAACGGCTAAAACTGTTAAGGTCGCTACAGACTACTCGAACGTGACGTGGGAAGACGCTGTCCCACGTGTGCGACACAAAATTCCAGACAAGGCTTTTGTTTGTGATCACATTGCTCTGATGTGACGTGGGAATGCGTGAGATGATGCGTGTCCGAGCAATGTGAACGTTAACATACAATAGCATATGTTGGACTTTTGTATCAAACGTGTGACAGCGTGTTCCCACGTCACGCCCGAATAGTCTGAATTGACCTTTAACAACCGCTAATTCCCGGATAAAATTGAGAAAATGCGTTAATTAGCGGCTAATATTGCAAAAAGCGCTCATTTGGAGCTAAATGGAGAAAAACGCCAATTCACGAATTTTTCGTGGAAATTCCTGTGGTGATTCAGGGGTGAAATTCAGGAATAATTCTCAGCAAAAATTAAAAAAAACAAAAGACGCTAATAATTCGCGGGGAGAATGGTTATAAAAAAGCTAATCCGCATGACTAACCATAAGGAGTGAAGAAAACCGCTAAAATTGTGGGTATAAAAAGCGCTTATTCACTGCTAAAACGGAGAAAAACTATAGATCGCGGGTAAATTTGAAAAAAAATCGCTAATTCGCGGCTAAGAATGAGGAAACACCAATGGGGAACTTGCACATTTTTCAAAAGTTGGTGTTTCTTAAAGAGGGCTCTTCCACAAGCCTATTCCTCACATTAAACTTTGAAATCAATCAAGGATGCTTTTTTAGCGAATTTTTAAAAATTTTGAGTGGGGGTTCGATTACATCAAAACTTATTTAATGAAATCGATGATGTGGGGAAGACGCGTTTACTGGAGGGCAATTTTTCACGTTATTTCTAAACAAACAATTTTAGAGTTCCCTCAAATGCTTCACAAGTTAAGGGTTTACGTCATTTCCCCTTGCAACATCCACCCTCTCCTGAATAACACTGAACTTTTTAAAACAAATCTTAAAACGCACCAATCGGGTTGCAACTTCCGTTGTTATCCTTCAGTTCACGGGTCAAATTACCGGTATGCTTTTCTTCCCAATCTGAGTTTCATGCAAGTTCCCCATTTACGGTTCCTATAGAGGCACGTTTGCAGCTGAAATTGAGATAAAAAGAGAGAGATATGTGGTAGAACCCCGCCCAAGATGAAATCCTAGATCCTCCACAACCGAAGGGTACGTTGAAAACTCCATGAAAAGTAAAGAAGAAACGTCAAGAAGAATTCTAGGGATCGACGACTTACCGGGGCCCATCAGCACAAAGTACACTACCCGAAGAAGAACGCTAACTTTACGTCACCCCGAAAGAAGTAAATTACTACTTCAAATCGCAACAACTGCCGAATTAACATAAAAATATACTAAGTGTGGGTTTATCAATCACTGGATATCTCATGGAATAAGAATCCCTCGAATAACATTACATTAATGTTTGCAAAAAGGCCCATAGCAACCAAACTTACCCCAACTTTATCTCAGGAATAAGTGCATTGATAAACGCACCGTAAAAAGAATTACTTTGACCCGTTTACATGGTTTAATCAACTTTTATATAAACACGTTTATGTAAACATGGATTGCTCACGACGAGACCAAAGTGTTCAGTTCTATGGTTCATGGGGTGCCCCAGGGATCGATTCTTGGGCCGATTCTCTTTTAGATTTTTATGAATGATTTTCCAATGGCTTCTCCAGCTCATTGCATTTTATTAGCCGATGATACGACCTTCCTTGTTGCGAGTCCGATGTTTCCCAAAAAGTAGATTCCACGGTGACTGAGGCGGAAACCTGGCTCTTGGCAAACTGTGTGGTGCTTAATAGGGCCAAGACAAATCAGCTGTCTTTTAGTCTGCGTTCGGATGATGGACGTGACACTGCTTACGTGAAGTTTCTGGAGATCTGGATCGATGATTGCCTGACTTAGGCAAAGCATATTGTGATTTTTTTGGCAGGGGTTTTTTTTGTTGAGGTCACTCAGAGGTTCGGTTTCTTTATCGGTTTTAAGGGCGTGCTATTTCTCGCTATTTCACTCCGTAGCTACGTACGGTTTGATTGGTAGGAGTCACAGGTCTAGCGCAAAAAGAGTTTTTGGACTCCAAAGGAAGGCTGTAACGGTAATAGGCAGTTTCGTCATTTCAATGACCATAGTTAAAGTCTGTCCACTTAGTGATGGACTCTCGAACGTGTTGCTTCATTTCGATAGTTCGTTTTGTTCACTCCCACCAAAAATATTTATGGTGGATTTCACCACCGATAGTTAGAGTTTGAGTTACGTTAACTCAGAATTAACTGAAAAAAGGCGTCACTATTTATGTAAACAATGTTAGAGTTAGGTGACTCCAACCTAACTCCCGGTGGTGAAATTGGTCCTTAATGAAATTCACAACTGATCAACAAGAAACTTTTTCTAGGGGCACTATCGTTACGTATAGACGCTACACAGTGATCATTTGCTCTAAAATCATTCCCATTGCTTTATTTTTAGTAGAAGGGTAAAGGGGAAGCTCATTTCACTAAATTCGGGGGCGGGCGAGAGTCCATCACTAAGTGGACAGACTTTAGTAATCCATTTTTAGCATGAACTGAAACACTAGGGAATCATATGGGCTGATTCTTTGGCCATGAAATTGAAAATGAAGCCATCAAAACCTTTGTTTTCCGCCTTTTAAATCTACCATTAGTTGACAGCCATCTCAGGCTCTGTGACGACGAAGCCCTCTGAAACTGACTTCCTTAAAAAAAAACTATATTTTATTGTGTTTTTGTGTCATTTTATTGTCATAAAAGTCATGATCATGACTGAAATGGGTGGGTGGGGGTGTTCGCGAAGAAGGATGTGAAAACCTATTTTCACTCTTCTGCCTTGTGCTAGCTACGCCCATGCTAGACAAAGATCCGATGTCTAGTCAATGGATCAAACGTCCAACGGTATCACTGTATGTCATAAAATATAGGTCCTGAAGTTTTCTAGATATTTCGTCAAAGCTACAAGAAAAGAAGTGTCTAAATTAACTTATATTTCAATTTACTTCTTTGGAAAAAGAAGGAGAGGACAAATTTAACAAAAGACGATGTGACATACCTCAAAGCGGGGGGGAAGGGAGTGATTTGTGTGCCTGGTGCGAAGTGGAAGAGTGACAAAATGAGGCCAAGTTTGAATTGTACTCCCAGAGGCCTCCTACCGTGCTTTAAAATCCGCGTTTAGTTTTTCAAAAGGGCGGCAAAACTTCTGAAGGGACCTCTAAAGGGAAACTCGGTTCACTCAGCATTTCAGTACACAAATCTCTCCCTATTGGTACCCACCATCTACTATACAAACGTTCTTCAAAGGAAGAAAAGGTCATAGTTTTGGTCTCCTGTGCCCGAAGTAAAAAGGCGGCTAATTCTTCTTCAAAACATGTCTTTCGCTCACCTTATACGTTGTAAATCAAAAAGGAGGTAAGTTTGAAGCATTGTCGGGAAGTCTCAGAAGCCGCCCTTTGCTCTTCGGCAAACGCTTTTCTCTCGAACACATAGCTATCATCTCATGTCAGGGGTAAATAAAGGCTTCTCAAAATTGAAAATTGGGGGCTCTCCTTTTTTTTTTTTTTTTTTTTAAGGAAAAAGCATTGTCCTTTCCCTACCTTTTGAATTGGCGACACGGATCGAAAACTTGTTTCTCTTTGGTCAAACATCAACATCATTTTTCACGTATCTCTCCAAACAAATGTCAGTGGGCAGGCACATGCAATTCAGCTATCGACAGTTCTGTGTAATCTGTTGAGGAGATTGGCAAAGAGGTGGGGTGGAGGGGTAGCCCTTTACGTGACGACAAAGGAATACATAAATCCCGAAAGGACTGGGGGATAGTATCTCTCTGGCACATCAATAGGAATGAATGATCAAGCGTCCCCTTCTGTGTACGCGATTGAGAAATTTATAATTTATCTGTCGGGCTATTTTCTTTTTCTTTCTGGATTTATTCGCTTTGTAACGCTTTGTTGACGACAATGCAAAAACTGTTGAGAATGGAAGCTACTGATTTTTTTTTTGTCGATAGAACCAATAAAATCATAAATATTTACAATCACGTTTTATAAGCGTATTCGACAGTCCATCATCCCTGTTAGGAAGATAAGGACAAGAGGGCACCACCGGTAGCACAAAAAGTTTTCAGAGAAGCCTTCTCGACCACCTATCAACCACTTACATACGCGTTTAAAGAAAAACAAAGGACGGATGTCATTCCTTTTATTTTTTTGTTTCCGGTGACAAGAGGGACAGCCCTTTCGGACTGATTTAAGAAGGCGGCACCCTTTTCCAAACCCCACCCCTCACAACCCGAGGCATTTATATCAAGGAGATTCCTCCGGTCCGGTGTTTCTTTGTATAGGCCCATGATGTTGAGAACGGTAGAAAGAAGCAGTTTTTAAAAGGATCAGGATGGAAAGATTTGACGTGAGCTTCCACCCCTCTCCGCACACTCATGGCCGCCAGCACGCAGACCTGTCTGTGAGGAAAGGGAATTGAATTTCATTTCCTCTCGCTTGTCAGCATCGTCGGTGAAAAGGTGACGAGCAAGAGGCTCTCTCGACGGTGATGGCGGTGTTGGGGATGGCGGGGTAGATGGTATCCTTCACGGGACTTGATGGATGTACCAGCAGTAAATGAATTATGACCGTATATAAAGTTACGGTGCAATTTTCATTCCCAAGGACAGCGTGGAAAAAGAGCATGAAGGGAAAAGTAGAATAATGAATGAGTAAGGAATTGGGGGGGAGGGAGGGGAGGCAGAGATGATGTATGTGTTAATTGGGAAGAATATCGATTCCCCACGGCATACTATACATTCATGTAATATTCATTCACTCTAATGAATAATGAAAATGTTTCGTTTTGTTTCTGAATACAGACAACTGCGAGAAACAGAGGCCTAGGAGTGGGCAGAAGATCTCAGACATACGATTGCACATTGCCGGTTTATAACCAAAGATTAGCAAGTATATAAGATGAAGCATGAGCGGTGACCGCCCAGTAAGAGAATTGGTTGTTCATCACCATCAATTCCGTTGATTCAACGTTCAAATAACGTTGGGCGACTGTCGTTGTAGCCTTCTATTCCGGATTTTCCAAAAACTGACAATTTTTTCGCACCAGAAAGTGATGCGTCGGCGCTAAACTTGAAATGTTGGTCCTCTAAAAGGAAAATTATGTGATTAAGCCTCTAAAAATCGACCCTTCCATCGCCAAATTAGAGCCCTCAACAAAGGCGATCTTTAGGAAAGGGCAGCTTCACTGGAAGATCAACGGATGCGAGGGGCGAAATGTCCTTGCATTTCCCCTCCCGACGCCCACCAAGTCTGACTTCAAAGTTCGGTACATGCCCAAAGTTTTACCACCCCGGCCACCAAGACACAGAAAAATTAGGTTTCCAGTGAGCTGGAGTGTAAGGGGTGGTACAGACTCATGGAATGGGATATTTACAGAGCCAAAAATCAGTTTTTCAGTGGTTATCTGTGGAACGGATAATTTTAAAGAGATAACCCCGCGAAATTGGGGTTTCAAAAAGCCAGTACACACGAAATTGTGTTTTTAATTAGCCATGCCCACGAAAAATGGTTTTTTGATGAGCGAAACTCGCCTAATTTCCTTTTTAATGAGACAATGAGGAGGGGCCACGAAATTGGATTTTCAGCAACTAAAATACGCAATAGTATATTGTATACCTAGGAGCTAAAGTGCGTCTTTTTGAGAAGAGAGGAGAGATGGCCAGACGAGGCGATCCTCGAGGCTTGAAAAAACACTTTAGCTTCGTTGTGTACACACTAATTTTTATTATTACAACAATACACGTAATAATCAATTTTTAAGCGATCACAAGCTCTTGGTGTGCGTTCTGTGGAGTCCATGTAGTGATGAACAAGACCAGGTCTCGCAAGAATGGTCTTGGTCTTGCATGCCCCCTTTAAGAAACACCAACTTTTGAAAAATGTGCAAGTTCCCCATTGGTGTTTCCTCATTCTTAGCCGCGAATTTTTTTCAAATTTACCGGCGATCTATAGTTTTTCTCCGTTTTAGCAGCGAATAAGCGCTTCTTATACCCACAATTTTAGCGGTTTTCTTCACTCCTTATGGTTAGTCATGCGGATTAGCTTTTTTATAACCATTCTCCCCGCGAATTATTAGCGTCTTTTGTTTTTGTTTTTTTTTTAATTTTTGCTGAGAATTATTCCTGAATTTCACCCCTGAATTTCCACGAAAAAAGCGTGAATTGGCGTTTTTCTCCATTTAGCTCCAAATGAGCGCTTTTTGTAATATTAGCCGCGAATTAACGCATTTTCTCAATTTTATCCGGGAATTAGCGGTTGTTAAAGGTCAATTCAGACTATTCGGGCGTGACGTGGGAACACGCTGTCACACGTTTGTTACAAAAGTCCAACAAATGCTATTGTATGTTAACGTTCACATTGCTCGGACACGCATCATCTCACGCATTCCCACGTCACATCAGAGCAATGTGATCACAAACAAAAGCCTTGTCTGGAATTTTGTGTCGCACACGTGGGACAGCGTCTTCCCACGTCACGTTCGAGTAGTCTGTGGCGATCTTAGCCGTTAACAAGCGGGATTTCCAAATATATCTGTGAATTAGCGTTTTTCAACTTTAGCTTCACATAGCGCTTTTTAAAAACATTTTTGCCGTGAGTGCTGTGAGCGCTATATTTCATTTTAGCCGCGAATTATTTTCCAAATTCTAGCGTTGGATTATTTTTTAATTTTAGCCGCTAATCACCGCATTCCTCAATCTTAGCTTCTCCCCAGCGTCTTCCCACGTCACGTTCGAGTAGTCTGTAGCGACCTTAGCCGTTAACAAGCGGGATTTCCAAATATATCTATGTGAATTAGCGTTTTTTTACCCAGTGAATCCCATGAATTCCGCGTTCTAGCGAGCCAGAATCACGAACATATGAAAACGGAGAATACGGATAGGTCCCGGGCAGACGATAAGGATGCGGTTATATTACCTTTCCTGGTTGCCCCAAATAAATCAGTACTGAGAGATTTATTTATATTTACTTAATTTTATCGTTCTGAAAGTTATTCTATGCTTTATGATGTGAAATTTAGGATTATTGCAACTTTGATCCTCAGATGGTTATAGTTTCTTCCGGTTTTCAGTGACTGAGGCAGAACAGAATGTGTATTCCCCAGCATCCCCACATCGCTCGGCCAAGAAGTCTTGTTCCTATGTCACTTGAAAAATGAATGTTGACTAGAGAATTATCAAAATGTGTTCATTTTATTCCATAACACACACTTGGCGTTTATTCGGCCGATCCAAAAAGAACGATATGCCGGTGAACTGCGCGATTGTTGGGTGCTACTCGAGGGCTGCCAGGGACCGTGTGACCTTTGGAAATGAATTATTGCTCCACTCCGGAATTTTATGTAAATGGAAAACGCAATTAATCTCGTGCTGTTTACCAAATTCAAAAGGCAATTTCACGGTGTTGGCTCATTTTAAAGAGCTATTTCACGCGTCTGACCAGGACTGCCAAAAATGTATAATTTTGGGGGCTGCGGCCCGTTCAATTCCAATCGGGGTCGGACGCGGTCTTAAAATGGCAATCCCGCCCCCCCACCAGTCTATCAAATCATATGTGGCCTCCAAGAATCAACCAATCATGTTCGAGAAAACTTGGATGGCAAACAAAAGGTGCCCGTTCCCGATTTAGTGAAATTAGTTCACCAACTAAACAACAAACAAAAACTGCCGATTTGGGCTACTCGAAAACTATACTTTGAAAGCGCTCGATTTCGTCTGAATTTACAATTAAGACCTTTAAAAACGATTTGCCACAAATCCGGACAGGTAAAATCGCTGTCTCCACCTCTCCCCCTGTCACCACCATTCATCACAAGAGAATTTACAGGGGTAAAAGAGGAGGGCGGAATACTTTTTCACCCATGGGAGGGGTGGCTTACATGCGATCACAAACTTCTTAGAAATCTTCGTTCGTCATATTATACTTCGAGGACAAAATTTAGGGTTGAGCTTACAGAGACAGTCCTATTTTAAAGACCATACTGAGGGGTGGGACAAGCGGCTTAAGAGGAGGGCCAATAAAACACGAAATGTCAAAACTATTTTAGAGCACTTGGAAACTGAAAAGAAAACGTCTCAGACTTGTCGTTTTGACATCATGATTTAGTTTATAGGTAAGGCTAATTCTACCCATTTTGAGAATGAATTGATAACAACCGTATAATGTAATACGGTGTTTCAATCACTAATCACGTTAATAAATCCACTTTATATAAACTCTTCTCTAATGAGCTTAAAAGACCAGTTAATGTACACTTCCACGGCTACAACATCGGTAAAGTTACTTTTAAGCCCACGCTTACTTGTGAGTGCTTACAGGGTAACATGATACATGTTTCCTAGATGGTATCACTGAACGAAAACCTGGTTTTAAACGAGTAGAGTTAAAGTCATGAGAGCGGAGGCGAGGGTTCTTCGTGCGATGTAAATCAATTGCGGAACAGGCAGCAAAACATTCGTAACGTGATATCTATCACTTTTAAACTGTGAGTGGGGTTGTAGAAGAAGGGTGGGGGGAAGTGTGGTCGATGGGTCGACGGGAAAAAGGGATAGCAGCGGTGAATAGCTCCAGGCTGTGCTGGTTGCCTACACACACCACCTCACCGCTTTTCCACGCTGGGCCCACACCGGAATCCCCCCCCCCCCCTCTGTAACTCATACCGTTTCCGTGCAACACTTCCCTTAGATTAATGGAATATCTATTCCGGACTGAAGTCTAGAATGAAGGAATAGTCGAAAAGGGGGAGGAACTAATGAATGGCTTGTCACTTTTACCCTGTGCCACTGATAACTGATGATGGTTTAATTCATTACTCAGACGACGAGTGAGAGGGATAAAGACAGTCGGGTGGGAAGGGTTTTCGTTCGTTAACTCCTCTGCGACTGTTTCCTTTTCAGGCAAAAACGAATAGATCACTTTTGAACAAAATAATCATTCAATTTTTCTTGACTGGATGTATAATTAATCTATATCAATAAAAGATTTATGGAAACAAAGCCAGAGATAAGAGAAATCGAGGAAACAGAGAGAAATGTCACTTCGGTGATTATTGTGCGACGCGTTTAACTTGAGAATTCATCATCCATCAAACAACTTCGTCGAAAGTGCTGAAAGCCGTGGCGTGGCAAGACGTCTCTCTCTTGGCAAACACCCCCCCCCCCTGTGTCGGAGCGCGACGTTGAATCTCAAAGAGGCCGTCTTGGCAGTGTTCAAGGAACGCGGTATATATACGTGTTTGAAATCTTGAAGGTTTTTTTAATGAATGTACTTCTTCGGTTTTTGTAAGGAGGGAATGTCTCAGTGTCGGGTCGTTTTGCTTTTTCTGATTTACCACTTTTTTACAACACATTTTTCATTCATAAACAACCAGCATTATAGTCGTTCTACCTTTATAACGGTTCCTATAAACATTTGGCTACTTGAGGGCAATAAATCCTCAGACATTAACCGACCACAACACAAGCCTGTCGTTAGAATGCAAAATTGTAAATTTAACCAGGCAATCTTGACTGTTTTGGATGATCTAGTGCCTTATTGCTATTTTCTTACCACAGTTTTCAACTTCGAAATTGACAGAGCCTAGGGCGAAAACCGCCTCTGTGTTATGCAGGAAAAAATTGAGCATCCAGGTCAAAATTGTCAGTACCTGGGGCACATTGACGTAAGACGAAATTAACAGTTTAAAGTACGAAAATCACAGTTTTGAATGTCGCAATTGACAGTTTCTAGGGTGAAATTAGCCGATTCGAGGACAAAATTTACAGTTTACGGATGAAATTAGGAGTTTTAGGTCGACATTGACAGTTTTGAACAATGAAATTGACAGTTTCTAGCACTCGTCTGGTTCCTGTGAAGGGGCTTAGAAACCCTTAGTTTCCGAATCCGTTGACAGTTCTAGGACGAAATTGGCAGATTCGACGATGAAATTGACAGTTTATGGGACGAAATTGACAGTTTTATAATGATATCGATAGTTTCGACGACGAAATTAGCAATTTTGAATGTCATAATTGACCTTCATTGGACGAAATTGACAGTATTATGAACGAAATTAACACGTTTATAGGACAGTGTTAGGTCGACATTGATAGTTTCAGCTGATGGAAATTTACAGTTCCCAGGATGAAATCGACAGTTTCTGGGACAATATTGACAGTTGTTTAGAACAAATTCGACAGTTTCTGGGACAATATTGACAGTTGTTTAGAACAAATTCGACAGTTTATGGTGTGAAATTGACAGTTTCCGGGCAGAAATTGACTGTTACTCGCAGGACAGAATTGTTGTGAGTTTTTAGTACTCGACTGCTTACTGTCGACTGTGAAGCGGCTCAAAACTCTCATGTTTTGTTTCATTGTCTGCTGCTGAATCTCGTAATCATTTTTTGTGACATTTTGTTATTCAGGAGGAAATTGACAGATTCCAAGTCAAAACTACCAGTTTCTTGGGCGAAATTGAGAGTTTTTTAAAGATGAAATTAGCAGTTTTTAAGGACGAGATGAACAGTTCGAGTTAAATTGACAGTTGCAAAAGAGGGGGGCGGGAGGAAAAATTCTTAGTTTGAAACCCGAATTCTTTCCAATGACTGAGTTTACAATTTTTAAGTGCGTGAGTAGTCATTTTTGTGATCGTAAGGGACCATTTTTGGAATGCGAATGGTCGTTTTCAAGGCTCTAATCGGTCAGCGCAGTCGTTGTGGGGGGAGCATGAATTGTCAGTTCGGCCAGCAGCCCCTTTTAGGCCTGATTGGTCAGTTCTACCACTTTCAACGGACGAATCATCCCTGACACTTTCCAAAGAGTGTGGGTTTGACCATTTGAGATTAGGTCTATTTGGCCATTTGTTGAGCGCGAATGCATGGTTTTGGCCTTTTTCAGGGCAAAAATCGTCCGTTCAGACGTTTTCATGGTGCAAATCGTCAGTTTAGCTAATTTTAAGCACATTATACAGTCATTTTTGCGATTTGTTTTGGTGCGAATAACCAGCTCAGCTTTTATAACAGTTTTACCAATTTTTGTGAGAAAATAGCTAGATTCACATTTTTTTTCAGATTGGAATAGTCCGCCAAGCTATTCCTAGGGCCGAACGCAGTCGGTTTGCCAGGTCGTTGAGTTGTCACTTTACTTATTTTAGAAGCGTGAATCGTCAGTTTAGCCATTTTCAAGGTGTGAGCATCATTTTGAGCATTTCCAAAGCGTGTATCGTCATTTAAGCAATTTTTAGGGCGTGATAATAGGCCGTTCGCCGGACCAATCGTCAGTATATGAAGTCGCAATTTTAGGGTGCGAACGGTTATTTTAGCACGAGTCGTCAGATTCACAATTTTTTGGTTCAGTTCAATGAACAGTTTTGCTATTTTAAAAGTGCGGGTCATCAGGTTTGCATTTTTCGAGCGTTTATTGCCCAGGTTGGCAATTTTCAGAGCACTAATTGTCAATTTAGCCATTTTGAAGAAGCGAATCGTCAGCTTGACTGTTAAGGAACGTTAGCTCGTTAGCTGTTTTTAGAAGCGAAGATAGTCTATGAAAACCTACGAGCGATCATTTTTTTGAGCGTAGATCAGTCAGTTTAACCACTTTGAAGTGGTGAATCGTCCCTGGCACTTTGCAAAGGGCGAGAATGACCAGTTTGACCATTTTTAGACGGAAACACTGTGAAGATTGAAATTTGTAGGGCGTTTGGGAGGTTTGGTTATTTTATTAGGTTATGAATTGCGTCAGTTTAGCCATTTTCAATGGTGTGCAAAATGGCCTATTTGCCCACTTCCCACCGATATAAACATCCCGAGAGGTGGTTGGGTCCTTTTTCCAGAATTCTGCTATACACCTCATTGACATCGTTTCGGCGCGGCCACTGCCCTGAATAAGCGCTTTTCTCAATATTAGCCGTGAATTACCAGTTTACTCAATTTTTATAGCCATAAATAATTAGTGTTTTTTTTTTCAAACTTTTAACAGCGCCTTTGCCCCCAAAAATGGTGCACTTCAGCTCATCTTCTCAATTATAGCCCCTGTTCAGAAGTTCCAAAAAGTTTGCATATAACTAAATATCTTTAAGCCGGTGGGTTGGTCTCAAAATCGCCCATTTCCCACTATACGCTACACAAATTTCAGATACGAAAATTATCACTTTCTGCAAGGCAGGAGGCGTTAATATTGAATGTAGCAAGTAAAACAGTAGTAAGTGAGTATAATGTAAATAAATTGAGCTTTATTAAGGGTCATGCGCACGTAAGGGCGGTGAGATTTAACGCAATTATTTATACCTATACGTATAGAATTACTCAACAACTATTATACTACCTCGACTAAGCTCAATAATAATGAACTCCATCAATCTATTCTCCTCTTATAAACGAGTCTTGTTTGATTTTAAAAACCGTGTACCCATACCCGTTCCGGAGAAATTCCATTTCAATGCCTATTTTCATGTACCAACACAAAAAATTCCTGGCATTCTTCTTGCTGACTGGAATCACTTATGAGGTAAAAAGAAATCACGCTCTTCCAAGATAAATAAGGCGTGCAATGCACATTTGATGAGGTATTTCAAGGATTTATTCATTTCCTTATATCATTTCAAAGAATCCTATTCCACCCCTTCATTAGGCTATACCTCCCTTGTTTCATTGAAATCAGCCGGTTTATGCCATAAGGTTTTACAAAAGGAGCAGAAAAGATGGACGAGTGAGTTGCTTTCGATTAGAAAATACAGTTTAAGGATAAGAAGGTGCGTGCGGGGGTCGATTCAGGTTTCAAAAGGGGACAAAGGCTGGTCGGGATGTGTGATGGGAGGGAGGGGGAGATAAGATTGATGATTTAATTGCTATCGATAACGGGGCAGTGAAAACGTACGTGGTCGTTCATGGAATCTTAACTGGCTTTAAAAGGCTTTGCAACCTGTTATTTGAGGCCCCTTTGGAGACAGACTTTGCGGGGCAGGCGGAGAAGATGTGTGGGACTTATCGGATGGTTAATGATGGAGTAATGGCGAGAGGAGTTGAAATTAGCGATGAAAGACAGAAACAGAGATAATACTTTGAGATTGACTGCATTCTAAAATATTAAATTAAGCTCGCTGTATAATTACAACAAAGCAAACAATAGGGTTCGAAAAATTGATCAACTCTTGTGATATCTCTTTCCTCGTATTCATAAATTGGAAGCATGATTATCATGAAATTAATTCAATAGCGCATCGCCTTGCTTGAAGTATTTTTATACTTCCTTTTACAATGCCGGTGAATAAAGAAGAAAACCAGCTGCCCAACTATACATTATGTTCACTCGGATGAAAACAATTTAGGCCCATCTATTAGTAGCGAACTTCTGACCCCCCCCGTCAGAAATTATTATTAACGCGTCGACGGTTACAAAAATGTGCTACACTGTCGTGATGACGCCGCGGAATAAGATTCCTAACCACCACTGGCTGACTGGCATGCATTAAGGACACCTTTTAAGGGGCAGGACAAGCGTGTGATGGTGTTTTTATTTCTTTATTTTTGTATTTTATTCAGGGTTTCTTGTCTCATTGTGAACCTCTAGAGCACCCAATTAACACCCCACCACCCAAACCACTATTGCACCCAAATAAGACATAAGGAAATAGTTTACAGTTTATTGACCCAATAATCTGGTTTTCGGCCTAAACTGACAAGCACAGTGAGTTACTAAGGGTGGATTTCACCACTTCGGCTTAAGGTTCGCCTTAACATTAAGTTGGACTTAAGAGAAAATGTGAATTGAACTTTATGTAAACAAGGTTCGGCTTTAAGCTGAACCTTAAGACGAGGTGATGAAATCCACCATAAGGGTCGCAGAGTCAAGTTTACGCCCAAACATTCAGTTTCCGCGGGCTCGGGTGGGTACAGCATTGACCGGACCGCAAGGGGGGAAAGGCGAAGGCCTTTGCTATTCAAATGTCTACCGCCAACATTGCAATTCTAGTGTAATTAATCATGGCCTGCTGAAAAGTTATGCGTTCTTGAACCGAAAAACCAAATTACGGGACCAATTTGACACTGTCTACACATCCCTGCCCCAAAGTTTGTCACTGGCCTTGTACGTTATAGCCCCGAAGGAGTTTTATTTCAGTGGTGGAGCATTGAAGGTGGATAATTAGCATTTTTCTCGTTTTTAGTCCCGAATTAGCGCTTCTTCTCAATTTCAGCTTTAAATGAGCATCAGTCTTGTTCTCATGAAGGTAGAATGAAGGTAGAAATGAATTAGCACTTTAATTCTCATTTTTATACTCGAGTTAGCGCTTTTTCTAAATGTATGAAGCTGCCCCAAAAAATCGCGAATTGGCGTTCTCTGGATTTCAGCTTCAAATTATTGGGTTCTGTTAGTGTGAAATCCGTGATATATTTTGGACTCGGTGAGTGCTTAAAGAACGGAACGGAATTGCTTTTGTGAATTAAGCAACCCTATGAAATTGGATTTTTAACGGGTCGCCCCCCCCCCCAATTTTTTTTTTTTATGGTTTCCATCCTGTGAAATTGACTTTTTGTGAGTGTATAAAACCCGTTAAATTGGGTTATATTTGCAATAATCCATAAAACTTTGATTTTGAAAGGTCCAACTTCACGAAGTTGATGTCATAATTGAGCTTAGATGACCCTATCTACGGACATTTAGGGGATTAATCCCCTCCTCACCATACCAACCTAGTCACAACTGTGAATTCGAGGGAGTGGGGAGGCTGAAAATAAAGAAATTAATCTTTAAATTTCGGAATTTGTTCAAAATCCTTTTCTTGGCTGTTGCTTCGACGTTTTCCTGGAGACGATGGGAGCTAAACCTCCCATTATCGTCTCTACTCACAAATATATCCAAGAAAGGTAGTCCTCCCATCGTTTCTACTTCCACTTCAAACTTAATATTCTCATGAGCGCTATTAAACTCCTCCAATACAGCGGAGACATCATCCTTATGTACGCAAAGTATCGTATCATCTACGTATTTTTTTTATAAATTAAAGCAACAGTTGAAATAAAAGAGTGATGTAAATTGAAACGCTCGATAATTAAAATTAGTATATGATCGTATTTATTGTTAATTACCAATTTAGGTTTACTATTAAAAGGTCTTTAAGATCATTGCAATAAAAAAAATGTTTACTAACACATTCAGAATGAAGGTTATCTCCTTTTTCTCTTTTGGGGTCTCGGTGGAGGTCCTAACAGCTCCAAGTCGTCAGCTTCACCTCTATCAATTCCTGACTGCCAGCCAAAAGCCTCATCTTCATCTTCTTCATTGGCATCCCAGATCACACAAGGAGCGTTCTCACATGCGGGTCTGGATCTGGTGGTAGCAACGGAGCAGGTGATATTTGGCAGCGTCGTGAGTTGGTGGAAGCTTTACTAAGTTGAATTTTTTGCCTATGACGGTTTTTGAGAACAAGTGGAATCGCAATTGATCCAAACTTGTCTCGTCATCTCCACCATACAAGAAGAATTTGCTCTCCAGCATTGACAATGCTTAAATTTGACGCCGACGCGTCTTTGAAAACATTCGCGTGTTTGTGCAAAGTCTGCAATCTGTGTCATAACTTCCAGCCCGCGGGCCTTCTTCCAGCAATTAACCATGTAAACCCTGGAGAGTAATTTTATGGGAACAATTTTGAGTTAGATTATTCTTGAACTTCAAAGTTGATCACACGCATGCGGTTCGCTGATTGGGTGGAACATGCCTTAAAAACGACAAATGGTCGTCGTTGGTAGCTGTAACATTGAATTAATAGCCGTTTAGTAGTAATAGCCGTTTTTATATCATAAAATTCTGAATTTTTCCAGAAAAGTTGAAACTCAGAAGCCCTTCAACTTTTTACCTGATTTTATGACAAACAACCAGTAGAGAAAAAAGTTGTAGCAAATTATGCCGACTAAGGTGTTGATTCTTGGAAGTTTTCCAACAGCACCAACAGGTGAAAGGTTATGAAGGAAAATGAAGGAAAGGAGAAAAGTCGAAAAAATTTGCGGTTTTTCGAGTGTGGTGGTGCGAGCACCGGGAGGGGGAATTCGAAAACTTGGTTTACACTTGCCAGGACCCTCTTCTACGACATATCAAAAATTTAGAACTACTACACTTGACGCAAGGTAGACCCATTATTTCTACCTCTATTTCCTGGACTATTAGGGAAAAAAATGAAGTTGGCGTCTTAAGGGGGAGTTGTACATGTGTTTCCTCGACCCCCTCCAATCATACCTCCCGCGCCTACTCCGCGTTACAGAAATTACCACCGTATTTCTGCACCAATACTGGACATCAAGGGCTCATTTACATCTTCAGGAAATTCCGCACAACCGTACGACCTTGCTTTCCTAAATAAGTCGTCGAAAGGGTATGAATTTATTGTGGGTATTGAGTTATCAATTTAAGACGCAGATTAGCGGTTTTGCCCCACCCCCTCCCTTAGCCATGGATTTGTGCATTTTCTCAACTTTAGCAGCAAAGTATCGTTTTTATCCCTTGAGCGATGTTTCTTAACTATCCACGAGTTTTGGCAATATTAGCCGCAAAATAGGGGGACTTTTCACGAATTAGGATTTTTTTGGTTCACCATACGCAATGCATGAGCGATTTTTCTCAGTTTACTCGCAAATTAACGGTTTCTTTGCCTATTGCCATAAATTGGCGCTTTTTTTCAATTTCAGCCTGAAAAGTTGCCTTCAGATCCGCAAATTGGCGTATATTCAGTTTTTTGGCGCAAATTAGAATCTTTCTCAATTTCAACCACGAATTAGCACTTTTTTTAATTGTAGCGGCGACGCGTCGTAGCGTTTCAAACCTGTGAATTAGGCGAATTTTCTCAATTTCAGTCACAAATTGGCTTTTGGCGCAATTTTAGCTGTAAATTGGCGATTTTTTCCATTTTTAGCAGCAAATTAGCAATTTTCTCAATTTTTAGGCTTAAAATTAACCTTTCTCTTAATTTTGACCAGGCTGATTATTTTATTTTCTAAATACTACCCGCAAATTAGCGGTTTTTCACGTTTTACCACCGCATTAGCAAAACTATACATATAACTTTTATAGGTATACATTATTGCTTCTTTTCAGTTCTAGCCGTGAATTAGCGTGAATTTTTTAACATTTTACTATAGCCATGCAAGAATTTGCCATTTTTCTGAATTTTAGCCACAAAAATGCCTTCAGTAGGTGCTAATTTAAATTATAAATGTAATTTTTTTTTAAACCAAAAAATTTACATCTATCCATCCATTTCTGTCAAAAAATCATCATTGTTAAATTATAAATTTCACGACACTTAATTCGAGAATTAGTGATGTTTCTCAATTTTAGCAGCGAATTTTCGCTTTTTCTAAATTTTAGCAGCGTGGTAGTATTTCCAACCCGTGCATTACCTACCGAGTTTTGTAAATTTTTGCCATGAATTGACGTTTGACTCAATTTAAGCTTCAAATTAGCAATTTTTCCAATTTTATCTGAGAATTAGCATTTTTCCCCAATTTGAACTGAAATTTAACGTTTTTCTTAATTTTGGATGTGCTTATTGGTGATTTTTTTCAATTTTCGCCGCGAATTAGTGATTTTCTTCATTTTATATGCGCGAATTAACGTTTTTCCACAACTTTATATCTGCAAATCGCAAACTAGCGATTTTTCCCAATTTCAGCTGTGAAATAGCGTTTTGTGCTAATTTTGCGGCCATTCAGCATCCCATTCCTTTTTTCATACGCGAATGGGCGAATATACGCCATTTCAGCTGTGAATTTGCCATTTTTGTCCAATTTAACCTGAAAGCGTCTTTTATCTGTCAATATTATAGCGTTTTTTCTCAATTTTAACCGCGGGGTTTGCCCAAATACTACACTTTTGCGTTGATGCCCACAATTTATTCGAAGAATGGCCTCCATGTACCGCGAATCAGCGATTTTTTTCTTAATTTTAGTCTGGTAGTTGCATCGCGAGACCATGAATCAGCGATTTTTAGCAGCTATAGCCACGACAGATTTTTGTCTGATAGAGGGTCCGGGGCGAACCTTTCCCCCCCCCCCCCCGTACACTACTGCGTTGGGTCTGAAGTCCAAGGACAAAGCTGGACGTACTCGGACCTTTTCGGGCTGCTTTAAGTCCAGAAAATCTGCTAAACCTAACTTCAACGTGAAACGCTCATTTTTGGAGATTTTATGGGGCTCTTCGTTATGGTACTAGTCCTCCTTCGTTCATATACTTGTAGCTCTGGGAGGGGGGGGGAATCTATCCCCCCCGTACCTACGCCCCTGTTTTGGTCTTCCTCATTGTCCGTCCAATTACATTTTGTGCCAGCGGCATCCATTTTTCATCTAAAGTTGACAACAAAATTGACCCACGTAACGAACCTGTTACACCTTTGAGACGTGGATTATTACACGGAAAATGAACGTGTAAGGAACCCTTACGTCTGACAAGCGTAAAACGAGTTACACGAAATGCCTCGGCGACGTGTAAAGATATTAATAATATTAGCTGTTACACACAAATGAAGGGTAACTAATGACCATTTGGCACATTTTATGGAAGCTAATTAGTCGGGGGAGGCATACCTGTAGGTAACCTCACAGTTACTTCCACTTTCTTAAGGCAGAATTTTCTCACGCTCTATAGCTCTTTTTCTTGGAGGAGCTAAATGGGTCTGCAGGGTTGCGCAAATGTGCTCATCTTGGGGCAAGTGCGTGGCAAAAAGATTTCAAAAAACGTCAATATTCGGGGCTAAAATAGCGGAAAGGTGCTAATTCATACCAAAAACGCTGCGAATTATCGAACAATGCCTTATTATTTCGACTATTTAATTGATAAGACGAACTAAAAGAGGGTACATACAACATTTGTACTGGAGCTTGTGTAAACGACATGTATGTATACATGCCTGCACGTGTATGTATGTGTATGTTACGGAAATGTTGCAAATGCGTTTAATGACATTATCAACCGGTTAATAACATCATTAACCGTCCAAGTCGGCTATTCTCGACATTAACCGGTTATTAACGTCTAGGAATTTTTATTAATGTTCATGTTATCAACATCACCCGGTTATTTACCTTCAACGCGGCCACTAAGCGTTGATGGTTATTAACGCGTTAATACCCTAACGTCAATAGTTTTTAATAATTCATCACAATCATATTAACACCCTTGACAGAGCGGTTCGAGTAATGCTGTTGTTACCTGGTTATTAGCGTCATTAACCGCGATTTTGGGTCATCGGTCGTCGGTTTACATTACCCGGTTATTTTCATTTATTGTAAATAATCAATTTGTATCGTTAACCATAACACAGCGGTTGAGGGCGTTCCGAGATACACGGTTGAATTTTTAAATTCTTATATTCATCACACTTCCCTCACTAGCATAATGTATTTTCCGTTTCAAGATGCGCATACAATCCAAATCCGTAATAATAAAAAAGTCTGTCCGCCGTTTTGGTCTTTATCCGCTGTAAGATGAATAGAAATATCTTCAACTTCGTACACAGGCTCAATTCAACGCCTATAGTTGGTCTTATAGCATCTCCTCAGTTTCCCATTGAGATTCTTCTCTGGAGTGTTTATTGGTTCGAAACTTGAAATATGTAAAAAATGAATAATTAATATTAATTTTTAATTTTTTTGACCGATTCTGCCGGCGTTTTCGTTGTCAGCGACGTTTCGTCGAGGGATCCTCGACGTCCTCAGGCTTCTTTTTTTGGCTTTTGTTTGTAATGACATGTGGTTTCTTGAACAATTTTGAAGGTTTTTAAGGTGTATCTGAGGTGATGATAGGTGTGTAAAACGCAACACCAAAACTTGTAATTCTTCCCTAAAACCTCAATTTAATGGCTATTTATTTTTCGACACTTCCACATTTACGGCTATCTCTCCAGCCCCAAAATGCAGCTTTGTGATGAATTTCCGGAGTAATAACTAACATTTTTGAGGCTTTTTATTCACCGAACTCGCAATTTCACTGCCGTTGATGATTCAAAACCGCGGAAAGTTTGCGGGGTTTTCTCCCAGAGAACATGCAACTGTGTGTCTAATCAATCACTAAAATAATCAATTTTGTGGCTATTTTTCGTTGAAAATTTGCGGTTTTAGCTTTCAGCCATTTATCCTCCGAAACTTACAATGTTGTGGATAGTTATAGCCCTAAAACTTTAAATTCGAATCCCACAATTTGGCGACTGATTATTTAATGAAAATTTCAATTGCGTCGTCTATGAAGCCTTGAAACTTCAATTTTGGGGCTATCCAATCCCCCGAAATTTCAAATTTAATTTCCTTATATCCCTCGAAACTCACAATTCATGGCACCGCACAAATGTTGAATGCGGGGAGTCTCGGGAAGTACCCTAGTACCCTTCGAAAACGTCATACGTGATAGAAAGTAACATTGCTGTGAATATGAACGAACTGAATGAAATATTGCTCCCGCCCTCTTGGAGCCGGTGCTTGACCCCCTCGTTGGGTGGCCCTGTCCATTTGTGTAAAACTTGCCCCCCTGAGAAAATCCCTGCCCCTATATCCTTCGCTTCCCTATAACCTGGATTGTTCCCTCTCCTTGTGTACACCCCTATCAACAAATTTTGAGCCGTCTCTCCCCTCAGACTTTTGGGTACCCCCTCCACCATGAATAACTTATATTGCCCCCCTGATGACGTTTTGAGCTCCCCCCCTCCCTATAGCGTCAGATGGACGCTGTATAGTTTGTGGTCATATCGCTTATCTACTTAAGAGATAAAAACGCGGGTTAGTGCTTGTTTCAATACATCATCTATACATACATAATTAATTTTCGCGTCGTGAACAATAATAAAAATAAAAATAGAAAAAGGTGACGCCACAATACGATTGACCCCTTCTCGCCTGTCGTACTGAAAGAGCGGTGAAATGTTATTTTACGAACTCAGCTGTCAACGTGAGAGTTAGTGCCCTGTCGCTGGATTGTCATTGTCGTGTCATGTACAAAGTTGAATTAAGTTACCTATTAATTGACAATTTTAAATAGCACAGCCGCACTTCGTGTTATACGAAACAAGAGCTCGATGTCAATCTAAAGTTTGGGAAACGAGCGAGTATAATGTCAAATATAGTCGAAATGTATAACACAATATGTGAACACATATCCGAACTTTATAGGTGACACGAAATGGATTCGCCGTGTAGAAAATGAGGTAAAGTGCATAGCGTTGGTGTAAGAAAATGGACAATGCTCAAATCACGGAGTTATGTCAGTAGCCACTTTGGGCCAGACCACATTCGCAGTTTATTGAATTAACTGAACACACTTTGAGTGCCATTAAACGTTTCTCTTTGTATATACGTGCAGTACTTTCAGCAGGCTGTCTCAAATTGACAAGGTATCCAAAAATCATACTGTTTGTAATCTTCCATAAAGGTTTTGCACTGCTTTTGATTATGCGGCGTGAAAGGCTTTTATACACCAATGCAGGCATTTTAATTATTACAATTCATTCTGAATGAAAGTAAAAACTTAATGCCTTCCGCACCTTTTTCTCTCGTGTAGGTAATTCTAAATAAAAGGTTACAACATTGAATTAAAATATCAAGCCATTTCGGCGTGGCGAAGAAGGATTGAAGCACAAGTGTTAATTTAAATGTGAGAACACAGAATGACCTGTCCACAGGATTGAATGCGCGACACTATATACGAATGAGCGAGAGAGAATGAGAGACCACTCAAAAAAAGGGGGGCACGGCAATGAAAAGAGAAGTGGGGAAATAAATTAGAATAAATTACAGCCCTCTAAAAAACCGAAAATGGCAGAGGGGGTGGGGAGGAGAGAGAGAGTGAGAGAAAAAAAAGGAACTTCTGATTCGACATAAATAACTTCACCCACTTCCACCGACAACAATAACAAGTCCCAGTTTATCGCTTCACCTTTTGACAAGAATTTATCGTCCCCCCCCCCACACCCTCAACCATCACACAACTCCACTGCTTTGTTTTTTTTTTTTATATTTATTTCAGAGACAACAAAAGGGGCATAAACGTCTGCAGGAAAGATGTAAATTATGTAGTACCATATTTAGGCGAGCTCAGGAACTCAAAAATCGGTCGCGAGACAAGTAGGCAGTTAAGAGTTGCGCGAGATTGTTTTGAGTGGCGATAAATCACAAGCTTCAAAAACTCTATAGACAATAACGGTGGCCGTTTTCTTGCACGGGTTTGGCGAGGGGCAAACATACAAATTACACACGTATTTGGTTTGGGGGGGGGAGGCTTTCCTCAACAGTGGAGGGGGAGTGTTTTATCAATACCATGAAGAAAAAAAAATCGCTTTAGCCGGAACTAACAAAAGGACCGGCTTCTTTCATCTCAGCCAAAAGTGTAAGTAGGACGCAATAAAACCTGGTTGGGGGGGGGGTGGAGGAGGCGGACTGGGAGAAAAGTAAGAATGACTGGTTGTAAATTTTTATCCCTGAAATAATAAAAGTAGGAAGGTTTCTTTTATGATATTTTATTTTTTGGAGAGAGAGATAAAATAGCTCAGATTTTTCCAGAAAAGAACCGTATTGCTAATGAAGCGGTTCGTATTAGCGTTCCTGGGATTGTTGTTTTAGGGTCTTTGAAAGTCGGTGGGGGAGAGACTATAAACCACGAACGTTTTTAAAGATAAAAAAAAGAAAATGGGCTTTTTTTTCTCAACTTAAAAACTCACGGTCACAAAACTTAAACAGCACCAGCCGCCGCTCGTTATTTATGTTTTAATCAGAGTGTACCTATATACTTAAATTGTGAAGGTGGCGACTTGGCGAGGGAAGGAATTCCCTCGCGAGAAATCGATGAATATCGCGTGCCGGAAGGGTTTTAAGGTTTTTTTCTAACATAGCTTTATGATTACGGTGAAGTGGAAAAGACCCACCATCACCATTCCCCTTCTCTACAAGTTTAAGCCTTGGGGCTATACAATTATGCCATTATTTAGTCATTTGTTATTCTGATTATACGGTTCTCATTTTATTTTCACAACGATTTTTTCGGAGCAGGTAATTTACACGTTTATTTGAAACTATAGTAATTATTTTCACGTGTTTACGTCAGTCGGGATGACGGCTAGTGTTAATGGCTTTGATTTTTACGTGAGGATTGAAAGCGTGATTGGATACCAAATGGCACATTCTATAGTGAATCTTATGAACTATTAAAACCAGTTGGTTTTCTTTATTCATACGATCAGAGTCGTTCTCCCGGAAAATTATATGTAAAAATAACTATTTACAAGCAGGTTTTTTTTTAAAAAAAAAGAAGTAGGTAGTTTAACTATAGCCCCTATTTGAACTATATAGCTGCGAGGAGAGTGATCCCCGCAACGTTAAAATCTCTTACGCCGCAAGTCCTCAATCTCGCCATTCTATACGAGGCATGTTGCGCATATTCTCTCAACAGCGGCACATCTCAAAACCCCTCTATTCAAGTGACGGGTGACGGGGTGCGAAAAGGATCTTGTTTTTCGCCAAAATTCATTACAAGCTCATATTCTGCTCCCCAAACTTGTGGAAAAATGTCCAATTCGTATTATCTGAGGGCCAATTCACGGTTAAAATGGATGAAAACGTATGTCGCCGGCTTCCAGGCGGCTTAAATTGAGGATTTGCGAAAATGAGCATTTCTTGGCCCAATGCCGCGGCTGCAATATTTTAGCAAAAGCGCTAATTCGCGGAAAGTTAGGAGCAAATCACAAAAAAATGGAGGTTCTTTGACTCGAGTTCCAGGACAAAAAGTGCCTATTCATGGTTCACAGAGAACCTTATACACAGCTTAAAAAGCGTAAGTAAATGAGCTGTTGTTTTGCAAGTCATACGGGGAAATTTATATAAAAAGCGCTAAAACGCCGCATGAAGCGCATATTGCTTGGTGGAATTTTGAAAGAAAGCGCTAATTGTCGGCTGAGAGTGCGATAAAAACCACTTATCGCGGATAAATTTCACGGTTTCTGGAGGAAACTGAATGCTCCTCTCCAAACCTTCAGAACTAACTACAACCAATTACTTTACAGTCTCCTTTAATCGTCGAATGCATTTCGGGCACAACTGTGACCCCTCATCAGCAACTGACTCCTTCTACTGCAAGTAACACAACTCATGTTAGGCATTTTTGCTGCAAAAAACTTTGAGGCTAAATTTGAGGAATCACGCCATAAATATACAGTTCTATTTTTGGGGCAAGTTTAGAGGTGAACGTTTTAAAAACAGCGATAGTTCGCAGAAAAAAATTGAGATAAAGCGATCATTCGTATGGCGATCACGATTGCCTATTGGAGCTCGTGAGGTTCAAAAATGTTAGGGTATACACGTACAGTCAGGGCCGTCGCAAAGCCAGTGGTTGACTCGACCCTGGTGGCGGACTGTCGTCGTGTGACTTCAGAGGTGCAGGAACTGGGCAACAGCGTTAGTTTAGCGTGGATCGCCATCGCCATCGAGGTTTTGAGGGTAATGAGAGGGTGGACGTGCTGATGGCAAAAAGAGGAGCCTCACTGTGCTCTATGGGCACTGAGCCGTCCATTGAAGTCTCAAAGACTGTGGGGAAAGGCCAGATCAAAAGTTTGGCAAACAGCCTCGCCATTAGGTCCTGGAATGCAATAGGCAAGAGAGATCATGTTTGAGCGAATGGGATAGAGGAGCAACAGCGTGGCTGTTGTCACTCCAAAGAAGCAATTTGCGAAGGGTAGTGGGAATGCTTACGGGCCACTATGCGGTCCGTAGGCATCTTTACAAGATGAGTCTACTGCCTTACCCTATGTGCAGGGAGTGTGAAGTAGAGGAAGAGACAACGGCAAGCGGTTTCTGGAGGCAAATTCACGCCTGAAATTACAAAACCACGCTAAAGAGCTGTCATTTGAACAAGTTCCTGGCTAAAATGTTGAAAAAGTGCTAATATTGCGAAAGGAACGCTAATTGTGGCTAAAGTTGATGAACTTTAGTGCTAACTTGTGAATAAAATTGCGGAGAACTACGATCGTGGAGGCATTTTCGCTGCAAAAATTGAGCAAAACTCTAATCCGCTGTTTCGGTAGGTCCTTCGGTGGCTCAAATTCGGGGAAAGCTGTTCTTGAGGAAAGTCCACGGCTAAACATTTTGAAAAAAGTGCTAAAATTGAAGAAGAAGAAGAAAAAAAAAAAAAACAACTTATAACGACAAAAACTTATTCGCGATCAACGAGGGACCTTACACGGCTAAAATAGAGAAAAGACGATGATTCCCGACCAATACCGAGACAATTCGCTCATCGCGGCTTGAAATCATTTCAATGAAATGCACTCATTTGCGGCAAAAATTCGGGGGGGGGGGCGCTGGTCCCCAGTTTCTGTACGTCCTAAGCGGGTTTTCATGCAAGTCTGGGGCTATAACAATTCGCTGTAGTCTGTCCACTTATAGTGTTGGACTCTCGAACGCTTTGCTTCATTTCGATAGTTCGCGATTTGTTCATTCCCACCAAAAGTATTTAAAGAACTCAACAAAAAAAAACTTTGACTACGGGCACTATGGTGGCGTATAGACGCTACATAGTGATCATTTGTTCCAAAATTATTCCCGGTGCATTATTTATAGGAGAAGGGGCAAAGGGGAAGCTCATTCCACTTAATTCAAGGGCGAGCGAGAGTCCATCCCTATAAGTGGACAGGCTATAATTCATGGCTAAAATTAATTAATACTTAGGGAAACGCTGGTGGTGGTTTCTGGAAGTTGAGAGAAACGCTATACAATCCCCATCAGTTGGTCTAATTCAGTGGTTCTCAACCTTTTCACGGTCACGCCCCCCCTTTAGACCATGAACATTTGTTGCGCCCCCACCCACCCCAAGTGCAGACATGTTAAAGACCCGAAACCACGGAAAGCTTCTATTTTGGTCAAACCACGAAGGGACGCATCCGTTTTTTACCACTTGAACACTTTTCAAAACGTTGAAAACTCGTAAGTGCAATGAAGAGCCTCCACGCCCGCGGGCCACGGTAGCCCGCCTTGGAGTTGAGAAAATTGACCGAAGCGGCAAGGCCAAACGCTCATATATGACACTTTTAAAGGCAATTACAGCCCTCTTTGGTGCATTTCGATCGGGACCTAACTACCAGGACCGTGGAGAGAATATTCGAGCCCAGCACGAAAATCATAGCGATTTCCATTCGATACAACACACAAGTGTAGTGCAGCGTCCTATCCATAAACATATGTTTCAATTCAGAGAGGACGGGTGGAAAAACTTACACCACACCCCCGCACCACACAAGGGTATTGTATTGAATGGAAATCTCTATACATGAGGCCCTTTCACCTGGGTGAAAGCTACCCTCGCTTCTTTCTCGAAAGGCCTACATAAAACCACAGTAAAGCTCCAATCACAGCCAAACTACAAAACCCCGAAGGCCCCAACCCCAGCACAGTACAATGAACCCCTTAAGGCCCAACCAAAGCCATGGTTCAACCCCAGCGAAGATGTAATTACAGTAGAACCTCCAACGACAGCAACGTCTCAAGCAAAATGAAGGCCCATCCATAGCAAAGGTCCAACCACTGCAAAGGTCCAACCACAGCCAAGCTAAAACCACAGCAAAGGTCCAACCACTGCAAAAGTCCAACCACAGCCAAGCTCTAGCCACAGCAAAGGTCCAACCACTGCAAAAGTCCAACGACAGCAAAAGTCCAACCACAGCAAAGGTCGAACCACAGCCAAGCTCAAACCACAGAAAAGGTCCAGCCACTGCAAAAGTCCAACCACAGCAAAAGTCCAACCACGGCAAAGGTCCAACCACGGCAAAAGTCCAACCACAGGAAAAGTCCAACAACAGCAGAGGTCCAACCCCTGCAAAGGTCTAACCACATCTAATAATGAATTATTAGGCCGGAAGTGTGGGAGCATCCATCAATGGAGATGGCGTAGAATTCGACATTTATCGCAAGCCGACCTCCACGGACACGATCATACCGACTGATTCGTGGCACACATGGGGCCGCAAGATAGCGGGGCTAGTCTGGTTTGTCGACCGCGCGCTAACGGTTCCTCTGTCGGCGGAGCGTTTTGCAAGGGAGATGGAGGTGATAAAGATCATGGCGCGAAATAATGGCTACCCGGAGGAGTTAGTCGACAAGCTATTATGGAGAAGACGGAATAAGCTGGCACTGTCGACTGTTGGAGCAAGTCTCAGAGCAACGGAGAATGATTCTGGGATGTCGTTTGTCGTTCTACCCTTTTTTGGGCACGTATCAAGAAAGTTGGAAACAGCTATAAGACGAGCGGGAGTTAAGGTGATTTTTAAACCGTGGGCATCTCTCAGGACATATTTGTCTAGGGTTAAAGACGAAGTCACCATTTTCGAGAAGTCGGGGGTGTACGCCTTGTGGTGTAGTTGTGAGTCGGCTGTGTATGTGGGCCAAACTGGTCGAAAGCTTGGAGTGCGCCTTCGGGAACATTTGCCACCCTCGACCCGCCCTTCAGAGTTCAAGAACCACTTGCTGGCCACTGGACACCCATTTGATGCTTCGGAGGGCGGAGTGAAGCTTTTGCATGCCCAAAAGAAAGGATCAAAGCTTACATGGATGGAGTTCTTGGAGATAACTCGTCATGCGTCGGAATATGGGGATGGTTGTTTGAACCAAATTAAATCGTTCGATCTCGGCCCCTGTCAGCGTTCGGCCTTGAGCTTATGTACTGGTAGTGGAGAGAGGGGGGAGCGCTCATTGGCAATTTAATTCTAGCCGGTATCTTGTCAGTTGTTGTTTTTTCGTTGGCTCGGTAAGTTATAAATACATGTTGTTACGCTTGTTTCTTTAGTTTTAAGTTGTTGACCGTTTGTAGACTTTAAATTTTTTGATTGTTTGTCGTGTTTTTGTTGGATTGTTTAGTTTGAAGATGGCGTTAAGCTGAAACCGCGGTCACGAAATAAAACATTGTTTAGTGGGAGTGAGCTTTCTTTTCTCATCAAACCACATCTAAGCTCCAAACCACAGCAAAAGCACCAAACACAAAGAAGACCCAACCACTGCAAATCTCCAACCACAGTTGTGCTCTCGGTAAAGCTTTCCTTTTTTTTTTCCTTTTTCTTGATTTTTGATATCCGGGCTCTCAAGATAAACCTTGCCCGGGGATAAAGGACCCAGTCCCTCCCCCCTCACGACAGGCCTGCCGACTGCATTTCTCAATTGAGTATGGGCTGAGGGACTCAGGGGCAACGTAAAGAAACAAAAATGTGACGTTTCCGAAGGATGGTCTCAACCTTAAGGGGGAGTTGCACATGTGTTTCCTCGACCCCCCTCCAATCATTCCTCGTCTACTCCGGCTTACGGAAATTACCGCCGTATTTCTGCACCAATCGTAGACTTCAAGGGCTCATTTAAATCTTCAGGAAATTCCGCACAAGCGAATGATCTTGCTTTTCTAAATAAGTCGTCGAAAGAGTGTGAATTTTCAAGGTAAAAGTTTTACAGTTATTTTAGGGATGAAATATGAAAAAGAAAGATCGTACGCTTGTCCTTGAAGTCCACGATTGGTGCAGAAATACGGCGGTAATTTCCGTAACGCGGAGCGCTGTTCCGAAGTTGAAATAAACGCAATTTCGCGGCCAGAATTTAGAAAAACGCTAATTTGCGGTCCGCAGAAGACTAGTACGGCTAACATTAAGAAGAGGCACTAATTCTGGGCTAAGATATAGAGATAATTCGCATTTTGTGGCTGAAATTTAGAAAATACTCTGGATCCACGCCTGGGTTACTGCTGTGAGCCTCCCCGCCCCCTATTTCATGATGAGAGATTTTTCAGAAAAGGTTGGTGAAATCCTTGTAAAGTTAGAAAGGTTAAGCCTCTGTGTGCATGCTGTAACTCTGCAAATATTTTCCTTGGGGCGTAGATGCAATGGTCCATGAAAAACACGACACCCCATAAAAGCCGACGTTAATTCGACACTGATGTTATCCGTTCTAATCATGAGGAACACAATAATTTTCACTCGACCAGTGGAAAGCACACAGCAGCGTGTAACATTATGCTGTGAAACAAAAGTATATAATAAGATTTTCTATAGCAATAATTTTTTCCGTATTTTAAGCTTATAACGCTGCTCATCCGCTGAATAATGTGCATCTTACATCAGGTGAGAATGAGAAGTTTTTTGACCTCGTCTTCACAGCGATAGCCTGAAAAATCCAACCATATTTTGATCTCAACGATGCTCCGTGAATTTCTCAATTGATTCTTCTTCACTGTATGTCAATAAGCCCGTTTAATTTTGTATGAAATCAATCCTAGTCGCTCGTAGCATGTATAATAACACTTTTTGCATCACTTTGAATGAACGGATAACAAGCACTTCTGTATAGGTCGTTGGTCTTATGGTGTTGCCTCACTATTTCGCATTTTATTTTCGGATAATCAACTCTATTCTTTGATTTAGGAATGCCCCAAGACATTGTCCGTACTAAAACGCTTTTGCAATAAGATAAATGACTCCCCACCTCTTTTAGAAAGGTTTCACTGATCTAATCTTCAACAAGGACTCCAAAGGTTCTGGGTAATGATTTCCCAAAAACCTATTCCATTAGTCTTTTCCTAAAATGACAAATCACGACTGTATTCCTTTTTTTCCCTCTCATACTCTCTCTCCCTCATCCTGCTAGCGTAAATCATAAAAAAAAGGGAGTTGTTCAACGAGCGAGAAAGTGAAAGTTTTTGAGAAAATTGCTAAGAGGATTTATGCGTCCCGAGAGTGGTGATTTATAGCTGCATCTGCGCTACCAGAGAACTTGCCTTCAGGGCTCTCTGTTAATATAACTCCAGGAGTAACTTGACTTTATATTTCCCATTCTTTTGTTTATAGTTTTTTAGTCATAATATTTTGGGGCCCATTAGACGGTAAAATGACAGTTTTTCCCGTACGCTGATGGAATTTGGTTTTAGACGGCGTACCTAAATAAAATTATAACGCAGGTGTTCCGAAGATTGACTTTTTTTTGCCCATATGTTCTAGATAACAGGGTATACTTCAATGTAAAATCACTATTATTAACGGAAGTCATGCTAACCGCGCCGGACGCATTGCTTGTACAAAGTCTGAAATAGAGTACAATTAGGGGGCTTTAACACACAAAAAAGAAAAAAAAAATATTTTTATTCTTCTTAATAATAAAGCAGTCTGCGGCACAACCGTGAGATCAACTCTTGATAGGCGGTGTAATCTTGTCTTTTTACAGAAAGGAGACAAAACGCCTCGAATAGGGAGGGAATGTAATCTCGCGTCGATCTGCTCCATTGCTTCCTTTTAAAAAGACCGAAGAAAAGAATGGATAAAATATTAAGCGAAGGAAAGAATGAAGAATAAAAAGAAACATGAACAAAAAAAAAAAAAATCTCGTAAATAATGGAAGACTCAAGAACCGGGCTATGACAAGGACCAAGAAAAGACCTCCGCAGGTTATAAACAGATGCTCCACTTTATCATCTAAAAGTTATCAGTTCACTTGGCTCCCATAAATTCACGGTGGCCCATGAGTTTAATCAGTCCTTAAATGAATAGCTCCCCCTCCCGCCTTTGATAAACCAACCCACGCTTCTAAAAAACTCTACAAGATGAATAATCTTCCACGCGATGGCTACCCAAAGTTGGCCACTATGGAAAGAAATTGGATGAGTGGGCTGCGGTGTGGGGGGGAGGGAGGCTCATAATTTGTGTTTTCCCCTTTTTAGTCCCAATCGATGAAGATAATGAAGAGGGCACAACCCCATTTTAGAGAACGTTTGATATTAATCTTTTGGTTTTCCGATGATGTATAAAAACGGTCTTTTTTATTGAAATTGATGCGCCTGCAATTGGAAAGGGACCCTGGGAACCAAGAAGTGTAATACTTATGAAGTCAGTTAGGGACAAAAAGAGAACTTGGACGGTAATTGCTGACTAATTTAGCTTCTCGGAAATTAATTTGTTGGCTGTAACTCAGAGCTTGAGTTCGCACGTTATAGGTTTGAACCTGTTACATATTTTTCTTCCTTTCAATTCCCGTGAGAATGAATTAAATTGGCTGGATTGTAATTCTGAATTGTGAGGGAAGGGACGAAGAATGGTGAAAAAAAAAAAAAAAAATCTTGGCATAGTGACGGATTTCGCTTCTTCACTTCGTTCCAAGCCAGAGAAAATGACGGGTGGAATCACGAGTGACTATGGAAGATGAAGGGGAGGGGGGTTCCTTAACGATTAGCATCTGTCACTTTGTGTACCCCACCAACCATCACCTTCATAATGACTTTTTTTTCTCAAAAACTTCACCCCATCATCCCTTCATTCCCCCTCTCATCTTGTCCCTTTGCGTTTTCATCCGAAACCCTCTCATCTTGTTTTCCCCTTCATCATCCGCGAGACCTAGACCTCGACGTTCGTATTCCTTCATTCAGTCCCCTCTCTGTATTATACGGTTAATAATCCGTGTCGTGTCAGTTTGTGACAGCGTGTCACCGTTGGTGACACTTGACTTGTCGTTTTCCATGTTCGAAAGGATGTGTTGTGAGGGGAAGGGGGATTAAAAAATATTAGGAGGGAGGAAAAAAGGTGCAAAGTGATGAAACGTGAAGCATAATATACGCCTAATCGTTGAGGAAATGATCATTACCATATAGCCCTTTCTCATTAGTCAGTAATTGTATAATTGTACGCATTAGTCTTCTTTTACCATGGTAATCCGTACCAAAGGAGGATTCGTGTAGTGGAACCAGCGGTCCTGGGGGTCTGTAGCCTGGAAATAGAGTCGAGAGCGATGGAATATCGCTTTATGGTCCTTGTATGAAAGGCTTCGGCGAGCGACGACTCCTGGCTTGGTTCCCATGAAGAGAGTACACCCTGCTCTGTGTTCTCCCGGCGGCAGCGTAACAGGGTGAGCGAGCACCCAGGGTGCACCGATAATCTACACCCCCCCCCCCACCCACAAGTTATAACCTAAACCAACGTATTATTCAAAAATAAATATTTTCTCAGCCTTTTGAGAGGCAGAGTGCACCAATTATTGGATCAGTGACAGACCATTCCCCCATCCACATTGCCAAATGCACCTGAGGGGTGACCAGGCCAGGCGAGGTTTCTCTGAAATTCCGGTGAAAATTTGTTAAGCGGGAATACGGTGGTGTGACGTCAAGTCAAGAGGCCGAAACGCCCACTTCTTTCCCTTAACTTACACCCGTAACTACAGGGGCAGAAGTACGAAGTGATGTTATATTAATTAACACGGGTGGTATCCACGTGACAACATTTTAATTGTGATAGGATAACGCCGTGTTAAAATCATAACACCCCTTCGTACTTGACCTCCCACCCCCTCACCACTCAGACCTCAATGTACGGGCTCCGGGCGTGGAAGGGGTAGGCAGCTGCCCTCCCATAGACTTGAAAGCGCAGATTTAGTGGGGCAATTGCCCACCCCTAGATACATTCTGAAAGTATACATCCTTCAAGGATTATAGTGTTTCGTCGGATTTTACCAATAAAAAAAAATCAATTTCAAGGATTTTTGTTGCTCACATAACGAATTTCGCACGGGTGACACAATTCAAAGGCTAAATTCGCCGTTTTATGCGTCATAAAATACCATTTTCGCAGACAGACGCGGATTCAGGATTTGCTCAAGGGTGGGCTAGAGAAACGGTGTGCTTCGATCTACTAAAAATGGCTTGGCAGCCTTTCGGTGCCTAAAAATAGCGAAAACTAGCTATTTCCACAGTAAAAATGGCTAAAATAAACATTTGCGTTTTGAAAATGGCTAAATTGAGTTCACGCGCCATAAAAATGGCTAAACTGCCAATTGGTGAACTTCTGAAAATATCATGATTAGGTACCTGAAAGTAGCTTAATCGAACATTTGCGGGCTAAAAACGACCAAACTGACTATTCTCGTGCCAAATATAACCAAATGCGTGCCTTAGGCTTGACGGACTAATCAAGTCCTGATTAAAACGGTCAAAATGACTTCACGCGCCCTGGAAATGCCTAAAAAGATTATTCTTGCCCTGAAAATTGCAAAATCGGCGATTTGCATGCCAGGAATGGTCAAGTTCATGGCCTTGGCTTGATGGACTATTTGGGCCCCAAAAATGGCAAAATGACGATTTGTGGCTTGAAAATGACTGAAATTACTATACTTGGACCCTAGAAATAGCCGAACTTACTTTATGACCTCAAAAACTGGATAAACTGACGAATCGCACTCTAAAATGCCGTAACAGGCGACTCCAACCCTGAAAATGGCAAAGCCTACCATTCGAGCGCCGAAAATAGCCAACCTACTCGTTTTCGCCTTGGTAGTACTTGGGACGTGCTATTTGCACCTATAACTGGAAAAACTGACTCTATATTGCCTAAAAGTAGCTAAATGGGCGATAATGAGCGCCTTGAAAATGCCTAAACAGCAATTCCTAGCCTGAAAATGATCAAACTGTGACCATTGGTGCCTAGGAAAAGGGCAGAACTGGCAATTCGCGCTCTAAAAACTGCAAAACTGACCATTCGTGCCATGAAAATTTCACACTGGCTATTCACTCCCTATAAATGACCGCATTTTCACAATTTGCACCCTAGAAATGGCAAACTGACTATTCACACTCTACAAAAAAGGCAAAACTGACTCACAATCTAAATTGGCGGGTAAAAAATGGCATACCATTGTCAATTAACGCTCTGTAAATTGTCATCATTTGCGACTTTGTAAAATGGCTATTTGCCCAACAAAGTATAAACTGTCTGTGATGAAGTAAGTTCTAGTTAAAATCGTCTGTTTAGGGACGTTTTTGGGATGAAATCGTAAGTTTTGGTATTAAAACAGTCGATATTGTTAGTATGGTCGCTTAGACTACGAGGGTTAGTAGGTAATGCATGCATGAAACTGTAGCCGTAGGAGCCTACGTTGTCTGTCTTCCCTCGTTGAGGTGCGTTAGAAACGAACCGGTTTCGGCTGCTCGCCATCTTCAGCGTCTGTAAGTACAGTTGTACTTAGAAACCGGTTCGTTTCTAACGCACCCCAACGAGGGAAGACAGACAACGTAGGCCCCTACGGCTACAGTTTCATGCATGCATTATTAAAACAGTCATTTTTGGGGTAAAATTGCCAGTTTTTTTTTTTCTTCAGGCTTCAGGTTTGCAGTGAATCGTTAATTTTGTGTCGAATTTGATTTTGGGGTAAAATCGCCAGTTTTGTAGTGACGTCTTCAGTAATTCAGTTTTGGGACAACCCGTCAGATTTGGCGAGAAATTGTAAGTTTTGGTATAAAATTTGGGACAAATTCATCAGTTTTGCGGTGAAATCACCGGTTTTCAAGCTAGAGTCGTCATTTATTTGGCCTAAAATCATCCATTTTGGGGAGAACTTCAGTTGAAATGTGACTAGTCCAGTTTTGGAGTAAATTATCTAATTTTGGGGGAAATGGTCGTTTCGGGTAAAAATATTCATTTTTCCAATGGAACAGAAAAGTTTTGTTTTTGGTTAATATACCTAGCGAGTTTTGTAGTAGCATCTTCAGTTGGGGGATCCCGGGAGGGGGGGGGGCGCACTTCAATTTCGGCGAGAAATTGTACATTTTTTGAGTAAAATCGCCACTTGAGGTATAAAATAGGCTGTTTTTAATGCAGACTTGTCTGTTTTGATAAGATCCTTAGCATTTTATCATTTTGGGTTATATCCGCCAGTTTTAGGCTGAAATCATCAACTTTGGGGGTAATGCTTGCATGGGATTTTAAGGGGGAGTTGTACGTGGGCGTTAAGTAAATTATCACTGTAGTTCTGCACTAATCCTGGATTTTAAGACCTCATTTTAATCTCCATTTTCCAGATAATTCCGCATGCCCGTTAAATCTTCATTTTTCATATTTCATCCCTGAAATAAAACCCACTTAAACTTTTACCCTGAAAATTCGAGCCCATTCGATGTCATATTTGGGAAAGCAAGACTTGACGTGTGTGCGGAATTATCAGGAGATTAAAATGAGACCTTAAAATCCAGGATTGGTGCAGAACTACAGCGATGATTTACGTAATGCCGAGTACGCCGATTGGAGGAGGGTCGAGGAAACACACATATACAACTCCCTCTTAAAACTGCCAGTTGTGCTGTGAAATTTGAAGTTTAGGCGTAAACATTTCGTCATTGACGTAAAAACGTAATCAGTTTTAAAGTAAAATTTTCATTTATAGAGTGAAATATTCTGTTTTGGGTTAAAAAACGTCAGTTTTGAGTGAAACAACACCTTTATTGTTTGTTTTGAAGATGTTGGATTTTTACGTCTCTCAGACAAGACGCTTATGAAAAGTCGGAGACCCTACGTTATTGAGTGCCAAGTATCGATTTCCGGGGTAAACATTGTCCGTTTTTAAATAGGAAATCAGGAATAGAAGGTTAAAACCGATAGTTTCCAAACGAATATGTTAGCTTTTGATGGATTATACGACCCTTTTGGTGAAAACTCAGTTTCCAGTTCATTTGACGATTTATTGCTCCTATATTTCTGATTGAATGAAGAAACCAGTTCTTTTGCTGGGGTCTCTATAGAACATTCGACATCTTCTGCCCACCCCCGATGGGTCAAGGGCTGGCTACGCCCCTGTGCAAGCTTCCTATAGTTCCTATATTTAAGCTTTTCCTATTTTACTTTACGCAAACCAGTGCAAATTTTTCCTTATTTACTTTCTTCACATTCTTGATTTCCGATGTCCCGGCCATACGGCTGTCAAGTCCTCCCAAACCCCCTCATAGTCTGCAAAGGGCTTCGTTATCATGTGCAAGAATTTTCAGTGTTCTCGCGGACACCAACCCCGCCATAGATCGAAGGCATTCAGAGACAAAAATAAAGTGCAAAAGAAGAAGAAGAAAAAAAACAACAAAACAAATTAATTTCCGCACAAATGACCATCATTTAATAAATTATTGTCATTTAAACCAACTTCGCTTGGATGAACGAGTTGCTTTGAGCCCTAAAAAGAGATTTCTTTGTTCAATTCCTGTTCAATAGGCTTATAAAAATGAAAGGACAAACGAATTTATATCCCCCTTTTCATCAATCTCACTCAGTGGCATCGACTGTTCGCGCTAAAAAGAACAACGTCAAGTTGTACCCGCAGCCTCTCTGCTGGTATACGTGAAGGAGGGGGGGGGAGGGCTTTGTTTTGAGACATCTTGTGTTGTCCCGCTGAGATCATTGCGTATATGTCATGTTCATAATAGCCACTAAAAAAAAAAAAAAAACCCTCCTGCTGAGATTCGGTCAACGCCAATTATCTTGATCTGACGGCTCGTTCAATTCTTTTTTCCTAAAACACACTCGTTCGTTCTATCTCACTCACTCTGTTGTGCCCTTCTTTTCGGGCAGGAAATAACGTGAAGAGAGGGGGGGGGGCAAAGTGTCATCCTGTCAAAGTTTGAGAGATGTAAAGGATGGAGATTCAATGATTTTTTGTTTTGTTAGCCCAGTGTGGTGTGTCTGATGCCTCGTAGAGAGAAACTAATCCGAATATTCAACGAAAGTTCGTTTTATTTTTTAAAATATGGCTACAAATTTCCAAGTTTCGTAAACCTCATAATTCAACTACGGATGCAGACGAGATTTATTTAAGGAAGACGATAAATTATTATTTTTTAAATGTGCTTTGATCACAGATCTGTCGTTATCGCCCCCCCCCCCCACCATGATTTATGCGTGTATGTTCCCGGAAATGGAAATGTTTCTGGACGATTTTTATTGAGCTGTCACCGAGAAAAACTAATAAACGGCAATGGAAGCACACACACGAAAGTTATACGAGATAGCACATAGTTGAGAACAAAATTGCCGGCGCTCCAATAGTCTAGCTTTGAAAAGGAGCGGGGGAAAGAGATAACCCACAATAAAGTCGGCACCGAAGGGCGCAAAACCTTGTGAGAAAAGCTTTTTTTCCTTCTCTCTCTTAGATGCCTGGCATGTGAGAAATGGTCTCGGAGGGTACTTCAAAGGGAGGTGTAAATAATACACACGTCACCATGAGGCCTTTTTTTTTTTTTTTTTTTTTTTTCAGAGCCTGAGCCCTTTAAGGACCTCCCCTTCCCCTTCCCAACCTTATCCCAATCATTCTTTTTCTGGCAGCAATAGAAAAGAAGAGACCTAGTCTTCGGACAAATGCGGCTCTATATCATTCTTTCTTTTCTTGGTCGCCGGCGTTGCAAGTAGAGCAAAAAAAGAAACACACTTCCAGTACGAGAGACTCGAGGATGAAAAAAAAAAAAAGAAAGAGAAAAACAAGGCCTGAGTTTTTGGCTACCGGGCGAGCGGCTCCAGCCCCAAACAGGCGAACGTATATTATGCGAGAACCACCGGGCTCCTATAAGAATGACGGTGTGTAACCACGCAGCGAACAAGCAATTTATTTTCCGGAACGTCGTGGTATAAGAAAGAAGAAGAAAAAAGGAGGCAGACTGTGAGAAAGAATCAAGATTAAAATCTTAGCCGTGGCAAGTGCCATCAAGAATTCTCAACTCAAGAGAGGAACAAACGACGTGAAGTCGCATTGAGAGAGGTCGTAGTAGAAAGCGAATTGTTTTTTTTTTGTTTTTTCGTAAATCACCATTTTAACGCTCTTGAACTTTTTTTTCTAGAAATTACGTAAAAGTTCGTACAATCAAAGAAGCGGCAACACTCATATTTTCTTAGTTTTATTCAATTTCTTAAGCCTTGTATTATTTTAAAGCCTTCTCATAATTATGTAACGTAAAATACGATTCCTTATAATATAGGAACAGTGTAACCTATCATTGGACAGCATCGCACACGTATCAAATTGATACCCCTTCCACGCCAACCACCAAAAACCAAAACAAGATACGTATAAAGCCCCAGCAATGATATTTTCGAGAACGCCCGACTCACGAAATTAAGTTTATTACACGCCGAAAATCAGAGTTTTAGTGAGCGACAATTTAGAAGAGCCAACCTCAAGACATAGTGGTTTCAGCAAGCAAAAACATATTCAAAATTGTGTTTTTTGTGAGCCAGGCCTACACGATAATAATTATGGTTTATTGAAAAAACAAACACGTGACACGGCCATTTTAGTGAGCAAGGATCGCGAAAATGATTTTGAAGAGTGCGAAAACCGTGAAATTGGGTTTTAAATTAGGTATTCCCGCCAAATTCGGATTTCGGCAGCGAAAATACGCTATTGATCAATTTCTTAGGGAGCCAAGGTGGATTTAGTGAAAACCGAGAAAATGGGTTTTAAAATGTCGAGACCTTTGAAAATGGCTCATTAGTGTAAAGCGGCCCATACACGTGCAATAAATATTGCGTAAACTAGGGGTTGTACAATAAAATTGAACGTTTGTGGGTTGTATTGATGGGTTTTTATTTTATACGTGAACATCCGGAAACGAAATGTTGTACAATTTTATTGCGCAGTAATTATTGTACGTGTAATGGACCCCTCAAAAAATCTATTATTGGTTAATTGGTTTTTGAATGAGCCAACGCTCGAAATTAATTATTTAGTGAAATTGAGTTGCATATTTATGGTTAGGAAAATTGGGGTTTTAGTAATCAAAAATACCCAAAATTGGTTTTTCAGAGTGCGAATTCCCTGAAATTGATTTTTGGACGAGCCAACCCCCGCGAGACGGTTTCTTCAGGATCAAAAATACTGATTGATTGTAACGAACATGATGAGATGAATACTGAAGAACCGCGAAAACTGTCTTTAGGGCGAGGTTTGCCAAATTGTTTTTAAGATTAGAAAACCCCACGAAATTGGTTTGTCAGGCAGAAACCCACAACATTGGGATTTTATTGAGCCAGTAAGGTGAAAACGGGAGTTTCACACGAAAATCTGGTGATCCGGGAAATCTGGGGATTCTTCAGATTTTTTACCTTTCGATATTATCTAGGGGTGGGCATTTGCTCCCCCCCCCCCATCGCTGCACATAACAAGTCTAGGGTCACACAGAGGTCAAAATGTACGTGAAATACCACCCTAAGGGTCAAATAAGCGTGGAAATCCTGGTCGAGAGTGATATGTCGCAAAACCCGCGCTGACTGAAAGCAAAACCAACGTGAAAATTCACATCCCAGGGGACACTATTTGCGTGTTTGAAAGAATCTCAAGGTATAGAATCGCGATTGCCTCTGCTGGCACCAATTGGAATTCGTTTACGTTTGTAAAGTTCTTACATGTAAATCCTTCTGTGCCAGCTTATAAGGCATTTTACGAAGGACTCGCGTGAAGGGAATGATGTGTACACCACAGCCTTATATTATACAGGCAGACTTTCAAACAGTGAAAGGGGAAAAAAATTAAGTACCCACCATTAGAGTCAACAACGTCATTTCTTAGTTACCTAACAAAAAATGTTAATTTCAATTATTGGCGTATGATTGTCGGTTCTGTAAGAAATGACACTATAATGACACACCTTGTTCCATTTCTTTTCAAAAAAGAGAAAGAACCCTATCATGAAGGTCTCCGTGATTATACGGACCGTTCATCCGTCGAGCCTGTAATCAGATCTCTTTCCCCTCCTTGTTCAATTTCCTATCTTACAACTTTTATCAATGTGAAAACCATCAACTAGCGAAGGTGCTTAGTTTATTTAAGTCACGTAGTAGTTCAGGTGTAGAACGACAAAGTGGTGTATAGTCCAAGTTGTAAGTAGAGTAGCTAATGGTAGGGTTGGTCGATGAAAGAGGTAGATGAAGGGGTGAAGTAAATTCTCCTTCACAACACTATACTCATTTCGAGGATATCTCGAAGCATAATGCTTCAAAAGATGCTTCGAACTTTTATAAGACGCGCAACACCTTATTCTTGAAAATTTCGTTCCGAAAATTACTGTATTTTACGGAAGAGGAGGTGCCTTGCAATCGTGGCTTGTAATAACGGTTGTGTGCGCTCAGGGAATTCGTGAGTGACATCATTCGCTTATTTGAAATTATAGAACGTGAAATAATTTTGTATGGTTGTAATGATATAAATCACAGGCCTCGATAATAGGGAGTATACCGACTCTGTTGAGTCCCGCTCAGCCCAAGGGCAGCTTCCGTCATTGCGAGACAATAAATAAGATCAACCACCACTGTTCCTCCTTTTACAGACAATGAACCAACCTTCCTTTACTGATATTCAGGGGGGGAAAAATGAAGGTGGTGAAAATTGGTCGGGGAATGAAGCTTGATGATGATGAAATGAAAAAATACCTTCGTTCGGGAACAACAACTGTGGTGGAGTGACGGGCGTTTCATCCTCCTTGTAAAGTGAGATGAAAAGACGGTGTGTCCGAAGCCCCAAGTACATAATATCATATATAAAAGTAACCCCCGGAGGGGATGCGTGCTATGATAAAGCAGTCGCTCAGGCTTTGCCACAGTGAGTAGGAGGCGGGACTCCCATTAACGTGGACATGGGGCATTAGTCATCCTCGGTGTATACGATTTATGTCTTTCTATGAGCGTTGGAGGGGTGTGAGAAAATCCCCCATCCCTTCACCCTGAACCACCACGACGCTTCCCTTGGTAATTGAGATTAAATCATCCCGAAGACCTCTGCTCCACACCCCCACCCACCGATCTACTTCTATCTCATCGTTCCTTCCGACCTCAAACTCAATTTCAATGTTTTGATGTATTGAGTGCGAAACGAAACCGTGCAGATAGCCGTACGAATTAGTCTACGGATTTCCACAAGGATCTGAACTAAGAGCTACCAACTGTATACTTTTAAATGAGTGTATTTTAATTTTTCCCTTCGTTTTTGCACCGAAAATGTTCGCAAAAATATTTTTGTTCCTGTTGATATTTACTCTGCCGGGCAGCTGGTCTGTGAAAGCTGAAGCTGTTCGGGACTAAAGTAGAATACTAAAGAATACTATAGAATACTAAAGTAGTAGCAGCTTGCAATTGAATGCAAGACCAATTGCACAGAGCTTGTGAATGAGGATTTTGTGGCCCCTGAACTCGGGCTAGCACCCCCCCCCCCCAGTGCCGGATTTAAGGGGTGGGCGAACCGCGCGACCGCCCAGGGGCGCCGTGTCCTAAGGGGGAAGGGGCACGGCGCCGGCGCGTCCAGCAAAATGAGGGGGGGGGAAAGGTGAACTGGAAAAAATTACCTAAGAAGCGCATTTGAGTCATGAATATTTCAAAACCATAAAATTGCCTAAAATTGGATTTTTTCCCCAATTTTAGATTTGTTTTTATCCTACGATAGCGATTTTTCTCAATTTTTACCATGAATTAAAGTTTCCCTCGGTTTTTGCTGCCAATTGGTGATTTTTGCCTTTTCAGCAGTGAATGAGCACTTTTTATCCCTTCGAGATGCTAGTACAGCCTTTTCCGATAATTTCAGCCGCGCTGTTGACCGCAAATTAATGGTGTATGAACTATTTTTACCCCATTTTTTTTTACTTTTAGCTACGGACTAGCACTTTTTCTCTGTTTTAGGTGAAAAGTTGCCTTCAGAAGCCACGGATCGGCCGTGAGTCAGCGTTATTACTAAATTATAGTCGTGAGTAAGCGTTTTCCTCAATTTTAGCACTGAAGTAGCCGATTTTATTCATTCTATGATTCGCAAATTAACGTTCTTTCTAGTCTCTATCCGCAAATTATGGGATTTCTCACAACTTTAGCCACGAATTAATTAGCGATTATTTTCCGTTGTGCCCGCGAAATAGGATTGTTCCAAGTTTAACCGCTAATTAACGATTTTTTGTCAATTTCATTAGTAAACTAGCAATTTTTCTCAATTATTGTCTTGGATTAGCGTTTGTCCCAATTCTAGCAGCTAATTGGGCATTCTTCTAAATTTCAATCGTGAATTAGCATTTTTCGAAAAATTAGCTGCGAATTGGTGTCTAACTGCGGCTAAAAGTGACCTAAAACAACTGAGCAGCGAATTCACTCCATTTTGGCCACAAAGTTACCCCCAGAAAGCCGCGTTTTCTCTCGATTTGAGCGTTCAGAATAGAACTTTTGTGATGGGGGTAAATAGAATATTCGCAGCTACACTCCTTGCTGATCACCTGCAACGTTCCATTGGATGGATTGAAAATCGTCGAAAGGAGCCAATATTTCAGTCCAACCGCGTACCTAAAACTCGTTTCACGTAGGTACCTATACATACATGAACCTTTCCCTCTTTATCTATTCCATCTTTAAGCTTTTCGGAGGCCCTTCTAGTATGGGGCTCGGGGCGATCCGGCCCTCTCACGCCCTTCTCGGTACGCTATTGATTCAGGGGCAGAAGTGAGAAAAAGCGCTAATGACGGCTAAAATTGAGAAAAATACTTAGCTACTTCGCGGCTAAAGTATCCTAAAAGCTTCCAAGGATAAAGTACAGAAAAACTGCTATTTAGAGGCTAGGGGGCCTATTCTCTAAAATTAAAGTGTTTTTCGAATCAATTTGTCTATTTCGCATTCATTTTATTCAAACAAATGAATGAAATAGAAACATTGCTATGAAAAACGTATTGCTTTTTTGTTAGAGAATAGGGCCCTAGAAGTATAGAAACGTCAATTTTTGGCTTCTGAAGGCGCATGTTCGTGACTCTAACTAAGAAAAAGCGTTTCATGTTCTGAAAATCATAGCCAAAAACGAAAAAAAATCGCTAAATTCGAAGTTAAAATTAATATAAAGTGCTAATTCATGAATGAAATTGATAAAAAATGGCTCATTAGAGGCTAGAATTAGGAAAAACACGAATTCACTGCAAAAAGTCAGAAAAATAGCTTATTAGCGGCTAAAACTGGTGAAAAATACATACAAAAAATCGTCGCCGTAGGAGCCTCCGCCGTCAGGATTCCCTCGTCGAGGTGCATCATCCAACAGACCGAAACTCAGCGCCGAGCAGACCGGAAACTCAGTGTTTCCGTTGTGAAGTTGAACGCTGAAGTTGGCGAACAGCCGAAACCGGTGCGTCGATGACGCACCTCAACGAGGGAAGACTGAAAACGTAGGCTCCTAAGGCCGAGATTATTCGCATGCATTACCTACTAACCCTCGCGGTTAAATTCTCGGTTTAAATGGAGAAAACGTCAAATTTGCGGCTTCTAGAGGTAACTTTGTGTCAGAAAGTGAAAACAAAATCGCTAATCCACGACAAAATTCAGAAAAAATTTAGGGATTTCGCGACGAAAATTTGAGAAAAACTCTAGTTCGTGGTTGAAATGTAGAAAAATCCATAATTTTAGCTGCTAAAATGAGGAAAAACGCTAATGTGTGTTTGAAATCAAGAGAAAGGTTAATTGGGAGTTAATTGAGAAAATTTGCTAATTCAAAGAAAACTAACGATAAAATGGCAAGCCGCGGTTTCCGGAGGCAACACCGTGGCTAATTAGCAAAAAACGTTAATTTACGGCAAACACTGAGAAAAATCGCTAACTCGCGGCAAAATCGCCAATTCAGGGCTGGACGTTTAAAATGGGGAAAAATATCTAATTCGTGGATGAAATTGAGAAGAAGCGCTGAAGTTTTGTAAAACGTTAATTCACGGTTAACGTGGATAAAAAACCGCATCGCGGCTTAATCTGAACGGTGACTTCATGCGGCGCACGTGAATGATTCACCCGGGGGCGCATGTAATGTCCAATGCCGGCACTGAGTACCCCACACTTGGACCAATCCCTTCAAAGATGGAAGTTTCCTAGCTGGGATATGTGCGGCATTGCAACTTTCGCGTATAATTCCTGCGAAAATAAGAAATTTTGTGCCTTAATTGCGGTGAAATTGCCAAGTTTTGGGAACTCTCTTATGATGTGGATCCCGCCCCGGCTGGCTCCCAAAGCTTGATTAATAGTAGGCCCAAAATTACACTAATTTGTATCTAATTATTCATGAATTCACTTGTTTTGGAACTAAAAATATCCACAAAGGTGCAAGTTTACAATTGTTTTCAAGGTGGGTTTTCTCTCTCACTCACTATATCTCTTGGATAGCAGAAGAACGGGTCTCAAATGAGCCAAGACCGAGACTTGTCTGTCTGTATTAACTGCTAAACCCGTGAAATTAGTTTCTACAATCGGAAAAATTTAGTTTCGCCTCCACGGTAACGAAGATTCACGCCAAGCTGTTCAATCATGGAATTATGCTTTGATGGGATGGTAGGGGGGGGGGTCTTTGTTCGCTACGAAAAATGTTTGGTTAAGAAACTTCTAGAAGAACTTGGCAAGAAAACCGCCAATTTCACTCTGGAAACCTTCTATGTACTGAACTGTGCAAAAAGGCACGTAGCGACAATACTTATCTCATTGTCAGCTTTATCTGAAGAATAAGTGCATTGATAAACGCACCCTTAGACCTCCGAAAAAGTAAAGACCTGATCTGACGTGACCTGGCCGCGCAATTTGGTTCGCGGGCGAAAAAACCATGACAACGTTGTATGTATTATATGTATATACCTACCTCGTCCACTTTACTTGCTTCCAAACGAATTTTCTATTAGGGCCGTATTCAGAAACCCACCTTTACGAAGCCTTTAATGAAGGAGTTGAAAAATGTGATGGTTTATTAAAATGTGTCATCTGTTTTGAAGCGCTTAAAGGAGACGTAAAGGTTAAGGTTGGTTTCTGAATACGGGCCTTAGAGTCCTTAAGTTCGAAGACATACGTAAGACACGATGTTTGTTCAGCCATAGGCGAGCTATAAAACTTGTTGGCAGTTGGCTTAGTTCTTGTAGAATCAACTTAAGTGATTTTTGATTAGGAGTGCAGACAAGTTGCGTGTCCAGGAACGTTATACGTTCGGTGTTAATTTTTACAGGCGATTTCTTATGAGAAAGAAAGAAAAACACTAAAGTTCTTTTCAAGCTTGTCACGCAATCCTTTGAAAAATAACAAATATTTTTTCGTAATGAAGAGAAACAGTAAAAAAAGAAGAATAAAGAGAGAATAAAATAACAATATAATAAAAAGAAAAACACGCCACGCCGCCAGCAATAATCATAAATAAAACGCCTGATATTTTACAACTCAGCTAGCATTCAAGTGCGATTTTTATTGTCAAGCAGGTTTTCGTATGAGCAGTTCCTAACTCGGTTACCCTAGAATTGTTAGGACAATAAACCAAAGAGTTGATAAACTATACGTGTTTCTCTAGCTGAAGTTACTTTTCGTTACAAATAAAAACACAATCCTCGCAATCTTGTTCGTGTGGGCTGATGAAGACATAATCCACCCCCAACCCCCTCATCACAAAGAACATTCGTCCCACACCACACATCGCCGTAATATCCCAAACGAAATTGTTTACGAGGTTAAAATAGTCGGCTCGATTTCGCTTCACGCTTCTCCCTCCCTTGCCCTTATCTTGATTATTTACGACGCCACTAGGCACGTCAAAAAAGGGAAAGCGCGAAGAGGTTTGGTGGCAAGGGGGGAAGGCCCATATGTAGGGAGATATCCTGACCTTATGATAGGCAAATGCGGTTTGCTCGTTCCCCCCCCCCTTTCCACCCCGCCACCACACCCTTCCACAATCTCTTGTTCACCCATTTCGATAATCTACAACTAACTCCGGAGACAGTAATGTCTTCCTGAATCGTAGCGTTGTGAGGGGTGGTGGGTATAGGAGGTCGTAAGGTTTGGCTGTTTGGAGGGATGACGTGCCTGAATCGTTAAAAAGGGGAGGGGTGGGGAAAGGTTATTGTTGTTTTAAAATAACGGTCGGGTTATATCGCTTAATAAAACGTAAAAGTTTAAATAAATATCAGAATCGGTGGTTAAAAGCACTGGTTGGAGTGTTTTCATTTGAAGCCTCTGAAGTGCCGACTTCTCTTCTAATTGGGTACAATAAATGGTTTTATTCGGTTCCAAATACTCCTTGACAATAAAAAAAAGCTATAGGGTCATTTCCTGCTATTGAGCTGTAAATTTTGTCTTTTTATAGCAGCATTCTGGCTTGAATTGTGTGTAAGAAGAATAAAAAAAAACGGAGTTGTATAAAACAAAAAAAAGAAATGAGTGAGGAGTAAAAACCCTCCAATTATTTTTATTTTTATTAGGTCTCAAAGTCTCAACAGTTATTGCCTTATTCACTGGATTAGTTAACATAATAATTTCACTTTTTGAACATTTTAATCTCAAAAGGAGTCCAAAGTGAGTCGATTGACAGCCTTTTATCGTCATTATCGCCCAATAATCCGTGGCAGTCGTTTCAAATGCGTTTAGTACTGGGATTAATTGTAAAGGATCGTGTTCTTGGAGATCTGACTGGATTGATGAGTGTATAGAAACAATAGAACCGGAGAGATCATCGGGCATCGGTAGAAAATCGTTATTGATATTGCTGGGTAACCAAAACTAGATCATAAAGTGAGTGAGAGCCGAAATAACACTTGATCGACTCACTTCAGCCCACGGATATGCCCGCAGTCTCCGTATCTGAAACCGTTCAGCTGCAGGGCCTCGGTCTACAGCGCGGCATCAGCCTCCGGAGAACATATAACTGGCGGATCACTCTCTTATTAGGAGCGCAAGGTGCCACCGCTCTATTCTTCAACTTCCATGTGACCTGGTGAACTGTCGGTTGCTCGGACTGGGAAAGAGGTGAACATTGTGGGTCATAATGTACACATGGCACCATGCTTCGACACGCGGGGGCAGCCAATGGAGCAGAGAAGGACAAGGAATGTGCGTTGCGTGACCTTAGAGGGTATATGAAGCGAGTTCATGATGATTAAAAATTTACCATATACCATTCTCCGCGGTGTCTCGAGTGACAAAGCCGCCCACCTATGCCTTTCCTTTTTTTTGTGAGGTGCCGTACTGAGACTTTCACAGTTCAATCTCTAGCGGGTAAAGTGTTTGGGCCAAAAGACTTGTGACATCGTCGGAAGCAAGACACGACTCACTGATCACCCACTGGGCATTGTGGATTTAACCGGTGAAAACTGAAATACGAAATCTGACAGTCTTCCTCGCAGAAACTGCGATACATCGGCTGGACAACTGCAAAGATGCAAAAGGCCAAAAAACCAATCCCGCTCAACGGCTGTTCGGTTCCCAATCCTATAAGCCGATAATGGGCTCATACGTACGATGACTGTACATGACGATCCTCGAAACCAGTTACACGCGGAAAACATCAATTTTCCCCTGCACATTGGTGAATTACCGAGGCTAATTACCGGAGCCGAGTTGTCACAAAATTGCTTCATTCGAAGTATAAAATATGCAAAATCGCCAATTTAAGGTCTATGTCAGCGAAATAGCAAGTTTCCGGTCTTCATACTTTTGTGAGATTACAGATCCGTTTTGTTTGTTTGTTTGTCCTCAAACAAGTAAAACAGGATAAATGCAGCATTCAGTTTGAAAATATGTGTGAGTTTGCAAGTTCAGGTTCCAATTTGAGCGAAATCACAAGTTTCCTGGTTCTGGCTGAATATCCGCAAAATTACAAGTATCGAGCAACTGAACTCGACACTTAAGAATTTTGCAAGTATGCAATTTTGTGCGAACTTCGACCAGACGGCTACGAGCTTCGACGACGGACGGTGACACGTACCCCCCCCCCCGACACGCATGCGTGCCACAAATGCCGATCTGTTGTCGCTACGCAAAGCGCTGTTTTCCGCAGTCACGAGAAACCGTGAATTGTAGCTTTACCAAATTTAAAGCCAAGAATTAGTTGTTTCCCAAACTTCTATCCGTGGAACTTGCCCCAAAGAAAATCCTAATGGCATGACTTCTCAATTGTACAGGCGCGTATTATGACCTTCAGAGATCTGGGGATTAGAGTTCATTTTTTGTTCTTATCAATTCGAGCCACAAAGATGCCTTCATATCCCACGGATTAGTAAGATTTTTTTCCTTGATCATAGCGGCTAATTATAGCCTTTTTCATCGATTTTTTTTTTCAATTGTAGCCTTGAATAAACAATTTTGCTCAATTTCAGCCAGTAGCGTCTATCCCCCTGATGGCTGGACGCGAAATCTCCCCCCATATGAACAGTAATCCCCCCTCTCAAGTCTTAAAGGCTTTTAAGATGGAAAATTACAGTTAAAAGCCACGTTAATGAATAGTAGGTACTTTCATTTTTTCGTTAGAGATACACAAGTGTAGAAAACCTGGAGATTTCAGTGCCTCATTTTGACAAATTGGATGAAATCATCACCACGTAGCGTTAAACTATGGCTCATTCTAATTTTTAGCCGCGAATATCAGCGCTTTTTCCACGCCTTATTCGCAGATTAGCACTTTTTCTCAATTTAAAAGCCGCGGATGAGCACTTTTTCTTAAATTTAAGCCGTGAATTGGATATTTTTCTCCATTGCAGTAGCGAATTAGCGTTTTCCTCATTTTAGCTGGGAATTAGTGGGTTTTATTTCACTCTTAGTCATGAATTAGCGCTTTTCCATTATTTTAGCCTTAAAGTTGCTTTCATCAGAAGGCCGCGAATTGGCATTCTCTCAATTTCAACCGCTAATTAGCGTTTTTCTCCATTATGACCGCGAATTAGCGGCTTTTTCCACTCTTGGCTATTAGTTAGTGCCTTTTATAAATTTTGGCCAAGAAGATTCCTTCATCAAAGAGTCGCGAATTGGCGTTTACTTAATTTTAGTCGCGAATTAGCGTTTTTCTCTCAGAATCGGCCTTTTTATAAATTTTACCCGCGAATTAGAGCTTTTCTCAATTTTAACCGTGAATTAGCGCTTTTTCTACATTTTATTCACGAATTTAAGCACTGTTCCTCAATATCATCAGCAAATTATAGTGATTTTTCTACATTTTTAACTGCGAATCATCCTTTTGTCTCAATTTGAGCCGTAAATTAGGGGTTTTTATCATTTTAGTCTGTAAGCGATTTTTTCCAATTTCAGCCGTGAATTAGTGTTTTCCCAATTATATTCTGTGGATAAGTTTTTTTACGGATGTTTGCTATGTGACTAGAGTGCTTTCACTCTTCCGTTAGCCGTTTTTATAGCTAAAATAAAGTAAAACGCCATAGTGTGCTGTTCCTGACCAAGTCCGCGTCTAGAATTGTCCTAGGTAAATCGCTAACTCGCAAATATAAATGCGAAACCGCCCTAATTAGCGTTAAAAAATTGATAAACAAGCGCTTGATCACGTCTAAAATTGAGAAATTTTAGCCACTAATTACAGCTTTACCCAATTTCAGCCCCGAATTGATGAATTTTCTGACAATCTGCGAAGCTGCTGGTTCAAGAACAGAACATTATTTTGTTTTATTCAAAAATTTACCTATAAAATGGCTCTATACTCTGAAATTTTTTCACAATTTTGTTCTGGAAGTTGCATCGTGAAACATCGGATAAGCGTTTTTTTGTGGTTTCTCTCTCTCTCTCTCTCTCTCTCTCTCTCTCTCTCTCTCTCTCTCTTTCTCTCTCTCAGTTTTTGCCACAAATATTTGCGCTCTTTCCAGCCTTCATGGCCGACGGCGTCCAACCCCCCCCCCCCCACCCGTTGTGTAGAGGCCCCCGATTTCAGCAGTAAATTAATTTTTTTTTTGTTTCACCAATTCAACCCAGGATTTGTCCTAAGCAGAGCACATAAGCGTTTTTGTCTCAATGTTTGCCGCGAACCACCGGACAAATAAAATTGCACTGAGTTTCGAGAAAAAATGGCTCCGCGGCGGGATTTGAACCCGTGGCGCAATTGGCAGCGTGCTGGACTGGTAATCCAGAGGTTGCGGGTTCAAATCCCGCCGGGGAGCCATTTTTTCTCGAAACTCGAATCGTGTTGGGCTATGCCCTTCCATCGTCGTCCGGATAACATCAGTTCAATTAATTTATTAATTAAATTTTTCTTGTTTATTCAGACTATGGGGCCTCATAGACATTACTGTCCCGGATCCTGATATCAGAAGGTTCGCCCGTCCGCCACATTGGTAACGTGTCTCATCAGTGTCAGGGGCGAGTTGTACATGAAATGAGAAACAAATGTTCGATTTATAGCATAGGCCTCTAACACCTTCTCATTTTAATTGCTCCATGACGCGTCATATTAAGCCAAAGTGCCGACAAAAGGTTCTCCGGGCCATTTATCTTTCTATTTTAGAGCTTTAATGAACCCAACGCTACTTTTTCCTGGAAGGCAGGCTTGCTGGGCAAATGAGAATATAAGATGTTATTATAATGGGCGTAACTCATCAATATTAAAACTTTCCATCCTTGTAATGACCTTTTTTCTTCCCTAAAATCGCACTATTATCCGTCATTATTAATCCACAGTTACCGAATCCCATCCCATACACGGGCTTGATGGGTATAGTATAGTAAAGATCGGCGTTTGGTGTTACGGGAAATGAGGGAGGGGTTTCTTAATGGAGGCTCTCCTCACATGCTATCTTAAAAGGAGTCCTCCCCCCCTCACACCCCCGCCGTGTTCACACACACTCGCCCACCCATCACTATAAGCACAACATCCTCTTTTTTCTTTGTCCTTGTCTCAAACACATGCACCTTATTCCTAGGGGGTGCGTCATGATTTATAGAAAAAGTATGCGGTCTTAATCAAGATTAAGTGGAGGCATTCCTTCTCCTCCTCCTACCAACCACAACCACTTCAACAAATCTCCCGCAGGGCTTTATCTATCCAAATGGGTTATGAAGCCCCCACCACTGCCTCCAAGCTACCATCCTCGGAGGCTTTAAAACTTCAGTTGTCCTCATTAATTTCGAGTCTGCCCCCCCTTTTTTTTTTAATATTTTCGCTCATTAAGTTTATCCCTTTCTCCGTGGATAGGAGTACTATTTCATAGGATTATCTAAACTTTTTTATTATTACTATTATTATTATTATTTAAATAACAAATTTTTTCAGACATGGAGAGGTACTCAAGTCTGTCACCAATAAAAACTTTTGATTGCCTCCCTACATTATTAAAAACTTTCCAAACTCCGTTTTTACTGAAACGAATTGCCGGCATCTTTTCATCTGCGTACATAATAGCCCTAGAAAAGGATTTAACAAAACGACATTTTAAGGAAAAAGGAAACTTTTTTTTTCCTCTGTAGAGAGATGATCCGAACATGACGTTTTAGAAAAAAAGGGATTTCCCAAGAAAATGACGGGTGCGGGGCGGCTCGATCAAAGGATAACACTTAAAGCAGAGCTGCTGGGAATGAAGTGCTGTGGGTATATTGGCGATTGTAGCTAAAGGATACGATATCTGGCGGCGTTGCAGAGAAACATTGAGTCCGGTACTCCATGTGATTTGTTTTTGTCGTTTGACAACAAACTAAAACAAAGGTTTTCAACAATAAGGAAGTTCATGTATCAAAAATGGTGGTCAGTGACACTTTTTTACCGTGAACTACGGCTAAATAATCCGACGGTGACGAGGAGGCCTCGATATTGTTCCTTTAGCATCACCGAATCAAGAAAACAAGACGGTTTTGCGGGTGCGCTGTACACCTGTACAGAAACTTTCACTGTCGGCTATTTGTTGAAGCAAGAAAACTCGAAAACACTGATTCAAAAACGTTTTCGACCATTGTGCTGAACCCGTGCCGTTCTCTGAGCTCTAAAACGAAACGGTGAGCTGGCGAGTACCAATAAATAAATGATAAGGCGCTCGTGGGATGTCTCTCAAGGGTGAATCCAGAGAAAACTGCTGTGTCTTTGGTTGCTCTTCCCGTCGTAACCGAGACACAACATTGTCATTTCATTGTTTCCCCAAAATTTAGGGTTTAACGGTGTCAGCTATCAATTAGCCCAGTGTTGGGAGAAAGTCGACCGCCGAAAGGCTTGGGAGCTTGGGCTTGACGTTTGAGTATAAATGTATCAGAAACCATGTTCTTCTGTTCTCGTCAGTTTAGGCCAACTGACTACTTTTTCCCGGTATGTTACGGACGTTGACCACGAAAAAAAACTTTAAAAAACACAAAACTTGTTATCATTTAACATATGTGAGGAGTGCCGGTTTCATTATGACACGAAGAGAACTAAGTTTATTTTTTTGTTAGAATTAGAAGCGTGCAGCTTATCTTTCGGAAGGCATAGAATACGTAGTTTTGTATGGTGATGAGGTGATTTTTTATTATTTGTGAGTCTTCTCGTTCACTCAAGGTAATTTAACATATCATGGGAGAACTCCGAGTCCACGGCTGAACTTGGGTCGAACCCTCCGACGAGGGCCCTCAGCTCACCGAGCCTGTCCTTCACTTCAGCTATCATCTAGAAGTTAAAAATGTATTAATTTAATTCTACAACTAGCTTACAATAAACCATAAAAGTATTTCTCAAAGAGAAAACACTGAATTGATAACACGAATGCCTTCCGAAAGATAAGCTGCACGCTTCTAATTACTTGAAAAGTAGTCTCCCGCACTGGGAAAGTTAGGGATTTTCTAAAAACGTGATTCAATGACCACTTACCTGAATTATAATGTCAATTGTATAATTACTCATAGCGTATAGTTGAAAATAATTTATATGGTCTTCGGCGACACTCAAAGATGAAAAAGTATGAAATTCCAACAATATAAATTAATTTATATGCAAGAGCCTATAATTTTAGAGAAACGGGGACGTAATAAGGTCATTCTTAAATACACGTAAATTAAGACAGAAAATTGCAGTTGAGTCAGAAAGCTTTGAAAAAAATGGACTGATAAAATAAAATGAAGAGTTGAGGTAACTACCCCATGATTAAGCCAACATCGCCATCTTGGACAGAGCTATAATTAACTGGAACGGTTTCGTGTCAACGTAATTAATTCAACCGCGGCGGTCTGACAGAATAGGAACTTCTTTCATTTTTTTTTTTTTTCTGTTCCCTCCTCCCTTCATCAAAAACTTGTCCCAACCGCTTTCCTTCTCCCCTTCATCTTGAAAGCCGTCAAAATACTCCGTGTCACTTGTCATGAAAAATAATAAAATAAGGGTAGAAAACATTTCTGAGAAGGTCACTAGCTTATTTTACGGAGTTGGAGAACAGGAATTTTAAAAATACAGTGGTGTAATAATCAATGAAAGGTCATTTGTCGCTAAACCATTTAAAATTATTCCATTTGATTGAATATTGATTTAAGAGTTTGGTTTTCAAGGAAGATATTATTAATCTTTCAGTTGATTTGTGTGACCCATTATCCTTTAATAATACTTCAATAACTCTCATTATTAACGATTTCTCAATAAAGACTATTACGAAAAAGAAAAATGTTCCCAGGCGATGAGAATAGAAAGAATAGAAATTTTGAGTAATCAACAAGGGCGGCGCTTTTGAGGATACTATTAGACAAGTCTCGTCAATAGGGCGTACAAAATTACAGTCAGAAACATTTTCAAGGAGTGCCAATGCCAATGGATTTTTTTTTTCTGTTTTGCATCGAAAGAGATAATTAAGGTTTGTGATATTGATTCCCACGGACTGGGGGAATTGCAGAAACATTGTTACTTTATAGCCTCGAACGCATTTATAATATTTAGACGAGATACTCAGGATCTGAAATGGTCTCGTAGTTTTAAAAGATTTGTGGTTTTCACCGTTAAAACTGTAATTTTAAAAATAAAAAGTCTGATTCTGCAGGCAAAATTTCCAGTTTTCCAAGTCAAGTATACCAGTTTTGCGACCGGAAATATTCGTTTTCCCTCAGAATTAACTTATTTGCTGCGAAATTGTCGTTGTAGACTTCTATTCCGAATAAATTAAAATAACGTTTCGCTACGGCCTCAGCCGTAGCCTGTCCCAAAAACAGCTCATTAGAGCATTTACCCTTTTTCAGGCTTTAGCAGTTGCATCTACAAACCACGAATCAACACTTTTTCTCAGTTTCAGCTAAATTAGCGTTTGTCTATTTTATCAACGGTTAATAAGAACAGCTTATTAACTCGCTTTCTATAAATAAGCCGCTTTAAGGCCTAACGGATATCGGGGATTAGCGTTTTTAATTTTAGCCACAATGTGGCCTCCATAAACCGCGAAGTGACTTACTCAATATCAGTCACAAATAAACGTTTTGTCCCCAATTTCAGCCGCGAATTAGCCATTTTGTTTCTTCTTATTTTCTTCAATTTTTTTTTTACGACGGACTTCTCCCAAAAGAACAGTCTAGCCGCAAATAAGCGATCAGCTTCAGCCTTCTGATTTGTATCACTCTTAAGACACTAATCAGTGATTTTCATTAATTTTAGTCGCAAAATTGCACCCATGAAAAGCTCATTGGCGCTTTCACTCTCTTTTTAGGCTAGTGAGGTATTTTGTGAACCACTGATAAACGTTTTTTCTTATTTTCGCCCTAAAAAGTTGCGTTGAGAAACCAAGAATTACCAATTTATCTCATTTTTACTTTTAGCTGAAAGAATGACTCAATATTAGGCCACGAATTAGCCATTTATTGGTCTAAGCATATAAATAAACAGCGTATCATAGCTCCTTTCTCGATTTCAGGGACGAATGAGAATGAATGCTTTCTTTAAATTATTATAATCGCAAATTGACGCATTTTCTGATGTTATAGTCACGGCATCGGCATGGCCCCAAGATGGCGCTCTTCCCTAATTTTGGTCACGAATTAGCGGGTTTTCTCAACATTGACCTGGAAATTATGCAATTATACGATATTAGCGTATTTTCTCAATTTCAACGTCGAATAAGCCTTTTTTCTCCATTCAAGCCGCGAATTAGTACTTTTTCTGCACTTTTAGTCGCGGGTTTGTCCCAAGAATAGCAATTGAGCGACTTTTCCCGATTTCAGCCAAGTGAGCCGTTCTTCGTGAACCGCGAACTAGCGGTTTTTCTCAATATTGTCCTGAAAATGTCATCAGGGCTACGAGTTAGCGCATTTTGTCAATTTTCACCGCACAAATGAACGTATTTCTCAATTTTATCCACGATTTAGCGATTTTTCCAAACTTTTAAGATTGTCATATTAAGAACCAGCCTGTTGTAGCACGATTTTAACCATATAAGCAGCCATGGACGTAACAGAAGCAACAAAGGATTAGCGTTTTCCTCAATTTAGAATTGCCCTTTCTGACTACGACCTATAGATTTGCTCCTGCACGCTACGTGCTCTACTTAATTTGTTTTTCGCTGCAGTTCTCACTTTTCGTTTGGACCTCGTCAGCACCTTTAAATGATCAAAAAATAAAAACAGATGAAGGAAATTAAAAGTTCACGCTCCGAATGAAGCTGCCTTATTGTGCGTGAATAGGCGGGTGGGTACCTACTAAAAACCGGATGAAGTGGGTTTCGCGGCATGACCCGGAAGTTTTATTTGTGCATGTTGCTTTCATGCGGGCATTTTTAGCTAAACTATTTTAAAGTTCCTTCGGCATTAATAGTTGTGTCGTTGCCCCTGAGCGTTTTAAAGTGAATATAAAATTTCCTTGTTATTATACACCGTGACAGTTGTTTCATTCTGTGTAATTGAATAAATTAATAACTAATCGTCGAAAAAAACAGAAAAAAGATGAATACAAGGGAAGCTGCGTTTTAATTATACGATCATACATCAACAACTTCCTACAAGGCTTAGCATATTATGTGACTCGAACGCCGACAGCTCGAGTTAATGGAGATAAAATATAATTCGTATTTATGGGGCGGCGAAGGAAGAGGCTCCCGCGGTGAAGCGGGCCCGGCGAGCGAAGTATATTTAAGATGTGAAACACATTTATCTGTCTGTGTTCAAGTAGGTGGTCTTGCGCCAGCGAAGAAGAGAGAAGAAGAAAAAAAAAAAAATGATGATGAGGAGGCCCAACCCTGTGTGATAGTGAAGAAGTGGTTGAAGGGGATGATGGACCCAGCGGGGCGATGGTGCAGAGGAGGACAAGTGATTAACTGACGCCGCCTGGCAGGGTCGTACGAATGCCCCCCCCCCCATCACTCTTTAGATGAAGAGTGGTTGGGGTGGAAGAGCTGTCATCGGGTCAGAACCTTTTTCGTTGTGTGGAAGGGGGAGAACAGTTTATCCCCTCCATCAAACCTCCATCCCCCACAAGAACACCTCACTCACTCTAACCCCACTCTACAACCCCACAACTTGCGATTCACATCGTTCCCCCCCATCCAGACAACTTCACTCTGTTTCAGTCTCAGATTCATCGTCGTGCTTGTGGTATTACACAGTGAATTCTCGTCTTCGAAAAGAAAAAGTGTCCTTTCTATTTTTGGAATTCAAAAGGAAGAATCGCCTTTATGTATTGTGTTTCGAAGTGTGTTGATCGTCGAAAAATATTGTGATTTATTATTTTTTTTTTTTTTCGTTATTTGTTTTACTTTCATCGCTTGTGATCCGATTTTCGTCTGAGAATTTCAAGTGTTGTAACCAATGGTCGTGCTGGAAAGTAGCGACATCATGACTTCACCCGCTGGCCATCAATACCTTCAACCCGACTATTTATCACCTTTGCCTACAACGGTGAGTTTACAAGGATTTTTGAAGGAAAAAAAAATTAAATAATAAAAATAAATAAACGCAACATATTCGATCATTACAAATTGAAAATAGAGAAATGAGTAACATTAAAAACACGAACAAAACAAAAAGTATGCAACACGATAATAGAGCAATGCGTTACAAATAATAAACAATTGTGAACCAGTTATGCATCAGTGTAAAATAATATTCATTTGTTCTTATTATGAAAAATAAGAACTGCGCTGTGGTATCGAGATCTTTCTCTCGATGGGTGACGAGACGGTTCAGTCCGTAATTATTACATAGTTATAAAGATATTTATTGTAGAAAGGTTTAAATTGCCAGACTTGAGATGAATACTAGAAATTTTCTTGGCATTTCTTGAGGCTTATAGTTGAACCGAATAGCTGTAACTGAATTAATTGTCTAATTTTCGATTATCTTTTATTTGTTACAGTTGGACGCAAAGAAAAGCCCATTGGCACTGTTGGCACAAACGTGCTCGCAAATTGGAGCCGACTCTCCGACAACCAAGCCATTACTTGCCACCTTGGACAAGCCGAAAAAACCTTCGTCCACGATCACCGACCGAGCCTCCGTGACGCCTCCCAAACCGAGCGATTTGTCCGTCGGGTCGAAAAATGGTCTCGCTTTCAAACCCTACGAAATGAATGTCTTGACGAAAAAATCTGATTCGACTCCATCGTCGAGACCCACGAGCAAACCTTCGTCTATCGAACAGCACCTTCAGGCTCATAACCACCAACACAGTCACAACCACGCTCAGTTTTCCTCGGCTTCAGCGTCAACGACTACTACGACAACTAGTTCGGTTGCGACGCAACAAGGATCGTCGCCCGGGTTGCCTGAAGAGAAGAGACGAACGCCGTCGAGGAAATCAGTTTCACCCAAGGAAGAACAAAAATCACCCGCACCGGACAAATCGGCGGATAAGTCGTCCGATAGTGGAGCTAGTCCAATCATACGGTCGGGGATTGAAGTACTCCAGGGTACGACACATAAAGATGGTCTCGGGTTTAAAACCCCCCTCGGACCACTCGGCCTCCCACCCGGATGTTGCCCTCCTGGCCTCGAAGCGAACCCCGCGTTTCGACCGCCCCTCGGTGGACACATGATGTACCCCGGACCGTATGTAAGCTACGCTCGCGTCAAAACTCCAGGAGGGGGCGAAGCCCTCGTACCCGTGTGTAAAGACCCCTACTGCGGCGGCTGTCAAGTCGGCGTTCAACACGCTCTTATGGGCGGTGCCTGCCCCAGCGGTTGCACGCAGTGCGAACACCAAAAGTACCTCGCCTCCCTAATGCCCCCTCACCCACTGTCCTACGTCGGGCGACCGTACGTTTGTAATTGGATCGCCGGTGAGTCATACTGTGGCAAAAGGTTCACCACATCTGAAGAGTTGCTCACACACCTAAGGAGTCACACGGCTGACACCTCGCTGTTAAACCCACTCCGGTACCCGAATCCACCGCTTAGCCCACTGTCAGCGGCGGCTCGTTACCATCCGTACGGCAAGCCGGGCACCCTTCCTCCCGCTCTTCAGTCACCGTTCAGCGCTTTCAACCCGACCCTCGCGCCATACTACTCGCCCTATCTTTACGGGCAAAGAATTGGAGCCGCGGTTCATCCATGATCCTCCCCCGTTACGATCGCTCCCTGTGATATCCTCGCTAAAGTGACCAGTCCTTAGTGTGTGAAAAACCCTTTGTCCAAGTCCAATTGTTTTTTGGCCATTTTTGTCTGTGTGCGCTACATGGAAAAATCGTCCAACTTAATTTTTTTTCAAATTTCGAAGAAAAACTTTAGTCTTATAAAATATAAATATATCTATTGTATAATGTAAATGAAAATAATAAAAAATAAACGTGGAATAATTTGAGATTTTTTCTTCTCTTTTTCCGATATACGTATATTATTATTCGTTTTGCTTAATAAATGGATTAAAGTTTTCAAAACTTGTTTTGCTCCTCCTCCCCACATCACAATTGGCATCGCACGGTGTTTCAATTTTGTCTTCTTCAAGTTTTTAGAAGTTCTCAGCCCTTTCCTACCACCCGTTCCACACCTGAAGTGAACTACTTAATATTGGGTCGGACAGTGGTGTGATTTTGATGAATAGGCGAAAATAATGTGAATGGACGGTTTCAAATTTGATGGGGGGGGGGGGTTATAAAGGGAAGGGGTCTGTCACGGGTGAAGTTGACAAGTGGTGTGTGAGTGCGCTATTCATGAAAAAGGAGAGTGAAAATAACATGGTGGATAGGAGGAACAGACAGATGTTTTGTGTCATTTACAAGTCAAGGGTGGCTGATAGGATGAAAAGGGTGGGGGACTGGGGGGAGGGGTTGATGTTGAAAGAGAGGCATGGCCTTTTTTATATGTTTGTATTGAGTAACCCAGTAGTCGCCTGAAAGTGGGAGGTCTTACAAATTACAGATGGATTTATCCAAGGAGGTCATTTTCATATCATATAGGAAGCTAAATTATAAATATTTAACCCCCCACCAACTTTTTTTAAACCAAATAAAATATGTTCCCTTCTCAACGTGCCCCTTAATTGGTGGCATCACTACGAATATATTCTTGCATCCGTCTCACCGTCAGATTCTGTCGTTATTTGTTGTTTTTTTATTCTTTCATTTTGTATGTCTTGCACTTGCGTTCTCCACGAGGGGGGGGGGGCTTGAAACGACAAGGAATTTTCCAGTTTCGACTAATTTGTCAGTTTCCTGGACAATAATTATTTCCTTGTTTCACCCTAAAAGAGTAATTATGGGGATAAATAGGTAGAGAGTTTTATTAAATTTATAATTGGCTTCAGAGGTGGAATTCACTGATTCCATCAGGCCAATGGCTTAGTGAGTTTCTATGTTGAAGTGTGGTCAATGTGGTTGTCAAAAGTAAATTCCTCAAGCGTGGACTAATCATCCTTAATCATCACTTACGTCAAGCGACCTGAAACCTCAAAAATAAAATTATTTTTTAATTACTGGCAATGCTGGAAGAACCTGGTGGGTGTAATTTGACGGCGTAAACTGAGTATTCGACTTCGAAACATATCATCATTTCCTTCATCTCAAAAATAAAGTAAAGCGGAACCCGGACGAAACCCCAGACATACCGACTGGGATAGATTAGAGCGGGAGGTAGGAAGAATGGTAGACCGGGGGGTTATCCATTGACGAAGAGGAAAGAGACGTAAGGGAAATACTAACAGAAGCGATTCAGGTGGCCTGCCCAGAGTGAAGGAGGAAGCCCAAAAAATCCCCTTGGTGGGGCCTAGGGCTCCGCTTGCTCAAAAGGGCGACCAGAGCGGCCGCGGAAACCGCGAAGGCAACAGGGAACGACGAGGACTGGGAGGCCTACCACGCGGCTAGGGAAGCATACAAGACTGGAATTCGCCGCGGCAAGAAAGGATACATGGAGGACCTATTGCGAAGGAATTGAGGAAACAGGAGAGGGGGCGAGACTCGTTCGTATCGTACGGTCACTATCACTAACGCTTCCGGACGGCGGTGGCCCAGAAGAAGTACGCGTTGGCTCTTTTTTTGGATATTGAAGGGGCTTTTAATAGGATACATGGGGAGTGTGTTGTGGCAACTCTAGGGCACTTTGGGGTGGAGCCGAGGCTGATCCAATGGATAGACTACTCGCTGAGTCATAGGTGGGTGGTCGCTAAGGTGGGCGGCGATAGGGTAGAAAAACGAGCCAGTAGGGGGGTGCCCCAGGGCTCAAGTCTCTCGCCTCTTCTCTGGATACTTGTGGTAAATAGTCTTATAGGGGAATTAGAGGAAAAGGGCTTTTATGCGCAATTTTTTTGCGGATGACGGAGCCATAGTGGTTAGGGGGAAAGACTTATCCACACTGTGTTCCCTCATTAGGGGGGAGGTGGGGATAGTCGAGGCATGGTGTAGGCCTAGGGGTCTCACAATAAAACCCCATTAAGATGAATATGGTGTTGTTCACTCACAAGAGAAAAAGGATGGGATGGCAATCAATCCACTTTCGGGGAGAGGTCATCGCTCTTTCGAAACAGGTTAAGTATTTGGGAGTCATATTGGCCTTTCACTTTAACTGAGAAGTTAAAGTGGAAGGAACACGTAGACAGCGTTTACAAGAAAGCTGTGGTGGCCTTTCACCAATGTAGACGGGTCATGAAGTGGATATACACAGGGGAATCATCCGACCGCGCATCCTGCACGGGGCGGCCGCATGGTGATGGGCGGGGGGGCGGATAGGCTCGCAAAAATACAAATGCTTGCTTGCCTGGCGATTTTGGGCCATTCCGGACAACCCCTACGATGGCCATGGAAAGATTACTAGGCCTAAAGCCCCTGGACATTGAAGTCAGGGGTCGGGCACTTGAAATTGCCTACAGGTTGAGATGCCAGGGAAGCCTAAAGTGGGCCAGGCAGGGCCAATGGGACTGGGAAGGGGAACTAAATAGAGTATCCCCGTCCTCGGCACTTAGGCCGGATTACGTGGTTAAAAGAAACGACTTCTCGACCAAAATCAAACAGAGAGTCATTGTGAGAGAAGAGGGTTGGGAATCCCGGCAAGGAGAGCTGGTGTGTTACACGGACGGCTCCAAGAAGGGTCAGGAAGGGCCGACCGGAGCTGGAATTTTCGTGCCGGAGCTGGAGGCGGAAATAAGTATCCCGCTAGGGGGACACACCACAGTTTTCCAGGCCGAGGTGGTAGCGATCGATGCTTGTATTCGGGAGCTACTGAAGCGGAAAGTGACAGGTAGGGCAATCGGTATCTACTCTGACAGCAGGACGGCGCTGGGGGCGATCACCAAACCCGTGGTGGACTCAGCAGCCGAAACCCCCTAACGTTAGGATGCATCCCGGGTCATAGAGGATGGCAGGGAAATGAAAAAGCAGACGAGCTGGCCAAGCGTGGCGCGGACCAGCCGGTAACAGGGCCTGAACCATCGATGGGTATTGCCCGAAGGGTGGTCTTGAGGGAGATAAGGGCCTGGGCCAGTGACCAAGCTCTGAGGAGATGGCGGACTGAACCCGGGTGCCGGCAAGCAAAACTGGGAATCAATGAGGAGGACCAGGAAGCTTCGGCATGGTTGCTGGGACTAACACGGATTAAGCTTAGGCGGATAGTAGGGATGTATACAAGACATTACGCCCTTAACAGGCATCAATCATGAGGGCAGTAGGGGAGCCCGACTGCGAAAGATGTGGGGAGGCTGAGGAAACCGCGGAGCACGTCGTATGCGAGTGTGACGGCTAAGCGGCGGCCAGATACACCATTTTTGGGGACGATAGGATATCCTTCCCCAGCTTCTCAAAGGAGAATGGGACCCGTCTCCTGAGTCTGCTGGAAAGGATAAATAGGTTTGAGGAGCCGTACTAGGCTCTCCCGAGTCCGGGCCCCAAGTGGGTATGGTTTATGGGCCGAAAGGCTTTTGGCACCTTCGGAGTCGGGAGACCGTCCGAGCCCTCAAAAAAAAAAAAAAAAAAAAAAGTATATATAGTGTGAGAGAGTGAGAGAGGCCGTTCTACGGCATTCCTGCACTCCACGGCCGAAAAATGGCAACATTTTCAGTGCGGTTTCCGCGGGGTGAAGTTGATTGTGGTGTTGAATTTCAAACCCTGAAAATGTTTTTTAAAGGCTAAATCAATCCAAACGATAATTAAAGTTTGCAGGCCGCCTTTTGAGTGCAATGGACGGTTTTACGGCTGAATATTGGTTTTGCTCATTCAAAAAGCCAATTAACCACGATTGACACCATAAAAATCCAATTTCGTAGGGTTAATCTTATTTACTTATTATCCATTTATTAAAAAACAAGTTTCATCGGGTTTACTTTCACAAAAAATCAATTTCTCGGGTTCGGGTCGTTAAGGAAAGCAATTCAGTGGGATACGTTTTGTGAAAACGTTCGAAGATTAATTTCACGGTTTTGGCTAACCTTTGGCTTCTCGAAAAACAAAACAAAAACCGGTTTGGCTATTTCGAAAACCCCTTTTCGCGGATCTCGCTCGTCAGAAACCACCTGCAATTTTACAGGGTTATTGGCTTCCTGAAAACGTTCAATTTCGCGTATACATTTATGTTTCAGCAAGGAAAGCGTGTTTTTGACTTCTTATAATCTGGAGATTTCGCGGGAATGCAATTGGGAATTGGGATCACACTAGCTTACACTCCTTCGCCTATTATCGCGCATCAGTCTCATGCAACGGTCTGAGGGCCAAGCACGGAGCATTTGCATGGATGAGAGTGGCGCATGATGAAATCCACCGTAAGAGAGAGAGAGAGAAAAATAGTGGGCTTAGCTCTTGAAAATGGCATTTTCGTGGATTAGGCCATGAATGTCTCACGGTTTTTGGCTCTATTCGGGTTAGCAATTTCGCGGGTCTTAAGCTCGGTGCACGCGATGCATTTTTTAAAGCATGATCTCCTGCCTGTTCTAAAAAAACAACCGGTCACTACCGGGGATCAACTTTTTTTTTCACCATAAACATGCTTCGAAAAATGCATCGTGTGCACCGAGCTTTAGTATACATATATGTATGTAATTGAAAACCGCAATTTGGCCGGTTTGGCTGCAGTGGCGTAAGTAGAGGGGGGGAATAATAGGTGAATCCTCCCCCTTCGGGAGGCCATTTTTAGCCAAGTTTTTGTGAAATCACAGTTATACGAAGGGCGTTAATTACAACACCCGTCCCCCGCCGCCCGGTAATATTTTTCGGACTAGTACAGAGCATTTTTCGAATGTGACTGTGCCGTAATGGTCAACTTATCAGACTTTTTTGAGTACAGAAAATTTCTCCTTTCAGAGCGTGTCACGTGAAAAAACTGTTTCACGAAGTTGTGTCACTCAAAAAACCCATTTCGCGTGGTTTGCGCACTGAATAAAACAATTATGTTGGGTTAGTCGCTTAAAAAAAAGGAACTTCACGGGGTTTGGTCACTGGCAACTTCTATTTTCGGGGCCGTATTCAGAAACCCACCTTTACAGAGCCTTAAGCTGGAAAAACAATTTCGCGGGCTTGAGGTCCACCGCAAATTTAACCCACACTTGGGTCAGCCAGCCTCAAAAAACAGTTAAAATGCTATCCATTTTCAAATGGTTTTTGAAATTGGGTGACCCACGCGTGGGCTTGGGGAAGAGAAGGGAATTCCATCGTCACCAAGCCTCTACGTCCGGTCGCCTTCTTTTAGTTTTAATGGAGTCTTCTCCCCCCTAATTGACAGCCACGGAAGTCCAAACAGTGTTGGTTGGGGGGTGATGGGTCCGTTACTTGGGAGGGGGTATCGGAAGTGACGTCGAAACTGTTCCATGTATCAGAATCAGCGCTGCAAAATTCTGTAATCTTGTTTCTTTCTGGTGTTGTTGTTTTTTCTAAAGCAAGCTGATTATCAGTTTCACAGACAGCAGTGTGTCGTGTGTCTTTGTAGATTATATCGACCGATCGTGCTGGACAGTCAATCACAGAAATGTCGTAGTGAGCTGTTATATACTTCCATGATGGATCCTACGGATTGAAAAATGACAAAAGTGGTACAATTAATATTGTTAGTGTGGTCACAAATTACGAGGGTTAGTAGGTAATGCCTGTAGGGTTAGTATTATGGGTATGTACTATGTAGTAGGTAACCGATACGTTTTCGACGCACCCCAACGAGTAAAGGCTGACAACGTATAGGATCCTATACGGCTACAACTTTATGCATGTATTACAAAATGTGGTTTATGCTGGCTGGGTCGTGACAAATAAGACAACTTTTTCAGCTAATTAATTACGTTCTAAAGAAAGTATTTAGCTTATAACCTGTCGTGTTTTGAGAATTAAAAGCCTTGTCTCCTAGGCAAAAAAGTAGTAGCTGTAACAAATTAATCACACAGCATGCGTTGACCTTCACATTTTATTAGTTTCGAAATAAGCAATAAATTTACGATACGTCAATCTTGTCTCCATTATATAAAAATGTTACATCGCCTTTAAAAAAAACACAGTAGCTTTTAGATTAGTATTGTTGCAAAGCTGACACACCTTGTTACATTAAATTGCAGCCTGAAGAATCCAATACAATCGCTCACAGCTAATTCCGTTTTTTCCGCCAAATTCCTGCTCGTAAATAATTTTTTCCATTTTCTAAGACATTTCCATTGTCTGCCTATCTTTATTTCTTTGTGTGGGTCTGAAATAAACACTGTAGATTCCTTCTGGAGCGAAGCTGTTGGTTAAGAGGGTGTGCGGGGATTTCTGGAGGTTGATGAACTTGACTTCTAGAATTAAAAGACAAAAATCTCCGCACGGTCCCTCTCCCCGCCAATCCTGTACACCATCATACAAACAGTGGCCTAAAGCAAATCTAACGGCTTGAGTTCCATCCAAGTTGTAAAAGATTGGTTTGGAAGTTCCTCCCTTCCACCACCACCTCATTCCACGCCACCTCTTTCACTTGTAATAAATCAAGGCGAATCTGGGATTAAATCAATTTGAAGGTTGTCGGCGAGCTTTTAAAGAGAAGGATGGAGAAAACAAGGCAAAGGGAGAGAAAAAAAAAGTCGTTTTCTGTCCGTGAGTTTGAATGAAAAAAAAAAAAAAAATGAAGCCTGCCAAAGGGTTGCCGAAGCAGTTTTATTCGCTTTGCCGAACGCCAAAATGTAAGCAAGGTTGAAACGCTTGTCACTTTCACTTCACGTCAATTAGTGTCGACTTGAATTTATCGCTCAATAATAATAATTGACTACGAGCCGAACTAATCTGACTCCTGATTGATTTTTTTTCCAGCTCTGATAGATCAAGTCGATGGAAAAGGTGTATAATTAGGGGGTCCTAAACAGTTGAAAAATTAACCAGTCAGTCCCGTATTGCATTACGAGGTTTTTTACTCACTATTTCTTCTTCTTCTTCATCATCTTTTTTACGACGAGTGATCCTTTGGGCCCAGAAGTATTTCCTTTTAAAATTACAAAACAATTATCTTGGTTGGTCATTATAGGCTCTCCGGCCTGTTCTCATGTTGAGCTATTTGTTTCTTTCCCCGAAAAAAAAAAAAAACTCCAGGGAGTAAATGGCCGCAATTAAAACGGAATAGCCAGCAATTAAATATTCGACGGATGTATTTTTCAGTTCGTCCGTTTTGCCGGGCGTTTGTTTTTGGGTCATTAAAATAAATTGATGAAAATTACCATCAATTTCAATAAGAAAACTTGAATAATTATTTGATTGAAAATGAATCACACTTTGACCAAATAGTTCTTTGGAAACACCTTGAAATAGGTATTTCGTTCTCGCCTAGCGTTCCACATTATTTTGCAGCTTTCAAATCAATTATTTAAAAAAATGTTTTAAAGACATTACAGACGTGATAATTGTATCATTGAATTATTTAAACGCTTTAAAACAAGGTTTTTAAAACGTCTATACGCATGTAAGCGTCAACTTGAAACAGGTTCTTCACTTTTTTTTTTTTTTTTTGTATATAAATGATAAAATTTATACGGCAGTTTTAGAAGTCAAAGTATGTCAAAAGGGCAAGTTCCATCGACTTGATAATATATGCCGCTCCTTTTAAAAAGAGCGCTAAAAAAGAGAAAGAGAAAAACCATGAGGGTTTAATAATTTACAGCCGCCTGTTACGACAGAGATCTTTGGGTGGAGAACGAAACGTCAAGTAATTGCTCCCTCGTGTTCAATGGGATGAAGAACTGGGGATTGGGGGGCGAAAGAGAGGGGTTATTAAGTGATAAAAACACTAATAAATCTTTTAGGAAAAAAAAAAACAAGCTAAAAGCAAAAGAGAGAAAGATAGAGAGATATTAATTCTTTACTACCGAGCGCATACATCGCCTTTTTTTAAATAAATAAATTAGACCGAGATTTTTTAGGCACGTTTTATTATAATGCGGTGGAAGCAGTGTTGTCGAAATCAACAAGAAATTATCTTAACTTTCTAATAAATTACTATACGGGAAACTTAGGAAGACAATTGGCGGTTTCGGGTGCTGGTTGAGGGAGAGCTTGAATGATTTATCGGAAGCCGGCTTTCAAAAAGTAAATAAATAATTGGAGAAAATTAAAGGAAACTTCTTGTTTCTCCGTCCGCCTTATTAAGCTCACTTTTAAAAATTGTTTATTGAGACAAAATTGGCAGGACGATGGGGTTGTTTCTGTTTGTTTCTTTACATCACCGTGTTTCCAATAAAGCTCGGAAGGGCTTTATTCATGATGATTAGAGAGCGCTTTTAACAGGTTGTTAAGGGAAGGAGCAGAGGGTGACAGTGTAACAATTATTTTGAACTTTTGATGTTCTTAGTAACGGTGCCTCACGTTACGAGGCACCATGCACATCTCAAGTCTCTTCCTCTTCAGCGAGGGTGTTACGAAACAAACGTCGCAGCCTCGCTTCTTGAGAATCACTATAGCAATTACCACAGCACTAGCCAAGCCAAACTGACGGTTTTTTAAATCAAATTAAATGCGCAAAACGGTCAAAATTGATATTTCTTTGGAAACGTCGTGGGTTTTCTCGATTATGACCAATCAAGGATTTCACAAATTCTTAAATCAAAATTTTCAGGGCGTTCGCTCATTCCAAAGAGCAATTTCTCTTATACAAATATCGCGGGTTTTGCACACTAGAACATCCAGCTTCGTTGCACTCATGCGAAAAATAATTTCCTCGAGTTTGGGGTCGTTCAAAAAATCTCAGAGTCAAAATTATTTTAGAACGCAAGATTTGGCAGTTATGAAACGCAATGCCGCTGATTCGGCGCACATTGGGGAATCAATTTCACGCGTTTGGCTCTTTGAATCTCCAGATGGTTTTGGGAACTCACAGAAACAGAACCATGCATAAGCTTGGGCTTTGAAAAAGTCAATTACGCAGAATTGATTGCCCTAAAAGCCACTTTCGCGAGATCGATGCGTTCAAACATCCAATTTCAGGGGGCTAAAACGTACAATAAAATCAATTTCAGGGGTTGTTTCCACCAGGAAAGCCATCATTACTTGGGACGTGCACCTTCGAAGTCCAAAGTTCTTGGATTTTGACCTCACAGAATGGCTACGGTTTGGCACGTACAAAACGCAATTTCACTGATTTGGAACTTACAGAACGCCATTCAGAGTTCAAACTCAATTTCGTGGATTCGGCACTTGGGAAATCTAATTTTTGCTCATTATGGCTCATTCAAAAACCAAATTTGATGTCTCGAGTTCTCACAGAACTCAATCCCACGGGGTTCTCTCTTCCAAATAAACTACTTCGCAGGGCTGACTTCCTAAAAATATCAATTTCATGGGGCCGACCCATTCATAAATTCAATTTCGCGGGGTTGACTCATATAAAAAAACAATTTCACGGTTTTGATGGGTCCTTAAAAAAATCCAGTTCATTGGTTAGACCCTTTGGAATTTAAAATTTACAGAACGCAATTCAGTGAATTTGGCCCTTACCGGACGTAATTTGGGATTTAAACTCAATCTCACGCATTTGATTTTTTCATAACCCAAATTTTAGGACTCACAGAACCCAAATTCTTGGGCTTTTCTTCCAGCAAAAGTCGACCGATTGCAAAAAGTTCATTATCAATCACACAAAAAAGTAAGGGCTGAGGACCTAAAAACAGGGCCGTCTTTACTAAATTTGATGGGGCCCCGTACCCGGGGTAACTGTGGGCCCCCTCTTTTACCGAATTTCGCTCACTAAAATACATTTTATACCTGATCTAGTAATATCACGGGTTTTACGCACTAAAACCCCATTTTTGCAGGCCTGACTCACTAAAAAAAATTTGTTCGCTGATTTCGCACTCTAAGAACCATTTCGCGGATTTTTCTCGCTAAAACCCAATTTCCACGGTTCTTACTCACAAAAAACCCAATTGTGGTTGTTCTACTGTTGAAAAACCAATTTTGTGGCTGTTTGTTGCTGAAAAACCATCCGCCTCTTCGACGGAAGAGTCCAGTTTGGGGGACTATAGAGTACCGCAAATTCCATGTTCAATGCCAAAAATATCACTCTCTGGGGGATAAAACGTCAGTTATTCGACCAAAATTCCAAAATAGAATGCAAAAAATACAGTTTTACAGCAGAGATGTTAAGTTTTGACAGTTTACGACCCTTTAACTATGCTAATTCAGTTTCTGGGGTCGAATTGACGATTTCTCACTTAAATTTCTCGCTACCGAGTCCTCTTTCTGGGTACTCATCCCCGAATATAAGCCTGCAAAAGGCATTGGGATGCAATTGACTTGTTCTCACCACGTGAAGCTGGCCACCCCTAGATCAAAGGCTGGCTATACTCTCCTACTGAGAACTAGCGATTTTCCCTCTTTTAGGCAAGAATTGTCGTTTTTTCTCAATTTTAGACGCGAATTAGCTATTTTTCTCATTTATATCCACGATTGGTGTTTTCTTGAGCCGTGAATAAAGCGCTTTTCACACATTTTAGTAGACAATATGAGTGTTTCTCGATTTTAGGCACGAATTAGCAATTCATTTTGCTTTAGCCAAGACTGATCACTTAGGGCCCTATTCAGAAACCAACCTTTACAAAGCCTTAACTAAAGGAGTTGAAAAATGTGATGGTTTATAGAAATGTGTCATCTGTTTTGAAGCGCTTAAAGGAGATGTAAAGGTTAAGGTTGGTTTCTGAATACGGGCCTTAATCTCAGCAACGAAGTGGCCGTTAAAACCGTGAATTTTCTAATTTTTGGCTTTAAGATAGGATGCCCCGCAAAGTATTGCCTCTTTTCAATTTCTGCTTTAAAAGAGCCCTTGTTCTCATTTCTAGCGGCAGTTAACACTCGTTCTTAATTTTGGCCGTGAATGTGCGATTTTTTCACAAGTTGGCGCTTTTTCTCCGTTTTAGCAGTGAGTTAGCGATTTGTCTGAATTTTACGGTGCCGGGTTTATTTTTGCGTGCGTCAGTAAATTAGGACGCCCCGCAAAATATGCCCAGGCCCGTCGGGCCCCAGCAAAAAGTCGGCACTGCCTAAAAAAAATGTTATTCTGTGGTTTGTACCCTTTTAAGGCCCACAGTGAGCTATTTCGTGGTCGAGCTCTTTTGAAGTCCTAATCCCACGGATTTGAAACTTGTAAACGAAATTCCACGGATGTAGCCCTTAAAAAATGTAAATTCCGTTTATTTGGCACTTCAGGACGCAATTTTACGGTTTTGAGTTGTTCGAAAACTCAAATTTTGCCTTTGGCTCTTTGGAAGATATAAGCAATTCCGCCAGTTTGGCGCTTTTGTGGGGTTGGCGCCCTCATAAAAGCCTATATACTTCACTCACAATTTTCCTGGGTGCATAAGTGCTATTTCGCACGTTTGTGGCTCCTTTCGAAAAGAAAACTGGGGATTCGGCCTCAGGTGTAGATTCTTGAGGGGAGGGGGATCACCTGCGTTTTAAGAATCTTCCGTAAATATGTAAATGTGCGTTTAAGTGCTGTAAATGATAGGCGTGGACCTAATGGGGGCACAAAGGTCCCCATTTAAGCCAACATGGCCAGAAACGGATCGCATCACGATGAGAAACCTTCTGGTGGCGGTGGCTCGTCTGATCCATGATCTGTGACTAATCGGTTTGAAAGGTCAATTTTAGGGTGAATATATACACGGTTCGATAGGCGAAACGATGCCTGTCGTCATTCATTTTTCATTCAGTTTTGCATTCATTTCAGCTATTCATTTATGGGATAAGCTGTGAATTGGAATGGCAACAAAATGTTGTTGTTTTTTTCTTCTCTCTTTAGGGAACGCGCCCATCGAACGTGCTCATTTATCTGTTATATGTAGAACTTCCATTTCTAACCATCCAGGATACAAGGCAAAACTGACAAGGTGTAGAATAAAAGCCCAGAGTAAAAAGCGAATGTCTCTGATATGTTGGTGAAGGGGGGAAAGGTAGATATTCCTATCATCAGAAAAGGCTCATTCGTCTCTTTTCCAAGACAGGCGTGGAGGGTTATATGAAAATTTGAATAACAAATTGTTGCGTTGATACTCGAATTTCTCTCTCTCGAGGAGAGAGAGAGAGAGAGAGAGAGAGAGAGAGAGAAACCTTTTTTCAGTCTGTTCCATCAGATCATCTTTGCTACCTTTGAAGAGATCAAGTTCTCGCTACATTTTTTGCCACTGTTTTATTGACATTTCTTCGCATCTTCAAGAAGATTCTCGACGTGTGAAATCTAAAACATACACTTTTCAGTAAGTCAAGGAGCGGAATTTATTTTTATGCTATTTTCTTTTCTGTTTCAACCCTTTTCAACTAATAGCGAAAATGTCCTCGAGACCGTTTTATAACTTTTTTCTCTTTCTCTCTCTCCTCCTCGGAAGCTCATCCATTTCCCCCTTAATTTGTAACTGTTTTCTTTTACACGAGCCTTTTATTTCTTTTCCCCGCTTAAAGAAACCTGTCCTGTGATAGTTGGTTACAAGACTTAAGGAAAGAGGCGGGGGGGGAGCGGATCCGCGAAGAGACTCAGCGTTCATCCATTACCCGCATTAAAATCTGGACTATATCCAACTCATGCGACGCTGGGAAGCAAAAAATAAAAGATGGAAGAAAGGGTGCAAAATGAGTAGACGGGAGAGAATGATGCTCCAAATAGAGTTGGATGAATGTGATCTTTGAAACAGTCGGGGAATTGATTGGCTCTGTTGAGCAGCGCGTTTTTATTTGTTAGTACTTTTTATTATGTTTAAATCAAATTGATGCACTGAAATAACACGCGTAAAACACACACACACACACATCAAACAATTATCACTGTTCCTTTTACCCATCATCGGCTCAGATTACAGTAACACAGGAAATAGGGGGGGGGGGGGCGTGTGAGTGAGTAGGGAGCCAAAGGGCTTCCCAGGGAGGTCCATCCATCATCGGGTTTTCGCGGCCTCTGATGCTCCATGCTAGTAGTAGGAAGCCATTCATCATTCCGAGGAAGGAAAACGGAATAGATGGGAGGTGACGGGTTGGGGGTGCGCCAGTGCAGGGTCCCTTTCGTTTACAAAAGAGTATTCTTCTCGTTTGTTCCCCTCGCCACTTGCACCACAAAGGCACACAACTGGTGGTGATGGACATATAATAAGAAAGAGGTCTTCCTCGGGGGTCTCCGTCACTCGATTTTTCTCTAAAATTGAGTTTACTCTCTTCATTTCCTTTTCGAGTCAAGGCGGGCGAGAGCCTATCATTTTGCCACATTTGTCGGATACTGACGATTACCGACAGTGAAGAAACTACCACAACATTTTTACCTCAGTTTGATGAGTCTCTAATTTGTTAGAGCTCTGCTCTCGGGTTCAGAACGCCACCAAATGATTTTTATATTTTTCGACTTCGCACCCAACTGAAAATTCACAATTTTAGTACCTTGTCTTTTAACAAAAAATTCAAACTCAAAAGGTCCTTTCCGTTTACGTGGAAACGTGGAAAAATGGTTTCACGAAACAAGAACAACAAACCAGATGACCATAAGGCCAAGCTTCCGTCATATTTCATGATTTCATCAGGGCGGAAAAGCCAGTTCAGACTGGAAAAGTATGACAAGTGATAGAAGAAATATGAGAGTTTTTCCTGTCTAAACAGCTCCATAAACTTGGATTTCCTGGCCTGATGAAGTCATTAAATATGACGAAAGATTGGCCTTGAAGCTTTTTGGTTTATTGGTGTCATTGTGTGCGCCGCTAAACCCGTTTTTCCACGTTTTACACTTTGGCACTCAGTCGTGGATCTTAAGGGAGGGGCCCCAAGGGCCGTGGCCCAAAAAAAAACATCAAAACCTCCTCCAAAATCCCATCGAGGAGGGATGATCACCTCTAATTTTAGGGTCATTTTCTCAGAGAAGTTGGTCTGCGATTGACGAGATTTATGAGTCCCCTGAACCATGCTCAACCGAGACATACAGACGGTTCCAGCCTGACACGTAGCAGAGTAGCCGCTAGTAGTGCAGTGGCCCTTAAACGGCCCAGAAATGAATGTTTGGCGCTATGGTCACTGGGTATCAACCGATCTTATCAATATAGGGCCACTAGTACAGCGCTCACAGTTAATGGAGGGGGGGGGGATCGCCACGTTGTCTCAAACAACGTGTCCTGGCCAATGTTTAAGGGCAATGGTGTACATGTGTCCACAATCATTGATAAAATACTAATATTATTTAATTTCTATATCATTGCCCGTACAGTTCGGAAGCCCACCGTATGAAAAATCCGGGTCATTTGATCGTGTCTGGCACGTGCGCAGGACGTTTTTTATGGTCTAGGAGATGACACTTCTGAGGTCGCCAGAAATTTTATGTGGGACAGGGGCTCACAGCAGAGGTAGCTGTTGGCAAACACACCTTTGGGAAGTTTGAAAACGGCTGGCAAGTGTAAGTGTGCAGGTGTGGTGTGTGTTTCGCCAGCGATAAACTAGAAAACCACCTACGCTATCCAATTTCGCATAAAGCCCTGGCTACTATAGTGAGCTTCGAAAATTCACATTTTCTAAAAAGCTCGCTGATGGTGCTTTCTACAATATAATTGGACGGCGTTGTTGGTTTCGTAACGTTTTGGTCGTCGGGAATGACTTTTTTTCTCTCGCCAGTCGTTTTCAAAGAAACCTAAGGTGTCTTTGTCAACAGCTAGCTCTGCTGTGAACCCCTGTAACACGAAAAATGTCTGGCGATCTGAGAATGTCATCTCCTAGTCCATATAGAAAACGTCCTGCGCAGGTGCCAGACACGATGAAATGACCCGGATTTTTTATACTGTGGGCTCCCCGACTAATAAGGACCGAGATATTAGAGCGCATCCTCAAATATTTCGCAATATTTGACACATGTGTGGCACCTCCTTAAGGCCTCATTCAGGCCTATATTCGTGCAAAAATGCACATTCTTGGCAATATGTATACATGAATTGTCTCATTGAAAGCAGAATTTACGCGAAACGCCAAATTATAAGCTCAATTGAAGGTATTTACTTATTGGGGGTATTTAGGCCAAACACCACCACATCGAGGGCAAAATTCTCTCGAAAGGCGCGAAATGTCTAGTTAAGGGGAAAAACTCTCGCGAATGGCAGCACTGAAGGGAAAATTTACGTTGAACGCCACCACGTCTAGAGCAAAATTTAAGGGAAAGGTCACGCCAAGGGCAAACTTTAAGCGAAACGTCACATTGTGAGAAAAAACTCTTTCGAAAGGCCGCCGGGGCAACAAATATGCAATGTTATGGTGATTCATTGTCCATTTCATGAAAAAACTCGTCAGTGTCACGAAGAAATTGTCAATTTCATAAGGAAATTGTCTGTTTAATGAGAAAAATTGAAGTTTTATTGTAAGTCTCAAGCATATGAGCATAATGGTTGTTTTATGAGGAAATTTTCAGTTTAAAAGGTGTCAATTTAATAATTAAATCGCCAGTTTCTTAAGGAAACAGTCAATTTTATGTAGAAAATGTCAATTTTATGAGAAAATTGTCTACATAACGAGGAATTTGCCCTTTTGGAAGGAAACTGTTAGTTTGAATTGGAAGTTGTGAATTTCAAGAGGAAATCGTAAATTTTCTATGTACTGTTATTTTTAGGATGAAATTGTAACTTTCACGAAGAAATTGTCATTTTTACTAGAAAATTGTAACTTATCCCCAATAGTTTTGTTTTTGGTCCTTGGAAATCATTAATTTTACTCCAAGACTCGATCGAAAATTGCCCTTTCGATTATTATTGTTGAAAAGTATTATTTGGTGATAGTTTATTTTGGCTTTAAATTTGTCATTTTTTAGTATAAAATGCTGATTATATGCAGAAATTATCAATTTTACGAGTAAATAGTCAATTTTAAGAGGCAATTGTCAGTTTTACGAGGAACTTGTCAATTTCATGAGGAGACTGTCAATTTTATGAACAGCCAATTTCGGGATTTTTCTTGCTAGCAAACCAATTTCGCTGGGTGGCCTATTTCAGAAACCGATAACGCCGATTTTTCGCACTAAGAACCGTTTTTAGCCGGTTTCACTCAATGAAAAAGTGATTTCTCGGATTTTGCTTACTAAAAAAAAATAAAAAAACACAATTTTGAGGGCTATAATCGCCGGAATTTATTTTTTTATCCTACTCGATGGTAAAGCTTGATTTTGAAGCCGGAAAACAATCGACAAACTGCGTCATTGCCTGACCGCAGTAGAATTTCATTGTCAGACAGTTTAGCGGAGGTAAAATTTCTTTGTCGGACAGTTCATAGTTCCCCCCCCCCCCTAGATTCACGATACAGCGCTGTTTCGCGGGATTCGGGCCTATCATGTGTACACGGACGATTTGGTGAGATAGGAAGGAAGAAGCTCTTCTTAACTTATTATAACTTGTATTGTTCCGCACCGGACCAAAACTTTATTAATGCAAATTGTACTTTTTCTTTGATTTTGCCGACGTAAACAATTCTTCACAGTCACACAAAATCCTCTCCAGACTCGTTTTGTTCCATTTCGGCTTTCGGATAACAACTGTTTTAATTCTTATTCATCATAGGAAGGATGAAGGCATGTACTGAAGGAGGCACCGCCTTCTACCATTACATGTATTGAATGAGCCAAAAATAACCTCTAGCGTGCCCATAAAATTAATTAATAGCTCCACTATTTTAATTTCTACGTGTAGGATAAAAAATAGTGTGTACGCCACGGAGGTAAAGTGGTTTCCAAGCCTCGAGGAGAGGCAGTCGGGCGTTCGCGGCCGCCCGACTGCCACATCTCCTCTCGTCTTGGGAACACCCACTTTACCTGCTAGGCGTACAATATACTATTGTGGGTCTGGTTCACTAATGAACTAATTTCACGGATTTTGTACACTTACAAACCAGTTTGATAGGTGGGAAGTTGGTTGTTTAAATTTGAACAATACAGCCGCGTAGTTTTTGTACAGAATGCATTTCGGGCCCAATCCCGGTGCCCCTCATCAGCAATCTATATTTTAAGAAAATCACAATAAAAAGACATTACCGACTAAGTACAAATAAAGAAAAAACACAGAAATAAAACAAACCAATCGGACACGATACGCACCTTATCGCCACTACAGCAAAACTAGCCCCTCAGAACTCTCATCAAAAGAACAAGGCGTAAAACCAATACCGTCTACCCTTCGGCTCCCTATATGTATAATATAAATAAATAAACATCCCCCCTTACACCATCGATTAAACGTGGAAAAAAAAAATACTAGAACGAACTTAACAATAAGCAATCCAACACAAATAACAACAAATACCTATATAATAACTCACAGCCATAAAATAAAATCACTACTTTATCACATTCCGTTTATACCAGTCCACTAGATTTTTGTACTGACTGCACACTTTTACAGAATCCTGCTGTAAGTTTACATTGTCGTCAAAAACATTAATGTAAGCCAATTCTAACCACTCAAGATTCTTGTTACTTCTCTCACTAGCCACAATCTGCACATCTGAAAAATTCACAGAGTGCCCAGTATCAATAGCGTGCTGTGCAATCCCCGTTACACCCTGCTTATTTTTATGTTGCATAATACGGGTTTTCAAAAGCTGGATAGTCTTTCCAATATATGTATACCTTGTTACACGAGCACATCAACTTATAAACCACATTTTTCTGTAGCATTTTGTCAATTTTGTCCCTAACAACCGGTAACAATTTACTAATTTTATTAGGTAAGTAACTGAAAAAACGAAGATTACTGAAAATCTCCTCCTTTTTGACCAGCCTTACCAAGTTTTCAGTCAAACCCTACACATATAAAAATCCTACAAACTTATCTGACTAGCAATATCACAGTTGTTCCCTGGTATTTCAGATTGGTTATAAAACTTATACACTAATTTTTTCACAGCCATTTCAATTATTCTGTGAAACGAGAGAAGGCTTACCATTTTTGGATATGCTTGTATGTAGTGAGAGCAATGGGGGATTTAGTATTAATATGTATAAAAAGCCTAACACTTCCTGCAGATTGTTGAATTATCAGTCTTCCCATCCTTTTCAGCAAAAATTTATGAAACGTATTTCTGTCTGACGGAAAAGTTAATGCCTTGCGAACTGTGCAGACTATAATTTAGATATTTCCACTCTATTTTTTTAAAAACTCAATTTTTTCCTCAATAAGAGTGCTTATTAGATGTGATATAGACAGCACTCTATCCTTACTAAAATACCAGAATTATTATAATTGTAAATTAATAACTCCTTGGGTGTTTTTTCTTTATCGTCATTATAATTGCCTCTTCAATTTTACTATATATCAGCAAGTAATTTCTCTGTGGTGTGCGTGTGTGCTCTGATGTTGCAGTACGTTAAATTGCTAGGAACGGGAGGTTAATTGGTATAATAATGTTATTTTACAATAATGACCTATAATGTAAGCACGTCGCCTATTCCAAAAACTGGTTCAGAGTTATAACTTTGTTTTCATTCCAGAGTTTAACGGTTTAACTTCCACATTTTAAAATTGCCCATTTTGGGCACATCAATTACAATATACGAACATTTTCCCTTCGTCTTTTGTTTCTATAAATCGACACCTGTCCTAGCTAATTATAAATCTAACGCCGACAAATTGAATACGACTGTTATTCAAGTCTCAAAAGAAAGGTGGAACACACAATTAACAACAATAACAATTTGCTGAATCCAAAGAGTTAACGACTTCGTGTTAGCTGACCTCGAGACGTCATCCTTCGGCTTAATTACTCAACGATTAAAGTGATTAAAGAAACCGTACAATTAAAAATAATTTTGTTCAAGCACCTCTATAGGGGTGACTTGATAGATAGTGGGAGGGTACTAAAAAGTTTTTAGGGTGGAGTTTGTTCAACAAATAGGATTTTAATGAAAAAGCTGATGACGGGGGAAGGGGGTTCGTCTCTTCACGTGGATGGTGAAGGGGGCAATCAAAACCTGTCCCCGCAATCTCTTACTATGGGGCCGCGGGATGAGATCAAAACATAGAGGGGAGGAAGGGTACATTTAAAGTCATTGCCGCTAAATGAATACCTTTTGGAAGATTACAAATGAGAAGAGATTTGTCTTAGTCGACTACAAGGCTATACATCTCTCAAGTGACGGAGGGACCCCAATATGTCTTGTCTCGGCAGTCTTCAAGGACCCCCCTCCCCACCCCTCTTTCTTTTCCACTTTGCCCCCAACCAAGGAACCCCATGCCCTGCCCTTAGAGCTTGAGTAATGCCTCCTTGCCACTGTTACGGAAGCACCCTCCACCCCAAACAGCTACAATCTTCCCTTTTTTTCGATTTTTTCTCTCTTCCCCCCCCCCACCCCACCATCCGACCACTTCGTCATGTTCCTTTCAGGGGGCGCGTCGTTGAAGAATCCCAGGCCATTTGTCCTAGTCTCGATGCTAATTTAAGGGGACAAAAACGTTATATATATATTTTTTAACCTTCTTTATCCCCTTACCCCCCACTCCAACCTTTTCAAGACAATTTTTCGGTAGGAGAGGACTGAGCGAAAGAGATTCGAAAAAAAGGGGTTTGCAGAGACACAAGATGAAAGAGCTCCCCTCTCTCTCCACAACTTCAGTTATGCTATCGTCTTATATAATGCTGCCATCAACGATATAAATGGAGATGAAACGCTTAGTCGCTAAATAATTTAGCAGTGTGTATTATTCAGATAAGTTAGGGCCCTCTGTGTTATCGCTCTTGATTTATGAAGAGGGGTGAAAATAAGTTATTAGTTCTCTGCCCTATTTTTTCCCCCCCACTCAGCTAGTTCTGAAAAAGGAGCGCTTTTTTAGTGTTATACGACTAATAATACCGTTATTTTGTTGATAAATAAACCACTTTTTGTTTCAAATTTTGTGAAGGCTTCTATACGCTATAATTTCGTTCAGGCCGTCATTATAGTAAATGAGTCTCGGAGGAGAGTTAATGAACATATCGATCACCCTAATCATTTTGTATTTCTAAATGTGTGCAAATCCACGAAATTATTAATTATTATTATTAATAATAAATTTAAAAACTCTAGAGAGAGTAGTCTCTGTTATAAGCAGATTTTTTATTAGTTGCGCCAAAACCTAGTCACCAGGTTCAATATTTTTCAACAATTTTAACAATCTCGTTGCTATTTTTTTTATTATTTACTGTTCGACGTAGGGAGAGTTATGAATCATGCAAGTAACTCGTCGAGAACGTAGGCAGGGTGGCGATATGAGGAGCAGGATATAGATCTATAGGGATGAGATCAAACAGAAATAAAGGGTAAAGGGGATACTGATATGAACATCACACGTATTATGTTGTTATTTATGGGGGTGTAGTTTGTACCTAACATTCTAAATAAAAATAAACGTGCGATGAAGCTGTTAAAAAAAACAAAAAAACAACAACATTATCACGGCAGTTTAATATGAAACGTTCTTCATTCCTACGGCTAGCACCTCAGACCTCAGCTCCCTGCAGTTCGTTTTCACACTCAGATGGCTTGTTCCATGGAAAATTGCGTATACAGTGGCGGACCAAGAGAATTTTTGCAACCGGGAACCATCAATCATCATGTTGTAAAATCAAACAGTTGTTGTAATATTGACTCGTTTACAGGAACGTGGAAATTTCGATGATTCTATTAAACTGAAACTCCTCTTTTTTCGTCCATGAGGACGATAGCTTGATTCCGACCGACTTTTATTGTCAGCCGGAGTTACGGAAGATAACGATTAATCAAGCAGATTGGCAGTCTGCTGTATCCCCTCACTCTGACTATGAGAGTGCGATTCGGGATACATATTTTCAACAGGATTCCGAGAAGGAAATCAACATGTTCCATTTTAGTTCCAGGTCAATGTTCCATCGAAAAATCATGTCCTTGAAGAAACGCCCACCAGGTTTGTACTCGTGGTAACAAATCACGCTTGAGCTGAGATTCTTTCAAAGAACGGCAATCCGTAACTACAGTAAAATGGAAACTCTGTAAGTAGCTATGGAAATGCTGAATCTCTTTCACTAATACTATTGTCTCCAGCTCTTAAGAATGATAATGAGACTCGCATTGGGTTGTACGTTTACTGAAGTATGCGACAGCACGGGGTTTTCTGCCCACAATGTGTAACAGTATAGCCCCATATCCTTCAGAGGAGACATCTGTGTGGAGTTGAATGGGATATCTAGGGTCAAATATCATCAACACGGGAGAACTAGTTAAAATAGAAATGATTATTTGGCGCACTGCCTCATGCGAAGCTGTCCAATTTTATATTTTATTACTTGTAGAAGCACCTCTCGTGAGTTCATCATACAAAGGAGCCATAATACCGGAGAAATCTCGAATAAAGCAGCGGAAATGGGAAGCCAATCCAATAAAAGAACGAAGGGAACGAAGCGTTTGAGGAGGAGATAGATTGGTCAACGCGTCAACTTTAAGAGTATTTGACCGGATTTCGCCATTTTCCACTTCATACCCTAAATAAGTCACCTTTCTGACAACAAAAGAGCATTTTTTGAGGTGGAAATAAAATCCACCATAGTATTCATAACACTTCATCTAGTCGAGTCAGTGCCTCATCAAACGTTTCTACAACAAGTAAAATATCATCCATGAAAACCCTATGAGCGAGGGGGCCTAAAGCGACCATAATAGCGAGCTGAAATGCACATGGTGCATTTCGGAGACCAAACGGGGTGACCAAAAATTCATAATGGCCATCAGGAGTCACAAAAGCAGTATTTTCCTCAGAATCTGGGTGAAGTGGTAGGTAACTGATGAAAGCCACTGGCCATATCAAGTGAACAGAAAAATTTCGCTCCACGTAACCTGGTGATCTGATTCTCAATCAGGGGTAAAGAAACCTGAGCGGCACAGTTATAGAGTTGAGCCGGCGATAGTAGTCCACACTCACGCAAAAGTCATCTGACTTTTTTGCTACTAATAGCACTGGGCTTGCAAAAGAGGACTGACTAGGACGAATGACATTTGCCGCCTCAAGTTCAGCGACCCATTCACGGACCATCTCCCTCTGAGCAGGACTTAACTTATAGGGTCGTTGATAGACAGTTTCACTAGGGTTAGTGAGACGAATTACCAAAGAGCCTGTTGTGATCCTGCTTTTAGGAATTCCGGATATGAAAAAATCAGAATACCTGTCGATGATTTGCACCATCTTGTGACTGTGCTCCGCAACTATATCCGAAATAATATTTTCAAATTTGTTATTCATTGTCAAACCGCAAACTACTTTACTGTCCTCCGGTGAGCCTTCGTCATCTATATTTTTGATTTGCAAAATTTTGGGGCACCCGTCAGGGTCATCTGAACTAAACAAACTAAATGGTCACAGAAATCAGTGAAAAACTCTTTGGGAAAAACGGCTTTGTCGTATCTAAATCTGGACCGTACCGGCTCAATTGCCGTACTCGGCCACCACCGCTCCCTGATCGCTGGACGCGAAATCCTCCCTTGATGAGCAGTGTCTCTCCCCCCCCCCCACATATTTAAGGGCTGCAGAAGAAAAAGTACAGTGAATAACAATGAGTGCTGGCCTTCAGTTGCCTTCAGGAGCCGCGATTTGGCGTTTTCTCCATTTTAACCTCAAAATAGCGGTCACTTCAGCGCGCCTTCTCAATTTCGTCGGTTTCCATTTTAGCCGCGAGTTAACGATTTTTCTCAATGTTTGCTACGAATTTGACTTTTCCTGATTTCAGCCGCTAATGAGCCTGAACTCGACTGAATTTCGTCGAAAAAAGCCGAATCCCCGCCCAACCGTATCCAAGACTCCATTTCAACAGCTGTTTCCCCTTCCACCGCACTGCTTTGAGTGGTTGAGTCGCGGGAGAGACCCTTCGAAAACGTCGTCTGATGTGAATGATGAACGAGCTGAATGAAATTATTGTCCCCGCTATATCTTAGGGTCGGTAATATAATGATTGGCCGTTGGCCCCTTGTTACCAGGGTGGCCAAATAAATCTTCCTCCCCCCCCCCTGAGAAAATCCCTAGTCCAAACCTGTGCTATGTCCTGGATTATTCCCCCTCTCTGAGTCCACATTGTGTACACCCCAATCAAGAAGTTTCGGACACCATCGCTCTTCGAGTTTTTTGGACACTTCGCCCCCACCACGAATAACTTTCATTGCCAACCTCATGACGTTTAGCTTTTTCCCCCTAACGTCAGATGGACGCCGACGGCGCCCCTGTTTTCAACCTACATGAATTGAATATTACCGCTTTTTCCTCATTATAGTGAATTGGCGTTTTGTGTCCATTTTAGTCGCATATATGACCATTTTTTAAAAATATGTATATATCAGCAGTAATGGAGGGTTTAATCTTTATTTTGGCCGCAAACGAGCGCTGCTTCATAAGAAAAACTGAGAGTTACGGCATTGTCTGACTGAAATGCCACAAAAGAGAGCATTTTTTGTTTAACTGATCGAATTTTAGCGCTTTATGTCGATTTTAGCAGCGAATAAGCTTTTTTTCTCTATTTTAGTGAATTAGCGTTTATTCTCATAGTTTCCACTACGAAGTTGCCACCGGAAACCACGACAATGCCCGGTCGCGGTTTGCACCAATGTTTCTATTTTCCAGTTTCAGCATCGAGTTTTTTTCATTCGGGCTTTTCGGGACTTGCTACAAAAACTAGCTGTGAAAGTTCATTCATAAACATCAGTGAATTAATAAGTTTTTCACAATGTGGTCATGGAAGGGTGATATTTAACCCTTGAAGAGGTCAAATCCCAAAATTAGTGTTTTAACGATCCAAATTCCAAAAAATTCCGAGGGTGCTAAACCCTTGAAATTTGTTTTTTTTTTTTAAGTCAAAACACGTGAAATTCGATTTTTCTAGTGCCAAAGCCGTGATAAGGCTTGGGTTTTCAAGCGCTCAGTCCGCAATATTTAGTCCGTGAAAAAGCCAAAATTGTGTTCTAGAATGAGTCAATCCCGCGAGTCACGTGTAGTTTGGTTTTTGAAAGAAGGGGAACATGTAAAATCGGAGGCCAAAAGGCAGGGAAATTTCGTTCGTTAAAGGAGTCAAACCCTCTACATAAATTTGTGAAGAAAGCGAATTCGCCAATCTTCGTTGTTGAACATGCGATTTTTTTTTTTTTTTTCGGAGGCGCTAACTCCTAGTTTGGTAGAGCCGAAACTGCAAATTTTTTTCATTCATTTGATCAAAGCACTCGTAGCACAGTTCTCGCGGTGGCTTCACCTTCCCGCAGTTTGAACCGTTTTCAAGCACCAACTTCAGGGCCAGGCTCCTGCTCAGGTGAAAAAATAGAAAAGTACAATATTAAATGTGATGAAGTTCGATAAATTGAGAAAGATGTTGACGCCGGTGTTCAATTAAATGAAAGTGATATCTTTCCGGACGACGATGGAAGAGCAATAGCCCAGCACGATTCGTGTATCGAGAAAAAATGGGCTCCCCGGCGGGATATGAACCCACAACCTCTGGAATACTAGTCGAGCACGCTGCCATTGCACAACGGTGACGCTTTTGGGAGTCGTACTCCGAGGAATCAGCTAAGCCGAATCCCACCCAGGGCCATTGTTTCTCTAAACTCTAGGCGTACTATTAACTCTGAACATTGATTTTTCAGTTTTAGATGCTATTTATTTTCTCGTGCGTGTAGGTACGCTTGAAATCTTTGGGTGAGTGAGAGGGGCAATTTTGTGACGCGGACATTATTAATATGCTCGAGCTCGCAGAGGCCTCGTTGACAGCTAATGCTAATCTGGAAAATCCTCTCTTCGGCATATAAAAGCTCGCTGTCAGCAACCCCTTGACGTACAAGAATAAGTGGTATGCCAGCTCGGGGGGTTAAAAAAAATGGATTGGCTGAAGAGGAGGGAAAAAGAATTGTTTAAGATAAAAGGGGTGAGAGGCACAGCCTCCCCTATATATACAACGCGTTCCAACCCCTATCCTTTCAGCTGGATTGTCACCTCTTGGGCGAGGAGTGAGTGATGCGGCCAATAAAGAAGTGACAGAGATGTACAATCCCTTCACTGGTTGCTATACATCAAGCGTTTTTCCCTCTCTTTCACCCCTCAAGCCCATCACCCACCGAGAGGAGCTCTAGCTCTTTGTCGAAACGTGTTTCTCTCTTTCGACCACGTAAAACAACCCCCCTTCTTCATCGCCCACACTTCATGTGAAAGCGATTCACTTGGACCCAAAACTCCTCCCTTTTTCACAAGATCTTTTCGTTTTTATCGTCCTGAGCCTTCCTCTCCACCTCACCGCATCCAAAACCAATTTTGGTTCCTCATCACTCTTGAAAGAAAAAGAGCCTTAGCATTAAGTGGATGCTTTCGAGCTTGATATACATCCGCCCAAGGGGTTGATACTGTTCCCGTAGAAAAAGAAAAAGTAACGCCCGTCGCATTTGTCTTGTTTTAAAATGAAAAGATTTATTATGAGAAAGCCAGAACACACAAGGAAAAAAAAAGGTTGATTCAGACAGAAGGACGAAGAGTCTCAGATTTATCTTCACATCAGAGCTTGTATTTTCTATGGAAACTTCCACACCAATCGATCACTTTTTATGCCCGAGCTACTTCATTTCGGCTTTGCCAGTGACGCCTTAATCATGAAAGGAGGATTACTGAAAATGTAGAATCACCCTCCGTGCATGTTGAGACACACAAAAGAAGCCTTTTATCCTCATCTTCCCCAAACCGATGATCGATATGATCTCTGGAAATTGATTAGATATTTGATTAGATGTACCTTGGCACTAAGCCGCTTTAATACTCTTCCCGTTTTTATCTCTTTTGCACCCACCCCCCCTAGGGGCTTTTATATTGTTGGGAAAAGGCCCTCCTCCTTTTCGCCCTCTCAGGAAAAAGAGATAAATCTCTCAAGCCTGAACTAACAAGGAGTTTACCGTATGGATGGGGGGGGGGATGTCGGGGAGGGTCATTTTGTGCGGACGTGTCGTATCTAAGCAATGTTTTTAAATTGCGTGAAGCGTAAAAAATATGGCTCACCACCCGCCCCTGCTCACATTTTTCTTCTTATTAGACGCGGGTGAGCACTATCTTAAATACATTAGCCCGTTTCATCTTTTTTTTTTTTTTCTTTTTATAATTTCGCCCCTTTAGGGTAGTGCGATCTGCCCAACTGAAGCGAAGATAAGATTCAAAGGTTTTAAGGGCTTAGAAACGACTAATCTTCTCTTCCTTTTAAGGCTCCTTTTTTATTGGCTTGTCCAATTTAATTAGCTCTAGTTTCAAGCAATTACTATTTTCGAGCTTTCACTACGTTACTCTTCTTGTTAAAAGCAGGGAGGGAATTCAATTAATAATCACAAGGGATATAACAAGGGTTATCAGGGCAGTAAGGCCTCGAAAAATTGGACAAAATCCAGAAGTCAATTCACTACTCATCACTTGGCTCACCAATGTTACTGCCAGCTGCATGCCTCAATTTTCACGTCACCGTTTCTAGCCCTGTGAGATTCCGGAGGGATAACTTTAAAATTTCCTTGCTCAGATTTTTTTTTTTTTTTTTTTTTTTTTAATGAATTAGTATAGATTTTGTGGAGTTTCCACCTTCATGAAACCGATTTAGCTGGTCTGGATCTTTAAAATCAAAATTTCCAGAGTGGCTCAATTCGAAGGGAAATTTTGTGGGTCTGGCTCCTTTCAAAAACACAATGTTGCAGAATTCAAACCAATTTCGCGGTTTTTATCAACCCAAAATAACCGTTTCGAAGGTTTGGTGGCCCAGTTGGTTGGTCAACGTTTTCAACAATTAAATTTCGCCGAGTTTTTCCATTAAAAACTAATATCGCGGAGGGTTGGCTTTATGAAGAAACACATTTTTGCGGAGTTGGTTTATAAAAAATCAATGTCCTAGGTTCTAGCTTACTCAAAAAAAGCAATTTCGTGGGTTACGCGGCAACAAACTGAGAAAAAGCGCTTACTCGTGAGAAAAATCGTAATTTTGCGGCTAAAATCGAGAGTAAGTGGCGATTCACGGCTAAAATGGAGAAAAATCGTTAATTTACGGCGAAAATTGAAGCAATTGCTAATTCGTGGTTAAAATTCAAAAAGCCCACATTATCAGCAAAAATTGAGAAAACGCCGAACCATGCATTCGTGGTTTCTGGTGGCAACTTCGTTTCAAGTGGGATTTCGAAGTGAATTGGATATGGAATGCAGGAAGCCACCTATACCCTTCTTGTCTTGAACTGACTAGCTACGCCCATGAACATGTGGAACGGCCAAATCCAATAAAATGGTCCCCCCTCCAAACAGCTTCGCAACATTCAGCTTTATTAACCAAGAAAACCCGAGGAACAAGTTTTTGGAATAAAGAAACTCAATGGTTTTTACTTTTTTGAAAGAGCCAATCGCGCGAAATTGGTTTTGAAAAGGTGAATTATATGAAATTAGGGAGATTTGAAATGTCTGAAATGCTGAAAATGTGCGAAATCCGCAGAATGTATTGTTTTTTCATGGAGACAATCCCAGGAAATGATTATTAGTAGCCAAATCCACGAAAGGGATTTTTGAAACGGGTGAAAGCACTTTTTTGTACATGAATTCTTTACTATTCAGGGAGGAGAAACGGTTTTTATTTCCAATGACCTGATTCTGCGACGACTTGGAAAGTGCGGCTGTGTACAGACGCAGTCAACGAAAGGATGCCGGCTTGCCGGCGCGAGGATCATGTATAAGTAAACAATAGAGGAAAGACAATAGCTAAATTTGCCAAGGTCGATAAAACAACACGACCGAGACGTCAGAAGAATTTTCCATTCAAATAAGGCAACAAGGCCAGTTCACCCACTGCGTTCTGGTTACGTTTATCTGTGCATGTTGAGCTGCGCACGCATGAGTCACAACAATTTTATCACGTGATGCCTCGTCGTGACTTTTGACTTGTGGTAACAATAAGTTTCTTCATTTAGAATTTCCATTACGCCCTGCCTCCCTTCCAAGCATTCATAGAGCGTACGAAAACTCTACATTTTTGCCTGCCCACCCCTCGTCTGCGTATATCTTAGATTTTCCGATAGACTACCTTTAAAAAGCGTTATGAACCCTGGACCACGTCCCATTTATTGTATAGTAGACCCTTTAATAAATAATATAGACACAGCACTTTTTAGACGTGTTCCGGCTATTGATACTCATCCGCCACGGGGTCGGTTTCTTGTAAAGAAAAGAAGAGTTTGGATGAAGTGAAAAAGGACTTTTTTGTAAAAAGGCATTTTGTACGCTATTGTTTCCCCAGTCCTCCTGTCATTGTATATGTTTGGTCTCTCTTTTCCCCAAATATCTTGAATAGCCCATCAAATGTAATAAATTGCCCATATGGGGAGCGAATTCATGAAGACTGGTTTCCACCATTTATTTTGAGGCAATCCCTCTTTGTGTAAAACAGACAGCTGCGCTAACACATTTTCCACCCCTCCACCGGAGACCCACTCTAAATGTACAGGTGCTTAGACCCATCCATAGCACAAAGTCCACACCAAACAATAGAAATTTTTACCTAAGGCAAAGGTTACTTACGAGGTATTAATCGCTACATAACTCACAGTCCACGGGACCCACTTCCCCAACCATCCCCGGGTATATACCGGCTTCACACTCGTTTCTTACAGGCCCCTTTTAACAATACCACTATCTTTTCAAAACCTCACGATTCCGCTTCATATCCCCCCCTGTTGTGAATTCGAGCCGATAAATTTGACAGGAGGTTTATGGGGTGAATTGTTAGTTAGAGCCCAAACCAAAGGGAAATGGTGGTGTGTGATGTAAGAGGCGGAAGAGGGGGGAGTCTCTTCATCATCGCCTGAGCGCATTTCAAAGTTTAATAGTGTGTGACTCGAAGTTCGAATGGAGGGGGAATAAAAAAAATAGTATATGTATACATTCGTTTAGCGTGGGATTAATACAAATTGTGTCAATTAACTTAGAATAAACATAAGAAGGAAAAATAGAGAAAATTATAGACGTAAGACGTCTTCATCAAGTCACATTTTTTATTAGAACACGTTAATAAAGATTATTAAAATCACAATCAAGTAGATTGCCTTGTTGAAATAATTCCACAGAATTCAAATTCATTCATCCCTATTCGTTAGCTATTATTTATGAAAACTTAATGAACAATATTAATCACTTAATCCTATTTGTTACATAATAAATCGTCTTTTGATCAAGATAAATCCAAAAGAAAGAGAAAAAGCTTGCAAAACGTTTGCATCTGCATGACCTCTCCCGCTGTAAACTGACTGTAGTGTGTTACCAACGCATACATTTATTTCTTTTTATAAATTACATTTTTGATATCGTTGCTCAATTATTTATAAACGAAATGAAGTTTGAATTTAATCAAGCAACGACAACTCTGTCAAAAGAACTGTGTTTACAGTATAGTCTTTTCAGTGTTCGTTTCAAATTTAACAACGAAATCCATTCCGACAGGGTATACTAACGAGGTATAAGGTGGTGGAGGGAGTTTCCCTCACGAATTCTCTTCATCCGCAACCTCTGGAGAAGAAAAAAAAAAACAAAAATTAAAATTCAAACAGCCTAAGGCGAATTGACTTTGAATATTGTATTGGCGAGCCCATTGGAGAACAGAGTCGGACCGTATTGCATGAGTTTGTGTGTTAAAACATTTCTTGTCTATTTTCATCTTTGACCTTTTAACATTATTCAAAAATGCCCACTATTTAAGGGCTAAGATGCGCTGATACACGGAACTAATTTTGAGAGAAGCTCATTTATATAGGCACTGCCCCTATTGCAATGATAAAGAGACGACGCTGCACTCTTCTTGGCTCTCAATCATCCCTTTTTGACTCCCTTATAGGCTGGTCGAGCATTTGAGGATTTAACTATTATACAACGGTGAGCGAATTAGCGCTTTTCTCAATTGTAGCCACAACTTTGCCTGCAGAAACCACAATTTCCTTAATTTTCGCTGAGTTTTATGGAGCTTTTTCTTAAATAAACGTATTTTCCACACTATAGAACGCTTCTTGTCAATTTCATCGGTGAATCAACGAGATTTTTCTTAATTTTAGCTGCGCATTAGTCATTTTTTTCACTTGAGCCACGCGCTGAAACGCTTTTTCTCATTTTGAGCCATGAAATTGGCACCGGAACGCTAATAAGTTTGCGCTTTTTCTCCAATTTTTATTATGAATTACCTATTGATTTTTCACCATTTTAACCGCGGGAATTAGCGTGTTTCGTAGTTTTAGCCGCGAGTTACTGTTTTTCCTCTACTTTAACCGCGAATTTAGAGCACTTTTATTTAATTTCCCAAATTAAATAAATTATCTCAATTTTATCTCAGTTTTAACAATGATTCAGTGTTTTTTCCCACTTCTATCTACGAATTATCCATTTTTCTCAATTAAGCCCCGCGATTTTTCGCATTGTTTGCCATGAATTTTAACACTTGCCAAAATTTCAGCCGTGTACATTCCCCAAGAACAGTACATTTTAGATGATCACAGAGATAACAGTTTTAGGTGCATGAGGACCTCCAGGAACTGGGAGTCGGCTTATTTTCTCTATTTAAGCCGCGGCATTGCCTCCAGAAGGCTCGAATCAGTACTTTTCACTTGAAAGTTCAAACCCATGGTTCCCGGGTGGCCGGCCTCCTTCGCCCCAACAAGTCCAGTGAAGTGATCAGGACTCTTTCTTGTCTCTGCATCCCTCATCTAGTACATAATGATTTTTAAAAATGATTAAATAAGGAGCGGTATTTTCTTCGAGGTGTACGCAAATATTCAAGGGACTCATGTGTGTCCCCGATGTCACACAGCCGGGCCCGCACGCATTAAATTACCCTCCATTAAATTACCATTGGCGTACTGGCCGCAGCCATGCTCGGATGCTCACCTGGATCCACGAAAAATTTGACATATTCAGACTTCAGAGCTGTCAATTGATGGCCACATGGCGATGTTGTTGTCCTTGGTTTCGGCCGATTTTATCAAGTCGGGAGCTGCTCATCAGTGAGGTTCGCTTGCGTTGAGGCTCTTAACCCACGGCTACACTAGAGACCTGTCGTTACAACACATACGCGCCTTCCACGCGGACTTCCAGTTGAACTCCAGTTGTTCAGACCTTTTCAAGGCGCAAACTGTCGTTTTGGAAGCCGTCAGTTTGGCCAATTTTGGTGTCCGGATGGTTGATTTTGCCATTTTTGGAGCAGGAATCATCTGTTCAGCATTTTCAGGGCAAAAATTGCCAGTTGATTCATTTTTAAGACTCTTAAAGTCAGCTTGATGGGCATTCTTAGAGCGGGAATCGATAGTTTGGCTACTTTTAGTGCACAAATAATCAGTTCAACTTTTTTCAAGGCGGAATTCAGCAGTCAGTTTGGCCATTAAGTAAGGCGTGAACGTGAATGGTCTGTTTAGCCATTCTTGGTGCGCGAATGGTCGATTTTGGAATTCACGTCTGTTTAGGCTTTTCCTGGACGCGAATAGTCAGTTTAACCGTTCTTAGGGCACAAATAGTCCGTCGTGCCGAGGCGCGAATTGTCAGTTTGGTTATTTTTAGCACGCGAACGGTCGATTAAGCCATTTTCATGGTGAGAATCATGAAAATGGGTCGCACGAATCATTGGTTTATCCACTTTTAGGGCGCGAGAAGTCAGTTTGGCTAAGTCAGTTATTCTATTTTGAGGCGCGAGTATATAGTCAGTCTAGCATTTTTTATGTATGGAATAGCTAATTCATCTATTTTTAAGCAGCGAATGGCTGTGAAATCATCTTTAGTGGAATTTCTCAAGCCCGTCCCTTGAACAAATCCGAATCCTGCCTGAAAATGGGTATAAATACCATTGATGTAGTGGATAGTTACTTAGCAGGGCTAAGTAACTATCAAGTCACTATAAATAACGAACTGAATTGCGAATAAAGAAACGAGTTGTGGGCACGCCACTGCCCACAACGGTATTCCACTGACAGTAAGAGACGGAAAAGGACAGTGATGACACCCGTGACGTTGTCACGCTGTGTAATAGTTCTGTGAGCACATTGACTTCTGTAGACGTCTGGACAACGCCAACGCTCCTTTTTAACTAGTTTATTTCGATTTTTATAGTTTTGAAATAATTCATAAATGAAATTCGCTTCTTAGGCAATTGTTTGGCGTCCGTCTTCCCCCTCACTGATCTCCATTGCCAAAATTCGAAGGAGACAGCAAAATGAAGGTGCGCCCACACACCATTGCTATTAGCGTTTCTGGTAGCGGGCTCCAGGATCCTGGTGAAATTTCTGGGATTTGAAGGAGCAAAATCCGCGAAAAGAATTGAAATCCATGAAACTGCGGAGTTTGAAAGAGTCAAAATGACAAAATTTGGTTCCACTAATTGGACTTTGAAAGAGCGCAACGAATCCACGAACCAAAATGGTGAACTTTGGCTTCTGAAAGAGCCTGTACATAGCCAAATATAGCGAAAACGGTAAAACTGATTCTGGAAAGAGGTATAAGGCCACAAAATTGCGTGAAATAAGTGTTTGAAATAGCGGAAATTTGTGAAATTAGGTTTGGATGAACAAAATAGATATAATAATAGACATGTGAAACTCCTCGGTAAGATTTGAGAACAAGATTTGTACGTGGGAGTCCCGTTTTATACCGCGCATGTGAGTGATGAACCTATAAAGCCCTTCTGGTTGTTAACCGCCCCTGGTGATTGAAGGCCGCGACACCAGCGGTCGCCTGGCACTGGCGTTTTAAAGAGCCAAGCTCGTGAAATTGGGAATGGATTTTTCAATGACTGAACTTCGTGAAATACGTTTTCTAAAGGTACAATCATGCAATTTTTTGTTCTACAACTAGATCCTGCGAGCTTGGTTCAGCTTACAAATTTTTATTTATTTATTCACTTTTTTTCAGGATCAAACCGGCGGAATTGCTCGTCAAACGCGTGAAATTGAAATTTTCAATGACAAGGCGATGTGCAATGGGTTATTTGAAGAGCCAGACCGATTGGGTTTATTCAGAACCAAATCCTAAAACCGCGAGATCGATTTTGCTGCGAAAACCCGCAAAATGGCATTTTCGGTTGGAGCCGGGAGCAAATCCCGTGAAATTCGTTTTATTGAGTCGGCTCTGTTAAATTTTGGTTTTTCTGGTACCCAGCCCAGTGAAATTGATTTCTTCAAGTGACATATCTGCGAAATTGGGGTTGCACAAGCGTGCCCTTCGTTTTTTATAATGAAAAATCCTATAGGAAACCGCTGGTAAACTTATTTTGCCTAGATTTCGGTGAAGGATAAACCGTGTTGGTGTTAAGACTTTACAATCGAGTTAGTATCCCTGCATCTAAACGTCACGCCTATAAGGTCGTTCCTCTCACTCACACCGTTCAATCCTGTGTTGGGTTTTTAGACAAAGAGAGAGTGAGCGTGAATGAGTGAGAGAGGAGAGAACGAAATGAATTAATTATTCCTCGCCAAGGGGCTTTCCGTTTCTGTGATCACTCTTGACATTTTGACAACTGATAAAACCGGCCAAAAACTTTTTCTTCTTCGTTTCTTTCCTCCCCCCCCCCCAATCCCACACCCATCTTGCTCTCCTGTCATCTCGAGCCTTCGGAATCACACAACCAGAAAAATAGAATGTGACGATGTACACCTGCCGCTCTAAAGAAGAGAGGAAGACTTACTTTGATCTTTGAGCAGATGTTATACGCCTTGAATGTCATTCTTGATTAAACGACCATAAAAAAAAAAAATAAATAAGTGGAAGTGGAAGTGAAACTAAAACATACCTTTTTTTAAATATTAGAACATTATAGAGCTTGAAAAGCAAATAAGCACCATTTGTGACTTCAAGCATGGCCTTAAGAGAAGAGACGTGAAGCGATAAGGTTTGAAGCAAGATTAATGGACCGTTGTTGTGTTTTTTACGGGCTCACCATTTGAATTCCGAGGTATTAGTCCTGCCTGAAGTATAATAATGATATTTGGATAATGTCTTAGCTATTGCATTCTCGGTATCTGTTTTCACAAGCCTGCCAGATTTAATTGACATTCAACCCTTTAAATTAATACAGTTGGATTTCAAGATTTTCTCATGCCGAAAAATAACGAATTATTCGCTCGAATTAAACTGTCCAGTTGTATCTTGTTCCAAAGAAAACACCGGTGACACCTGACAACCAAGTTGTATTTATTATAAGTCCTAAAATAACAAACTAGATCTTTAAAAATAATAAAAGGGGTTGCATGAATAGCCCCCTCCCTTAAAAAAGATATATTCCTGCTTTTCCAGACAAAATTTTAACAATTGAAAGGCGCTCCCATCACCGGGGTCGTTCTGTTTGAAGTCACTTTTTGAGAGTCTTCACCTGCCGCTGCACTCATCCTCGTCTTCGTTTTCTCTTTCTTCTGGGTGAGGGAACGCGTTGTTCCTGATGCCACTGAAAAAAGCTACTGGGGCGTGAAACCTAGCCATTAAAAATTGGTCGACATTTGATACCCCTTTTCTTTGGTATAGTGGCGGCTAAAGGTATATGTATAGTCGTGAACCTTGTTCATGGGTAATATAGGTGTGAGAACTGAGGGGTAGAAGGGGTATCAAGTTTCCGAGTTATTTTTTCGACGCAGTTTATGGACAAATAACAAAATATATAGAGGGGCTGTGGCAATGTGAGTGGAACCACAAGCCATCGTGATCGAAATTCGTGCTAGTTCCTATTATACTCGAAGAGAAGTTGCTTTTCCACTGAAAATTACAGGCGTGGGAAACGCATGCGGTAAGTAAAAAACCGTAAACCTAAAACGGAAACAACAATGTCATCACATCATCTGTCTTGCTTTCATCACTGAGAAGGGTGTCAACCAATTAAGACAGCACAACAATCATTAAATCAACCCCTCACTGGTATACCTCCCTCAATGCATATTCCGTTGCGGGCAAATTTTTAAGTACCAAACCATTCCCCTGCAGCCACACACTTCCTTCTTTGTCCAATCTCCAATCCATCCACTTAGAGGGATTAAAGGGCATTGCCCGTACTACAAGAATCAACCGCCTTCTGCCTATGAAAAGGAAATACTCAAACTGGGATAATATGTATAGCAAAAGGGGAAGCGGGGTTGGTATGACATGCCACGTTTCAGCACCCTATTTCCTTCCCATGGTAAACAGCTACTTCATGTGTGGTGGTAGGGCAATCCCCCTTCCACCCCCTTGACTTTTTTCACTCCTAAATAAATTTCCCTGCATTTGTACAACTTTTTTTTATCTTCTTGATCTTATCTTTGTATCTTAGTACCATAGTTGAGAACAGGCAATTAGTTTTTTGTTTCTAAAGACAGACCTCCCAGGCTTCAGATCTGGTGCAAATCCATTTGGTGGGTCCGGCTTTTTTGAAAATTAAATTTCACTGATTTGGATTGTTGAAGCCCTGTTTTGCGGGACTCCGTGGGACTGGCTCCCTGAAACAAAAAATGTTGCTGGGCTGGCTAATTAAAAATCATAGGGCCCTTATCCATTCAAAGGGCGATTTCTCGTGCTGGGGCTCCACCGAAAAAGTAAATTACGCAGAAACAAAAACAAAATTAAGCGCTTTTGACCCGTTTGAAGGGAAGTTTTGCGGGACATGGGCCACTCATTAATCAAAATTCGGTGGGTTGACTCATTGAAAAGAGCAATTTCTTAGCTCTTTTCTAATCCAAAATTTCGTTAATCTTTATTATATTTTGTGGCAAATGGTTTTCTGTTCAGTTTGAGGGACAGAGGAATTCTCCCTTCAGCTTGGGGGGGATGGGCAGCCATGGAAAGAAATATAATTGCCACTGTGTATAGGTAATAATTTTTCAAGCCTCCGAGTACTATAGCCCAAATGTTTGAGTCGAAGTCGAAGAAACCGTCGGTAGGGATGGGTGGCGGGGGAGTTTTGTTGATGGAATTACTTGGAAGAGTCGCTTTTAATGAGGTGGCGTTGTAAACACCCAAGTATTGCCAGTGACAGGCAATCTCGTCCCCGAAAAGGGACAATGGTTTTTGAGAGTGAGTGAGACCTGTGCGGAAGCTGGAGTTTGTCAGGGGCAAAACATCGTAGGCTCACCCCTCCCCCTTCGCACCACACTCACCCAACAGTTCAAACGCTTTCCTGTACACCCATCATCCCAATAGAACCTCACTTTTACAAAACAGCTTCTACACCCCCTATTCCAACCCTTAAACCACTCGTTTCATCCTTTATAATAAATGATTGCCAGGGAACCAATAAATAACAAGGTTTGTGAGGTTTGAAAACCAAGGTAATGGAAAAAAAAGAGCCCCCTCCCCCCTACTATACTATTCAGTCTCTTTCTCTCGTTCAATCCAAAAGAGTTGAAGGGATTCACATTTTTCTGGTGGAGAACAATAGAAGAGAACCTGCGAAGGTATTAATCGGTTCATAACTCAAAAAAAAAAAAAAAACTCTCAAAAAAATAGAATCAAAAACAAACTCTCCTCCTTTCACTATGGGTAACCGGTCTGGGGCCCGGCTCTCTGACAGCGGTTTTAGGGATTTTCGGTTCATGTCTTTGTCAATATATTTAAACAGCTAATAGACCTCCACGCACAAGACCGAAAGGGATAAATGACTGAAGAAGGTTCTCCGGAGATGCTGAACAGGATTGTTATGTCGCATTGGGAGGTTTTTACTCGTTTCAGATAATAACAAATCTTTTAGAGGATGTTTTGCCCCAATTGACGCTCAATCGAAACAAATAAGGCAATAATTCATGCCTCGTGCGGATTAAAAGGATAATTAAACAAGTCGTTATTCATCATAGCAAATCAATTGACACAAATCGATAGCTGGAATGACACTTAAAAGAGATTATAATTTTTAAATATTTAATGAATAACGAGTATATAAATAATATCAATGGAAGAAGCGCCCCTCCAGCGTCCTCTGCAAAACGTTTTGACAAAAATATATAATTCTTTAATAAGATTTCAACAAAGAAACGTTTCGCACAATATCTTAGGTAACGATCAGGAATGTTTAAAAACGACAGAAATAAGAAAAATGCAAATACCGAGTCAAACAGATCATTGTCTCCTTCTTCTCTGCAACCCACTTATTCAGCGTCGTCATGGTAATCAGACCCCAGAATTCCTCCACATTTAGAACTATATAAGAGATGCAGAGACAAAGGCGGAAAGGACGGTTCAAAGCGAACGACCGAGTCAAAGTTATCGCGCCGCTTGCATCGTTAATAATTCATTTTCTGGGTTTTTGATTCGAAATTATATTTCATATTTCCGAGTTTGCACTTTTCTTTTTCGATGAGAAACGAGCGTGATTTGCCAAGAATATCAGGGGGGGAGGGTAGTCGAGAATTCCTTCGTCTTATAAGATATAAGATATGAGAGAATAAAGTGACTGTTCACCTTTGCTTCAGTTCTGGCTGGGCGAAATTTTAGCGATGTGATGCAACGATTTCAAGAATAAAACGGCTATTTTCCCATGATTTAACGAACAGAAATCTTGGCGTGCCCCTGAAAATTGTCGATATTAAAGCGATGAAACTTTCAAGTTAATGGGACAAACGCAAAAAATTGTGTTTCGTGAAAATTTCACATTGTGCATCAGAAACGCGTAGTTTATGACAGAAGAGTGGGCAGCTTTTTATCTTCCAAAATTATAGACCACAATCGCATCGCCAACCCCCATTTTTAAACATTTTGGCTCGTTTTCAGGGGCCCTACGAATTTTCCCACAAACTTCGCCCGCGTATTCGACTGCATGGAACAGAGCAGCTTCAACGCACGTGGATCTCGATATAGGCCACTCGCAGGAGTCGAGAAGATCGACCGAGAGCCAACTACAAGGCAAAACGCTCATTTTCATCCACTTAGCAAAAGGAAATTTCGGGTCTACCATCATTTCCAGATCCAGAGCTCATCCAGATCCAAAGTGAATCATCCTCGAAATGCGAGAATAAGCCTCGCATATTTTTAGAAACCGCAGACACCGGGACCGGACAGCACCAAAGTCCGACATTTTATGCTAAATATCCGCCAAAGTGCAAAAATTTCTAATTTTAGCACTGAAGTTAACTCCAGCAATGGCGGTAGAAGTGGGTTTCAGGTGGAGCGAATGATCCCACAATGGTCTGCTTGAGGGAGCGGCACCGGCGCTCCCTCAGTCATGAGTCTAAGGAAAAAACATATGCAGAAGTTTTCGCGAAAATTTTGCCTTATTGTTTTATTGTGTGGCGTTCCGCTTAAATATTGCGCGAGTTTAACTCCACAATGAGATATTTCCTATACATATCAATAATGTTTGGGACCAACTGAGTTTTAATTTTTTAATTTTAATGAACATTTTAGATTTTTTTGTGTGCTTTTTAATTTATTCTTCGTTTCTTGCCCTTTTCTTCTTGCGAAAAAAAAAGAAAGAAAGAAAAAGTTAGAAAGAGGAGACACTAACATGAAGGAGCGAACGGCCTTAGGTAAGCATCATGCTCAAGATGAAAAAAAAAAAAAAAAACATGTGGCAGAAAAGAAGACTGCTCCTTTCCCCCAAAAAAGCCTTCTAGCCTTCTCCATTCTATCAATCCTTCCTATTCTATTCCCTCGTTTGATTACGTCAAGCACGCGTTCGTTCGTTCCGAACTATAAGTAAAAAAGTGTTGAAAATTAATCAAAACCGTTTTTCGCGTTGGCCTAATTTTGCAAGAGTCCGGTGGGACCCAGAAAGAACTCCGAATTTCAATTTGTGACGGTGAGTCTTGTTCGGTGTGGCATTTCCTAATTCATTCACGTGCATTTCCCTCCCTCCCTTCTTCCCTTTGTTTTATTTTATTTCTATTTTAATTTTTTTGTCTTGCGGGGGGAAATCTATTAAACCCCTAACACATTCGGTGCTGATGCATTAGATTTACTACATTTGGTTCTTCCTGCCGGCCGGCTGTAGTAGATCTACTACGCGCTATCTTCCCTACCGGCCGGACCCTTTTCCCCGCGTAAAAACCGATTCCTTTAAGTCGAATTCTCGAATGATGTGCTACCTTCGGGTCTGTTTCCCGAATTTTTTAACTAAAAACAAGTTGCGTAGTAGATTTACTACACCCGGCCGACAGTAAGTTTTGGATGATTGAATCTTTAATTAGCAAGCTTAGTAATTCTACTACACCCGGCTGGGATAAAAGTCTAGTGTGTAGTAGATCTACTACGCTGGCTGGTTTTTTCTAGCCGGCCGACGCAAAAGACGTATTTGGCGATCAGCACCGAGAATGCTAAAGAGCCGATGGGCTCCCTCAAATAATTTTGCCTACATTGTTGCATTTCTCGTGAATTTTCCCTCAATGTGGCGTGTCTTTCCAATGTTTCCCAGGATTAGCCGTTTCACACGAATTTCCAGGGCCGTCTTAAATAAAGTTGGGGCCCCGGGCCCGGAATTACAGTGGGCCCTCTCTTTTACCGAATTTTGCTCACTAAAATAAATTTTGTACAATTATGATATGCTAATTTCACAGGTTTTGCGCACTAAAAATTCGTTTTTTCAGGTTTGACTCACTAAAAAAATATGTTCAATGATTTCGCACTCTAAAATCCATTTCGCAGATGTTTCTCGCTAAAATGCCATTTTCGTGCCATTTGTGGTTCTGGCTCACAGAAAACCCAATCGCGGTTGTTCAATTGCTGAAAAACCAATTTTGCGGCTGTTTGTTGCTGAAAAACCATTCACCTCTATACGACGGAAGAGTCCAGTTTGGCAGGAGACGAAAATACCAAGTCATTTTCAGGGGAAAAAATCGCCAGTTATTCGACCGAAATTCCGAAATAGAATGCAAAAAAGACAGTTTCACAGCAGAGATGTTAGGTTTTCACGGTTCAAGTCCCTTAAACTGTTCTAATTCAGTTTCGGGGGTCGGATTGACGATTTTTCGCGTCGATTTACCTCGCGTAAATAATTGATGAGCTATACTGAGTTCTCTTTCCGGGAAGTGGGAACTCATACCCGAATATAAGGCTGCAATAGGGATTGGGTTGCATCTGGCTTGTTGTCACGTGAAGCTGCCCACCCCGAGATCGAAGGTTGGCAACTTCCTTAGTTAGCGATTTTTCTCAATTTCAGGGTGCCGGGCTAACTTTTGCGTGCGTCAGATGCTCCGCAAATTATCGCTTTTTCCAAATCTAACTGCGCATTAGAGCTTTTTCGACTTTATTTCAAATTTAGTAGAGTTAGTACTTTTATTTATTATTATTTTTTTTATTTTAGCCGTGAGTCAGCGATGTTCTCGATTTAAGCAGTGAATTAGCGTTATTTCTCTATACTACCATCGAATTGGAGACGTATTTACATATGTAGCAACGAATTAGCACATTACCGCTTTTTCTTCATTTTACCAGCGAATTAGCAATTTTTCTCAATTTTATGCTAATTCACGGCTAAAAATGAGAAAAATCACTAATTCACTGATAAAATGGGGGAAAAACTGACAGTTAAGTGCGAAATTAATCGCAAAGTCATATCGAAAATACAATTAATTTTTCCCCCGTTTTAGCAGCGAATAAACGGTATGTTCACGTTGCGAAGAATTACCTAGTGCTTTTTTTTCTCAAATTTAACCGAGAGCTTGGATCAGCTAAGGACCCCCCCCCCCCAATTACTTTTAGCCCCCTCATCACTTCGTCGATACGCTACAGGTTCCGGATCGAAATCAAAAACCCGCATAAAAAAAAATGTTTTATCCTAATTTCGATACGTTGGTTGCCTATCGATAGAAGACGAGTATCTTTCTCCATATTAAAAACAAATCTGAAAAATCCGGGGCCCCCGTCTAAAGACGGCACTGCGAATTTCACATTGAGCTCCGTAAAGTCTTGGAACCAGTCTACGCCCTTGACAACATGTTTGATTAGCCACGCAATTCATAGATCTCACATTTTTGTTTTTGACGTGGATACGTCCGTAGTTTCGTTGTAGGGTACATTTTCTCAAAGTTTAGAAGGAAGAAGTTCTCGCTGGCGATCTGACTATGCGCATTTCACTCTAACCCCGCTCCTTTTTATTTATGTATTTATTTATTTTTATTTTTTTAATGCATTTATTTAATGTACAACTTATAAACGTTTCTGCAAACATATTTACACACAAATGCTACGATTCCCTTTTAAGCACGCTTGTGATGGGAACCTTATTTATTTATTATTATTATTATTTTTGTAATTACCTTATTGACGGCTAAAATGCCAAGTTTTGGGACCCGAAAACTCAATCTTGTAGTTTCAAGCTCGAATCAGCACGACCTAAGCAGTCTCTATGTTCAGGAGGAATGGAATAGGTTGTTATTTAATAACAAAATATGTCAAAACCGCTGATAGCATCCCGCGACCTACACAGCTCACAGTGTGGAACAAACCACGCCAATTCAATCTCAGGAATCTCAGCAAATGGCCAAACCAACCATTCGTGATCCAAAAATTAGCAAATCCACGCCTCAAAAATGGCTTAACTGACGACTCGCGCGCCTTAAAAATTGCTAAAATATTTCAAATGCCCAAAATGACAGCAGAAATAGCTCGACGGACTATTCTCGCCGGAAAACTTATTATTTGCCCCATTTAAATATCCAAACTGGCTATTCACGCACTACCTATAGAGTGGTAAATTGACAATCATCGCCCCCCCCCCCAAATTCCGATTCACCTATTTCAAAGGGCTGAAATAACTTGTCTTGGAGAAAGCAAAAAAAAAAAAAAAAAAAAAAAAAAAAATGGGCAAACTGGTGATGGTTGGTCTTTTCACACCCTGAAAACTATAAACTTACAGTTACCGGACAGGGCCGTCTCCACTTTACCTCCACAAGTGCGGATCCAAGTTGTTCTACAGAAGGGGGGGGGGGCACAAATAATTTTCTCCACGTTTTTCCTCAATTTTTTAGCGGCAAACCAGTGCTTTTTCAAATTCTACAGTGAAAGAGCTTTTTTACTCATTTTTAGCTGGGAAAAGGCGGCTTTTCTTAATTTTTGCCTGGGCTTTGCATATCGAGTATAGCCGCGAGAGAGCACTTTCATTTAATTTTAACCGCAGATGTGCGTTTTTCCTCTATTTCAGGCGTTAATGAGCCTTTTTTCTCAATTTTTTTTGTCGTAAAAAGGACTCCATAAACCACGGATTAGCGCCTTTCATTAATTTGGGCCAGAACTTGGCAGCGGAAACCGCCTTTTTTCTCAATTCAGGCCGTGAAATAGAGCTTTTCCTAAATTTCAGACGTGGATGCAGAGCGCTTCGAGAGAGCGCATGTTCTTTGTTTTAGCCGTGATTAAGCGTAATTTCTTATTTCCTTCCGCTTTTTTTTCACCGTGATCGAGCCTAGAAACGCTCGGAGTGGGAAGATTTTCTCATTTTTAGCTGCGTGAAAAGGTTGCCCATAAACTGTGAATTGCAATATTTTCTTAATTTTGACCTGGGCGTTGTGTGTGATTGGGTGCGTTTTCTCAATATCAGCCGTGAATGGCCGCTATTTCTCAGAACATAATTTTTTCCTTAGGTTAGCCGCGAATTTTTTTTTTTTTTTTTTCTCTCAATTTTACCCGTGGTCTTGCCCGAAGAACAGCAAACTAGCTCATTAGAATTTCAGTCTAGATGTTGTCAAACGTTGTAGGCGTTGTAAATTCATTTGCAAGATTTAATAATTATTTAGCTGCGAACGATGTAATTTTTCGGCTGTTCATCAAGCTTTGGGTGGTCTCGGGGCCAACTGTATCGACGGACGTCCCCGGCCACTGTAAAAAAGATCCTGCGAAACTTACCACTATATTCACCGAAATTAAGTTCAAAATTTTTTCTGCCAGGAAACTTCCAATTTCGTTGAATACTCAGGCTTCTAACGAACGGGAACCGCATGAACTTGCCCACGGTCTATATCTGAATCCCAAGGAAGAGCTTCGGTGCTCGTGGAATAGTGAAAATTGGCTCAAACACTTTACACGGAGCGCTTGTGACACTTGGTTGCTTTCTGGGCTCGTAATAATGGCTGATGCCTTTCTCAAATTGAGCATGCCCCCAGCTACCTCAAACAACGTCAAGCACAAACCGATAGCTTTCAAAAAATGATCCTGATGATTTGAGAAGGTGCATCGTCCCTACCCCTATGACTCAGATCACAGAGAACTGAAAACCCACGATACACGTTTACATTTCGCATGCACATCTTTATCTATGACTGCATGCTATCAAGATCAATGCACCACTTAAGAAATACCTTCCGTAGTTTTCCCCCTATTTTGTTAAATGCCTGTCACTTATCTAAAGGTTAATTATTATTTTATCCACGATAAAAACGCTTCTTGAAAAATAATACACTCATAAATTTATACCAATCTCTTGATTTATTATACCCACCTAATTAAATATTTTGATTTATAGCGGGAAAGGGGTTGGTGTACTCCCTGTCTTGAGGGACCCGCTTTTAAATAATGAAATACAGGCGGAAGGCATCGGCCATTGAATAATGCATTAATCGCGTTCGTTTGACTCAAGTCAGGTTGAATGTCAACATGAATTTTTTTTTGCCCTTAAAAAAAAACGTGGAAGGAAAACCTCATTTTTCATCCGAACATTGTAGGACGCGCTGCACCTAAACTTCCCATGCTGTTCTTATCTTTATTCGAATCTGTTATTAATAGGCAACAAGAGACCATTTTAATACGTATGTAAAGGGTCGAATTAAAAAATGTCTGTATGATTGACTCTGAGAAGGAAGGAGAGGAGAGACCGTATAGCTATTGTGACCAGATTTCTGCACTTGGAAAGAAGAAGTATCCTGGGCTCTCTTCCACCCCCTGACACAGCCCTGCGCTAGCAGCTCCAGCAAAAAAAAAAAAATCCAAAAAATCCTTGAAGATTTATGAGTTAATCCACAATTCAGCCCATAAAACGATTATAAACTTGCAATTTCGCGAATATTTAGCCCTGGAACTTGCAAATTCATGAATCTTAAGAACCAAAATATCGATTATCAATTTTGAGAACATAAAGACAAGACATTTATTAACATTATTAGTTTTTAAGCCATACAACTTGATTAATATATTTTTATTTTTAGGGTTTTAGAAAAAGAAGAAGCTGAAGAAGCAACAAGCCAAAACCCTAAAAAAAAAATATTAATCAATACAAGAAACCTACAATTTACAAATATTCATCGAGGAAATTTGCAATTTCCCACAAACAAAGACCACAGAAACTATCAATTTCGCGAATATTTACCCCTCAATAAAGCTCAGAGTTGATATAACGTCATCAAAAGATTTACCCAACCTTTACGGTCGGGGCCGAATAACCCGAGTTGTGATATCTTTAACAGTAGCGTACAGAGATAGCGGCGAGAGTAGCGGAACGCCTCATGGCGTTGGAAAAATGAGGATTTTTAGGTTCTACATTCATGGATGTAGGTAAATGAAATGGTTGGACGGTTGGACATCGATTTGACTCCTTTCTACGAATTTCAGTCTCTCCTAACGTTGCAATAAGTGATATCAGCAAAGAGTGTGGGCTGAATATTCAATCCCTGAGAGCGCTTCTGGTGGCTTAAATTTTAGAAAAATCGTTCCTTCTTGATAAAAATAAGTGGCTAAAATCCTTCCTTCCTTGGCTAGGTCCTTATAAGTGCACAAAAGTGCTGATCGTCAATGTGCAACTTGCTACCGTGGCAAAAACTTTGGAAAAAGCGCTAATATTCGTGTCTATATCTGCGAGAAAACGCTGATTCGTAGTCTCACGATCCAACTTCCAGGCCAAAATTGTGAAAAAATCGCTGAATGTAGAAATCAAGGCAAAAGTGTTGTTTATGGGCCGAAGCCGCGGCTAAAATTTAGAAAAAACGCGACTAATTCAAGGCGCAAAATCGTGGCTGATATTGACAAAAGCAACGCTAAATAGGGTTGAAATTGGGCAAAAATAGCAAATTCACAACTGAAATTGCATTATAAAAATTATAATATTATCGCAAAATTCGCATATAAAAAGAGAATTTCTGCTAATTCACAGCAAAAGTAGCAGAAAGCGATATTTAACAGCTAAAATTGAGGAAAATCGCTGAAAATACCTAAAACCGCTATAATCGGGTACAAAATTAAGAGAAAAACTCAATCACAGCTAAAATTGAGAGAACGAAAATCCGTAGCTTCTGAAACCTTCAAGGCTCAAACTGAAAAACAGCGCTAATCCATAGCAGTAAGTAAAACAAAAAATGCTAATGCGGGGTTAAAATATAAAAAACTGGGCGGCTAAAATTAAGAAAAATTCTAATTTTGAGCTCAAATTGATAAAAAGTGCTAATTCACTGCTATCAATGGAAAAATTGCTAATCTGTGACTAAAATTTCGCAAACGCTAATTGTGGCTAAAATTGAAAAAAATCGCTAATTCATGGGCTATAAGCTCGACTGCGCTGCTAAAATTGAAAAAAATCGCTAGGTTGCGGCTAAAACTCGAGGAAAATCACAAAAAATGTGAAAAACATGCTAGTTTGCTGTTTGAGGAAGAAAGGCTAATTTTCAACCTAAATTGAGAGAAATATCTAATTCGCTGCTAAAAAGCGAAATAAAATCGCCAACTTGGACCTGAAAATTGCGGAAAAAGCCAATTCGTGGCTAAAATCGAGAAAATTCGCTAATTCGCGTTGGAAACGTTACGCTACGCTGCTAAAATTAAGAAAAAGCGTTGATTCGCGGGTAAAATTGAGGAAACTCACTAATTCGCGGCCAAAATTGTGAAAAATTTTCAGTTTGCACCAAAAATTGAAAATAAGCCAATTCGTGGCTTCTGAAGGGAAAGTTGAGGTTAAAATTGAGAAAACCGCCAATTTATTGTTATATGGGTAAAAAAACCGCTGATTTGGGGCGGAAAAAAATCGCCAATTCATAGCGCTTGGTGAACAAAAAAATTACGATTTGTGGCAAAAATGTGGAAAAACCTGCTATTTCGCGGCTAATATTGAGGAAAATACGTAAGAAAAGCGCTAATTTCCAGCTTAACTGATAACAGTGCTAATTCCCTGCTAAAATACGGAAAAAATTGCTAATTTGCTGCTAAAGTGCAGGATAAAACTCAACTTGGGTGCCTCTTGGAGATTTCTGCCCTGGGCCCCGATAATATTGCAGTTCCACCGCAGTGGTCACTAAGTAAGAGGCACCGAACCTCGCCATGTCGCGAAAATAAAACCAACAAGTTACTATTTCAAGAAAATACGTACCCAAATTTCGCAAATTTACAGCCACGTGCGCTGTTTTTTTTTTTTTTTTCTTTTCTTTCTTGATTTTGGAGATACTCCGCTCCAAAATGTTGCCATTTTGCGGCCATTCGTCAGACTTGGGGCGCTATCGTGGCCGGCTAGCCTGGGTTCCGCGGCCACTATGAAAAAAACGGCCCGAAAATCGTGATTTCAGGAAACTATACATACAGGGTGTTCAAAAAATAGAGGGCAATATTTCGCCCGGTAATTCTGCACTTCAAATGGGTTAAAACTACCCCTATTGATCATAGTCCGATTCTCATTATTTTCCGAGATTTTCAGGATTTAAGAACTTTTCGATTTTCCCTTTTTTTTTTTGGCAAAGCGGCTGTTGCATAGTAACCGGAGGCTCTAAGGTCAAATCTGGCGGTGCCATTGGAAAGAGCGGACTTTTTCTATTAGAATTTAGGCATTCCATTCCATTTTCCTCCATACGTGCTCAGATATCCTTCAACAAAGTCTAACTTTTTCAAAATTCAACCCATGTTCACGACACTTTGGAGCTGGATTACTCCTCAGCAATCAGTTGGCGCATAGTGTCACCATGAAAATTGTATTTTTAGATGACCTTCTTATAGGGACTGTTTTCTAGAAATTTCATGTTCGTACTTGAAAAACACAAGACACCTATTCATTTCTGACGTAGTTTTCTTGACATAAATCTCAAAATTGTTGACAGAGAAATGGAAAAAATAGTAATAATAATAAAATAAATAAGTAAAACAGGAAAATAAGCAAGATGGAACTCTGGTCACATTGTGCGTGACTAGATAGACCCAATTTCGCTCACTAATTTTTATTGTCTTTGGGAGGGGAATAAATAACATTATTGCTTATAGTTAGAATTTACTTGAAACAGTCTACAAAATGAGTGTAGGAGCAGCTGAAAATACGGTAGAGAGAGAAATAAAAAAGCTCATTTCGTGACCACTCACTCAACCGTACCATTTACATCCGACCAAAGATGAAGTTGCCAGTCATTCTCTGGTAATTTATCACATTTATCACGGATTCCAAAAGGTTTTTTTTTGAAGACAATAAGACATACTTTTTTCATGATTCATGGGGTGCATTATTTTTAAAACGGCAAAAACTGGCTACCCTCACTTTTGTTTATTGCAGCCCCGTGATTTCCTTCTGCCTTTCTCGCTTATTATTTTGAGATGATCCAGCTTTAACATTTTGTAATTGATAAAATTCCGCACACATATGACAGGGAAAACAGGTTTACAGCATTGCTATATAAATACGCGCACGCCCTGCTCCTTAATTCTCAAATGAGCAGTGTTGATTAAAAAGAAAGAAGTAGGGAAAGGGTGAGTTTAATATTTTTCCGCTTGGAAGACGTCCCAGAGCTGTCATCGCAAGAACCAACATCATACTTCTTATAAATGATGGCTATAAATTTTAAAAAAAGGGTCGCTCGAAATAAAGTTGAATTAATCGTTTTAGATGGATATCAGCTCCTCTGGGATTTTGTGGTGTGGTGCGCAGGGGCAACCATTCACACACACAAAAAAAGGCTCCCGTCGCTGTTGTCGAGTCTACCTTTTGAAGGTTTTAAAGTGACCTGTCATTACAGGCGGCGAAGTTTGGACAGAGTTTCTTGTTGTTGAGATGGTTCAGCTTGTGATGTGGCCAGTGTGTGGGAGGGGGCCACTGATGATGGTGCCGAAGAGGGACCGGGGGCGTTGATGGTTGAAAGAGACGAAGAGAGACGGTGGAGGCACGAAAGAGCCGCACACGGGTATGGGCTTGGGAAAGTGTGAGGTGTGAGGGGCCCTGATAAATGGCCACTAGGCGGTGAACATCCATCATCCCCCGAGCTCGAGGAAATCATTCATCATTTCAACCTACCCCTCACCGACCCACACCATCCTTTAGACTTCTCAACCTATCCACCCACTATCCTTCAGGGGCAAAGAGATGCTCTGGGTCAATCCGAAAAAGAAGAGTGAAAGCGTGAGCCGTGAGCTGAGAAAAATGCCCGGCTCTGTCTGGCCTTACCCACTTTTTCCCCCCTTTAAAAATTGCATTTCAGGATTGAAATAAGATCGTTTTCCCCCTGAAGTAGAGCCGGGCTCATAATTCAGCACTATAAAAATATATATATATACATTTTCAAATTCAATCCATGAAGGGGAGGGGGTGAAGTAGCAAGATATTCGCTGAAAGATAACTCGTGTACAGCGGAATTTTGTAGCCATAGTGTTTTATATCCCCTTCACGTTTGCACCGCACCTGAGAAAATTTATTCAAGTTATTTTCTCGCTCTCTCTCTCCGTACGGATAAAAAGGGTCATATAAATGACGTTTCACCATTCGCCTTCGCTTATTCCGAAGACATTATTGGCCATTCAAGTAGCAATGTTGGGCTGTAAAGTGCTACGCCTTTCGAAAGCGGCGAAATGTCTTTTCGAGAAGACGAAATGGAGGGTGATATAATAAAGTTATGGGAAGTGTGAAGGTACAATTTGCCCCGAGGGTTGTTCCAAGGAGTTGTGAATGTCGTGAATGAGAAGGTTTCAAGAGAGCCCATTACTCCCGAGGAACACTTACCGAGAAATACTGTGTGTTTCTTAGAGGAGGGGTGGGGGGAGAAGAGCAGTGTGTGTGTTCGAAGTATAAGAACAACTGCTCATTAGGCGCTATCCCATCTGTCGATCTGACTCGAAAAAAAAACCCAAGTTTCTTTTCTTTCTCGGGGGCTACCCTATCGGCTATCTTTGCCGGGGTCTCGAGGTGTGCGGTCTTCCCCGAGAGACTTATAGCTTTTCGAAGCTCTCGGGAACTCTGGCTCAACGTGCACACGAACCAGTGGAAGTCTCGAAAGAGAGAAAAAGGGGAGTCTCTTATTTTCTCTTTCGAGACAATAGCCAGTTTTTTATTTATTTATCTTATTTAGAAAAGTTTCATGTCATCAGATAAAACGGTTCGAGTTTGCTCAGGATGAAAATTTAGGTGAGAATGAGAATTCACGGTTTTTTTTGCCCCTCATCGACAGATCCTCCTTTGTTTTCAAGAATCTGTTGTGGGTGGGCCTCGTCACGATTTATTTATTCCACGAATACAGGCAACTTGATGCCTAAAAGAACAGCGTTTTCCAATCAAATCGTAAAATAAATGACGCGATTTACGTACTATATACGCATAATTTATTAGTATTTCAGTCTTTTTGCAACTGCAATAGGATTTTTGTGCTATGGAATGATTAATCGCGATAACCACATTATTCAAATCTTGAACTATTCTATTGACAGTCGCAAGATAAACTGCTTCAAGACCCATAAATATGATTGACATCCGTGACACACAATAGTGATTTAAAATTCTATTCACAAAATGGTGGAAAGAAAATACTTCGCAATGAATGTTTTGACATGCATTAGTCATATACGTCATTTCGACCACACACGCCGCTGTAACTTCTTTTTTTTTTTTTAAACCCCCTTCTGAGACCATTTCTATTTTACTTTTCCATTTTTTTTTTCCCCATCTCACCTTGGGGGTACCCTCTCTTCATCATTCTGAAAAACCTGACAGCTGTACACAATTCACAAGACAACAATATATCATGGGGACATCAACAATGTGGAACAATGGCTCACAACCACCACACTTCTATATCCCTCACTGCACTATGAGGAGGAGGACAGAGGCGTTTGACAATGGCCAGTGATTATTCCTCATTGCCACAATTGACCCTAACATCAATGCAAGTATACAACATAATTTTAAAGTGTGTTTCCGGGACGTAACGGCCTTGAGAACGCCTATATATGATGTATAATTGTAACCTCTGCACGCTTCATCAACTCTACTTCACGCGTAATTTGAATAGAATTGGCAACGTACGACTTTTGAAGTTGTTGTTTCCTATAAGCTCAGTGGAGTAGCGTACAGTGGCGGGGGGGGGAGGCGCTCCACCACCGTGCGTCACTTTACTCATAGGATTTCAATAGTTGTATTAAACAAGATAAGTACCTATATAAGATTAAGAAAATAAGAACGGGGCACAGTTGGGAAAAAGTACAGGGCCTTCTGGCGTACTAAGTTCGTATAAACGCACTCCAAGTCTCTTTAAACAGCGAGAGAGTTGCTACTGAAACCGGTAGTGGAATACCACACCCACTATCACGAGCCGCTCCGAATTGACCCAGGCGCGGAGTCCTTGTACCAAAAAACCAAATGTATAAGGTTCCTATAGCTCTGCATTAACAAATTTCGGCAGGCTGACTGAGTCAGCCACAAAATTAACAGTTTTGCAAGGGCAAGAAACTAGATTTCAGCATTCACACGTCCTAAAATAATGTCCTGGGAGGTTTTTTTACTTCTTTCCTTCACTTCCAAAACCCTTGCGACCGAACAGGTAATTTTCCAGCATTTCGTCTGTTGACATTTAACGATTTCGTGTCTATTAGCCCTTCAGGGACTTCGGAATACGTGGCCGGTATACAATGGAACTACTTATAGGCAGCTTCGAGCCGCGTCACTCGGCTAATTATTCCGCACTTCATGATGTGAGCGAACAGTAGCACCGACCCATAGTGTAGCAGCCGCTGCACCTCACTAGGGGATGGGTGGTGCGTGACTGAGTAGGTGATAAATAACATTGAAGTTAAAGGGAGGAAGATAAGGGTTGTCAAAACCAAAGTAGGTCAGGAATACATTTATAGTCGACGAAATTGACAGTGTCTATTAAGGCGAAATTGGCAATGTTACCCAAGACGAAATTTAAAGTTTCCAGAACGAAATCGACAGTTCCCGGCACAATGCACTAATGTTCATTAATAAATTCCAGTACGAAACTCACAGTTTGGATGACGATATTGATATATTCTACGTATTTGACTGTTTCCGGTGAAGGGGCTGAGAAACTCCCCATGGTCTGAGCCCGAGTGTCTGATGCTTAACCTCGAAATCAAGATTTTGGATCATTTAGGAGGAAATTGAACTTCCTGGTCAAAATTGTCTGTTCCTGGGGCAGAATTGACAGTATTGTAAGACAAAATTGACAGTTTAATGTACGAAAATCACAGTTTTGAATGTCGAAATTGACAGTTTCTAGGGTGAAATTGGCAGATTCGAGGTCGAAATTGACAGTTTACAGAATGAAATTGGGAGTTTTAGGCCGACATTGACAGTTTTGACGACGAAATCTACAATTTCCTGGACAAAATAGACAATTTATAGGACGAAAGTTACTGCTTCCGGGACTAATGTCCATTGATAGTTTCCAGGACTAAATCAACAGTTTGAATGAAAAAAATTGACATTTCAAGAACAAAAATTGACAGTTTTAAAGGACAAATGCTCGTTGACAGTTTCCAGGACGAAATTAACTTTCACACACAACATAATTACCATTATTAGGAAGACAGTGACAGTTTCGAGGACGAAATTGGCAGTTTTTAATTATGAAGTCGGCAGTTTTGAGTGATTACTTGAACGAAATTGACGGTTTATAGGGCGAAATTGGCTGCAGTTTCAAAACGATATTGATAGGTTTTACTATGAAATGAACTGTTCGAGGTCGAGATTGTCAATACTAGGACGAACATGACTGTTTCGAGGGTGATATTGACAATACTATGACGAAATTGACAGTTTAAAAGACGAAATTAACAGTTTCTAGGATGAAATTGACAGCTTGAAGAACAAAATTGTTAGTTTCCAGGACGAAATATACAGATTTGAACATTAATTTGACAGTTTACAGGACGAAATTAACATTTTCTAGCACTCGACTGTTTCCGGTGAAGGGGGCTTACGAAACCCTCAGTTTCCGAAATCCGTTGACAGTTTCTAGGACGAAATTGGCCGACTCAACGACGAAATTGACAGTTTGTAGGACGAAATTGGCAGTTTTATGATGACATTGATAGTTATTTGACGACGAAATTGACCTCATGTCAAGAATGTCAAAATTGACCTTCATAGGACGAAATTGACGGTTTCATGGACGAAATTAACACGTTTATAGGACAAAATTGACAGTGTTGGGTCGACAATTATAGTTTTAACTGCAAATGTACAGTTCTCAGGACGAAATCGACAGTTTCTGGGACAATATTGACAGTTATTTATGACAAAGTTGACAATTTCTGGGGCGAAATTGACAGTTTACAAGACAAAATTTTTATGAGAGTTTTTCACTCGACTGTACCAGGTCAAAATCCCCATGTTTTGAGCCTGACTTGTCTTAGTCTTGTCTGAGTCTGAATTGGAGGAAACTGACAGATTTCAAGTCAAAACTGTCAGTTTCTCGGGCGAAATTGAGAGATTTTTAAGACGAAATTAACAGTTTCAAGGACGAACTGGACAGTTGTCGTGGATGGGGGGGGGGGTAAGAAAATCCATAGTTTGAAACCAGAATTCTCGTCAGTGACTTAGTTTACAATGTTTAGTGCGTGAATGGTCATTTTGGTGATCGTTAGTGCACGAATGATCAATTTGACCACTTTCAGGTCCGGGAGTTGTCACTTCGGTTGTTTTGAGAAGCGCGAGTCGTCAGTTTATAGCCATGTTCAAGGTGTGAGTCATCATTGTTAACACTTTCAAGGCGCGAATGGTCTGTTTGACTATTTCCAGAGGACGAAGCGTCAGTAAAATCTATATAAGGAAGGGGGTTAGTTTGGCGATTTATAAGGCACGAATCGCAAGAAATGAACAGTTTTGCTATTTTAAAAGCGTGGGTCATCCGTGTTGCCATTTTTCGAGCGTGAATCGCCCAGTTTGGCATTTCTCAGAGCACTAATTATTGCCAGTTTAGCTATTTTATAAAGTAGTGAGTCGTCAGTTTTACTTTTAAGGGACGCAAATAGTTAATTGAGCTGTTTTTAGCCATTTTTAGCTGAACGAAGCGGAAATAGTCTATGAAACCTACGTAAGGTCATTTTTTGGGGCGCATATCAGTCAGTTTAGTCACTCTCAAGTGGCGCTTTGCAAAGGGCACGAATGACAGTATTACCAATTTTAGAAGTCAACACTTTGAAGATTGAAATTTGTAGGGCGGTTGAGGGATTTAGTTATTTTATTAGGGTATGAATTGTCAGTTTAGCCATTATCAATGGCTTTGGTGTGCGTTATCGCCTATTTGGCCATTTCCTACTGATATCCCGAGAGGTGGGTGGGTCATTTTTCCAGAATTCTGCTACTCATCATTGAAATCGTTTCGGCACCACTGTGAGTGATGTGATGACAGCTCACCGTGATGGCGGTGGCGGGTACACCACAGAGACGAGATGCGTATGAAGTGCGTGGGATGCGACTTATGAGCTTCGTCGGTCTTCTATATACGTTGTCATTCGTGGCTGCCCCAGGATTCGAGCCCACAAAAAACAATTGCACGCTGACAATTGTCGTGGATATAGTATTCCGTGGAGCCCAGAAACTTGCGATTTCACGTATATTCAGCTTTGAATGATGTAATTTTGCATCTATTCGTTAAGTCGAGAGAAGAAAAAAAAAAACTCGCAATGTAGTATTCGAAATTAGGGCCGGAATTCCGGAAACTTGTCTTCCTGTGAAATCAAGGCCGAAATATGCGGTAATGCTTTTAATTCCGACCCATAGCACCGGCGGATTTGTTTCTTAATGAGCCAGGCCCGTGAGATCTTCTTTTTCAGAGAGCCAGCCCCGCATTGCTATTATATGGATGAGACAACACCGCGCGAAAATTTGTTTTTTTAAAGGAACGGGACCCGCGTCTCGTTAAGTGAACCAACACGCTGGATTTTTTCAAAATTCAAGCAACGAAAAAAAGTGTAATATTAGAGTCTTGCCATGAAACGTTTTCTATATCGTTGTTTGGTCACCCTCCTGTCCCTCGTTAAAGAAAAGTGAAAAAGTTGGTTCCCTGTGGTCCCCTTTGGGGTGGGTACTCTGTGCCGCCGGCCGCAACAGTACACCTTAAATCCTCTTCACAAAAAAGGCATTATTTGGTCAAGTAATCATCTTTTCACGAATACACCCCGGTTCAAAGAGATATACCGACTCACTACTCCACCCCCGTCTGGATTTCACCAATTAGAACCCATGCGAGAAAGGTATACCCCCTTCCGACAGGGGAGAGTCTTTAACTTCAAGTAAAGTGTACAACTCTCTAGGAAAAGGAAAATAGTGTGAGAGGGGATTATCTCTTCTTTTATGTGGGAAAGATGGGCCCGAACTACAAGCAAAACAGGCTTTCTGTCGTCTTTTACCCTCATAATAATCGAGTTTTTGTCATTCTACAGCGTCGGTCTGGAACCGAGAGGTTTTAAGGCTTTTCACAGGGGGTAACGAGCTTTCAAGGGATTCTTATTTCTGTCAATCTCAGGGTGGTTCTTCTTTCAAAAACCAAAGTTGATGCGTCGAGACAGACCGTCTCAAATTTCGGCGTTATCCTTTTTAAAATGTGTGCGTTGTGCGTGTGTGGCTCAGTTGCTATTTCTCTGAACAAAAGTTTATGTGAGGTCTTGAAGCTGTATTCGAACAATGAAGCGCTGCAACTTACACAAAATGACTGCGAGCTTAAAGCCTTTCTTTATCACAGGTAGACGGCTCCTGAGTTCCAAGTTTCTCAATAAAATGCGCATTAAAAGAGACGCGCTGGCTGTTTTATGACTAATATTTGGCCTTTGGATACAAACAAGCCAAAGGTTGGGTTTGGGTCCAAGTCTTGGGATCACGAGACTTTTTAGCTCCGGCTCCATACGATGGCACAGCTGAGAGCCGTATCACGTGCTCAGCAGATGATGTGTGAAGTGCATGACGTAAATGTGGATGTGGTGAGGCGGGAGTGTGGTGCCATATGAGCATCGTCAGTCTATGACGCTGTTCATTGTGGCCGGCAATTATAGCCTGGAAGTCCACGTCCGCACAAAAAGGCCCCAAAAATTTCAATTTTTCCGGATATTTAGCTCCGAATGTTGTAATTTCGCGGCTTTTCGTCGAGTTTCATTCTGCAAGACATCGTTCCCGCCGTTTGGCAGCTTTGGCCAAAAAATATTGGCCACAAAAAAAGTGTCAAAGTGAAGCTCCTTGGGCATGTTCACATGTCACGGGGTTAAGAACAAACAGCACCATGAGGGTAATTCGGGCCTGAAGTGGCCAGAAAACACAAGGTTTGCGGTTTCTGTATTCAATTTCACGCCTAAAATGGAGAAAAAGTGCTAATGTGCTGTTTTGGAAAGAATTAGCGGCTGAATTATACAAAATTTGATTTTTCGGGGTTTTGGGAGGTATTTTGCTGTACCTCCGTGAAACCACCAGAAAATGGCCTCGAAGATTACATGTTTGCGAAGATTAAGGTGCTGCGAAAGTGCTGGAACTTCCAATTCTTCTGATACGTATTTAACTCAAATGTTTCAATTCGCAGCAATTCCCAGCCTTTGGTGACTTCAGGGGTAAATTAGCTCGGACGGGGACAAGCTCAAAGAAATCCGCGGCTATGTCTCTCGTCGTGGTGGGTGGCTACTGGAGGCGAAATTGTCAGTTTCTATTCGACTTTGCAAGTTTGAAGAGCAAAAATCAGACAGATAACGGCAAAAATCGGAAATCTGGTGATGAAGATGTCTCCAACTTCCAGGAGTGCTCCACAAAGGATCTCAAGCCCGTAAAACCCGGAGAGTTTTATACCGGGTTTGAATGGTTCCTGTTCGTGCGAGAACTCATCCTCGCTTTCAATTGTGAAAAGGAATATAATCCCTGCCTTCCACAATTTCCCTCCCCACTGAGCAGATCTACAGCCTCACTTTATTATCTTTCGTATATATCGTTTCCTCTCTCTCAAACACATAAATCTTCTTTTGCTCTCCCCTTCTCGCCCACCATGACTCCAGCGCACACGTTATGCATCCCCTTTTCTCACTCGCACGCACATAACTTCTCTTCACCCGCCGTCCCTGCCCATCCACCCTACCCCATGTGTATGCTGCGAAATGATTTACAGCTTCCAACAGCTCAGCGAGCTATATTCCACCTTAGCTTCCCACTCCCCTCCACTCCGTTTCTTCTATTTTTCCTCATCTGATCCGATCAAAGTGCCTTTTACAAGCCACAATCAAGCGCCATTCATCAGAACTTTATCCCTCTTATTTCCTTTCACTTTTACACCTCTAACAGCCCCCCACAAGGATCAGACGCAGTCTTTCCTTTTACACACACCTCCACGCCGTATAACAGTGTTGTAAATCAATGGTACGAGTCATTTATCTTCCCAACGTAAATTTCCTTGGGTGAAATAAATAACTTAAGCAACTGAATTTTTCCCTTCTACTTCTTCTTCAATTTCATCTTCATAAGTTCTCGAAAATACAAAATGATTGAAGCGTCAGCATAAGGTGATAAGTGCTTTGAACTCGTGCACCGCACAGTTGAATCAAAGCTTTCGACAAAACAAAAGAAGGACCGATTGCTTGAATTTTTAAATGATTTCTCTGTGGAAGAAATGATGCGAATAGTGTAATGAACCTTGAACATTTATTAATTAATTATAAATAATTGATAATAAAATCATGAGATTTGCGCAGCCTTCATGAATAACGAAGTGCTTCTATCGCGTGTTCCCAATGAAAGCACGGAAGCTCCGAGTACGTCCTTTCTGTCAGAAAAGACTTGGTTTTTGTTTTAAGGTCAATTCAGGAAAAAAAATGTTAAAGACCTGCCTGATAGCAAGAGCTGGTATTATCGTTTCAATTTAAACTGCCAAAGCAGTCGAATAAGTGGAGAAGGGTGAGGGATCCAGGACTGGATAATTGGGAGGTAGTTTGAGTGACAGGCGATGATTAGAGTGTTATTTGCATGCTAATGCCCAGGGCTCAACTCGGAGATTACCCCTTTGCTCCATTTAGCGCTCTGTACCCCTCACCTTTCCCGTTCAACTGTCAAAACCCCCTATGTTTCACTCAAAAATCATTACCCTCCCAACCCCAAACCTTTTTTCCCCTTCTTTCAGTCCTGGTCTTCATTAAAAAACGCATTAAATTGTTAACTTTGATTCATCATTTTTTAACGTGATGCCCAGTATTTGAAAAATCAATTTAAAAACAAAAGTTTGACTCATCTTTTTTTAAACGCGATCTCCCGCCATGTTGCTATTCTTCTGTACGAGCCAGGAGATTAGGGTAAACATGTTAACTCTATTTCTTTTTAAAACATCTCCCTGAAATACCTGTTTAAAGAACGCCGCCTGTCAGGATGGCTCTAAAAACAAACTTCGTGTGCGTTGAACGAAGTGGGAAGCATATCGTTTCGGTTAAAAGGAAAAAGAAGAAGAAGAAGAAAAAACTCCACCTATGAGGTTGTTGAAGTTTTTATGCCAAAGGGGGGAAGGAGTTTGATACGAGAAAGAGATCAAAGTGTGGAAGTCCCTCTCAAAGACGTGACATATCCTTTTTAGTTCTTTTTCTGGTCCCAATTTTGGAGTGAAGTTTGCTCACTCGATATATTTGTAAAAGAGCTTTCGACTTTATGTCCCTCCTGTCTTCGTATCGGAACAATTTCGTACTACTTTGAGTCAGAAGCAGAAGTTATTTCCTCCAGTAAGCATTAACTTCTTTTTTTTACATCGTTTTATTTTTCAAATGTCACTTTCAGGAAAAGTGCTGTCGGTGTGGGAAGGAAGTAAGGAATTATTCATTTCATCTCCGATGGTCTGTTATGTGAATTTATCGTGTGAACTGATAACGGTATATACCAGCTGTGAGCTGTCTCAAGACCCGATTTTCGCGCTGAAAGATTTAATAGCACGGTCAAACAGCCATACTTCCCTCTTGGGGCAACGCAGGTTCGCTTTTAAAGCGCACCTAATATTGAGTGCCTCGGAGCATAAATGAGCTATATGATCACAAAACTTGTGTTCTGGGTCTAAATGGTCAGGCTAGTTCCAAGGACAAGGCAAGAACGACAGTTATTGGATCGAGCGGGGACTGCACCGGGAGACGTGCAATGGGTGTGAGTGTGCCAACAGAGAGTACTGAGCATCAATCACTAACATTAGGAGATTCGTATTTCCTTGCAGTCATATTGACAAGCGTTTTTTACTTGAACCCATACTGCCTGATATTCTTCAAGCAGAGAGCTCGCCATAAAGTAAAGACTACACACTGAATTAAGCTCATATTGGTCATGTGAAAGGCATGACCATTGACCAATAGTGTCCGAGGCTAGCACTACTGAGTTTTTGCAAAGACAAACCCGAAAATCATACGACGCGTTCAACCCCTATTCATTTTTGACATTTCCGACACGTTTTCCGAGTTCCACGAACGATGAGCCACCCACCCGACACAGCCTCAAAGTCTGCTGGAAAGATCAACGGTCTGAGCCCATCTTTTGGCGGCACTCAACCCGGACACGAAATTCCTATTTTACGAGGTAGTCCTGAGGACCCCGCGAGCTATCGAAGCTACCCGTTCCTGAGGACTCACTCCCCGCCCAGCTGCTATCCAAAGAGAGCACTTCTGATAACGGTCAGTTCCGATATTTCGGGGCGCACCACCTCCCCTAGCTCAACAGGGTATTTGAAACCATAGGCCATTACGAAACCTTCCTCAAGTATGCCAGGGCTTACTGGAAGAATTTGGCGTCTCGTAGTACCAGTATTGTGAATGTGTGATCAGGCCGATAAAAAAGAATGCCATCTCACCGTAGACCGGTCGCACGTTGGCGCCCAGCTATAGCTCTTTGCCTACTCTGGTTCAGGGCTGATCCGCCCCGAACCACCTGAGTGAAGCCGTACAGTGGATCCGAGCATTTGGAGAGCTTGATGGTCTGCTCTCTCCGTCAGAGCTGCCTTGGCAAACGTTCGGAAGGCCCAGAAGGCACCCTTAGTTCGCACAAGACTAGACTCTGGGCACGGTCAGCAAACGCCAAGATTTTGAAGGTCGCCTTCCAGACGCCTTCGGAACAAAATAAACTCCGGGCACTCATATTCATATGCAGGCAATTTTCGATAAATTCGGACATGACATTTTGGATCCAGACGTTACATGGGACCATAGGTCAGTGTTCAATAGAACAATGCGGCTGGTTTCCACCATTGTGCTACTACACGTGGCTGCCAGTGCCCCTTAAATTTAAAAAAAAAAATGAGCGGCGATTTACTTTGTCCGGGTTGAGTCATCCCGCAGCAAGCCGCTTTGGCTGATTCTGTGAGGGTTCCTCCGGTGACGGAGAACTGCCAGTTTTCTTGTCGAAAAATAGCCATTTTCTTTGATCTGCCGGCTCACCGAAAAACGAATTTCCAATATTGCAGATTTTTCTCACCAACATAGAAATGTTTACGTGGCGATCTCACTAAAAACAAACAGTTTTACGGATTTTTGTTGCTAACAAACAAATTTAACAGTGTGCCCAAGTGCCCAAATTCAGGGACCGTTTTCGAAGATTTTACGCACTACAATTTCATATTAACTGGGTTGATACACTAAAAGACCAATTTTTCGGAATTCACTGAAGTGAAGGAAGAAAAAAACAAAACAAAACGAATACACATTTTTCCGGATCTGGCTCACTAAAAACCAAATTTTTCAGATTTCGTTCTCTAAATTTCGACAAATTTCGGAGCGCAGCTTCAATCCAGTGACCGAATTCGCTAATTTTTCCGCACTGTAAAACCATTTTCGCAGGTTTGACTCACAAAAAAAACAACAATTTATCGAATTTCTCTCTCTAAGAAACCAAATTTCGGGAATTTTTCTCGCAGAAGAAAAACATCTTTCCGAATCTGGCTCAGTTTAAAATAATTTTCTCGGATTTAGCTCACTGAACAACCAATCTCACGGATTTTGTCGCCAGTAATAGTACATTTCACAACAAGAGAGGAAAGTGGAACTTTGCCGGCGAGTTGTCGTAAGCGTACGTCAACGAGCCGGGTGAAGGTCCACTTTCCTCTGTCGTTGTGAAACTTACTATTTCGCGTTACCAGAGAAAAAAGTGGTATTTCCTTTCCTGTAACCTCAAACCTCAAACGTCCGGCGAAAACCAATTTCACCGGGTGCGAATCCATTGTAGATCGGTCTCTGAATTGGGCCATCCCAGCGAAATAAGTCGTAATCCGGCAACGAAAGTCCCCGAAATTGTTTTTTTAGTGAGCAAATCCGAGAAATTGATGCGCGAAATACCAAGCCAATGCCAAAATGTACGCGAAACGTCACATCGGTGCGAGTAAAACTGTTTTGAAACGGCTGCGGCACGCCCAAGGGAAAAATTTACGCATAATGCCCAATTTTGTGGACAAAATGCAAGAAATTGATTCCCCGTGTCGTTAAACCTGAAAACACGCAGTTTTGTCCATTTTTAAATTTTCATCATTTTGGGGCTGGTTTATGGTGGCTACATCGCAGCAAAAATCCTCCGTTTCTGTTGGTCCTTTGGCAAAGAGCTGTTATTGGGACAAACATGCAGCTAAATGTCTAGAATGATGCTACTTCTGCACTTGCTTGCTTGCTTCTGCTACTTGCTTGGGGCTAAAAGAATTCGAATGATTCAAATTCTGGGCTAAAATTGAAACAAAGTGCTCATTCATGCCTGATATTGAGGAAAAGCACAACAATTCGTTGTTTATTGATTCAAAGAAAACCCGCGAATTCACGGCGAACGGAGGACCACTAATTGATTGCTAAGAGTGAGAATAAACGTTCTCTTTGCGGCTAAAATTGATAAAAGACGCTCGCATTTGTGGCTAAAATGGATCCCATTTTTGTAGGTCCTTATGGAAGAGAATCTTGGTGACAATATATGCCAACGGACTTGCTGAGCGGCCTATATGTATTTCTGTATATGAATGTATTCCTCCTATATGTATTCGTCATTTTGGTGAATACAAAATTTCGGGGGAACGATAGTCGGGGTTTTTGCACTCATTCCGAAGTTAATTGTTGGGATCAATCCTTTTTGCTACATTCTGTTGGCATGCTGCTGCAGAGTGCTATAAAAAGTGGAAGTAAAATGGCTAAAAATATATTTTCCTGGCAGGAGTAGGGAAGATAGCCGGCTTTCTGGATCATGTTTTGTCTATTTTGTGACTTGCAGGGTGGATTTTTCAAATACTGGAACACTTGTTCGAACTTATGAGTCTCGATAATAGAAGTACAAGACTTTACTACAATCTTGTTAGTTTCGCCTTTTCAAGCAGCCTATAAAGTTGAATTCAATCGAGATACAATACCCCTGTCGAACCCCAAGAGACTCGCCCATTCTTCTATCTCGTTCATCTTCACTTTCTTCTTCGCCCCTTTCCATTAAAAGTGATATGTTAAGAGTCTCTTAAAAGCCCCGTGCCCGCACCTAAGTTATAAATATGTACAATTAGATACGAAGCCACGGGGCTGGCACACAAAAGAGAGAAAAAAAAAAAGAAACTGAAGATAAATCCCTCTTGAATCTATCCTTCTCCTTCTTTTTCCTTCCACGGATTGCCTAGGAGAGTCATAAAAACGAAGCTCCTTTAAATTATTACATTCTTTATATTGCTCTCGGAGGGCGTAAAATATAGCCTGGTGTCGCTATAAATGCCAAGAGGGTTAATGCGTTGTTTAACGACCTCCCGGAGGGCGAAAAGCTCTCAATCTTAACTGTGTTTAAGGATTGGAAGGCCGGCGTGTTCGCTCCAATAGGGTGGTGAAGAATCCTTCCTTTTTGGCCTTATCTTTTTTTCTTTCCTCTTGGGCGGCAGTGCAAGATAAAAATGGACTTGGTTAACTAATGAGACGACGATTACGCAGTTATTTTCATCAGTTCTTGTGCTACTTGTCGAATAATTTTCAAGTTAGTGACAGTTGGATGCTCTAAAGCGGTTATGAACACTCGAGAGCAAGCCTCTTGTTCTGAATTCTGGAATCTGGAGTCTGACGAAGGCCTCGACCTAGGAGTTCTCGATTGGCCGGTCAGGAGTCGACAGAATAGCTAAAACTCGGTGATAACTCAAAATACTGTACTATACCAGTCACATTTCACATCAAATTGATTGTCGTCCAATATGAATCGCGTGCAGCTTATATCGGATAACTTGGAGAAAATTACCCTAAAAATTGTTAATCGAAGGATACCATTGCTGCGTTCCCAAAAAGGTGAATTTTCGATCTGTCGAGCCACCCGAAATGTTTTTTTCAGCACTTTTCTGTTCACCATGGATTTTACCGTCGAGCCGCCCATCCACCAACCACCTGTAATGCTGTGTTGCTGGTTGGAAAAATCATTCTCGTGGATTTCCAGTATCGCGGGTTTATCTGTTCAGCATTCAGATAGCGAAATTCGCGGTGATGGCTCATTCAAAAAAGGAATTTCGCGGACATAGCTCCCGAAAAAACCAATTTCGCGGGCATAAATCTCAGAAAACCCAATTTCACCAGGTTTATTAGGCCCATTATGCCAAGTCGCTCCTCTTTATTTTCCTCAATCTCAAAGCTGCCTCACAACTGGAAAAATTGTAAAATAACATGTAATTCTACAGTTTGTGAGAAAGGTTGGAGTCGAGGAGCAACTTAGCATACGGGGCCTTAGGCAACTTAGCTTACGGGACGTGGAGTGGGAACACGTGGGATGATGTCTTTTCTAGCATTTTGTATCACACGTGGGAGTAGTCTGTATTGACCTTAGTTACCGAAAAATCCTCTCGGGTGATGCACTCAAAAACGAAATTCGCAAGTTTGGCTCTGAAAAAACCAATTCAGTGGGATTCTGTCGTTATAAACGCCATTTTCGTGAGATTAGCCATATATGAAACTAATTTCATGGATTTATTCGAATTTTAAAACATTTTTTTCTTTCAAAAATTGCATAAAAGAAATAGGTACCAAATTAGTTTTTTTCTTCGATTTTAAGCACGAACTTTCGATTTTTCTCAATTTTAACCGAGAATTTGGACTTTTTTCTTAAAATTTCAACTAATTTACGATTTCACTTTATTTATTTTATCCGTGAATTAGCTCTTTGTCTCAGAAAGAAAAAACACCAAGGTGGAACAAAAATTCATTCGTCGCAAATTAAAACTTTACTGGCAGACCGGTTTCGACTGTAAAGATAGAAATAAACTAGTGCTAAACGCTGTAAAATAATTCCATCTTATGCCTTGTGCCACTGCCCTACTCAAACGGAGAGGGGATCAGTGTTGAGCATGACCGTACCACAAAGATCGAGATTAATCAGTCTCTGTTTATTTTTTTCTACCTGTACACGTACTTACGTCAATGTGTGAAACGTTTTAGTTCTTTTCATTATAATTATTTATTTATTCATGTTTCTTGTACAGCAATCCCATTTTTTATATACGCTTTAAGTAAGTTCAAAACAATGTACATTTGAAATTCTAAGGTTTTATTAATTGACACAATTTATTGCATGGTTCATATAGTGACACTGGGCGCTGCGTTATACCATTTTAAGTGTATAGATGCTTAGTTACCGTTTTTTTTAACATCTTAAGTCCAGGTAGGAACGTTCTTAATTGTCCTTTTATGCTTGTTGTGTAATCCGACTTTTCATTTTAGCCACAGAAGATGACTGTATAAGTCGAAACCGGTCTGGCAGTAAAGTTTTAATTTGCGACGAAGGAATTTTTGTTCCACCTTGGTGTTTTTTCTTTCTGTTAACACGCCGCGCCGTCGCTCTTTCGGAGAAGAAATTTGAACTCTTTGTCTCACTTTTAGCTTCGAATTAGCGGTTTTATGACACTAGCAGCGAATTAACAAATTTTCTCAATTTTAGGTATATGAATTAGCGTTTTTTCTCAATTTCAGCTGCACATGTGAACTTTTTCGCAATTTTAATCGTGAATTAAAGTTTTTTCCCTCATTTTAGCAGCATTTTGTTGAACTCAGGCGATGAATTAGTGCTTTTTTTCATCTTTTGTCACTTACGTTGCCTCCAGACACAGCGAATTGACTTTTCTTTTTTTTTTCTCTCGTCTGTAGCCATCAATGAGCGATTTTTCTCATTTTCAGTAATGAATTCGTTTTTTGTTTTCAATTTTAGACGCAAACTTGAGAGTGCGTTAGCGTTTTTTCTGCATTTTAACCGTAAAAGAGGCACCATAAACCGCGAATTCATAAAATGTTTCACAATTTTAGCCTTGAATGAGCGTTCCATAATTTCGTTCCTAAATTCATGAGCATCATACCTACAAATCCCTATTTTCCAATCTAACAATAAGCTTTTTACGAACCTCCTCGGAAGAGGGGCTCGTGTCTGTCTGTCCCTCTCGCCACTACAAAGGGCCACGCTACCGATTATTTACTTAATAGACGACTTTTTTTTTAACGGGACGGAAACGACCAATTTGGCATTTCTGGTATGGCAGCCCCCCAGAATCCCGGTGATTGTAAGCACTTCAAGGAGTGAAATTAGGTATTGAAAGAATGAGAATCCACGAAACTGGAATCTGAAAGGCCTTGAACGATGGAATTGTGATTTTTGAACGATCCACATCCGTGAATTTTCATTTTGAAAGAGTCACGTATGTATTTTGAAATAGCGAAATTTGTTCTAGAAAGATCTAAGACCATGAAAATTGAATTTTGAAAGAATGAAAATACGCAAAATTTGGAGTTGAAATGGCAAAAGTTCGTGAAATTTGGTTTTTAAGAAGCAAAATCCGTGATATTGGTTATGAAAGCATTGAAACAGACCATTGGCTTATTTTGTTTATTATTAGAGTTACTAGTTATTGTTGGAGAGTTATTATTATTGCTGAAGTTTTTTTTAATGTTGTTGTCACTAGAAAGTTAGTTTTTCGAATTGGTCAAAACTGTGTAACTATGGATTTCACAAGGAGCCAAGTCCACGAAATTTGGCTTTTGGAATAGCCAAAACTTGTGAAATTTGGGTTTATAAATGAACAACATTAGGTTTTGGAAGAGTGAAATTCCGCAAAACCGCAAAACTTTGGATTTGTAGGACCCAAATTGATGGAATTTGTGCCTTGAACAAGCCAAATCCGGAAATTTAGCTTTTGAAAAAGCCAAATTAACTATCTGAATTAGCTAAATCTGTCTTTAATGAGCCAATGCCACAAAATTTGGATTTTGTAATCGTGAAAATCAGCGAAAAAACAAAAATCCATGAAATTTTGAAGGTGCCCAATTTGAAACTTTCGGTTACGGAAAATTTCCAGCGAAATTGTGGGTCGAGAAAGCCAGAATCACGAAATTTCTTTTTTCTTTTTCAGAAATTTCATTCTGAAAATGCACTATTGGTCTCGTCGTGATGGTGGCAAATGGGTCATGTCATGTTTTTTTCACGTTTCAGAACCTCTAGAACACGAATTCAGTGGTCTCCAGGATTCATATATGTATAGTATATATTTCTTTATACATAATATTATGGCCGTTTTCTTGTTAGCACGATAACTCTCGAAGAAATCAATTTAGTGGAACGCGCTTTGGCACAAAAATCATTGGTCATAAGACCCAGGTCGGTATTGCATTTGGGCGAAATCTGTCAAGGTGGAGGGGGGAAAATAGGGGTTAAATGGTCAAAAAATCACTATAATTCACCAGTTGATTCTAGAAGCATTATATTCGGTACGTATACTCCATGTTAGAGTAGCCTTTGATTCCCATTTTAATTTTTCGAAAAAGTCAAGGTGGTGGGGGTGGTCCTTTCGGTGTGGAAGTGTAAAAATAGCGTTAAACTTCACTAGTTCATCTTAGCGCTCTAAAATTCGACTCAATAATTTAATGTAACGAAAGCCCTGGGTTCCATTGAGATTTATCGAAAACTTTGATGGGGGAGGGTGAAATGGGGGATGAAATTTCAAAAAAATCGCTTAAATTCACACGTTAAGGTATTATAAAATACGGGTATTATAAAATTTAATATAACAAAGCCCTTGGAAAACTACCGAAACTTTTCGACATTTTGAAGAGAGGGTGGTGAAAATAGAGGAAGAAGTTCGGCTTAATGAAACAAATAATGGTATCAAAATTATTACTTCTGGGACGGCTTAGGGTATCCATATACATAATGAAATGCACTCTTTCCGACCGCCAGCTGCCGGAGCGTAATTTTCATTGCTCGTTTTTTTTCCAATTTAGGTTTTTGAACTAACCAAAACCAAATTTTGTAAAGAAGTAAAACCACGAAATTTGGTTCTTCATACAGGAGGAAATCTCCGAAATTGGGTTTGAAAGGAGCGAGGGTTCGAAAGGAGGAGTTTGGGTTTGAAAGTCCACGAGATTGGGTTCTGATATAGCGAAATTTCGTAAAATTTGTTTTTGATAGATGCAACCCCACGAAATTTGGTTTTTAAAAGCATGAAAATCAACGAAATTTGAAGTACGAAATAACAAAAATCAGTGAAATTTGGTTTTTGAGGTGCCATATTTTAAACGTTTGAATAAAATTCGCCCGCAGAATTGTAATTTTAAAAAGCCAAAATCACGATTTTGTTGTCATTCGTTTCAAACGTTTCGTGGAATTAGGTTTTTTAATGAACCGAACGTGCCAAACTCTCACGGCTTGGCTCTTCAGAGAACGAATTTCGAGGGGTTTAGTCCCTGACAAACTCATTTCGCTCGGTTTAGTCAGTGAAAAACAAAATTTTTTGGGGTTAAGTTATCGGATTCCAAATTAAGCGTGCTTATAGTTCTTCAATAAGTCAATTTAGCGGGTTAGGGTTGACACGAATCAATTATTTTTGGGGTTTCCTCCTTTTTGGATTTAAGTTCATGCTCCTGACTCTTGAAGGTGAACTTTCATGGATTTGGCTCTTCCGACAATCATCGCACGCTGAGGATTTCAAGAAAGTTCCACCTGGAGGCCCAAATCTTGCTGGCTGACGCGTTTATGCTTATTGTCGGGTAAAGAAATATCAAGTCTGCAGTTTTCCTGGCACTGGTATCCGACTTAAGCCCTCGTCAAGTCATTATGCACACTTGTGTAAGAAGCAGCCACTACGAACCGAACAAAATGTCACGATCGAAGCGACGTTTAATTTCTAAAAATTCGACGTGTCCTCAGCTTCCCCGAAACCCAAGTCCTATTATAGCCCCCGTCCCCTCTCCACCACACTCACCAGAATTCGCCCAGGTTTGATTGAAAGCTCCATTGGAATAAGTTCGGGTTTTAGGGGGGGCTATAGGGTTGAACGAATTTCCTCTGACTGCCCAACAATGGGGATGATGTATAAGTAAGTTCGTTAAGGGGGATACTCCTTCTCCCACCTTCTTTATTCATTGTTCGACGAACTTTAATCATTCCACCGTTTGTCACCTTTACAACGCGCATTTCCCTCTGTAACTTCTTTTTAAATGTGAGAATCGGAGCGTATAACGTGTTAACAATCACCTTCTTCTTTCTTCTTTCTCTCCCCCCAACACTCCCTTAGTGCCGTCTTTTGCGTCATTTTCCCACCTCCACCGAGGAAGGCGTGAAGACCCCTAAACTGGTTTTCTTTCGCAATTTTTTTCCACCCTGTTTATATTCCACTTGAATGCCTCAACAGGAAGGGCTTTTTTTCGGAGGAGGGGAGACGTGCGATTGATGCTCAAAGTAGGAAAAACGCCCTTCCTATAGTATTAAATATTTGACTCAATTTTGAAGTGGTTAGTCCCCCTCGCTAACTTCTTCTCTTTTTAAAACTCCTTAAATCTTGAAACAATTTTGGAAATAAAAGTTCAAACAAGAGTGGCGTTCACGTTCACTGAAGCGGCAGGGATTTTTTTTTTTTTTTTCGGGATGTGTATAGCACAAAAATAATAAAGAAGGGATACCCGTAATCTTTTTAAATATTCCATAAAGTAAAGCCCCTGAGATTGGGAGCGTTGAAAGGCTGGAAAAAAAATAGCCTCCTTTATTTAAAAGCGCTGCACTCTACAAAAGGGCCCCTCTTCCTTACGATGTCATCAATAATGCTTCGTAGAAAAACAAAAGAATCCTTAACAAGTTTCATACTGCTCTGTGGGGGTTACCTGATTAGTTCTCATTGAGCTTCTATTCTTTCAGACATACCCTCCACCACTCCCTTTTTTTTATTTTTTACCGGTTCAGATTTACGTGACAGGTTATTCAAGAAGCAATTACGTGACGCATTGTGCTTATGTAGGTACCTTTTCTTTTAAAGAAACCGCTTTTGAAGCTTCTTCTCAGTTGAGGTATAAAAAGTGTTTCCCCTATGGTTTTGAAGGGCGAAGGGGGATAGAACAATGGGGGAATTGTAGGGACTTCGGCACCAGTCCAAGTCCTATTTCCTTTTGTAGAATATTGAAAATAGGAGGAATAAAAAAGAAAGAAGAGGATTTAGGGTGAAGTCGTTAAAATGATACAGTTTGGGGGGGTTGAAAAGATAGTAATCATCTCGTAGGGTTCTAAAGATAGGAAGGGAATAAGGGTGAAATCAATGGAGCTGTCTTATGAGTGACAAGACCGGTCTCCCTCTCCGCTCATTCATTGCATATCAAGGAAGTGGGGTGACATTTTGTTTTCTACCTGACCCCCCCCCCTCCCCAACATATCAAAGCCTTGACAGGCTTTAAATTTAGCGGTTCTTGTGATATTTCATCTTTCAAAGAGGGGTGACCTACACGAACATGCCTTGAAAATTACGTTACGAAAGCGGCGAAATAATTACGCGTGTCCCAGGGAATGTCAACAACGACACTTTTGGTTGAAGGAGAAGAATGCCTCACCCCGCCATCAACAAAACCCTGCAGTGAATGTTGGAAAACACCCCCTCCCCCGCATCATCTACAGCCCTGAAGGGAAGTCACTCTCTTTTCCTCAACAGAGTAATACCACGTCACAACCAGGTCCCAGTCAGCCCACCCCTAATTCCAAACGACGTATATGATAAGAAAATTGGTCTTTTCTCCCACCCCTCATCACTCTCAAACTCGACGCACCCTCTCCATTTTCCACAAACTCACCGGGGTCCATGTCACTCGCGGGTGCTTTCTAAGGGTTGTCATTCCTTCTGACAGAATGGTTTGGGGATGCTATGAATAGTGTGAGAGAGAGTGGCTGGTCTGGGGAACCGATGGAATCAAACGAATGCAATGTGGGACTATAGAAGAGACCTAACCACTTGTAAAATTCCCGAAAAATACGGAATAAAAATGTTTTTTTCGCTAAACATGTTCATTCCGTGTACCGCCCTTGAAAATATAATAAACATAAATTCGGGCCCGGTCTTTAATTGAGAGAGTACTTTGACAGGCACGGGGTTCTTAATTTGAGCCTTTATTCAACATTTTTTCCAACCCCTATACTCAATTCGCTACTCCTTGCATTAAATTCGTAGATCTTGGCTAACTTAAGACTTTTTCCTCCCCGTTCGTTCGTCAATCATCTGTCAAAAATCGAAATACATCTCAAGGCGAACTCCTTCATTAATTTTCTCTTAGCGAACACGCTCTAAAAAAAAAAACAACTTGGTTTACAAAGCCAGTCAATCAACCAGACGGTTAGTGTGATTGATTATCCTCCACGATAATAACATTGCCATAGTCTAATTTTTTTGGTTTTCAAGAATTTTGTTTTAGCACCTCTAAAAAAACACTTGACGAAAGTACAAACATGTAGCGTTGTTTATGACACTCTTTCAAAATGCCTTTCGCTTGATTTGTTTTCGTTTCAAGAAGTTCAATCTGCCAAAGCTGTGGGTGCCAGCCATTTTTATTTATTCTACCGAACACTTCGATTTCAGTGCTTCAATCTGAAAAAAGAAGAGAGAGAAGAAGTAAAGTAATAACGTTCAAATTAGAGGCCGCGTCGACGATAAAATCGTTCGACAATTTGCATTTTAAAGAGAACTATGTGGCGGGGGTGGGCGAGGGGTTGAAACGTCCGCAACCATTCCCGCGCATTGTCTTTATTTTATTCAATCGGGGCTGCATCGAACGGTGGTCGACAACTCGTCAGTGACACGTCTGACTTATTCAGTCATTATTATTATTATTATTATTATAGGGAAACTTTTTAAGTCTCGTGAAATTCATGCCGCTCGGACGCAATGACACGTTGAAAGCTAAAGTTCAACAATTAAAGCCGGAAGGTGTTTCAACTTTGAACAACACAGGGAAAAGTTTGTAAGCCCCCGCTGGTTAAACCTTTTTGTTGTTTGAGTGGTAGGACAATTTTATCGCCCTAAAAAGGGCGTTGTGTTGTGCAAGGGTAATATAGAGAAAAGGAGCTCGATCCGATCCGGGGCTCGGTGAGTGAACCCGGCGAGCTGAGTGACGAGCGGGGAAGAATGGCCCGATAGCGTAAACAACTCCTTATGATGAAACTGCTTGTTATCCACAACACTTGGGGTTTTACGAAACATGTCCCCGGGGTTTTAGTATGAAACTCGGGGAATTCTATAGTTGGGGGAGTTCACAGCTAGAGTCGGGGACAATGGGACGCTCATCCGTGCAGTGGAGGGAGGCGAAGCCTCGCGACCAGCCCTCGCGCCAGCTCGTGTACAAGCTATACCACAAGCCGTCGGGCCTGGGGAAAGGTGAGTCAGATAGCGAATAAATAGCACGTACATCAAGTAAAAAGACATCTTTGTTCCGGTGAGCCCCTGTGGACTCCCTGAACACGACGGTATACACAATTTTGGGGTTGGACTTTAATTTTCTGAGGTTGGAGCGTTTTTGTCTATTTAAACCGGGAATTAGTGGTTTTTATCAATTTTAGCCACAAATGTAAAACTAAAAGAAGACTCGAAAAGCTCTAACCACAAGAAGATCTAACCTCAAAACCTGTAACCTCAAAAAGCTCGCATCACAGAAAAGCAGCAACCACAAAAACCGAAGCTCTAACCACAAAAACCACTAACCGAAATGCACTAACCACAAAATTCTCGAATCACAAATTGGTCTAATTAAAAAATGCTCCAACCGCGAAATTCTCTAGCCACAATAACGACCAGCCAAAAATGCACTGACAACAAAATGCTTTAACCATAAACTGCTTCTACCACAAAATTCTCCAACCACAAAATGCTCCAACCGCGATATGGTCTAATCACAATAATAATAATAATGATAATAATAGTTTATTGCCAACGTTTATAAGGCAACGTCAAATATTTTCCAACAAGACTAAGTCTCTAGGTAACGAAAGAATTCGTCCATGGAGTATGGGACAGCTGCAAGAATGAGCTCGCAGTACTGGCGTTTAAAAATTGGAAGAGGTACACTGGACTCCTTGAGTGCGGGTGGCAGCGCGTTATGTATCCTTACGCCCAAGCAAGCCGGGTTGACCCGCGCAGTAGTCGCAGGGCGTACAAAACTTATTGACAAGTCGGAAGCATGTCTCGTGGCAAAAGAGTGGGAGGTGGAGTTCACGGGAAACTCCCCAATGTGAGTCCGCACAAAGAGGAGCACGCTCATGATGAACAACCCATATATTGTGAAGGTGCCGAGGCGGCTGAACCACTCACGACACGACTGGCGAGGTGGTAACAAACAGAGGACGCGTAGCGCAGACTTTTGAATTTTAAAGATTTTGCCACTGTGCACGGAGTTTCCCCAGACAGCAATGGCATATGACATGCGGGAGTAAAAACACGGAGCGTGTCAGAAGAGACCACACCACTCGAACGACGGAGAACAAAAACCGCCCTCGAGAGGTGGACGGAGAGCTTGTCAATGTGTTGGTTCCAAGAAAGACGAGAGTCGATGGCAACCTCGAGGAACGTGACGACATGGCCCGGCGACCGCAGATCAACAAATAGGTCCTGTGTTTTATCCTCATTAAGCACGAGTCGATTCGCTACACACCACGACCGGACCAACGAGGAAGCCGCATCCAGGCTGCCTAAGAGGCCGGCCTCAGTTCCACCTCTGCATAGAACGGTCGTATCATCGGCGTAAAGGAAAATTTCAGAAGGAATAGGGACGAGAAGACAAGGCAGATGTCATTGACGTAGATATGGAAGAGTACTGGACCCACGATGGATCCCTGCCACACTCCGAGGTCAACCGTTCGAGGAAGCTCAGATTTGGTACCGCCGAAGGACACACACTGCAACCAGCCGGTCAAGTACGCGCTCAGCAACCCAACAGTGCGCGCTCGTCGAATCCGTAATGAGGTAGCTTTGCTAGGAGGACGTCAACATTTATAGAGTCGAACGCCCGCGTGAGATCAAACAGTCTCAAGCACACCCGGGAACCCGACTCAAGACCGGAGAGCACCGACTGAAGGAGACGAATTGCGGCCAAAGACGTGGAGTGACCCTTCCTGAAATCAAACTGGTTCTTCGCAAGAACCAAAGAAATCAAGAAGTTGGGAAAGGATCAGCCATTCAGTCACGGGAGTGAAGACAGGAATGATGAAGATTGGACGAAAATTACTTTAGTCATTGTTTGATTTTTTGGGGACTGGGGTGACGACTGAAACCTTCAGTCATTCCGGGAAAGAGCCTGGCTCAAAAAGACCATTGATTACAGATAAAAACGGCTCAGCGATGAGATTGGCTGAAGACTTGACAATTTCGACAGTTAGCCCGTAATAGTTCTGCGGTGGTGAATTGTTCACACCTTGGATGGCGCTGTAAACATTCTCAGTTGCTGTGGTCGAGAAAAGGAAGGTTTCGAAACCGACTTGCGAATCAGGCAGCGAAGCGACACTCTTGGCACTCTTGGCGGCAGCATTTATAAAGAATTTGTTGAAGGAGCTCGAAGAACCACGGCATCCCGCAGGAAGTTCACCCTTCACGATGTTCCAAGCGGATTTACTAATATTAAAAGCATTCTTAATGAGGGAATCGTTGTAGGCTCTCTTTGCATTAGCAACGCTGACACGGAAATCCTTGCGAGCTGCGCGGAGCATAGACACGAAGGCTGGAGTGACAGGTGACGCCAAGGAACTTCGACGAGCTGTAAGATCCTCGCAGAGGCGCTTCTTCTGCCCGAGCGCGTCAGAGAATCAGGGATTACTTCTCCTTCGGGACCCGGTGGCCCCAACGCTCCGACTAGGGAGTGCGTGATCCACGACAGACAGGACCTTCGTCTCGAGGAAAGCCACAGCCCTCAGGTCCGGCTGCGGCTCGGAATATGCGGCCAGCCAAAGGCCCGCAGTATGAAGGAGGCTCCGAAACAAGACAAACTTATCAGGGGACCTGGGATGAATTATTTTACTGGCAGAGGCGACCAGGGATCGAGGACGAAATATCGACAATTCCTGAGCCGATGGTCCGACAAATAAAGCGAGCTGTGGTGGGACTCAAAAGACGAGGAACAGAAATTCTTTATTGTGTTGTCAAAGCAAGAGCGCTTGCCTGTGTGGTGCGTCCTAGTAGCGCCTGAAATGGTGAGAGACAGTCCGAAGTAGGAGATGATGCTTCTAAACTCTTGGCAGTCGCCCGAATCCCGGTCAAAATCCACGTTAAAATCACCGACGAGGACAAGAGGAGCCGAGTAAGAGGTCCTAGCCAGAGATGCTTCGAAGATCTCGCAGAATGAGCCGAATAGAGAACGGGGGGACGGTAGACGCAGAAGATAATGAGTGTTTGGACTCCTCAAGCGGACAGTAGATGCCTCAAAGACCCCCCTCGACCGAGAGTTGGGCTAGAGGCAGAAGCTCGCAGGCAGTCACAGAGCACTCGACGAAGATGGCAGAGCCACTGTGAATCATGGACTCCCTTGAAAAGGATGAGACACAGCGGAATCCAGAGGGGGCAAATGCCACAATACCGGCAACGGGAGCCAATGCTTGGTTACAGCGATTACAGATATATCTGGACGGTCTTGCAGAAAGAGATTGATTTCGTCGACTTTGTTTCTGAGGCTCTGCACATTTGAGTGGACGATTGTGAAAATGGAACCCTTAGATCCACAAAAACAAAAACCTCTAACAAAAAAAGCACCAACAACAAAATGCTGCAACTCCAAAATACTCCAAGCACAAAATGCTCTAACCACAAAATGTTCTAATCACAAAATGCTCTGAACACAAAATTCTCAAACCACAAATTGAATGGCTTGCACGAACAACACAGACATTTTTCTAAAAGTGAAGATTTTACTGGAAAATGTTGTAACACGGCTTAGGTGGTTGCAGGAAGAGCTCCGGTAGTGTTTTGAGCAGTGGTGGCAGACCTGGGAGCCAACAAATTATACCGAACAAACATTGTTCGTAGTAAAAAAGTTTGATTTTCTAGAAATTGTCTAAAAATCTGTTGCAACGTTGTTCGAGCCAGCCATTCAATTGCTCTAACCACAAAATTATCTAAGCCCAAAATGTTCTCACCACAAAATGCTTCAACCTCAAAAAGCTCGCATCACAGAAAGCAGCAACCCCAATATGCTCTAACCGCAAAAAACACTAACCAAAAATACAGTAACCACAAAATGCTCCAACGAAAAAATAATCGAACAAAAATGTTCTCTAACCAAAACAGGCCCTGATCACAAAAATTCTAGCTAAAGAAAAATTGAACCACGTAAACTTGAACCCAAAGAGCCAAACGCCGAAAGCTGCAACTCCAAAATCTAACCACAAAATAAATGAACCACAAAAAGCATCAACCAAGCTTCAAAAACTGCACTAAACACAACAGCTTGGATCCTAAAAAAACTCTGAGCACTAAAAGTTTTTACCGCGAGAATCCCTGACCACAGAAAAAGTGATTCACAAAAACACGCGCCCGACCACAAGTACAGTTTGAAAACCGTGACAAATTGCGTCCCGGGATGACCTTGCTTCAATTTTCTAAGTTTTTTTTCTTTCTTTCTTTATCAATTTCTTTCAAAACAAGAGAAGAGGTGCATAAATATCGAACATTTTATTCACTGGCTTTCTCTCGATTTATAGAAGTTTCAGACTAATTGATTGGGTCATATTAATTAATAACTTTATCACGCGAACACCCGTCCGGGACTACCTATAATTAAAGGCCCCCGTAAACGAAAGAATGTTTTTTTTTTATCATAACAACGGTTCGTCGGGTATTTCCTGTATTTTTAGAGAACTTTCCAAAATAAATTATACGCATCAAACCTTTTTAAGCGACTCAAATCAAAATTAAGGAGTTCGTTAATGCATTCCTCACGACATTTCTGACATTTTGGGAGTCGACTTTTCTAGACAAGTTTCACAACTTCTGTTTCCCCAATTTATTTCATAAGACAAAATGCGCCCTGTTCCTACCAATTAAACCAATTTTGGAATACCTAAACATTTGCGGTCGCACTCTTTCAAACAGGACATTATTTTTAGATCGTGCAACATGAAGAAATTTGCCTTCCACAATGGGAGAAAAAATTTACTTGACACGCCGAATTTCCAAGCAATCCGATGGTTTCTCCCGTTTTCCGAATACCCACACCGTGACGACTTCGCAGAATTTTATCCTGTTTTAAAATAAAAGAACAATGGGAGAACTAAAAATGAGATTCTAATGAGAGTAATCATTGTATGTACCTTTTTTTGCCGCCAATCACATTTATGGTAATGCTTGGGAATAAATTGACGAAATTTTGATAAAGATCACACAAAAATTTAAATATGATATGAATCATCCCGATTTTTCTAGCGGCTACATTAATACTAAATTTTAATTTTCGAAAGTCATAACTCAAGCGGAATGTTAATTGACTAATAAAATGAAGTATTTAATAAAAATGGCGTTTGTAATTTGGAACAATGTCAAGGAAAAGGGCCCAGCGTACAGGGCTCCAGACCCCACGCCTAACGTTCTCAGTTTTGGACATTTGACTTCTTTTAAACTTTTTTCTCCGCAAATGTCCAATAAATCTACGAATGAGAAAAAAAAGGCAATGGAATTTTTTTTCTATGCAATAACGAGAGCCCCCGTAATGGTCACTATGACCATTTCATCATATTGGCGAAATAAAATTGCTTTTTCACATATCACGGGAAGGAAGGACTAAAGGGGTGTCTCAGCGGGCATTGCACGCTTCACGTGGGTTTGACTCATTCGAAAAAATGATTTCATGGCTTTTGTTCCTTCTGCGAAATGACATTCCTCGGGTTTTTCTCCTTCGAAGTTCAAATGTCGCTGATTGGACACGTACAGAAACCAATTTCGCAGTTACGAATATTTTAAGAACGAGTTTCACCTTTTTAGCTCCTTCAAATCCAGATTCCGCCGGTTTGGCTCTTTCAAAAACAAATTTCGCGAATCGAACACATCAGAAAAATGAATTCCGTCAGGTTATCAACTTCACGGATTTCGTACGTTCAACTTCAAAATTTCAAGGGTGTTGGATGTGGGCATAGCTCCTTAAAAAACAAAACGGCGCTGATTTCGCCCATTCAAAGCCGAGTTCTTGCGGATTATTGGCACTCACAGAACCCAATTTCCAATTTCGCGGGGTTGGTCACGCCAAAAACCTGATTTCTAGTGTCCGGTTCCTTTCAAATAAAAAAAAATTCTTAAGGTTGCCCCCCCCCCTCCAACAAAATTTATTGACGCTGGCGAATTGCAAAACCGCAGTTTCGCGGGCCTGGATCATCCAAAAAATGATTTCGGAGCGTCAAATTCAAAATTTCGCAATTATTCAAGTCTCCAATGGGGAACTTGCATGAATGCCCGATTTGGGAGAAACAAAATTTAAAAAATTGGCAAATGGACTGAGGAAATCAACGGTGGTTGCAACCCGATTGGTACATTTGGTGATTTTTAAATACATTTCAAAGGTCTTCAAGAAGAAATGTATGGTACGAGGGGAAATGACGTCAATGGTCTCTTGTGAAGCATCTGAGGAACTCTAATATTTTTTGTTCACAAGTAACAAGAAAAGTTTGTCCCCCTGAAATGCTTCTTACTGCTAAAATGCTTCTCAATCGAAATTTTTAAAAATTCGCTTTAAAAAATCATTGATTGATTTCAATGTTTAATGTGAGCAATAGCCTTGTGGAAGAGCCCTCTTCAAGAAACACCAGAGCTTGAAAAAAGTGCAAGTTCCCCATTAAAAATGCCTTGGCCAACGCATGGACTTGAGTCTTTGTAATTCAAAATTTCGTGGATCTGGCACATTCACAAGTTATTTTCACACGTTTTGCTCCTCGAAAAACTTAAGCTCTTTTCCATTTCCATCAAATTCTGCTCTGGTGCAGTTCATTCCCTCCCGTCCCCTGAATTAAAACAATAATGTTAATAGAGAAGACGGGGGTGGAAATGAACTTCTCTGGAGCAGAATTTTACGCAAATAGAAAACGCCGATAATTTCTCGAGGACGGCTCAGTTGAGACTCATTGTGCTGATACCCATCACAGAGACAGAGCCGCCAGCCGCCAGAAAGCACGCAGCTACTAAAAAAAATGACACTTTCCGGGGCCATTAGTGATGTTTTAGGGTGAATTAAAGGTTTTTATTTCGAGGTTCTTCGAGATAATGACTTTTTTTTGGATTAAATTACCTGAATTATGAAGCCCCCACCAATTCAGGGAGCATTCTGCTCGACGTGTAGTCTGACACGAGAACCGCGAGGTTGAAACATGAACTGGTGGGATTGGTCTTACCGCTGGCACCATAAGTTGGGGATACGAAACACCAGACATTCAGAAGAAAATTCGACGTTTGTAATGAGGAAGTTTCATGGGTCAGAACTTATTCATAAATTTATTTTTCAAGGTTTATTTATGCTAAAATAGAGCATAAATCGTGATCCGTTCGTAGAACAACCCAACAGTTAATAAATACGCAATTTTTGAAGTTTTAGGCCATTTCAAACACGCCAGCCAGTGGCGTGGCGTCAGGGCAAGTAAAGCAAGTGGCACTTGCCCTAAGCGATCCCTCCGCATTTTTATTTTATTTCTTTCCTGGTTTTTTCAAGCCGCATAATGAGAATTGGGTACCTAATAGAGTGCAAGCCGAGTAGTGCGAAACCGTATTTTTAACGGACGCCGCTCGACGCTCAGACATTTCAGAGCTCTTTGAGTTTGACTTCGAGACAGAAGTGCTATGGGTGTGTTCCTAACTTTTCGCCCCCTCGATAACCCCTCATCCATCACCATTACTGTGACAGTCGGATGAGGTGAGGTTGTAAGGGGCCGTGGGGTGAGAGGGCAAAAAAGTGCTAGGAGTCTGTTCCTCCGCTAGAGTACAGCCCTGTACTCTCAGTCCTCAGTGGTGACGACGGAAAACAGTGGGAAAAACAGCCGACTTTTTTGGCGTTATATTTTAAAAGTGCTACACCTTATCAGTGATACGCACACTACCGGTGCACCGGTTTTTCAAAATAATTATTGTGCGCCGATTTTTGCTTGGATTTCCGTTGACTAGGTGAGTTTTCTTTTTATAGATGTTTTGCGACACCATACGACACCATAGTGTTTTCGGTTTTTAAATAGGTACATACGTCATTTTCAAGTTTCCAATTGTTACAAGCGCCCGCGTCAACTTCGACAGATTTTGTAACGTCTCAATTGCCATAATTCCTCAGTTTTCAACTGTAGTCTTTGTGGTAATCGAATCAAAAACCGTCAACAATAGAATGATTCCTATTATTTTCTTTTAATTTCCAGACTCCATAACAACATTTACGAAAATTTTAGTGAGTTCTCCCATTTTAATTAAAATGAGTGGGGATCAAACACGTTGTACGTGCGTTATACACTCACCGTTTCGGTCAAGAACATTAAATGAGAAAAAAGAAACTGTTTTGAGGGGCCGCCCAACCCCCGATCTCCTGAATTTGACTAAGAAAAAACAACTCAAAAATCGTTCGGAGAGTGTTTTACACTTTCAGAAGTCTATGTATACGAAATTCAAATGGCTTTCTGGTTGCGACGTCTACTCTCGCCTTTTTTGTTGGCCCTGCGTACTATTCGGTAGTAAACAATCCGTTTGGAATCGCGAAGGCTATGGTGACCTCAACAACCTTTTTAATGCCTGCCTCCGTCACGACGCATCGGAAGCACACTTGAACGCGTTCTTGACTCTGAATGAGTTCGGTAAAAATCGGATCGATACCCAACTCGACTCTCAGCTGAAGCTTCAAAATTTGCGGCACAACGAGAAAGTAAAAAAAAATCGAGCAATCTTACGAAAGCTCATAGATGTGACTTGTTTGTTGGCAAAACAAGAACTTGCTTTTAGGGGGCATGACGAATCATCCGGCTCAGCGAACAGAGGTAATTACGTGGAATTCGTTCATTTCCTATCCAAGTACGACTCGCAGCTAGCCGAGCATTTGGAAAAGTCCACAGTTTTCTCCGGCCTATCGAATGACATTCAAAACGATCTTATTGAAGCGATAAAATGTGTGTTAATTGGCCGGGTAGAATCGGAAATAGAATTCGCGAAGTTTGTCTCAGTGTGTGTGGACGAGACGTCGGACTGTACAGGCACGTCACAGCTAACTACAATTTTGCGCTATGTCGATCCCCAGGGAGTGGTCCAAGAGAGATTTATAGGGTTTAGTGACGTGAGTGCGGATCGGAATGCCAAAGCGTTAGCGGCCCACGTCATCAATATTGTAGAAACTTTCAAATGCGAAAAAAAAATTGTTTGCCAGACTTATGACGGGGCCACAGTGATGTCGGGACACCTGGGGGGTACCCAAAAACTAGTTAAGGACCGCTTTCCTTCTGCGATTTTTATCCATTGCTTTGGTCATAAGTTGAATTTGGTTCTAACAGATTCTGTCAAGTTCATTCCAGAGTGTAAAGTTTTTTTCGCCACTCTAGGTGGATTGTCGTCGTTTTTTTCCCATTCTTCGGCTCGAATCAACCTGCTCGACACTATTGTCAACAGGAGACTTCCACGAGTAGCTCCGACCCGATGGAACTTTCATGATAGACTCGTTCATACGGTTCGTGAAAATCGCGAAAATTTGGTAGAGCTATTTAATAGTATCTTGGAAAATCCAAGTAAGTGGGACGACGATGTTGTTTGTAAATCCCAGGGGTTTGTGTCTTTCCTACAATCTTTTAACACAGCCTTCTTGCTATTACTTTTCGAAAAAATTTACAATTCGACCGGCCATCTTTTTAATATTTTTCAAAAAAAAACCATGGACGTAACCTATTGTATGAATGAAGTTGATGCTTGTAGGAATACATTGCAAGAATTGAGGGACACTGGCTTTGATGTTTTGTTGGGGAAAACTACAGAACTTGTTGGTGAGCCGCAGGCTTCTCGGAAGTGTCCTGACCCTACTTCAAAAATCAAACAGCTGTTCTTTGAGATAATTGATGTGACGATTTCTAATTTAAATTCTCGGTTTTCTGGTATGAATTATTTAAAATTTATAGAATTGCTAGATGGAGACAAATTTCCGTCGTATAAGATAAAGTTTCCCGATTCGTCGTTCAAAATCCTATTTGATATTTACCCAATGTTTAATAGCCAGAAATTAAGAACAGAGCTGTCCACCATTTATTCCCATCCTTCTTTTCAAAATTTAAAAATTGACGCTCTCTATTCAAAAATTTTGGAAGATGGCTTAGAAGAAGTTCTTCCTGAAATTTTTAAATTATCCTTATTAATTTTAACTTTGCCGGTTTCGATAGCTTCAGCTGAGAGATCATTTTCGGCTTTGAAAAGAATTAAGTCATACAAAAGGAGCACAATGGGCCAATCCCGTTTAAACTCCTTAGGTATAATTTCAATAGAAAAAGAATTGCTTTCCAAGCTTTTGACAGTGGAAGATTTCTTTGACAAAGTGACTGAACAGTTTCTTAAGAAAAACAGAAGAATGGAGTTCGTTTTTAAGTGAAATATGTGTTTAAATAATGTTATGTTTATTGTATATGTATTTTATTATTCAGAGTTTATTTTTTTCTTTTGGTGTCGACGGTTATTTCGATTTTCTGGTTTCAATATTCTTTCGTTATCGCAGTATTCTTTTTATCGCATATTCAATTTTACACCCAATTCTTTAATTCACAAATCTCTTTAATGCATTCAATTCTTGTGTGTTATTGTAGGCGTTGCTTGAGTTTTCTATCCTTTGTTGAGGTGCGTCAAAAAATTGTCGGTTTCTGTTGCGCGTCAACTACATTGTTCGATAACATGTCCTCTGAAATATCAATAACTCCGGCGGTTCTTCGCACTGATTAAATTTTAAATCTCGCAATTTACCCATTTTTACAATCCATGTTAATTTAAAAATATTATGCTGTTTTTAATTTATGTTGCATTGCATTGTTGATTATATTTTTGACTGGAAATTATTTCCAAGCAAAACTTTAAAAATGGAAGCAATATCGTCAACGTTCTCCATACCCCTCCTCCCATCTATGCCACTCTAGTCTATTCAGAGGGGGTTTTCGGACTGGTCCGCAATAAAAACTTCCCGAGTTGCACTTGCCCTACCATTTTACCCACGCCACGCCACTGACGCCAGCTAGCATGTTTGTGTCATATGCGCCTTCCGAAAAAAATCCGCCTGTAACATTGCTGTTGGAGAGCGGTTTGTTGTGTTTCTTTGCCTTATTTTCTACTAGAGCTCTCCGATAATAAAATAATGGAGGATAAACAGATGAGCTATTTAGAGGCATGAAAAGGACAGAGAATACAACGGATATTACGTAGCGGAAAATGTTCGTTTTGGCGGGATTTCAAATATGCCAACTTTTGTTAATAAAAAAAAAATATTTCCGAAGGGTTTTAAATTTTTATTTATCTATTTACATGGAAAGATTGATATGCCTAATCGAAAAAAAATATTTTTGGAAAATGTGAAACTTCCTCATTCTTTTGAATGTCTGGAGAGTAAAAATAAAATGAACATGAGAATTTACCCCCTCTTAAATCTTGGGTAGGCATAACCACTCCAGCCCCCTCCACCTTTGATCCAAGCGCTGTGGAATTGGCTCACCATCTTGCCGTACTTCAACTTTTCCGGTTTCTGGACTATTCGTCATGCCGGTCACGTTCACCCATGAGACCGCATCATGTGAAATTTCTTTCTTTCAGGGAGCCGCAGACCCTCGAAGTTGGCTATGAATGAGCCAGCTTCACAAAATTTAATTTATGAAAAAGCCGAAACTGAAAAATTTGCTCTTTGCGTGGACAACATCGAGAAGGTGGGGGGGGGACCAATCACCTGGAATTTGTTGTTACTGAATGGAGCAAGAACCATGACATTGCTATTTAAAAACGGTTTCCAAGTTTCTAACTTACCAGATCCGGACAATTGTGATTTTGAAAGAGCCAAACTGCCTGGATTGCTGGTTTTTAGGGAGCCAAAGGTGAAATTGGTTCCAAATTAGCCAAACCAACAAAATTGGGTTCTTTATGTGCCAAATCCTTGAAATGTCTACTTCAAAAGAGCCCGACCCGAGGAATTACTTTTATGATGACCCCCAAACGAGTGAAATTGATTTTTTGAATTCCGTGAAATTGGATTTTTGGAAAGGGGTCAAACCCGCAAAATTGGTATTTTAGAAAGCCAGTCCTGTAAAATTTGATTTTTGAACGGGCTGCATCCACGAAAGTTTTGTTGTTGTTATTTGAAGTTTTGTTGCGGAAAGCAGCAAATTCCAGCCACCGAATCTATAACCTAAACCTTGGCCGCGAGGAAGAGAAAGGTGGCTCGAGAATCAACTGTTTCACCCCCCAGTTGATGGTATCCAAATCCACGAAATTTGCGTTTTAAAAGCGCAAACCCTCGAAACTGATTTTCCGAATGCATGAAATCCAAGAAAATTGGGTCCAAATGGGGTGAAATGGCATTTTAGTGTTGGGCTTTAGACCTGTCAAAATATTTTCTACTTCAAATGAATCAATGTCGCACATTCGGATAAAAACAAACAATTCGCGGATATGACTCAGTAAAACCAATTTTCGTGAGTTTTCTCGAAAAACAACATCTGCCGATATTTGCCTGAAAAAAGAACACATTTTTCAGGTTTGGCGTTTGGCCCATTATAAACGAAATGTTGCGATCATCACTCTTAAAAACTATTAAAAACCTGATTTTGTGGACTTGGCTCTTACAATCAAAATGTCACAGGTTCAGCCCTGAAAGATTCAAATTTCGTGGGCTTGGCCCTCGCAAACCAAACATAATTATTTCTTGGTATTTATTCATTTGTCCTGGTTTTTGTAAGTTTTTGTTCTTGCTTACAAGTCAAATAAGGCTCTTGCAACCCTGTAACCGCCGAGCGTGAAACACCAATCAATCCCTGACTCACATCATAAAGCCCTCTTCCCTCCGCCACCCGTCCTTTAAAGGTGTATGGGATTAGACAGAATTGGCCACTATATCAACCTTAGATTACTGTAATCAGGGACGAGGTTTCGAAGGAGTGCGAGCGTTGGAAAAGGTGGTGGTGGTGGGGGGGACTTCCATACTAACTCCTGATTAGGGACACGGCACTATGATTTACATTGGGGAGGCCAAAACCTCTTTAACTGCCGCAAGGCACGAGAGAAGTTGGCTCTGTCTCCTTTGCTGGAAAGCAATGAAGACGAATATGGAAAATGTAGCGTGGTCGTGAAGTGGTTGAGGGGAGCAAAATGTTTTTACTCCGATTCGATTTATTCCAGCGGTCATTATTGATCGAAATCACAACTGAGAAGATTATAGAACCAAACAAAAGCTTTATAGCGTTCTAATAGAATTCCAATTTCTCAACGCCGGCAATCTTCATCGAAAAGCTCCTGAAAATAGCCAGGTGGCTTTTTTTTCTACAAGAACCTTCTGGCTTCCTCCTTTTTCAAACACTCACCCAACCTCTTCACTCATCAAATTATTCACGCCTGTTCGGAGCCTTTTTTAACTTGAAAACTACCGATTTTTCGGAGGGGAGAGAGAGAGATACTTTTTTGAATTTAATGAAACGAGAGTGACTGGGCATTTAACGGCTGATTACAGATGTCGTTTCCAACAAAAATTATAGTCTCCTTTTCTTCTTCATTTACCAAAAAGCCATCTGCCGGACCAGTCAAACTTTTTTTTTTATTATTTGCTTCGTCTTTTGTCATTTTGACAAGACCACTGGATTTGTCTTGACTGACAGATTACATCATTCAGAATAAATTAGCACTTTTTTTCAAGAAAAAGATCAATAGCGACGGCTTGTAAAGATGAATGACCCAGAGACAGAAACTCTTCAGTTTATTAATTTCATAAATATTCAAAGGGCTAATCATTTTCGAGCAAATTGTTCTCCAAGTTATCGATTTTTCTTTGTAGCCATTTAACAAAGAAAACATAAATCATCGCGTGAATAAACAGGAAGCCTCTCCCTCTCCCCCTTTCGAGCATTATTAATTGTCTGAAATATGTTTTTATTCCGCGTCTCCTCCCCCCCCCCTCAACGTTCATTGTTGAAGTTTAATATATGATAATATTTCAAGCGTCGCAACGGTGGGCATTAACCCTCGTTAAAAGGGAAAAGGACAAAAACTGGCGATATATCACGCCGCCTTGTAATGAACATGTTTCTCCCTTCACACCATACCCACAGTTGCGCCTTTTCCATTCATCCTTATGATATACGGGTATCCTAGTGGTTGTGGGGGAACTGACGGGTGTGGAGGGGGGGGGGAGTGAGCATAAACCTAAAGAACTCGCCCCTATTTTATCTGAGATTTTCAGCTGAATTTCCATAAAACAGTTTCAAAAGGGGCTTTGGAATATAAACTTAAAGATGCCGGTGATCCTTCTGTTATGGCCATTCATCAAAACCTTCCCGCAATAATTTTGAAGAAAACTCTCAATAACAGGATGGGACGAGCTTTAAACGGTTTGATAGTTTTGTTAACGACAGTTTGTTCGGTGCCGGCCTTTATGCTGTTAACTCTCCGCCCTCCCTTTTCAACCCTGTCTCGAAAACACGCTCCGAAAAGTGAAGACCTCCGGTCACACTAATGACCAGTTTTGTCTCCCTCCCTCCGATCATCATCATCATCTGTGATGTCGGTGTTGATGGTGAGGGGGTGCACTCTGTGCTCAGTTTAGAAACGTTTCTAATGACAGGGTTTGAGGCCTCCTAGAGCCTCCCACCATCATCCTTCAATTGCAGAGGATGCCTTAATGGTTCCCTGGCGCCATCATCCTCTTAACTAAATTAGTCTCACGGGGCAACTTTTTTGTATTGTTCTTTGAAGTCGGCCTTTTCGTTAGAAAAAAAAAGCGTAAAGTTTTATTTAATGTTTGTCGTAAGGGAACAATTTTTATTTCCTCGAGTCGTAAACTGCACCCTTTAAAATTTACTCCCAACATCCTCCACCTTATTGTATTGAAACGCTTATTCATTTTCTGGACTAAAACAGCCTCTTTGCGTGAAAAATGTCGGGCAATAAAAAAGTCTTAACCCAATATTTTCAGTTGACACGGATTATATCGTTCCCCTTGCCACCTTTTACGTTGATTCAAATTTATTTATTTAAATCCCTCGACCAATATGCGCCATTGGTAGTAGCAGCAGTTCTAAACAACAAACCGTGTTCATAATTTGTTGATAACGGCGCGCAGCATCCGCCCCGGGGAAGCTTTTGAAAGAAAGAAAACAATAAAATGAACGATAACGATAATACCCTCAGCAAAAAAGGCTGTTTGTCTGTTACTTATGTTAATAAGACGCGCCGCTGTGTCACTGACGAGGCTTAAAATGATAAACACTGACGATAAATTATCAGATTTATGAGTAAAGGGAGAAAGATTACAAACGCTATTTAACTATACATCCCCCACTCCACGCCCGCATCATTTATTTCCCTTTGATAATGATGATCTACAGTGGTTTTTTCTTGATGAGCTCTTTTAAAACTGAAGACTCGTTCGTAACGGAGTTTCATGGTTAAAAAGTCAAGATAATACCTTATTTTCTTAATTGCGACACTAATTTCGCTACTTCTCCCGCTTTTTTCAGTAGTTTAGCCTCAGCACAAGCATCATTCAAAGTCAGAGGAAAATGCTTGCCTGAAGTTACGTGTCACGCCCTTATAACTCACATTTGGTTTCGAACCGGTCACTTTCACTTATTGTTAGACCCCGTTCACCGTGCTGCCTGAGCTCTCTGGTGTGGAGCCTATGCCAAACAAATGTATTTTCTCGAAATTAGATGCTGAAAATCGTAAATTAATCCCCTGAAACTCCCCAGAAAAATGGGGCGTTGACCGTCAAAAACTTAAATTTCTGTATTGTAGCATTTTCTATTCCAGATTTCCTGTCCAAAAACTGGCAACTTCTTCCCTATAAAGTGATACGAGCCGCATGTGCCAAACTGGAAGCCAAACTGCGACTCAGCATGTATACCCGCTTGCTCAAGAAAACCGGAGAACTGCCTATTCAAGAGAGCTTCGAAGATTTTCAAGAAGACACATGATATTGTGATTGGGCGGAAGTCGGAGAAACCGGGGTTTCTTTTCCGGGACCGGGATTACACGAACAATTTTAAAGCAATTCGGTACCACGCCCGTTCGTAGGATTGAATTATAAAGATAGACCAAGGGCTCGGCGATCTCAGCACCAACATTGTGGATTATACGGGTATTGAGTCCATATCTATCGTCGGTATTTGACGGCCTAGAACTGAGAATTGCCCCAAAGACCTGTTCCACTGAGAAGTCCTCAAACGAAAATAGTTGCGTTGTGTTACACGTACTATTGGCAGGAAGCGCTCGAAGCCCTTATCCGATATAGGCAGATCGCGAGTCATGTCAGCCGCGACATTAATGAGGTAGCCGTTAATGGAATCTGGGTCATGCCCATCACTCGGGAGCTCTTTATGCACGTTGCGTAGTTCACCCTTTACGATACGCCAGGCTTCACGAGTCTTGTTTTCCGAGGACTGGATAATCTCATCATTATACTTGATTCTGGCCAGCACCAGCGTCGCTCTCCAACGCACCGCATTAGCTGGTTCTGATTTCTCCAAACGCAAGAGCCGAGCACAAACCTCGATTTTCTTTTTTAGCTCAGGGGTGTACCACGGTAGTTTCCCGCCTGTTCGAACTCCTCCTCGTCTTCTCGCTCTCCAAGGACAGCATGACTAACCCCAAGAAGGTAGCAAGAAAAGTATCAAAGGCCTCAAAGTATCAACGGGGAAGGGGCATTGTACACGCTCAACCACATGCCGGGAGTAGCAAGAGCACTCCTGAAGGAGCAGATCTCCGGCAGACCCTGAAGGCGACGGACAACGTACTCCGCATGACTCCCACGCAGATCAGCACCAATTCCGGGCCCTGGCGCAAAAGGAGTGGAAAATTCCAAAGCCTTAGGGTCCGAGAAACTCTCTCACTAATTCTGTAGTGAAACTGGGAATGGTGAATATTTGTTATAATAATGTCGAGCGTCGAAACGGTGCCATTAAAATGTATTATAGTGGGATCCGACATCGCTGAACTGAGACCGAAGCCTCTGAGCAGAGTCAGCAACGAGCTATTCTCAGGGTTATTCGACTCCATGTGCACATTGAGGTCATCGGGGTCTTGTATCGAGCCAAATGGTCCAGAAGTTGTGCTAGCAGCGCCAAGAATTCAGGCAGCAACTCAGGATGAAGTTCAGGCCAGGAAACCGCACGGCAGATATTTCGAGTAAGGAAAAAAATGAAAGGCTAACAGCCTTAGGAAATGGAATGACGTCTACGGAGAGTTTTAAAAGATCGCAGAACCCCCGTGCCCCCGTTCACGACAGTAAAAAGAGCTACAGTGGAACCCACTTGGTGCATATAGGTGAATTTCTTCCGCGCTTAGACAATGTTCAGTCACCGCAAACACGGTGATTTCCGGACGGCTAGCTAGAAACACTTCAGTTTCATTGAGTTTATTTCGCAGGCTTTGCATATTTACGTAGATGTACGGGAAATCACCACGACCGCCCTCAACCAGTCATGCTATGGACGATTGCCCCGAGAAAGATGGAAAAGGTGGGGACGAGGCAAGCAGCGTGCCAGCCGGCCAGATTTCAGGATTGATGACTTTCAAGTAGTCTGATTCGAGAACTAAAATCCTGAATGGCATAGGGTGTCCAGACGTCCTACTTTCCCCGGACATATCCTACTTTTTAGAGCTCATTTTTCAGATGTCCGGGAGATGTCAAAATTGACCTCTTTTGTGTCCTACTTTTCAATCTCAAGTTTTAACGTCTAGTCCCAACATCAAGCTGTAGGGCTTAGCATCTGACACTCATCCCACAAACTAGAACATTCGACCGTCAAAACAGACAATTTGGACATTCACGCGCGTTTTGGCACTTTATGAAACCAAATTTCGCCATTTTTAACTCTGCGAACCCTATTTCGCCGGTTTTTGTATTCTTTCAAAACGAAATTTTGTGGATTCGTCTTATTGAAATCCAGATTTCGTGGGGTTTTCTAGTTGACAACCCCAATTTATTCGTTGGTTCGCGCTTTCAAAAATCAATTTTGTAGACCAGCTCGATTTTATATTGGGACGATGGCCTTCAACAGAAAACACAAACCACTGTTTGCCGAGCTTTCGGAATAATTTATTTCCTTCCTCAGGGCTCAACAACGTAACAGGATCTTAATAACGAAAAATAACAAGACAAAATAAGAAAAACCTTACCACAGTGTATGTTACAAATACTCCATTATTGTGATGTGCATGGCAATATGATTTAAAGGACCAATCTTGTTAACCATAAACAAATTGTCCAACGATTAAAAAATGTGACAAAAAACCGTAATAAAAAACGAAACACTCCCAGTCAGAATGTAGAAAACGATTGAACGGAGTTACATCTCAGTACCACAGCCAAGCACAAGGCCCCGCCCAATCACTTCACCTCCCCCAATAAACATGTTCAGGACAAACATGACAGGAGTGGTTTGTGTTTTCTGTTGAAGGCCATCGTCCCAATATAAAATCGAGCTGATTGAGAATACTGGCCGAGATCGACTGTCACCAGAATTTTGTAGACTTTCGCTCATTGAAAACCCAATTTTGTGGACTGAGCTCATATAAAACCGAATTTTGGTTAGCTCTTGATGAAATCAGTTTCACAGGTCAAAAAAAGGACAAAATAACTTGGCAAAAAACAAAAGACGAAAAAACAAATTTTTGTGATTTCGGCTTTTTCAATGCCCATTTTCGCTCTTCCATAACAAAATGCTCCCAATTTGGCACTTTGGAAACCAAATTTCATGGATTTCTGTAATTCTTACCCCAATTTCGTGATTTTTGCACTTTCTAAAACCAATTTTCGTGAGTTTTGCTCTTTCAAAACCAAAACATTTTGTGGAAATTTGTGGGCCCCTATAAAACTCAATTTCCAGGACTTGGGTCTTTCAAAGCCCAATTTTCAGGGATTAGCGTTTTTTCCTCACTTAAGCGCTTCTTTTCCCTTTTATCGATGAATTAGCGATTTTTCTTTATTTTAGCGGCGTATTAGCAATTTTTCACCATTTTAGCCGTGAATTAGCGATTTATTTCAATTTAACCGCGAATTCGCTATTTTTTTTAGTTTTTGCAATGATTTAGTACTTTTCCTGTTTTTAGCCGCTAATGAGCGATTTTTCTCAACTTCTTCCATGAATTAGCACTTTTTCTTAATTTTATCTGCAAATTAGTGATTTTTTGCGCTTAAAGCAATGAATTATCCCGTTTTCTCATTTTGGGGCAGCAACTTGTCGTCAGAAGCCGAAAATCGTCGTTTCCACATTTATAGCCTCTAATTAGCGCTTTTTATACGAATACTTTAAAGCTTTAATCGCGAAATGGCCAAGATGCCACTTTATGGCTAAAATTAAGAAAAAAAAAGCCAATTTTCTGTTTAAAAGCGCAGAAAGGCGAAAAAAAGAGTAAAATTGTGGGAAAAAACTAATTATTGGGGATAAAATGGAGAATAAAATGGCAAATTCGCAATTGAAATTCTTGATACAAAAGAGAAAATCCACTATTTTGCAGCTCAAATAGCGAAAAACGCTAATTCGCGACTGAAATTTAAAAGAATGGCTAATTAGCTGCTAAAATAGAGAAAAACGCTAACCCACACGTTAATTGAGAAAATCCCTAATTAAAAACTGCTAAAATTGAGAAAAATCGCTAATTCTAATGAAAAATTGAAAAAGCTTTAATTAGCAGTTAAAATTGGCACGATCCAGGATACAAATGAAATGAATCGCTAACAATATCGTGGCAGAAAATAACTAATTCACGGATGAAATTGGGAAAAACCAGGATAAAATGCCTATACAAAAAACGTTAATTCGCGGATAAAAATGAAAAAAAAAATCGCCTAATTCACGCCTAAATTTAGAAATACGCTAATTCGCGGCTAAAATTTAGTAGAACACTGATTTGCGGGTAAAATGTAGGAAAATAGAAATCCATGGCCCATGAAGGCCATGTAAAAAAAAAAAATGTTAATAGTTCATACGCCGCTAATTTGTGGTCCAATATTGAGAAACATCACTATGATTAACGCGGCTGCAATTAATAAAAACGCTATTTTGCAGCTGAAAGTGAAAAAAAAGTGCTAGACTCACTGTTGAAAAGGGTAGAAAGCGCTAATTTGCAGCAAAAATTGAGGAAAATCTTCAATTATTTACATCGATTTACTTGATAGCTAAACCCAAGTATCTACTGTGTATTGGCTCTTTGTGCGCCCTGGCTTCTGTAGATCTACCAAACCCAACGCTCTTTTTTAACAAATTTGTTTAGAATTTTATAGTTATGATATATTTGTAAAGCAAATGCGCTTCGTAGTTATTTTTTTCTCGTCCGCCATCCCCCCTCCTTCATTTGGCTGGGCGCGCCCCACAGGACACAGGGAGAAAAAGCTAAGAGCGAATTTCTTGGAAGCTTTTGAAAAAAAGAAAAAAGAATAGAAAGGTCTAAAATTTTGCGAAATTGGAAGACTCCTGCCTATATTGGGAGAGTTCCTAAATTCAACCTATGAATAGCAGTTTCCATCGTGATTGAGCCTTCCCTCACATTTATCATGAGGTAGTTTTGTAACCTAATCAATCGGTGAGTTAAGTCAAGGTGACTAAACTCTTTTATAGGTGCCGCAGATTTCCCCCTGCCCATCAGGCAGGAGGGGTGGGGATTGACGTCATCAGCACTCCCGATTGCTCACCCTAGAGCAGCAGAGCACTCCTTCCCACTTATTCTACATGTGTTGAAAACAAAACCTCATGAAGTGCTGACCAAGTTCTGAGCAATTTTTTGAGTTTTACAACGGGGTCATTGATATTGAAGTTTATGAATTCTCAAAAATCAGTACCCAATAACAATTAATAATGTACTGGGTCCAGCGCAAAGGCAGTTGGGACTGCTCGTGACATAGGTGAAGGGCTGTAATGGCCGAAGATCTGCAGCACCGGCACCTATAGAAAAATTAATCACCTTGCTTCCCGCACTTTTATCATGTGCTAGTTTTGTAACCTAATCAATCGGTGAGTAAAGTGGTGAATATTGGCCCCGCAAAGATTACGCGACCGCCCCTGGTGGCGTCTGAAAGAACATTCCTAGAGTAGACACCAAAGTCATATTTCGATATGAACCTGTAATCAGGTAAAATCATAGATGCCATGTTCGCTTTTATCAATTAACAGTCTTGTAAAATCCACCTTTTGTTGATGTTTTGTGGATGTCAACAAACCACCCCCAACCGTTCTTATTAAACTGATAAAAACGAACATGGCGCCGTATGCGTCTACTCGTCTTTAAAGGTTCCTTAACTTTGATAGACAAACAATGATGGTAGTTACTGGTTGCTATTACTACAGCATTGTTTAAATTTTTGCCTTCTAGTGGATGTGTTAAAAGCGGCTTGAAGTTCCCGGCGGTGGATGCTACTCGCCGTTATCAACAAATCATGAACACGGTTTGTTGTTTAGAACTGCGACTACCACCAATAGGTCGAGGGATTTAAATAAATAAATTTGCATTAATGTAAAAGGTGGCAAGGGAAACGATATAATCCGTGTCAACTGAAAATATTGGGTTGAGACTTTTTATTGCTCGACATTTTTCACGCAAAGCGGCTGTTTCAGTTCAGAAAATGAATAAGCGTTTCAATACAATAAGGCGAGGATGTTGGGAGCGCTTTGCAAATTTTAAACAGTGCAGTTTACGACTCAAGGAAATAAAATTTTTCCCTTACGACAAACATTAAATAAAACTTTACACCTTTTTCACGAGAGACCATGACGCGAAACTTTGGAATATGTACCGTTTAAGGCCCACTGCATTTGGAACTGCCTGTATTTCTTGGTTGATCATTGTTCAGGGGACTCAAAAATCACGTCCGTCTCACAGACTAGTACCTCTGAGAAAATAGCCCCACAATTTGTGGTAACCACCACTCGATGGAATTTTGGAAGGCGGTTTTGATGGCTTTTTTGCGGAGGTGACCTTGACTCCAAAGGGGGGGGGGCATGGGCCCAGTGGTTCTCCCTTGGATCCGCCACTGATTTTTCGGATGTGGCTTACTGGAAAAACTGATTTTATGGTGTGGTTTTCCCAGTGGTGGGATTCAACTGATGGGCCACGTCGAGTTCTGTGTTTCTGATGGTTGACTAAAATACGTGAATTGATGAGCAGGGCTGTAACGAGGGATTTCATAGGGGATTTGGTTTAGACTTCCGCGGGGTTGGCTCCCTGTGCAAACCAAATTTCGTGGGGTTGGCTCAAAAAACAAATTTTGCCGAGCTGTGGCTCGATTTGACCCATTTAAAGTATTTTCACGGGGTTGGCTAATTCAGGAGAGCAAATTCAGATGGCTGGCTCTTTTCAAAAACTTAATTCAGCCACGCTCTTTCCCCTAAGAAGCCAATTTTCTGGGTTTGCAACATTAAAACCCGACCCACTCAAAAAGCAACTTCGTGACGCTCACTCTCTGAAAATTCCAAATTTCACACTTTTTTTAGAAATTTTAAATTTCCTGCTTGCTCGTTCCATCCAAACACGAAATCTCGCAGGGTTGGCCCATTCAAAAACTAATTTCGTGGAGTTGGCTAACAAATGACACAAATTTCGCGTGCTTAGACGGGATATGGCTCACACAATAATCAATTTCAATGTTTCAGTGCTTTCAATGATCAAGCTAACCGGCAACCAAATACATTCCGAAAAACAAAAAAAGTTCGATTTCTTAAAAAATCAAATTTTGGGGATTTGTTTGTACAGGACTAATTTTGCAAGGCTCGGTCCCTGCGGGGAAAACCCGAATTTCACGATGTTGGCTAATTTTAAAGCCAACTTGCCGGGCTATGTCCAACGAAAAAAAACAAACAAATTCGAGGTTTCGCGGCATCAAAACCCAGATTTGACGATTTTGACCCATTCAAAAAGTCTGCATACCGAAAACCACTTTTTTCAACCTTTCTGAGGTTGTGTATCCCGAATTCCCCGAATATGAAGTCAGCTCGGACTCTGATTTTTTTTCATGAACACCATAGTACTTTCTTTGCCTATGGGAACATCGGTGTAGAAATAAAAAATAAGGATATTGGATCCTCCTCCTGCCACCCATGCATCATCGATTAGGTTCAAGGACTTGATGTATGTAATACCACTAGGTTTTTGTGCGTATTGACTTTTCACCCCGAACCATTCGCTGACTGGGCTTGTGAGACAAAAATTCATTTGATGCACATTTAAAAATTGGGTTTTGGCAATGGAGCTCGATATTTCTTGAGGGACGATTTCTTTTCTTTATAATACATTTCATGTTTTTCCTCTCAAAAACAATTACTTTCATGGCGTGGGACGTTGGTATAATTCATGGCGGTGTTTTTTAATGAATTGCACGAAGCATACAAGCAGGCAAACCTATCATTAATAATCCTCGGGGCCCCGTGGAGTCTTTTTTTTCTTCTTTCTTTGCTCAGTAATTGCAGCAAGCCTAATCAAAGAGGACTTGAAAGACGATGGTAGGGGTTTGTGGTGTAAGAGGGACGAGTTTTTGAAAAATTATACCGACTGCAAAAGAATCGTAGTTGTTCATAATTTTCATTTTGAAATGAAAGAATAGGGTATGGGGAATAAATGAGATAGATGTGCTCCTCCTTTTAGGAGTACGCACTAACACACACACAACGTGTATAACGTATACAAAAGAAGAGAAAAACGGTCAGCGCATGAAAGGTTAAACTTATAAATTATTTAACAACCAGGCGGTGGACAGCTGTAAAACAAACGGCTCATAAGCCAGAAAAGCGAGTCAGAGCCCCTTAGGGGCTTGTCTCTTTTCTGTTCAGTGGCAAGAGGTCATTTTTGCGGATTGCATTCCACCCTGCTAAATAAAAGTCATCGTAAACCGCTGTTGGGATCAGTAAATTTTAATTTTACTTAGGAAGGCGGATTTTAAAGATGAGGAGCTAAGAGATCAAAGCCCAAAGGTCGCAAAGTGTATTTTTATAACTCGTGAAAAAACGTCATAGAGGACTAATGTTTCACCCATTTAAATCCAGGCGATCCAGTCGTAAGCCTTCAATGTACCTTCAATCATGAACATTCAATGTAAGCCTTCTGTCACCTGTAAACACGGACTGCTTGAACTCGTTATCTCCCTGTGATTGTGACTCATAAAAGAGCTCCTAAGAGAGAGTTAAAAAAAAAAAAAAAAAAAAAAAAAATGGTGAATATGCGTGGCAGAGGGGATGTTTAGTACCTTGAGAATGCTAACGAGATATTAATGTAACCCGGTTGAAAGGGTGCAACTACTTCTAGAGAGAAGCTCCAAGGGACTCCCCAGCAGCCAAGATCCATCAACGTCAGCTTGTTCTTCGGTAATTAGCCCGTTTATTGTCTGGGAATTAAAGTGTCCGAGGAAGGATGGGAGCCAAGAATGAGTGAATTTATGTTAGTTGTTGACTGCTCAGACCAGATAGAACAACGTATAGTCGCATTTTTCGAAGGATGTATTAATCTACGGATGTGCAGATGGAATTAAATAAAGCTTTTTTTGCGGCTTTATGGAAAGAAGAGCATTTTACTCTAATATCTCCCATCTTTGTCAACAATAAATATTGTAACTTTATAACCATTATTTTTATTGGTGATAAATAATGCCCATCCTTTCACGTCATAAGCTGTATATCATTGTAAAATACCAGCCTGTCGGGGGCTTTGATAAACATGATTAAGCACCGGCCTCATCAACCCTCTTAGCCCTATGATGACTTTTCCATATTTAAACAGCGCGTTGTATAAATAAAAGTGAAGTACACGCACATAAAAATAGTAACTCATTATCGATGAAATTCATCATTCACAAAATGCTTCCCTTTCCCCCGGCCTAATCGCTCTTTTAAAGTTCCTATTTGCGCAACGAGATAATTTATTTATTTTAATCTTGAAATCCTCGCCCGTATCAGGAGGATGGTGTCAGGACGTATTTGGATAAGTCATTTTTGAACGAAATAATATCCTGTTTAAACGGTTGAAAGGGTTACCATGGAACCAATAGTTTTAGTGGATGTAACTTTTTTGGGGTTTGAGCTCTCCTCCTGCGAATCGAGCTTATCCTGCGCTTGGAGCTTTTTGGTGGTTAGGAACAGAGACAGTGTTTGACTCTTTAAAAACCCTGATTTCGAGGGGGTTGCGGCTCTCTCAGATAACAAACACGCTAATAGCTAGGCTCTGCAATCTCAGTTAGTGGGGACAGCTGGCCACTCCCGGATACCATCAATAAGTCAAAATCCATCAGGATCGCTACATTTGGCATAGGGAAAATCTTTGCAACTGAAATACTAATTTCGTATTTATTTTGCGGTGAAAACCAAATTTCGCGGGGTGGCCTAATTCAAAAGCCACTTTCGTAGTTTTCGCATTCTAAAAAACCATTATTGAAACTCTGCCTCACTAAAATATCAAATTTATTCACTAATGGTGGATTTCACCACCTCGGCTTATTTAACCGAATGCATTTTTTCTCTACTGAAGTCCAACTTTATTTTAAGCCGAAGTGGTGAAATTCACCGTAAGCTCCTCCATTTTGTTTTTCTTTCCGAAAAATTAGCCATTTGCCTGGATCTGGCTCTCTTAAAACCGATTTTCTAGATATTTCTCACTAAAAAAACACTAAAATTCACTAAAAAAATTAATTTCGCAGATCTAGTTGTCGCTGACGTACCAGTTTAGCGGAGCAGCTCAATTCAGAGAACGATTTCGCTGATTTTTCGCGCTATAAACCCATTTTCGCAGGTTTGACTCACCAGAAAATCAGTTTCACGAATTACACTCTCTAAAATACCAAATTTCGCAGTTTTTTTTTTCTCGCAAAAGAAAAACATTTCCCGGAATAATTTTGCTCACTGAACAACCAATTTCAGAGATTTTTGTCGCCAGTAATCCAATTCCGCTGGGTGGCCCAATATTCAGATTGGTCTCTCAATTCGGGCCGGCAAATTACCGGCATCCAAAGTCCAGAAATTGATTTTTCAGGGGAGGGAGTCAAGAAATGTATGCTCAAAATGCCTCATCTGGCAAAATTCAAGCAAAGAAATGCCACGCCAAGATCTTTACGGTAAACGGGTCACATAGGAGAGAAAAACTGTTTTGAAACCGCCGCGGGATTCCAGGGGCTTACGTGAAATGCCCCATTTTGTGGGCATAACAGCATTGGTGAAACTCGCAAATCGTATGAGCTATTGTCAATTTCTTAATAAATTGTCTATTTTATAATAAATTGCCATAGTAAATTGTGCTGTTATTATGAGGAAAATGTCCATTTGAAGCCGAAAATCAGAAATAACTCACGTTAAATGCTACATTGGAGGCGACATAGATGGCAAATTCCCAATTTTAGAGTAAAGCCTCCCATCCAGGCCAATATTTAAGCGTAAGGCCTCATTCAGGCCAAAATCAACGCAAAATTGCACATTCTAGGCAGTATTTACGCGAATTGTCGCATTCAAGGCGGAATTTACTGCACAATGCCACACTGTGGGCAAAACGCAACATTCGGAAGCGCAACCCTCACGTGAATCGCCAGTTTCAAGGCAAAATGTACGTGAAATGCCACGTCAAGGACGAAATTCATGAGAAACACCTCAACAAAGGCACTTTTATAGTGAAACTGTCCATTTCATGCAAAAAACTTGCCAAGTTCTACGAAGAAATTGCCGATTTTATGAGAAAACTTGCAATTTCATGGGAGTTCTTAAGCTTATGAGCAAATGATTGATTTTATGAGGACATTTCACTTGAAAAAGAGTCAATTTAATAAGCCAATCGCCAGTTTCATTAGGAAATAATCTATTTTATGAAGTAATTGTCAATTTAATGAGGAAATTGTCATTTTTGAGTGAATTTTTGATTTTATAAGTAAATTGTTGGTTTTAGTAGGAAATTGTGAATTTCGAGAGGAAATCGTACATTTTCTAGAAATTGATAATTTTATAACGAAATTGTAAGTTTCAAGAGGAAATTGTCATTTTTATTACCAAGTTGTCAAATTATTGAAAAAATTGTCAATTTGAAGCAGAATTTTTTTTTCGCGTTACCAGTGAAAAAAGTGGTATTTCCCTCACTGTAACCTCCCAGCGCAGGCGCGTAGACAGAGGGGGTACACCGGGTCCGGACCTTCCCCCCCCCCCCCGAAATTTCAGATTTATTTCTCATGTCCTGAAGCTGAAGGAGAATTTTTATTTTCAATATCTCCGCTCACGCATTGGAATAATATTGCACAACAATGATAATAGTAATGATAATAAAATAATAATAATAGTATGTTGTTAAAAACTGAAAAGAGTAGGCATAGAGTGGAAATACCTCCCCCTCCCGCCACCACCGCACCAGGACCTACACCCCCCCCCCCCAAGAAATTCTTGTAACGCGCCTGTCCCTGCGAAAGTAGAACTTTTCCTCTCAAGAGATGAAGATTATTTTCCCTCACAGCAGAGAGGAAAAGTTGAAAAGTCAGGCTAAACAGCTATGATTCTTCACTCTTATAACCTTGGGGAGGATAGCATAATGGGAACCTCTCTCCTTTTGTGGTCTTCGCTTTCTAGGTGTGTTATGTTTCATTTTAGATTTGTGCCGTAGGTGCTTTATAAGTCCCTCGGACAATGCTCAATTGCCCCTGGAAAACGTGCCAAAGAAAGATGAGGTGGGTTGAGGTTGAACGCACAGATTTTAGGGTTCGTCGTGCCCAAAACTCGGCAGTGCTAGCCATGGGACATGAGAGCGTATGCCTTCCCCCTCCACCCCACCGCTGATTTCACTTCATTCGGGGCGTAGTTGTTCAATGGTTTTTTTTTGTTGTTTTTTTTTCCCTCACTTTTCCGGCTTTTGGGTTCCCTCAATTTTTCGAAATTTCAATTAATGATCGGAGATTGAGAGCTACTTTGCCACGGAAACTGTTTGACGTGTGGTATTGGTAGGCGCGCAGGCCTGATGGAGTCATGGCCTTCCCCTTAAGCCGAGTCCGCGCCTGCGCAAGATGTCGCTTTTCAGTGAAAAACACCGTTAAATTGGTTTTTTCTGTGATTGAATGTTGGTAAATTAGATGTTTTTGCGTTTTCTTTGTCTTGTTGAAAAGCAAAACCCATGAAAATGGATTTTATATTATGTAGAATCACTTTCAGCGTTGCCAATTTGACGGACTTCCCGTCAGATCTTACAGATTTAGACCGTCGCTGACGGGAAAAATTCTGTCAAACTGATGACGGACAACAACGGATCAGCGCGGTTTTTTCAACGAATTAGCGTTTTTTCTTTAGTTTTAGTTACCTGCAAATGAGCGCGTTTTCTCCATTTTAACCCATACAGAAAATCAGCGCTTCATCTCAATTTTAGCTGAAAAGGGTTTTTACAAATTTTAGTCGTTAACTGCGTAGCGCTTATCTCAATTTTAACGGCGTAATAGCGTTTTAATTTAATTAGCGCATTTTCTCACTTCTAAGCCATGGATTTGCGGCTTTTCTACATCCGCTGCTATGAAGTTGCCTGCAGAAACCCCAAATTGGAATTTACTCGATTTTGCAGTGAATTACCGTTTTTGCCAAGCGAGAAATTGCGAATTACCAATTTGTCCAAATTATAGCAGTGGAAATGCTCCAAGAACAACTCATTAGCGTTTTTTTTTTTTAATTTTGTTCTTGAAATGGCATCAAGAAGCACCAAATTATAGTTTTTTTCGCTGTGTCCGCACTCCTCACAAGAGCGAATTATTTCGGGTTTCCTCCATACTTCGTGAATCTTTGTCATTAGACATTACACATACTTAACTTATATCTGTGGGAGGGGGGTATAAAAACTGAATTTGCTCAGGCTCTTGCTGCCCCTGGTTTCCGCGGCAGCAGCGTAAAAAGAATCACATCGAGAAATCCAAGTGAGGACATTTTGGCTCCAGGCACTGATTTTTATGTTCGGTCTGATTGTTAATTTGTTATATGCGTACTCTTTATTGTGGGAAGGAACAATAAAAGTGGCAAATATATCGTTATACCTATCAGTCTCATCCAGCGTTTTTTTCATTTTTAAAAAATGGATAAGTAACAAAGGAAATTAGCTTCTGATTTTAGCTCGAAGACTCTCCCATTTTTAGCCCCCCCCCCCTCATCTCACCTACAACCAGATTGTTTTTGAAACTTATGCAGATGGCCAACCTTTTCCATCTCATATAACCCACTCACACATCTACCCTTGCCTTGTCTTGATGGAGGCCTGTCAGTTTCCAACATCGAAAAGCCTTCCTTCGCTTTTTCAACTTCTTCTTTTTAACGCCCAATCACGCTCACATTCCCCCCCAGCCCAAACCGACCGTTGTACAGTCTTGAAGGGTAATTCGGCCTGTCACCTTAGTTAACTTGTTTTACGTAACGTCTTATTATGAAGAGCTCAATCATGAACTTTTTTAATTACACAGCGGGGCGTTTCACGCGAGTCCTGTCCATCCGCCCCATGAGAGACGTGTACTCGTTTTTTTATTTTTTTCTCTCTCTCTCTCCCACACTCTCTCTATCTCTCCCAACTCATTTTTATGATTAAGGCTTCATCCACATTTTAACTCCCCCCCCCCTTAACATCAAACACCACCCTTCTTTTCGAGCCTTCAACTTCCCGTTTCATGCTGTGAAATGTTTTGACACGAAACATGCTGAGAATAGACCCCGAGAAAGGTCCACAAGTGGACTAAAAGGTAATTATTTCATTTCGAAAAAGAAAAACTCGTTAAATTTTAATAATGACTTTCCAAAAAAAAAACGAGCAGGCGGTGAAGTTACGGTCAGATGAATATTCATTCGTTTTGCGTACCCTGCCTCTCATAATATAACTACCAGCTAAACCATTAATTAAACGGTCGCCTTGCTTTATTGCAACATGTAACGGGGTTCTCGCGGAATTAATAACAACTTTGGCGTATTCGGTTTTTTCTTATTAATATACTCCTGCTACGGACTATGCGAATTAGAGAGCTTTGGTCGTGTGAATGTTATATTGAAAGAGTGTCGAGTTATGGTGGTTTCCCTCGTGACACACTATAAAAACAACGCCCTCCTTCCGTCGCGCCGTGGGAGTTAAGAATTACTAGTTATTTAATTTATGAGAACGTTAACGAGATTGGTTAAAGTTCGATGATATTATTCGATTTTATCAGTCCTCTCATTCTTCATGCGCATATAGTGTGGTTTCTTTCTCACCTTACACAATTTGGTCTCACGTCCTGCAAGAAAGGCTTTAATGTGCTTCAAGTTCTAAGGTGGGCTGCCTATTTCCCCGTGATCCAATGGAATTCCTCCCCTCCCTATCACTCACAAGATTCGATTACACGTCCTCAGGAAACGAAGGATCTTTCCATTTCAACAAAACTTGTCGACGGACCGAGACGTCCGAGCGAAACAATCAGGTGGGTCCTGCCTGTTTGTCTATACGTTACGAAAGGTAGGTTCACTTTATTGTGAGGTTATCCCGACTCATAACCAACCCCTCTACCCCCGTACGTAGTAAGAATAAATGTATTTTTTAATGTTGCTAAGCGATACTGTTTGTTGTGTGCCGAAACTGGTAACCGTTACGTCAAACTTTTGTGGCGTATTGTCGGACAATGACGGGGATGTCAACCAAAACGATTACACGAGTCATTAGAAGTGTTTCCCCCGTGATGCCTCCGTTTATGGGCGCTTGCCATGGGTCATTTCCATGTTCCATCAGGAGCCTCACGAAATTTCCCGTGGACTGGCACCCGCTCAATCGACAGTCCCGAAGAAATCCACGCGAGGACGGAGTTTAATTTGAGAAACCTGGATGAATCCCAAAACTTGCGGCGCGACTCCAGAGTGCAGCAGGATGCGGATGTGCACAGGGAGCTGCGGCTGCTGCTGTGCAGGGCCAACAATCGGTTTTTGACCGTTTTGGGCAAGTTTTAAAGAACCCCACAAATGATAACTCGTAAACGTTGACCACGTTCCAAAAAGGCCATTGCCCATGACTTATTCTCAATTTTAGCCACCATATTTTACTTCAATTTTCCCGTAGATAGGTTTGCATTGACTTTGCATCGGTAAAACCCAAATCAGTGCTTTTTCCTAACTTTTAGCTGTGGACTTGTAACACATTTCTTGATTTTAGCCTCATAAGGAGTAAGGACCAACTGTGAAACTGAAGTTTTTCTCAACTTTAACTGCGAAGTTGGCTCCTGAAAGAACGAATTGGCGTAACGAACAAGAAAGATGTTGGACCCACCACACAATCTTGAAACTTGCACCGAGGAGGGTGCGGTCCAGTCTTCGTTTCGATCTCAGACCTTCCTTCAGCTACCTAGAGCTTCTCGCTCAGCCGAATACGGAGTCGATGAGCCACCCCTCGCCGGAAGTGGAGGTCCACGATCCCTGCCCCCGCGCTCAACCTGGTACTGGTAAAACCGTGTGAGCGAAGACCTGGCTCATCCGGACTGGTCAGAAAAGTGAACTCAATTGCCGTTGCAATTTTTTTTTCTTCGCCGCGGCCTTACCCCAAGAGCAGGCAAATAATAGCAATTTGTCAATTTTAGCCGTCAAAGGACCATCTGAGGACTATTTTTTTTCTCAATTTTAGCTTGAAATGATAAATTGCACTCAGAAACCGCGTTTCTCCCTAGTTCAGCCGCAAATGAGCACTTTTTATCGCCTGTAGCCGAGATGAGCGCTTTCTCTAACTTTCAGCCACCAATCAGAGTTTTTTTCTCAATTTTTTCCAATGACTTTGCCCCAAGAACGGCTCCCCGTGTACGTATTTTCTCCAGTATTAACACATTGCAGTTTTTTAAAAATCTTATTTAGCCGTGAATTTACCGTTTTTCATGATTTTCAACTTTGAATTAACGTCTTAAAACCTAAAAAACACTTTTTTCCCATCCGCAGGCATTTCGGTGGCCCTTTCTGATTGGTGGCAAGGTTAGGTTCACCCCCTTCAACCCTACCACGGCACGTGTAGCTGCGGTGCCCTGCGTCAACGTGCTTCCAAGGGACAGCTTTGTTTCGAAGATGGCCCAATCCCCAAACGAAGAGAGGGGGGGGGGGATAATAGAAACCTTCCCCATGCCCAAGTACACCCCCACCACCTGCCCACGCCACCCCCTCCATTATGTCTAGAGCGTCATTTTGCCAGCTCCAGTGGGGGGGGGGTAAATCTGCTCCCCCCACCCATTCTCCTAGATCCACCTATGGTTGCGCCCGGCTGTAGCCTGCAAAAATTGTCCCGAAACTGTAATTTAAAGACCCCCAGATTTCAATTTCACGGATATTCAGCCAAGAAACTTACAATTTCGCTCAATTAAGATGAACTCGAACTAACTCACAAAATGTTTAGCCCATGAAGTTGCTATAACATGGCTATTCGCAGCGGCCATTAAGAGTCTGCGCCCACCATTTGAAAAAAAGGCACTGATGTTGCAACTATCATGGCCGGCTACAGCCCGGTTTCCGCGAACACCACAAAAGAAGCCCCAAAACTTGTGATTTCCCAAAAATAAAGACCAGAAATTACCGAATTCCTGTATGTACGGACTGGAATCAAGGAATTTCGTGGTTATTCAGATTCGAAACTTGAAATTTTGTTGAATTTGATTGCTCGAATTATCCGCGAGCAATATTAAAATTTTCAGACTGTAAACCTCCAATTTTGTGGAAATTCGCCGGATAATGTTGCAATTTTGCGGCTATTCTTCAGGTTTCGCAATGTGAAATTCAGTTATATTCACGACATTAGAACATAAACTTGAAATTTCGGTAAAACAAATACCGAAAACTGTGGAATTGTGGATATTTAGTCCTGAAACTTGCAATCGCTGATTTCTGCATCTGAAATATGTAATTGGATTTAATCTCGGTGCCGGATAGACTGGGTTTCACGCGGCACTAAGCAAAAATACCCACGAACTTCCCTTTTTGCGAAAGTTAAAACAAGAAACTTGCAATTCTATCGGTATTCGGACGCTAAACTTGCAATTTTTCAGATTATCAACTCCGAGTGTAGCAATTTCACGGTGAATCGCCTCCAACGCAGCGATTCAGCGTCTTTTTGGCCATGGCAATTATTTATTAGCTGACTAATCCGTTTACTCGTTTCGCACGTTCAATAGTAAAATTATTCCATAGGAAGGAAATTATCCCTCGGAGTACGACTCCCAAAGGCGTCTCCGTGGCGCAATTGGCAGCGTGCTGGACTGGTAATCCAGAGGTTGCGGGTTCAAATCCCGCCGGGGAGCCATTTTTTTTCTTGAAACTCGAATTGTGTTGGGCTATGCCCTTCCATCGTCGTCCGGATAACATCAGTTTAATTAATTTATCAATTAATAGTAAAATTGTTGATTTCCAATTCAACTGTCTCCCCTGCCCTTCCCCTATCAACACACGGATTTTTCGGCTGTTTATTCTTGCAGTCGTGCAGTTTCACGGTTACCAGCCCGGAGCTTGCATTTTACAGATATTTTTCAGCCTCGAGACAGGTGATTTTGTGACATCGCCAAAGAATCTCCATTCTTTGGTCACCTCTTGCAATTTATGCGAATATTTAACCCCGAAGCTGACAATTTCATGGCTATTTAGGCCTGAATTTTTACAGCGTCGTGACTATTTTGACTAAGTTATCTCACTAACACTATGATTGTTAGCCTCCAAAACTTGTTTACTGGCCACTATACGTGTTTGGTCACTGAAATGACCGTGAAAACACTGTGTTTCACGGGTGTGTCACACTCTTAGTTATCATATTACTTTTGCAGCGGTACAATTTGATTCTACGTCGGAAATTTTATAATTCGACAAATTAACAAATTGGTGAGGCATGGGTGAAATTGACGGCCTCTTTCGTAAGTTTCACGGTCAAAAAGCCACCGTTTGACCAATTGACTTGAACTCATGTTTTATATCCAAAACCCTTAACGAAAAATGACTATTTTATCGGTGGAAAATCTTTTTCTCGGGCGGAATTTCAAGATTCTTTTGTTGGTTTGGAGTGAAATATTGAGTTCTATTTCTAAAATAAGCCTGTTTGAAAGGGTAAATCGACGTTTTTTCGAGTGTATCTGGTTTCGTGGATGAAACAGAAGACGTGTTGTTGAAGAAGAGTTAAGCAGCTGGAGCTGTCCACCTTTGCTCCATCCGAGCTACGCCCTTGTCGCCGTAAGTGCATGCCCTCCTTGATTCTTTCGGCCGTGAAATCGTCAAATTAGAAATTAAACCTCAAAAATGTGTGTCTTCAGCTCAAAAACAGCCCGAACTGGTAGTTCGGCGGCCGGTATGGGTCCTCACTAAAGCTGAATACCCCTCCCCCCTCCAACTAGTCGATTGACAAGGATAAAAGTGGGCAACACACCACAACGCGTCTGAAATGAATTCGTCGACTATAGCGGTACTACTCCGTGTGTCAAGAGTAGACGAAAGTCGTTTTTATTGCATAATGGAAAGAATTATTACTAAACTCAGTTCTGACAGGTGCGATGAACTTTTTTCATAAACCAAGTTTAAGTTTTGATTACTGTCAACTACAAGCGCGTGCATAAAAATTGAAGAAGCGGTTATGCGCAAAGTTTATTCGATATAGAATTCTCCAGAGATGGGAATTTCGTGCAGGTAGCAATATAACTCAGTTGAATAATAAATCAGCATTTCCAAAAATAGGACAATAAAAAATCAGCTGGGGTACTCATTTTCCAACGGTAAACTTGGACGGACGGACAACCCTCCCCCCGCCCTTGACATCCCATTTTGCACTTCTGTTGAAAACAACATTCTGAATATTCAGTTAGTCGCCATAAAAGTTGGAATGGTGTGTACTTACGAGGCAATAATAAGTTAGATACCCCTTTTCATACTTTTGCCCTGTGGGCTTCTTCTTATAGCTAGCAAACATACTAAATAATTCCTTGTCAGATAATGGCGGTTGGTGCAAAGGGAGCTCAATTTCAGTGCGGGGTTTCAACAAAACGCTCGGGTCTAACGCTCATTTTCAACTTCATAAATTATTATCCCGCTGAGATGACTCATCAAAATAGCCTGGGAGTCTCTAGGATTCTGGAGAAGCACGAATACGGGAGTTGGAATGGGGTGGTTAAAATTTAATGAGCAAAAAGCTTGCCTCATTCCCCCTTAAACCAAAAATCTTTTCCCGCTGAACAGATAAACTATACCCCTTTTTTGGGGTGGAAAAAAGGTCCTCTCGAAGAGGCTAATGATAGCCCGAATGGAACGGGCTTGAAATCAAATCACACCCCATTGTAATGTGGGAACGGATTAGCTCAATTATGTTTAAAGCTTTTCAAGGGTCTCCTTGACAGCTGTGCGGGCAGCGAGGCGTGTCACCCAGATAAACCTATTGTCACGGCTTTTCATACTTTTCATCTCAGCGCCCCCCCCCCACCGTTCAACGACTAGGATACCCTCACCGGTTGTTTCCCCTCTGACCACATATAGGACCTGTATAATAAAGGGAGTGTTCAGTTACTCCCATTATCCACCCCCCCTCCCCTCGAGGGCATTATTCCCTACAAAAGCCCTATTGAATGTATCTGGTTTGTAGTGGCTCTTGTTGTGTTTTATGTAATCTTCTACGGGCCTTATAGGTTTAATAGGATAACAAACAATCGTTCATTCGCTTCGAGCAACAAAGTTTCAGTTTACGATGAGGATGATCCAAACATTATCGTACCCTGTCGATGCCACAACGAGGAGGGAAGCCTTTGTGTAAATCAACGTCATTCGAGTTTAGAATTTTGGGCTGTGAGGGGGGATGAGTGGGTTGATTCGCGTATAGTTTTCTGTTTGAAAAGCTTTTTCGATTGGTAAATTGAGAGGGGGGGGGGCTCCAAGCTAAATGGAACGAACAGAAACAGTACACAAGGAATACACAATTTGATCGATAACCAACTTTTATGATTGATGAGTTGAGGCACCATCAACAGCAAGTTCATTGCTTCAAAGCCTAATTATATTCATCGGTTATTCATTCCATGGTTATTTTTAGGGAAAAGTACCGAAACGACTTTATAATTAGAGCCAAACTGTTTGGCGCCGGAAAGCAATTACATTTTTTATACCTTAATTGTTTACAATGTAACAATAAAACAACTTCTGTCAACTTTTCAAGCTGCCTGAGGCACAAAAAAAAGAACAATCCCCTTCCCGCCCTTTAGTTGATCGTGAAAATGAGAGGATGGCGTGTGGCAGAAACAGAAGCCTCCGCGTTCCCTTCCGAAAGTCACCAGGTACTTACAAATTACCTGCGAGCGTCAGAAGACGGAGGGGGGACTGTCACCCGTTGTCACCTCACGCATTAAAAGTCTCACGGTTTTTGACAATTTCGTGAAAGAAGAGGGTCATGTGTCAGAATGGTGACGGTGAGGAGGATCGAGGTGGAGGTGAAATAGAGGAAAAAGATGGTGAAGAAAAGGGAGAGGCCCATTTCCCTCAAACTCTGGGATTGTTATTACGAGGGGGTGGGTGGGGTTATACTTGTTAACTTGTTATGCAACCTGTCGGGCTGTCATACAAAATCCCCGTCGTGTTTCCTACGACTGCGGGACTCGCTTTTTTTCGTTTTTTACTCCACTTTTTTGTTATATTCAGATCCTTCACTAATGGAATACAAACAGACACAGAAAGTAAAGCCAGAAATGTTTGTTTTAAGTAACAAAACGTTTATTTCCTGAAAATAAATAATTATTTTAATAGAATTCATCAAAAGCTAGAAAAATTTATTCCGACACGACCCATGTTAATCATACAGTCCTCATGCAAGCGATGGCCACCATTGAAAAGTTCCGTTTTCCTTATTGAGTTACCTGCCACTCAATAGATAAGTCCAACTGTACACCTTGATTGAAATACCCATACGAGCAAAAGGATTGCGAAAGGGTTGGGCTGGGTGGTGCGTGTATAGGTCTTTCCAAAATGATGTTGCCCCCGGAGGGTTATACGATGATGGTCGGCGAAGGAAAGGGAACGGCGGCGGGGTCTTCCTCTGGGGGGATTTCAGATGAGATATAATGGATCGACAGACTAATTGAATCCTCCTGCAGTTGCCTTCGAACGCCTCACCTCTTCCCGCATTTGAACGTCTATTGATATTAATCTTTTTTTTATGATATCATTTGTCATTCCTCTGTCTCTTCATATAGGAGGAAATGGTATAGATATACAACTTGAATGTGTAAAACGTGTGCGATTGTGAAAGCCTTCATTTAAACTGTGAATGATGATGTAATAACTACACACTGATGAATGATTATTTGAAATGTTTTTATAAAGCTATAATCAAGATACATAATTTTTAATTTATGAAGTTATAAACATTATTTACGACATTTTTGCATACTGACCATTGATCATTTTTTCAAGTATAACTTTATTATGCCCCGTCAGGGTCGAGCTGATGTGATCACTCTTATCCTATACCGACGAGGAATAGTGTATAGGAGCACGTATAGGGTTGGAAACCGTATAATTTTTTATTCAAGTATTTAATTTAATTAATTATTTATTATACAACAAATATTGTAATTTTTCTGTACCTTTTGCACTTAATACTTTTCGAATGGAACAAAGTGTACGCTCAACTACTTTTTTTATGGTGAAATTCACCACGAATGGAATAAGAAGGAATCGCCGCGGTTGGATAGGACAGGTGTACACTGAGGAGTACACTTATGACCCAAATGTTTTAGGATTTTTTGTTTTTAATGTGGAGCAATAGTATCGCAACTACGAGGGGAGCCAAAAATAAGGGGGGGGGGGCTTAGCTAATCCGCACTCAAATAGTGCTAGAACCCTGATTCAAAGGTTAAAATAGAGTTAAAGCTATAATTTGTGGCTAAAATCGGGAATATGGGCCATTCCGCAGCTAAAATTGAGAAAAAAGCGCCGATTCGGGTGTAAAACTGAGCAATATGAATTCGCGGATAAAATTGAGAGAATTCTAAATTAGCTTATTAAATTAAAGAATAGCGCTCAATCATAGCTAAAATTCTCTGTTTCCGGGGGCAACTTAACGGCTAAAAACGAGAGTAAGCGCTAATTTACGGCTAAAATAAAGAAAAACCGCTCATTCACAGCCAAAATTGAAAGAATTCACGGTTACCAGTAGCCGTTTCGTGGCTAAGATAAAGTGCTAAGTCTTGGCCAGGGGCGGTTTAATAGGGGGGCGATAGGGGCGGTCGCCACCCCCGTCAGCCCATCCACCCTGAAATAAATGCTGGGGGGGGGGGAGAATAAGAAAAAAAGGGTAAAGAATGCGCGAACCACAAAATTTTCTATAAAGAATGCAAGGATATTGGGGGCAGGACCTACCAAACAATCACGAAAAAGTTGCACCTAAGGTGCCGTTCGGTGCGGTCCAGTCTCCGTTTCGACCTCAGAGTAGCTACCTGAGCTACTCGGCCGGGTCTCATCAGCCCGGCAATTGAGCCGAGTACGGAGCCGATGGACTGCCCCTCACCGGGAACGGAGATGCCGGCGCTCCACCCGCAAAACCGAGTCAAGAAGGACCCGGCTCACAAAATGTTCTGTTCACGAAATTCTCGAATGACAAAAGTCGCTATCAAAAAATAACGCTCGAACCATAAAAAACTCAATGCGCAAAAAGCTCAAACCACAAAATGTATCATCCGCCAAATGCTCCAATCACAAAATGCTTGAAACCCGCAGTAGCGGATCAAAATCTTTGGTGGCCGGGGTGGAAGGATGTATGCATAAGTTAACTTAAGGCTTTTAAAAATTTTAGCCACGAACTTGCCTCTATGGGAACTGCTAATTGGCGCGTTTCCTTAGTTATAATAGCCAAGAAATAGCACGTTTACTCAATTTTAGCCGCGGATTTTCTCAAATTAATCCGCAAATTACCGTTTTACGTCAACTTCATCCGCGAATTTTCACTAATGAGCGTTTTATGTCAACTTTATCCGCGAATAAACTTTTTTTTTTAATTTAGCCGCGAATCAGCGGTTTATCACTAATTTAGCCTCGAATCAGTCGTTTTTCTCAGATTTAGCCGCTTACCAGCGGGATTTTCAAATAAATCCGCGAATCAGCGCCGTTTCTCAATGAGGAAGTTTCATGGGTCAGAACTTATTCATAAATCTATTTTTTAAGGTTTATTTATGCTAAAATAGAGCATAAATTGTGATCGGTTCGTAAAATAATCCAACAGTTAATAAGTACGCGATTTTCGAAGTTCTAGGTTATTTCAAACATGCCAGCTAGCATTTTTGTGTCATATGCGCCTTCCGAAAAAAAATCGCCTGTAACGTAGCTGTCGGAGAGCGGTTTGTTGTGTTTCTTCGCCATATTTTCTACTAGAGCTCTCCAATAATGTATTGGAGGATAAACAGATGAGCTGTCAGAAAAGTGAAGCAATTAAATCATCCCTTCCTCCACATAATTAGTTAGTTGTTTGTTATCACATGTTTTTTTCTCATTAGGTCTAATCGTTTGTCGTCCCGGACTACTCCGAGCAGCACGAAATTTTGCAATCTCGCGGGTTATCATGTGAAATAACGCGAAAAAATAATGAAAGGTTAGTACTTTCAGTGCTAATAGTGCAGCTCCGGACGACAAACGAATAGACCTACTATTAAAAGGATTGCTTTTCAAAAATTGTCGTCTCGCGTTTTCAAATAAAGTTTTTTAGATATATCGTGTCGGTTTTCAACATTTGGCGACCGTGTGACAGGACTACACGATAATGGAGAAGATGGAAAAGGCGAGAAAAGTGAAACGACTTGGACTGGAAAAAATTTTCGATGAACTGTTGGCCCTGGTCGAGGAAGTTCAAGAAGGGCGGAAGCCGCAGAGGGTTCGAGTCACGTCGTTAAAGAAAGTACTCGACTCAAAGAATGGAAGGTGCTTAGCTTGTAATTATTCGACAAATAATTGGAAAACGATGCGTCGTAGGAAGATTTACTCAAAGAACAAAGTAGCACGGACAAAGTGGTAAAGAGGTGGTTGAACTGGTGTCCGAGTGCGTCAACATCGAAGCTGATGAGAAATCTCCAAGCCCCAGCGTCTTGTCGGAAAATTCAATTCGCAAATATAAACTGCCGACGCTAGAATTCAGAAAGTTCGATGGAAATTTAAAAGAGTGGGTCTCGTTCTGGGCGCAATTTAAGAAAATTCCAATATTTGGTTCAAGCCACGGTGGTAGGCTCTAGAGCGCGAAGAGTAGTTGAGTCATTTCCTCCTACGGCGGACAACTACACCAAGGCACTCGAAGATCTCAAGGAACGATTCGGCCGAGAGGAAGTTCTAATAGAGGTATACGTAAGAGAATTAATCGCTCTAATTATCTGTAATTCGCAGAAAGATAAGAAACATTTGGCCCCTCTGTACGACGAACTTGAAAGCTATTTGAGAGCTCTTGAAACCCTGAACGTTTCTTCGAACTGCTCAGCGATGCTCTATCCCATGGTTGAGTCATGTCTCCCAGAATCTTTGATCCGCGAATGGCAACGGAGACGATCAATGTTCAGTTTGGATAACGAAAATCAAGAGTTTCAAAAAGTCGGGAGCAAGGAAAAATTGAGCCGGCTTCGCCGCTTTATTCGTTCAGAAGTGGAAGGGGAGGAGCTGATAAAATTGGCAGTCTCTGGGTTTTTAGTCGAAGAAAGTGCTTTCCCTGGCCAGAAAAGTGGCCAGCGAAAAGACGTCCCCACGGTTTCAGACTTGTTTGTGTCTTCGAAAACCAATTCGTGTGTCTTTTGTGACGGTGGACATAATTCTGAGGAATGTCGCAAAGCTTTAGGGATGAAATTTGAAGAAAAACGACAACTGTTGATTAAAAAGGGCTGTTGTTACATATGTTTGAAATTCGGTCTTATGAGTAGAACTTGCAAGGCGAAGCTGAAATGCGATAATTGCGGGAAGGGCCATCTCACGTGCCTGTGCTACAACGATGAAAAGAAAGGCGAACAAGGCGTTCCTTCACGAACTGGCAACGTACTAACGAACTTTGGTAGTAGAACAGAAATAGCCCTCCAGACCCTGACAATTGAACTCAAAGACAAAAATGGAACGAAAACTAAGCCAATCTGAGTCTTGTTCGATTCTGGAGCACAGCAGAGCTATATATCGAGAAAGGCCGTGCGAGCCATGGGATACTCGCCGTTGAGGACCGAAGAATTGTCGCATGCTCTATTCAGCGGTCAAAAGACAGCGGTGACGCAGCACCGTGTGTCTGCAGAGTTCACGTGAACAGCATGGACAAAAAATATCACTGCAACTTCGAAGTGCTCGAACAGCCAATTATCTGCGACTTCGTGGGGCTCAGCGCATCACGTGAACTCAAGAGACAGTTTAATAATCTGAAACTGAGTGACTCGAGCGACCGACCCATTGAAATGCTGATCGGCGCGGACTTAATGCCAACATTACTGACGGGCAAACAGAAAAAAACTTGAAGAAGGGCTGCTAGCAATCCACACTAAATTCGGCTGGACACCGCTAGGAAAAGTCGGTCGAAAAAACGAGGCATGTGCCCTCACAGTGGCTTGGCTGTGCGTTTCAGAGCCCCCGGCACAATCGTGGGAGCTCGATCGATGCCCTTGTAATTGATGACACTACTCAGACAAAAGACAAAGAAGAACGTCTGGCTGATGTCGCTTCCTTTTGTGGCGACGACAACCAAAGAAACGGATGGGAGACTTCAAGTGGTGACTCAGTGCGTCGAGGGGCAGCTTAAATTTCCTCGAGAGGTCGTCAGCGAGCTGAAGAGGGCGTTTTACGTTGATAATCCCGTTACAAATGTAAATACACGTAAAGAAGCAACGCCACTTAAAGGATACAGCGTGTAAAATCCTCGAGATGGCCAAATTTGAACTCAAGGGAGTGTCGTTGCCAAAGAATGACAGTGACGACGAGCTCTCTTACACCGACGAAAAGGTTTTTGGACTGATAGGGGGTCGCGAAGAGGACGCAGACAAATTGAAACCTCTAACGCCATCAGCGATGTTTACTCAGAGAGTACAAGAAGTGGGCCCGCCAGACCTGGACCAAATTGAAGCCAAGGATTTAAAAAAGATATATCGACGCAGGCTACGATGGAAAGATGAACACTGCACGTCGTCCCAAATCACCGATGCGGACAAAAGAAGGACGTGTCGTGAAGCCACCGAAGAAGTTCGACCTTTGATTTTCGAAATACCGCAATCTTTGCTGGAAGGATGTCAGAAAAGTGAAGCAATTAAATCATCCCTTCCTCTACATAATTAGTTAATTGTTTGTTTTTACATCCCCAGTAGCACAAAAACGTTCTTTGAACGTTCGCCAAACGTTTAACCTTAACGTTAAATCGTTCGCTGAACGTTCGGTTTAACGTCGAAACGAACGTTCGAATTACGTCCAAAGTTCGCACTTGGCAAACCATGATTGGTTAGGATTAGAACGTTAACCTAACGTTCTCGAACGTTTGCAGAAAACGTTCCTTGAACGTTCGCCAAACGTTTATCCTTAACGTTAAATCGTTACCTGAACGTTCGGTTTCACGTTGAAACGAACGTTCGAATTACGTCCAAAGTTCGCACTTGGCAAACCGTCATAGGTTTGGATTACAACGTTAACCTGACATTCATCGAACGTTGTATGGACTTTCTTCGAACATTGTAATAGTGTTTTTAGAGCGTTATATCAACGTTCTTTGAACTCTGTAAAAACGTTGTTCTAAATTCACCACAAGAATTCATAATATTTCGAACTTTTATTGAACTGAAAAATGAAAAAAATCGGTGCGGTGGAGTGCGAACTTAACTCATTAGTATTGCCAATTCTGAAAATTGCTCAGTCTTCAATTAACTCCACGACTAAAACCTTAAACGAGAACCATATTTATAGTTCACACTAGCGCACAATTTTAAAAACAATTCAAGTCATACGCTTCGTCCTCGGAACGGGCAGTAATTCAGCCATTCTTTAATGGGCTGCGTCACATCCTGAATCACCGCGTCTCTACACCAAATCTTTGCGGCGCCTGCAATAATATCAACCTTGATCAGGCTTCGAACAATAAACCACACTGAATAGCTTACCAAGTATTGCGTGACAAAGACACGTGTTTTTGAACGCGTTCTTTTTACCCTTCCCTATGCCCAGTTGAAAATTGTTCCCAATTTCCTGTTAAAAACGTCAGCTATCATTTGAGTGACGGTTACCTTCACGGACGTTCCGCGCAAGGGCAGACAAATCAGTGAAGTTCAAACAAATATGTATAGGTTTATACGAACAGCGAACCCTCAAGAAGGCTAGATCGATGGAAGGAATTCGGTGGCTCAAAAAGTCGAGACTAAGGCAATATACACGACGAACAACAAAAATACACAACGCTTAATAATTATAAAATCATCAAAATCAGGAGCATATGGGTGACGGGGAGCAGTTTTACACACTTAACTAATAGAAGATAAACTAAATGAGAAGAAATGAGGCTGATTCTATTTTAATTCAAATTGAAGGAAAGTATTTTGTTTTATGTGGAGAAGTTCAGGGGCGGAGAGACTATTCCGTTCGTATTCCGGCTCCGTTCGTTTGTCAGTCCAGGACTACTCCGAGCAGCACGAGATTTTGTAACCCGCGGGTTATCATGTGGAATAACAGAGGAAAGCTCAGTGCTGTTAGTGCAGCTCCGGACGAGAAACGAACGAACCTATACAATCCTATAGCAACCTATAGGAACCTACAGCAAATCGCATTACACCATTTTGTGGCAAAAACGTGAATCGTATCTATGTATAAAATCACTCAAGTTGCTCCTACAATTTACACCAACGCCAATCATCCTGTAATGCTTTACAACGTTGCTCTAACGTTTTTATGAACCATAAAAATAACCGTTATATTTTCGTTCGTAAGAAACGAACGTTCGCCTCGTACATTTTGATAACGTTAGTTTCGTAGGTTTAACGTTCTGTGATTTTTCCAAGTAGCGTGAAAACGTTCCTTGAACGTTCACTAAACGTTTAACCTTAACGTTAGAGCGTTAGCTGAACGTTCGTTTTTACGTAAAAACGAACGTTAGAATTACGTCCAAAGTTCGCACTTGGCAAACCATGATAGGTTTGGTTACAACGTTAACCTAACGTTATCCGAACGAATGAAAGGGGGCGGGTTTTGACGACAGTGCTGTAATTTCAAGACCGCGCCCGACCCCGATGCAAATCATTTGAACGTTGCTCTAACGTTATTATGTAACGTAAACATAACCGTTGTATTTTCGTTCGTAAAAAACGTTCGCCTCGTTCGTTTTGCTAACGTTAGTTTCGCTGGATAAACGTTCTGTGCTACTGGGGATGGTTTTGTTCTCACTACTAAAAGGATTGCTTTTCAAAAATTGTCGTCTCGCGTTTTCAAATAAAGTTTTTTAGGTATATCGTGTCGGTCTTCAACATGAGCTATGTAGGGTTAGGTCGACAATGTCCGTTTAAGCGTTGCTAAGGGCTTAAACGATTTTGTATTCAAAATGCTAATTTCTGATTGGGGTGTAAGCACCTAAGCACCAAGGTCTATATATAAAAAGGTCTGCTCATGTCAGATGAAGTGCGGGGGGACACTGTGGGCAGATGACTTCAATTTATATTTAACACCTCTGCTCCACTACACTTCGTAAATCTAAATAAATATTGTTTGATGGCCGTGTAGCTTGCTACCTTGGCATGAATCAATATAATTCGTAAAAATCATTTCAAAATACAAAAAATGAATTGTAAACCCGAAGTTTCCTTGTTTTTCCACGTCCAATTACCATTTGACTGTATTGTAGTGCAAAAAAATTGGATGGTTCAATTTGAACTTGAAACATCTGAATACGAAAGTGAAAAATAAAGGGAGACGGAAAAGGGTAATGTGGGAGGGGAAGGGGGTTCAGAAGTTCCCCCCATACCCAAGGGGGGGGGGGTTCGGTCGCTATTCACTTGGATCGCCACCGTCGCTCGAAATCGGCCTCACTTTTTCCCTTTATCAAAGTCATATAGAAAACCAAGTTATTCAGCTCGAAATAAAAAGTGATTACCAAACGTGGGTTTGAAATTTTGCTCCCGTTAGATCTCACTACCGTCGCATTGAGACATATGGGGTCGAAACAGATTTCGAAGGGAAAATAAAATGATCCTTTTTAAATTAAAAATGGCCATTTCTGCCGAAAAATCGCGAAAGGTCTCGTGAGCTCTTCTAGTAAGCTGGATAACTTGGTTTTCTATATGACTTTGCCTGCCATCCTTTGGAATTCGAAAAAAACCGATCACGCCACCAGCTTCATATATCGACGAACATCCAGGAACGATACATTTTTCGTTGCCCATTTTGCCGAACAACAATGTATTAGCAAATAATAGTTAAAAAAATAATAATAATAAGCATAATCGAATTCGCTCAACTTCGTACACGTCTCAAATGTGACAGCGTCAGCTTCGAGTGAATGGAGTGGATATGCAAAGTTTCACAAATTTATTCGCCCAAATGACATTTATTGTGAGGAGAGCCGCGGGGTATCTTTAAAATGTAATTCAAAAAACATTTAGCGCTTCCCGTGAATAGCGACCAAACTAAAATTCGTTCCGCGGTTTTCTTACGTATAAGTTTCACTCCCGTGCACTAACCAAAGATCACCGCAAAATAATCTAGCAGTTAGCGTTCCTCTGTTTTAGCCACAAAGTTGCCTCCAGATAATATGAATGTATATTATTCTTTCTCTGTATTAGTGGTGAATGAGCCCATTTTCTGAATTTTGACCGCTAAGTAATGCTCTTCCACAATTTTTTCCCGTTCTCACCCTTTTCCCTTATTTTTCAACCATGCGGACTTTTCACAATTTGTCTATTTGTCTATATTTCAGTCGTAACTCGTAAGGTCCAGGTTTTCATTTATTTTGCCCTAGAATTTGCATGAAGGAACCACGAATTAGCGTTTTGTCTCAATTATAGGGACAAATGTGGGTTTTTGTGTATAAATTCTAGCCGGGAGTTGGCGATTTCTTCAAACTCTACCGGACTGATTTACCCAAGGTACAGCTTGAATGTACTTGAATGTAAAATCGTGGGTTTAAGAGTCAAAATATTGCTCTCCGGTACCTAATCCATTTTGGTGCATACCTAATTAAAACGTTACAATCAACAATTTAATTGTGTAGCTTAATGAGTTGAAAAGTTTATAAAAATCATTTTGCTGCATCCCACTATCAATTTATACGTACATTATTATTAATATTATTATTATTATTATTATTATTATTATTTTTTTTTTTTTTTTTTTCGTGTACTTATAGTTTCTCTCTTTAAATTTGATTCTCGTTGACTGACATCGTAATAAAAGAAGAGTGAAGAAAAGACGCTTAAAAGCCGCTGATAGAAAGAGGTAGTCTTGCAAGAGGCGGCATACCTTCTCCTCTTTCCAGGTAGGGGAGGGGGTAATAGGATGACGGAGGTCCCCGCGGATGCCGCCGCCACGCGGAGGTGAAGATAACGCGCTGTCTTGTCGCCCCAATCCACCCCTGACAATGCCATTATCAGGATGGAACCCGACAACAATTACCTTAAGGCTCTCGCACGTCAAGACAAACACTCAGCTACTTTACACTTGTCAGTCAAAACTTGAATGGTGGGTCTTTGTGTGTGTGTGGGGGGGAGAGGATATGATAAAGGGGAAGTGGCATTTTGGATGGGTTTCTTGATTCAAAGCTTGAGACGCGACGACAAGGAGGATATAAAGAACAATAATAATTCAATATTGCTATCAAGAAACGAAGTCTATTCTTCATGCAGAAATGGGAAAACGAACACTCTGTAATCTTTATAAATTGCGTATGTTTAATTCATGCATCGATAATGAAATAAAAAACAGTAATGTTCTCCGCACATAAAAGCCTTCCTGTCATGTAAAATGCAAATCTATAGTCTTGGATGGAAAAGGGAAAGAAAACCGACTTGCGAACACGTCCAATAAATATAGCCTAAACCCCACCCTTTACTTCTAGAATAAATGGCGAGTGAAAATCTGTCGTAATTTGTTTCATTGACAATACAAGGTGTAAAATGTTAAGGTAAAACGCCCCATTGAACTGTCCGATAAAATAGAAAGTTTACGGAGGCGTATTGTGTAAAAATGAGCGAGAGAGAAAGATTGAGGTTGATAATGAATGGGCTGACCTGGTGAGTGTTATGGGGGAGAAGGGTTTCAAAGTAGAGGCAACAACCAATCTACTCATGAAGACGTCCTGGGGGGAAAGTGAATAAAATATACAATTTCTTCACGTGGGTATATACCTAGTCGTTTGACGCTCTATTTCAAAAAGTTAACTAATTTACACTTTCTCACGGTGAAAAAATTAAGTTGCCGGGCGAGATATATATAAAAACAGAACGGAAGAACTCGCCCCCCCCCCGCCCATACGTTTTCAACGAGATCAAAATGTTGGATAACTGCCCAAGCGGATTCCTTCTTACTGAGCCCCTGACATTTGAATCGCAATTGATACATTGCGATAGACTCGCGTGGTATTTAAAATCGGGAAACTTCTGTTTCTCATTCCTGAAGCCAAAAAAGTTTGTCATTTAATTAGTTTTGGAGTCACCTGTCGAGGATTCTACAAGTTCCTCGGATTACAATTCTACTGTCAGCGGCTTTTATAATTTTATACTGTGGGCGTACTTTTTGAAGAGGAAGAGAAAAATGTTCCTTAAATAGAAGGTCGTTTCATCGTTTGAATTGTAATATGTACAACCCAAAATAACAATTTTATTAAGACTAATTTTGCGCGTGGAATAGGCTGTATTTCGCGATTTTTTCATGTTTGGCTGAAGTGGGAGGGGGTCCTCTCATTCGCTTTGGGTTACGTCAATTACGTCAAGTTAAAAAAAGAAGTATTTCTATTGGCGTGTTACATAAAATAGACTCCAGTAATTCTAATCCAGTTTCCTGAGTGCAACGATGTGTCATTGAATTCCAACATACAATTTTAGAGACCCAATTACAAAAGAACACCCCCCCCCCGCTTATCACCACCTCTCAAGGTACGAAACATTATTTTAAATGCACAGCGGATGCGACAGGGGCCCTCTTGTCATTCAAAAGCAATCCGAGACCCCTTCACAAAAATCGTGCCAAGCTGTCAAGCTATAAAGCTTTTTGTCACTCAGTATTGAGAGTGAGGTGCGTTGGCGGTGTTAAGGACGGGGGGGGGGCGAAAGCTTTTGCTACTGTGTTTACCCAGTCGACAGTCTGGTATATAAAAAAAAATTGTTCGCTCTTAAGAGATGCCGAGATAAGCTCTCCTCACTTCCTTTCCATCATACTCGATATTGTGTCCTCGTCTTTTCTCTTCCCCCCCCCTACCGTTCACAGTTAGGGAATAGGGACTACCGTCTTTTGCTAATCCAAAAGAAGCCCACCCAGATTTTTCCTTTACCGGACGTTGATAAAAGAAAGGTGTAGCATTCAAAATTAATACAAAGCTGCTCATAAGTAATGTTTCTCTCTCATTTACGCTTAATTAGTACTTTTCAGGGTCTTGAGGAGTCAGTTATGCGTCGTGTTATCCCTGTTCGTGGAATTTTAACTCAACGCTTCGTGATTCCACGCATAACGTAGTAAAATCTCAAAAGAAGAGCCTTCTCTTCCTCGTTATTTCTTTCACTTCGCCGAGGGTTGGAGATTTATGAATGATTGCCCTGAACTTTCCACGTGATTGATGATGTGACACGAGGTTTTGTTCACTATATTATGCGGATCCAAACGAACTGGACGGTCTTAAGAGGGCGTCCACGTGGTAGTAGGAGATTATACTTTAATGGTCCGAGGGGGGCGTGTCGGGGGGAGAATGGATAGGTGAGAAAGGCCTGTGGCGGAGTTTTGTAATTAATCGTTTTCAAAAGAGGAGTTCTTTTCAAATGAGAATGGCCCAGGAATGAGAAGGGGAACGGGGTGCAGACGATGACAATGGGCTTTTTAAAGGTTTTTTGTTTGGAAATGTTCTTCATTAATTTGCCTAGAGGGGTCCCCGTTGTGTTGACACAATAATAAGTCATAGAGGGCGATGACAGACCTGGAAGGTTGAAAAATGAGGGAGGGATAAAAAGGTCAAGGCCCAGCTGTCTCATTTTTGCGTTTTGTGCGTTATAATTAATGTGGAGCACTTTTTTCTCTCTCTTTTTTTATTACAATGGTTGATAAATCACCGCAATTTCAAAACACTGCCGTTACAATAAATAATTCAGTCAGTTTGACAGGTGGATTTCCTCGTAAAAATAAAGTCACACACACTTCACCTCTCCTTAGTCCTCTGACTGATTAGTCAGAAGTATGAACTTTCATGGGGGTCCCTCGGCATTTCCGGGGCCTCTTGCAACTTTCCCTCCATGTTTCCGGAAATTCGAAAGCATTGGCCAGAATGTTGCCCAATTGGAAAGAAATTTAATTGTCAGACTCGGATTCATATGAAGGGCAATACGGACGATCAAGAGTGTAGCCATCTCGGGATAAAAGGGTGGGCAAGGTTTTAGAAATTCCTCTCCAATCATCCTCATCATTTCTATGAAAATACACCCCCTCCACCAAAATTCTGATTATTTAATCAAGAAACTGATAATTTTGCCGCAAATAACTACCGTTTCCACAAACGGCTCGTCCACACTACTCAAGTTCCAATTTAGTAGAAGATTGTCACTCAAAAATCATTTTTCGGAATTGGATCTTCCAGAAATCAAAGTTCGCGGGTTTGGCTCGAACAAAAATCAGATTTCGTGGGTGTTGGCTCTTCAAAAGACCAATGTCGTGTGCTTGGCTCATTTGAAAAGCCAAATGTCCGGGTTTGGCTCCTCCTGAAATCAACTATTGTGGATTTGGCCTTGTTCAAACTCTAATTTTGAGGATCAATCGTTTCACGGTTTGCCTCTTTCACAGGAAACAAATTTCGCGGAGATGGCCCTTTTGTTAAGAAAAACAAATCGCAAACTTAACTTTTTCAATAATCCATGAAGCTTGTCCCGCCCAAAGGTTTCATGGATTTTGACCTTTCAAACCCCAATGTGGAGGATTTAAAGAAAAAAGAATGGGCTTGAGTCACTTAAGGGGGAGTTTTACGTGTGTTTCCTCGACCCCCCTCCAATCATACCTCGCCTATTCCGCGTTACGTAAATTAGCGTCGGATTTCTGCACCAATCCTGGATTTCAAGGTCTTATTCAAATCTCCAGGAAATTCCGCACAACCGTAAGATCTTGCTTTCCTAAATAAGTCGTCGAAATAGAGTGAATTTTCAAGGTAAAAGTTTATGGGCGTTTTACAGTTAAATATGAAAAAAGAAGATCGTACGGTTGTGCGGAATTTCCTGGAGATTTTGAATGAGACCCTGAAATCCAGGTTGGTGTAGAAATACGGCGATAATTTTACGTAACGAGGAGTTGGCGAGATATGATTGGAGGGGGGTCGAGGAAACAAATGTACGACTCCCCCTTAAAAAGCCAAACTTAATTGTGTGAGTGGGACCCAATTGGAGTTCACTTTATGAATAATCCGATCTCAAAGTAATTATGAGCAGTTTTCGGCCGCTTGGTTAATTTCAAGGGCTCCGTTTGAAGCAGAGTTGCGATTTGCCCACCATTAGGGTCACGTAATCACAAAAAATTGAGTTATCGATGAGATTTTAAAGGGTGTTGAGATGTTTACTATAAAAAATAAAACAAAATATAGGCCGCTTTGATCAAGGACGGGCCGCTATGACTAAACTGACGATGCGCGTCTTGGCTTAACGGACTATTTGCACCTCAAAACAGTTATACTGACTATTGGTGCCTAGGAAAAGCCTAAACAGATGATTCCTGTCCTGTGAATTGCAAAATTGACCGCGAAACAAGGCGATCTCGCGCCTTGACTTGTCCATTTGAACCATAAATATGGATTTACCGACAATGAGCGCCCAGATAATGCCCCAAAACGGGAGATGCCTGCTCCAAAAATTGCAAAACAGACCATTCACGTGGCTAAAATTGCCAAACTGACCGTTCTTGACCTTGGCTTGACTTACTATTCATGCCCTACATAAATGGCAAAACTGACAACTAACAATTTGCGTCTTGAAAATACCTTGACAGACGATATTCCAGCCCAGAAAGTGACTAAATTGTGAATTTACGCTCTAAAAATGGGGCAAACTGGTGATCCCCGCTGTAAAAACAACGTAACTGACCGTTCGATCCGTAGAATGGCAAAACTGATGATTCGCGTGCCCGGAAAAATATTACACGGACTATTCACGCCCTAGAAATGGCCATACTGACAGTTAGCGCCGTAAAAATGGCCTAAAGTTGACAAAAATTGACTCCACATACTATATAACATGGCCTATGAATAGTTGAACTGGCCTAAAGAAAACTGAAAAGGCTTAAACAGATGATTCCTTTCCTGAAGATGACAAACTCTCAAATTCTCGCGTCTCATATAAAAACGGCCAAATTGACCATTTGCGCCCTACAGAAGCTTTACAGGTGGTGCTAAGGACGATTCGCAGCTATCTGCACCAAAAAATGGCCAAACATAGCTGATTCACGGCTTACGTTATTACTGACCTCTACCGTTTCCACACCAAATAAATGGGCCGTTTCCACCTTACCAAATGATCGGACCCCCCGCCCCTTCAGCGTTGATTAAGGCCTTGCCACTCTGAACGCGAACTACCGCGCGGTTTCTTTGACAGCTAAAATGGCCAAACTGAAGCCTTCGCGCGTAGTAAAAGGCTAAACCACAGACGAGTCCCCTAAAAAACAGCCGAATTGATCATTTTTACACCTTGCAGATGGCGTAACTGACGACTCATGCCATTTAAATGCCTAGAATGACTTAACATGTCTGACATGGGTGAGGGTAATTCAATGTGTAGAGTCTCGCTGGAGGCACCCTTGAATACTTGCGAGTCTTGAATGAAAGGACCCCAAGAAATAAACACAGGATTATTTTTTTTAAATTATTGTATATTATGTACATTCTATTATACATAAAATTATATGTATAATTTTGTGATTTGAAAACCCCTCGCAAGAAAAAGTCGTGGGCACGCCGCTGCACCCACCCCCTAACGGTGCTCCAGAGAATGACCACAATCACGACCCACCGAATGGCTGCTTCTCCACACTGTTCGATCCTCCATAATACGGAATCAAGAAATTCAGCCCAGAGGCTGGCTGAAGAATTTCCGTGAACGTGGTGGCCACACAATCGGCACTTTGACAGGCTCGAAGTCCAAGGTATCCGCCACCACGAAAAAGTCCTTAAAACTAATAATGCTGCTTAAATTAATGCCCTAAACCTCCAATTCACTTAAATTAACACTTGAAGACCCGATTCAGCCCCCGAGTCTCGTAGTTTTTCTCAACCTATAAAACTAATTGACCCTGAAACTTGCAATTCCGCTTTAATTAAGTACCTGAAACGTGAAATTCACACATTTGTGTCTCGAAACACCCAATTTCACAGATATTTGCCCACAAAAATGTTGCATAATATATTAAGGGTACATGGGTCTGGCCAGTCTACAACGCGGATCGTCGTGGTCGACTTGCCCGAGGTGTCCGCACCAACAAAAAACAATTTAAAATTGCCAATTTCACGGATATTTAACCCAAAGAATTGTGATTTCTCAGAAATTTGGACATGTAACTTGCATTTTCACAACCAAAAAAGTCCCAAAACTTGAATTTTTTTGGTTGATCGTCAAGATATGGGCTGTTCTGGGGCCGGCAGCTACAAAAATGGACGTGAGACTGCTGTTTTGCTTTGCCTAAGCATAAAATTTGACCGAAACGGACCTGAAACTGTCAAATTCGCGTATCTTCAGCCACAAAAACTTGTAATTTTGCTCAAATTAAGGCTCCACCGTGATTTCGCGATTCGCGAATATTCAGCCAGAAAACTGTCAATTTCTCATATTTGCCTACGAATGTTGCAACTTTACAACTATTCGTCAGGCTTTGAGCGCTGTCGTGGCCGGCTGGGCCTGGCTCTGGTAAAACAAAGAAAAGAAAGAAGCAATTTTGAGGAAACAAATACGTCGTCAAACGTGCAATTTCACGAGAAAAAAATACCGAAAACCAAGCAATTTCGCGGATATTTAGATCCGAACTTGTAATTTCTTTGTAATTGGAACTTGCAATATCTTTATTCGGCAGAAGACTTCGGGCTCTGTCGTTTATAGACGGGTTGCCCGGGTTCGGTTGCATTCACTACTTGGAAGAACGACCCCCGAAACTCGACGTTTCACGGAAACGTTGACCGGAAACTTCATTTTCACCGATAATTAGACCTGAAACTGGCAATTCCTCAGATTTTTAGGTGCAAGTGGTGTAATTGTTTGTCTATATTTGTCACGCATTGGGAGCTGTCACAGCTGGCTAGCCCTCGGCCCAGGGCCTAAAAAATAAAATAAAATAAAATAAAATAAATAAATTAAAAGAGTTATAAGTTCGCGAAGGTTACTTGAGACATCTTCTGCGACTGAAGATAAAAACCGGCCACCAAGATGGTCTAAATTTGTGGTGCCTACATTTTTCAATGGGGTTCTTTAATAATTACGTGAAAGATATGAGTTGTGCCTTGGTTCAAGGCAAGGGTTAAACACTGTCTACATATATTCAAAGGTGCGTTATATTCATAGTTCGACAAATATTTTGTATGGAAATATGGCTGTGACATTGTCGGAGTACTTGTCGATTTGTGATACCCATGTAGCCCAGTGAGAAAACCCGGAAAATTTGGGTTTTGCGAGTGCCAATATTCTGCAACAGTTATGCTTTGAAAAGGGCCGTGAAATGTTCTTTGCACGCACAACATCCGTGCCTGGCAGAATGATTGGGGCATGAGGACTGTTATAGTTTATTTTTATTTTTATTTAATCGTTTTCTTCCTCTTGTCACTTGCGAGGTTCCTCGTGCCAAGTGGTAGCAGCGATCAAAAAGTCGGGCTCACAGGTTTGTCCGACGGTTATTCTACAAATATTTTATCTCATTTTTATTTGCATTTATTGGTTTATTTCGAATTAGGACTATTGTGGAGTCTAGAGAGGTGACCCAACACGATAAAAACAAATCATTTCGTCATGATCGCAGGGGAAATCGTATAAAAGCTTCAGTTGTTCTCACACTACAACAATCCTCCAAATAGCTCCTGTAGTGCCTGAAGCTGATAATTCGATTTTTCTCATGTACGTGTTACAAAACAGAAGACAGCAGAACAAAAACGAGGCCGGTATTGAACCACAGTGTGGAGATTGATAGAAAAAAAAAAAAAGAGAGAACACCCATGGTGATCGAACGTCGAGGGGATGATTGTTGGCTCACAAAGTACACTGAATTGTGACGGTGAAGGGGTGAAGAAGGGAGCATCGAGTTTCGAATAGTTGAAAAGCTAATTGAGCTTCGTTGGGTAAAGGATTAGAGGCCCCCGCTGACAGGATAATACCAACCCACGTCACCACTTTCGGATATGTAATTGTTAATACCCGATGAAGACTGAAAGGTTGGCTTAAAGTGAAGAATAAATAATAAAAAAAAATGTATAAGAGGGAATGACAGTGAAGTTGAAGTGGAAGGAGCCCGGATTAGAGGGGTACGCTTGAGAGCTGTGGGGAAGACTTTGTTAAGGTTGTCCAAAGCTTTAACAACAAGCCTTTTGACTTTTTTTTCCCCCCAGCGCATAAAGGAACTTTTATCTTTTTACTTATTACATTGGGTCGGTACATGGTCTTTGTTTAAACTCTTAAATGGGTGTCAAGCCTTTAATTTCACCATCGTAAAGTCCGCATTATTTCTGTTGATGCTTGGAAAGAAAGTAAAATACCGCTATTATTATTTCCTCGAGGTTATAACAGGCTCATACTGTCAAAGTGAGATTTTTTTCGTGATTGTCATAATAGTCCAACCACACATTGACAAGGTCCCTTTAAAAAACAGTCCAACTTCTGGAGGAAGTCAGGAGGAATTCCCGAAAACCTAGTGAAACTCCAAAAACGTTGGCAGTACTAATAACTAATGAGAGCTCAACGCTGCTCATAACATGCCATGAGAAAGTTAAAGTTATGGTTATTACCAGACGAAAAAAAAATGCAACTAGCATGTTGGTCGCACATAAATTAACTGTTGGAATTGACGTGACATTGTCCATCAAATCAGTTTCCCCAGTACAATAAATAATGCGATGCTCCTTTTAATGATTAGTTATAGATTGTAATCGCCTTGGTAGTGGAAATCATTTCATCACTTATTAAAATTGTTTTTCAACCACCTTGATCCTAACCGGATCGGTTGAACGTTTTGAACCGGATTCTTACATAGAGAGAGGCGATTCACATCACATCAGTTATCCCATTAATCCTTCACAAAAGTGACTTTAATTAATTTAAACTCAGTTATTCAACAAACCCTTCTTTCCTTCCTCCAGATAAATTGGAAGTAATTAAAACAAGAAACAAGTACCAATTACTGCAGTGTTTACCCTTGTGGAAATTTAAAAAATAGACGCGTCCTATTCAGTTTATTATGATGGTGTTAATCATGTCCTGTCCATTACCATTTTCGTTCCTCCTTAAACGCACACCACGCACACTTTTTTTTTTTTTTTTTCGTTATCCTTCACGTCAATCTATTCCAATAGAAACTAACAAGCGAAATTGATTCTTTTTTCTTTTTTTTTTTTTTTCAACAGTTTCCGTGTAGCTTATCTGTCGGTTTATATCCGTGTGGCAGGAAGGAGGATGAGGAGGAGGAAGAAGAAGGCGGCTGCTAGACTTGATTGAAATTAACAGGAAACTGGCTTTCCATTTCACTGTTTTTGTTTTGTTTTTTTTTCGTTTTAAGATGTTGTAAATTGAAAGCAATTAAGAGCCACCGGGTTGTCGTTTGTAAGTTTTGACACAAATGTCTATACGCGAAAATAAAATAAGGTTTTTGTTGGGCTTTCAGTACTATAACAGGTCTTTTCGGGCGACCTACAAAAGTTACAAATTTGTAGGTTGTATACATAGCAACATGTGTTCAGTTGGTTTAAAAACTACACAACTTGCGAATTTTGTAACTTGTGTAGGTTTGGAGGGTCGCCCGAAATGACCTAATATGAAAGAAGATTACCGAAAGGCATATTAGAGCCCGTCGAGATTTAAAAGCAATTAAGACGCGCCCAATTACTTTAGCCAATTAGCAGCATCAATAACACACGACTATTTGAAATTTGCTGACCCTTTGAGGGGGAGGGGGGTTAACGATGTACTGGCCCGACCCAACAACCGACAGCCCATGGAGTTTGCACAAGAAAGAGGCTCGGTCCGAGTGTACACCATATAGTGTCAAAGGGGCTCAAAATCAAACAATTTGGTAAAAATGTCCCTGTAATTTGAGAGCTCCCCTTCTTCTCTAATATGGTAACAATTTAAAATTTAACGAAACCATCAACACTACTCAGAGTTTTGAACGCACGTGACGAATCCAAAAATCAGATGACGCGGTCACTGGGCCACTCTGAAGTCTAGTAAATCAGTTGTAACCAACGATTATATGCGGGAAAGTTCATTTTTGGACACTAGAAGAAGTGCTGGATTCAGGGGAATGCAAAGGGGAGCATGCCCCCTCCTTGCACCCACCATGATTTCTGAAAGTGCCTGATGCGCTAAATTTGTGGTTTGAAACGATTAAATTTGCAAAATATTTTTTGTTATTCAGCCAAAATCATGAAATTGGTTACTTGAGCCAACACTGCGAAATTGTTATTTTAATGAGCCACTTCCAAGAGAAATCAGTTATTCAAATGAGCTGTCTCTACAAAATTGGTTATACGATGAGCCAACTCCACGAAATGTCGTTTTTGAAGAAGTCGTACCCGATCCATGAAATTTTATGCTTAAAAGTGATAAATCCGCCGCAACAAACATTTCAGAGAGCCAAACTCACGCAAGTTGGTTATTTTAGAGAGCCAACCCCATGAAATTGCTTTATGAAATGGGCTGACATTAAATAATTGTGTTTCCGATTCAGCGAAAATGCTTTATCGTGTGATCCAATCCGGCGAAATCAGTTTTTTAATCAGTCAATCCCGTTAAATTTTACTTTTGAAGAATTGGACCCACCAAATTGGCTATGGGATAAGCGAAACCCGCGAAATTATTTTTTGGGCAAGCCAACCACGGGAATTTGGTTTTTAATAGGCCCAACCAGCGAAATTTTGTTATCGGAAACAGTCACTGCCATCGTGTGATGCACTTCACACGACAGCCAGCTGCCGAAGCGACATTTTTTGATGCTTTGGTTAGGCGCACATAATGAATTCCACTCTAAGCATAGCTTTGGACGAGGTTTTATCCACTTTTGACCGTCATTTGTCCAATCAAACCTTTTTCCTTCAACTCACGTTTTATTGCCAAACCAATCAGGTTCTGTGGTATTATTCCTGAAATGGAAACGTCCCCTCAATATCTCCTTATTGGAAACGTTGGGAGTCATTTTGACTCCCGCTAAAAATTAGCTGTTTCTTCTCATCTTTCCACTGGTTTTCAAAGTCTATAGCGAATTCATGAAATCTACAAGATAGGAAGCCACTTTTCTAATTAAATAATTCTCTAAGATTTTATTTAGGAAATCCCGAGGGGTCATTAATGATAAAAATGTCAAAGTAAATGAGACCAATGTCAGCTTTCTCGCGTTTGGGGCCCTATACAGGGTGGAACAGGATAAGTGTGACAAAAAAAATTGGGTGAAAATAGGCCTCATTTGCGATCGAAAACACCCTATAAACCATGCTGGTCCGAAAATCAAAATCCTACGAGATATGATTTTTTTAAACGTTTTTTGAGGCTTGCATCACTTTTCTTAACTAAATGCGAATAGATCAGTTTACAGCTGACATTTGCAACTTTTGACGATGGATTTGGAAAGAGCACACTTTTTTCTGACAGGAATAGCCATTTTCGATAAAATTCAACTATTTTCTGTGGGCTTGAGAAATGCTCAAAGTTTTGCAAATCGTGGATCTCTAATTTTTCAAAAAATTCAGCCTCCACTTCTCTACACTAAATCTAAGCGTATCGACATCCCATGGGTCGGAAAAACTTCTTCAATTTGTCCTTTTTAAAATTACTCATGGACGTTTTTTTAGTTCATCAGCGAGTTTTCGGCAGAAAGGCCATTTCTTGGAAAAAAAGAATGATTTTTCTCTTAAAAATCGCTTGTTTTGACCAACCCAATTTGAACGAGCTTTGTGATTCAAAACATGCTAAAACTCATTAAAGCCTTATCCAAAGTTTTCCTTCGAACCGAATGGAATGCGCACTCCTACCAAAATATCAAAAACTGTCGCTCCGGCAGATGGCTGTCGGCAAGGGTGCATTTCACAACTGCGAATTTCGGCGTGTTCAGCTGTTATTCGACGAAATTAGTGCACTTAATGACTCTACTTGTTGTTACCAATTTCCGATTCGAATACGAATTCGAAATTCGCAGTAGAGAAATGCACTCTACCCGACAGCTAGCTGCGGGAGCGACATTTTTTGAACTTTGACAGGCGTACACAGTCCGCCCCGTTCAAGGGAAAACTTTGGATGATGCTTTAATGACGTCAATCATGCTAAAAAACACAAAGCTCGTTCAAATGTTGTAGGTCGAAACAAGCGATTTTGAAGAGAAAAACCATTCTTTTTTCTAAGAAATGGTCATTTCTGCCGAAAAATCACTGATTAACTAAAAATACGTTCATGAGTAATTTCAAAAAGGACACATTTGGGAAGTTTTTCCGACCCATGGGATGTCGGTGCGCTCAAATTTCGAAAAGAAAAGCGGGGGTTGACTTTTTTGAAAAATTAGAAATCCTCGATTTGCAAAACTTTGAGCAGCTCAAGATCCCCCAGAAAATGGTTGAATTTTATCGTAAATGGCTAATCCTGACAGAAAAAAATGTGCTGTTTCCGAATCTGTCATCAAAAGTTGCAAAATGTCAGCTGGAAACTGAGTTATTCCCATTTAGTTAAGAAAAGTGACGTGAGTCATAATAAACGTTAGAAAAATCATATCTCGTAGGGTTTTGATTTTCGGACCATGGTACAAAGGGTGTTTTCGATCACAAATGAGGCCTACTTTCACCCAATTTTTTTTGTCACACTTATCCTGTTCCACCCTGTATAGTTAGAGTTGTCGGGAAATAATCCCGCAAGCGGTATCCAAGGACGCTTCATCAGAAATAGTATTATCTCGCCATAGCAACCACCTCATGTGAGTTTTCCCGACAACTCGGAATAAGGCCCCTGGCGTCTTTCGACAAGCCGCTGGAACACGCGAAATACTGGTCATATTCTCCAACTTAGCCAAACTCTATACTCCACTGAAACTAGGCCCCCTCCACCACTCATTATGGTCACAAACGGAGGCACCCGCTATGTGCATTGCACGAAACTGTCAAATGTGGATAGCCCACCATCTCAGAAACCGATGAGATAGTGCAATTTTATTTTTGAGGAGCCAACTTCAATTTCGAATATGGCAATTTCTCTAAGCCAACCAAAGACACTCGTGAGGCATGGGCACCATCTCGGGAAACCACGGGGAAAAAATATCAGATCTCAGAAGGGGAATAGAAAATAAACGGTTTTTTGAAAAACCAAACCCGCAATATTATGTTTTGGAAATCTAATCTGCTTTTGATAACACAAAGAACAAAGCCCGCGAAATTGGTTTCTTGATTATCGAAGCCCCACAAAATTTATTTATTATCCAAACCCAAAGCGCAAAATGGACTTTTCAAGAGCTAAAGACGTGAAATTAGTTTTTTCAACTACTAAAGCCAGTGAAATTGTTAGTTTTTATTGACAATTTCCCACGAATTCAAGAGCCAAACTCACGAAATCGTTTATTATTATTATTATTATTAAAGTCAAGCCCGCGAATTTTGTTTTTAGAGGGGCAAAACCTATAAGATTGTTGTTTTTTCAACGACTAAACCAGCTCAATTAATTGGTTTTTGATGTGGCAAAATAACCTGTGACAATTTTTTTTTAGAAAGGCCAGCTCAGCACGCATATTCTTTTTTGAAGAGCCAAACATGTGAAATTGGTTCCATCCAGACTATGCTCACTCTCCTGGCCTCATTACAGCTTTAGCCCCTCAGGGCGACAATAATGCCGCCAAACTAATGATCCCCCCCCCCCCAACCATTCACATGCCCAGAATGTTTCAATCTGAAGCCGGGGTCTGATCATTCCGGCTAAAACTTGCTTCTTGATGCGCTTTCTGCTGTTGAAATAGAGCATGGTCCTATCCTGCTAGTTTCAATGTTTGAGCGAACCCCCCTCCACCACCATAAAACTTCTAAAATTTTCACCAGTTTATTTATGACCCAAACCCACAGCGCAAAATGGACTTTTTCAACAGCTGAAGACGCGAAATTAGCTTTTTCAACTACCTACCTACTAAAACCAGTGAATTTTTTAGTTTTTATTGAAATTTGTTCTTCGATGACATCTATTCCTGATAAGTAACCCAATACTCGCATTCTAAGATGATTCTAATTGCCCAAATCATGGTTTAGCGCATTTTCTCATTTTCCATAAATTGTCCGAAAAGCGATTTATAGCCAATTCTGGAGACTCTGCAACTGACGTCAACCGTAAACTCATGCCAAGCACTTTCCTAGTCTCTTCATCGCCAACTCAAAAATAAATAAATAAATAGATCTTCGGAAACGGGTGGGGCCCCACTATGAACAAAGCCCAGGGCATCAAAATTTAGGCTACGTCCTTGGAAAGGAGTCATTGTGACTCCAGTCCAAAGGGGATAAGTGGAAACGAGGAGTCAAAATGACTCCATCACCAACCTTTGTTGGAAACGTACGTCATGTTGACACCATGGTCAAATTGTTTTCCTTGTTACGAAAACATTGGTTTCTCGAAAAGGCGGACAGCTGACTTAAAACTGAGCTGACACCCTGGAGATAGCTTAGCTGGAAGATTGAGTGGCTCTACCCCCTCTTATTACACATAACATGGCAATGAACTTCTTCTTGGAGTCAAAATGACGTACCTACGTTTCAAAGGTTAGTCGTGGGCAGGGGGGGGGGGAGTTGCCTGTTCCGGAGCGACTGCCAGTTTCTTGATGGTAAAAATTCCGCAGGTCAGGTTTGCCTCTTTTCAAATTATACAATATTTCGCAAGGTCGGCCCTCCTATAAAAAAAACCCTTCGGGTTCGTTCTATAAAATAAAAAAAAAAAAAAAAAAATGCTGAGGTTGGATCCATGGTTAAATAAGATTTCGTGTGGGTTGGCTCATTAAAAACCGAGTGACCGGCTCATCCAAAAGGGAAATTTTGTAGCTTCAATTACAAAAAGTTTCTACCCTCCCTACCAGCTGAAATGGCCCTGATAATTGGTGAATTACATCAACATAATTATTATGCAGCTCGACGCACAATTGATAACCGTCTGTTCGAGAACGTGTATTTTGTGGGTATGTTTTCAAGTCAGGATGGCCGAGTGGTCTAAGGCGCTGCGTTCAGGTCGCAGTCCACTCTGTGGGCGTGGGTTCGAATCCCACTTCTGACAAACAATTTTTTTCACCAATTCACTCATGAAATGTGAATAATAGGTAAAACTTGTCGTTCTGGTGGATATTTTTTTCATCTTTAGTATTTTAACAATTATAATAGTGCATTATCCCTCGTGACGTGCATACTGTTCAGATTAGATAAGTCAAAGAAAGCGTATGGGCTATTGTATTGCCCATATTTCGACAATTCATATCCAGATTTCAACGTTTCAAAATAACCCATCCTGAATATTTTTATTTTTTCAGTAACAACATACAGGCGATGCAATCTGAGCGGATGTCAATACCAAATCAAAATGTAACGAATACTTGTCGCGTTCTCTACACCTCTAGGCCTCACCATTCATTCACAACCAACCATTTAATTAAGATAAAACCAGTCGCTAACTGGTGCATCACATGAAAACTCGCGTAACTAGAACGATATCGTTCTTCCGCGTGTATAATAGTTGTAATGTGCGGCTAGTGTGGGGGGCGGGGGAGGGGTCGACACATATCGTGATCCACACCACTTTTACCCCAGTAAAAGCCCCCCCCCCCCCAACTTCGCTCAACCCTGTTCTTCTATAAACTTTCGGTCCCTTACGTTTAACACGTGTACCCACTAATTAGTATGGATGTGGAAACCCGGACTGACCGAATGAAGAAAGTTGTGTGCTGGAGTTTTAATGGGTGGGGAGTGGGGGAGATTGAAGAAAGATTTATTTTCGCCGATAAGGCTTTTTAATTATCAAACATAACTTACAACTCTGAGGCCTGGGTGATGAAGAGTGGCGGTGAGGAGGGATAAATAATAATAATGAAAGGAAAAAAAAAAAGTACGGAGAGGAAATGCTAACCGCATTGCTTCGCGTGTCCACGCCATTTATCATGAAGGCCAAAAGGCAATAAAAAAAGAGAATTTTTTTAAGCGAACAAAAAAGCCAATAAATGAGAAATATAAAAACGCTTGTAGGGCCGCCATTGAAGTTTTAGTACAACCGGTTAATTCCTCGCTTCCCGCAACCAGTAATTTATGGCTTGTCAGTCAAAATGTCAAAAGGTAGGATAACGAGGAATGAGTTTAACTTCAAATTAACTGAACTCATTTTTTAAATTGCTGGTTTAGTATTAAATAGTTATGTGTAAGATGATTTATGGCCACTTGGTGGTGATAAGAGGTGACTTCATATAGGCCATAATGCTTGGGATGTTTGCTATTTTTCCATTCACGCACAAATGCCACAGGCCTATATGAAATTACATTCAGAGTGGAGTGAGTACCAAAAGGGTTGTCCGAGCTATAGCAATATTATGGACCAAATGTTTTGAAAGGTGAAGGTAGGAGTGTTCGCTCGTCGCACTGTTTCACAAGTCCCTGACGTGGCGTAATCTTCATTATTCTAGCCTTACGCCTTTAATTGTCGTTCTTAATTATGCACGTTTCCTAAATGGGCGTTCTAATTTATTTACTTGTTTTCTCTGTCTGTTACAGCTCTTCCACCTGTAACTCTGTGAACCGGACCCAATATAAGTTCACCCTTCTCTTTGCTTGTTTCATTAAATAAAGCGTTCCTTTTATTCATTCTTCATTTCAACACTGCCACATAAAATTCATTATGTACAGGAGAGAGCTTAAAAAGCATTAATATTAGTGGCGAGTCCTTATAATTATCAACCAAAAAAAAGGAGAGCCCATAAATAACAGTTGGGGGATTCAACTTATAAATTAGCTTCTGAAGCATGTGGAGATGGATAAGATGCAATTACGTTAATTTAATTGCCCTTATCACAGGGGCACTGACTGTAAATATCGCCCCAATAGTTTGAGGAACGGTTTGTCATTCCAGTGCCGAAGCAGCAATGAAAATAAAAGGACAATTCCGTGTAATTAATTAGATGGGCGTGGGAGTTGGGAGTACACTGGTACGAGAGGAAGTCACGGAGTGGGTTTAGCCTGTTAGAGGATATAACTTAACACCGTAACACCACTTGAAGGGTACGAAAAAAGCGTATACCTTCCTAGTTAATTGTTCTTTCTCTATATCTTGATCGCATTACTCTTTCTAGCAACGTGACCGCCCGAGCTGTTCAAAACGCTGAAAGCGTCCTGCTCCATGCATAGAATACAATGTGATATAAAGACTAGTGAAGTAGAAAAAAAAAGAGATACGAACACAGCTCGTGCTCCTCGTACTTATTACATATTAACATTCTTCCTTTTAGCTTAACGATTTACACTTTTACCCATTTGGCTTTTGATTTATGGCTTTTAAAATCCATTCGGCGAAGCCTGAGTAGGTTTTGAACTATCCCCCCACGGCTCATGAATAAATAACGCGCAAGGAGGGTAAAATTTGAATAATTTTAATAAACACGACTCACTTTTTTTTTGTTGACTGACGGCGGTTTGTAACTAATTAATCACCCCACAGTGTCGAGCTACTAAAACAGCTTTCTAAAAAAGGTCTTTTCCATCGGATGGGGAAGGGAGAAGGGGGGGCATCAATATTAATTATGACTCTCACTCTCTCCATCGTTATGAGCCCCGCAGTTAATTTGTTTAAAACCAGCAAACACTGCAGAATTTCAGGGGTTTTATAAGGTTGAGGTGTCTAAATAATTAGCGTAATTTTATTCAATGAGCCAATGCGGAGGTTCGAACCAATTTAAAATCTGACCTCAGGGGGCGTGTAATATTGAGAATGCCAAGTAATAACTCCCGTTGCTCGGTTTATGAGTTTAGTTTAAATGCAAATTACAATGATTCCAAGTTATGACCCGGTATTTTAGAAAACTATTCTTCTATATTTAAACTTCGTCCAAGGTTAAAGAGTTGAAGAAGTGAAATACTTTTTTTATTGAGTAAAATGAGCAAAAAACAGGGAATATAAGGAACAGAAACAGTAATCATTCAAAGGGTTATTGTGGAATAAGCTTCAAAATAATAACGTTCGCTTCTAAAAATCATATCGCTTTCCTGCACTGCTCCAACTGAGGTGTTTACGCTGTGTATAATGGCGCGGTGAAATAGTAGAATGTGAATATGAATAAATCACGGGACGCGCTCAAAAACGAGGTTTCAAATATGATAAAGGTATATACGTAGGGGGAAGGCATGACCGCCTGCTGTAATCAGCGTGGCGTCCACGGCACCGCTTATGAGTTTATGGATTCATTAAGGGTGTAAAAAACAGAAAGGTGCAAACTCTTCTTTATTTTGCGCTTTGATGACATAGGAAATAATGGTGCAACTGAAGCGGAAATATCCGATACACCTCCGTTTCGCTAAGACGTACCTAATATACGTTTCAGAAAATGAAGATGACTTAAGTCACCTCATCCTGGGTGTACAGTCCTCTTCTTCACCACCACGTCGTTTGTTGGAATCTGAACACCCCTTCCCCATTACACTCCCTCACTTTTGTGGATTTCACACTTGACCACAAATTTCGCGGGTTTCTATAAACCCCCGAAGCCCACATTTTACTGATTATTGGCACTCACAGAACCAAATTCCACAAGTTTCACTCTTTTAAATTGCCAGTTTTGAAGCAAGATTGGATCTTTAAAATCAAATTTTGGGGGTTTGACTCATTGAAAAATACAGGGTGGATGCGTATAAGTGTAAAATGGGTAAAATTAGACCTCATTTGTGATCGAAAACACCCCATAAACCATGGTCCGAAAATCAAAACCCTTCAAGATATGATTTTTTAAACATATATTTTTAGAATAACATCATTTTCCTTGACTAAGGCCATTTTCACACTTGTGATTCCGGTATCCGCGATTCCCGTATCCAGAGGATATTATTATATAATTCGGACGATTTTGCGAATCGTGGGGTTTCTGGACAAACAGAAACCGAAAACGTATTTTCAGTCAAAAGAGCGGTTGAAGATATTGACGCAGTCAGTGGCGGATCTAGGATTTTATCTTAGGAGAGGTTCTTCCATAAATCTCTATATCTTTGTTTCAGAGTTTCAGCCGCAAAATTGCCTCCATAGGAATTTGTGTTTTCTTAACTATAGCCATGAATTAGCGATTTTTCTCAATTTTTGCCGCGATCTAAGTACTTTTTTTCAACTTTAGTCGCGAATTATTTTTTCATTTTAGACGAATTACCAAGTTTTCGCAATTTTAGCCGTGAATTAGCGGATTTTCTCAAATAATTGGTCTTCCTCCGTTTCAGCATAAGCGACTAAGCGCTTATTATTGTCCACTTTAGCTGTGAATTTTCTCAATTAAAAGCAGCGGATGAGCTCTTTATCTAAATTTTAGACGAGAATTAGCGGGTTTTCTCAATTTTAGCCACGAATTAGCGTTCCTCCACCATTTTAGATTTTCCTTCATTTCTTAGTCACGCGGGCGGATTAACATTTATCTTCATTGTTCTAGCCGCGAATTAGCGTGTTTTTTTTTTTTTTTAGCTGTGAAACTTAGCTGTGAATCATTCCTTTAATTTTACCCATGAATCACCGCTTTCACTCAATTTCCGCTCCGAATTGGAGGAATTTCCACAAAATCCGTGAATGGGCGTTTTTCTCCATTTTAAGCTCCGAAAGAGCACTTTTTGTCATATTAACCGCGAATTAACGCATTTTGTACCAAAATTAACGCACGGTTGTATCAATTTTAGCCGTGAACAAGCGAGATTTCCAAATGCGTTCGTCATTTAGCGTTCTTTCAATTTTGCTTCACATTAGCGCTTTTTTCCATTTTTAGCGTTGGATTATTTCTTAATTTTAGCCGCGAATCACCGCATTCCTCAATCTTAGCTGTAAACTAGCGCATTTTTTTCAGATTGATCCACGATTAGCGCTTTTTCGGCTGTGAATGAGCGTTTTACATCAGTTTTAGGCGGGATTGAACGTTCTACATGAATTTTACGCGGGGAATAACGGTTTTTATCAGTTTTGGCAGTGCACAAGCGGGGTTTTCATTACATGCGTTCGTGAATATTAGCGTTTTTCTTAATTTTTGCAGTGATGTAAGCGCTTTTCCTCAATTTTAGTCGCGGATTATTTATCAATTTCAGCCGCGAATCACCGCGTTTCCTCAAATTTAGCCGTGAATTAGCGGATTTTCTCAAATTGATTCGCGAATTGGCGTATTTCTCTCCATTTTAGTTGCGAATGAGCGGTTTCCTTTAATTTTAGGCGGGAATTCAACAGATTTTCTCAGTTTTAGCCGCAAGTTAGGTGCTTTTCTCACCTTTATTCATGTGAATTAGCGTTTTTATTTCAATTTCAGTCCCATTATTGCTTCGAGAAATCACGAATTGGCGTTTTCAATAAAAATTAGTTGATCCTACTGAGCGATGGACTGCAGCTTTCTCATAATTTTATAGCGGCGAATTAGCGTTTTTTCTCATTTATCGCCGCATATTAATATTTTTCCCCCTATTTTTAGCCACGAATTAGTGATTTTTTTAAGCGATAAATTACAGTTTCCCTCAGTTTCCAGCAAAAAACTCATTCTTTTGTGGGATAGCCAGTTTAATAGTCAGTGGCCGCAGTTGAAGTTAGTGAAGGCCCTTTGTTACGTGTGCACAGACAGGTTCTGTGGTTACATGTATTTCTTGCCTATTTTCAGATTTCCTGGGGCTCCCTGTGCCCGGTAACCGGTTTTATTCAGAGCCTAATCGCCTAATCTGATTGAATAATTTTTTCAATAGCTAAAATATGCGAAATTTGGCTTATTAATGACTCCAACAGTGTGAAATTTGTTTTTTTGGATGAAAGAACACCGTAAAATGGGGTTTTTTCGTGAAGAAACACAACGAAATTGGTTTTAAGGATGACTAAACACAGGCAAAAGCGATTTTTGGGTGAGAAAACACAGTGAAATTCCTCTCACTTCTCTAAATCTCCACATTTCTGGTTTCCGCCTCGGAAGTTCTGACACATCTTTTTTCGTTGCAAAAGCGATGAATGCTTACACATGGACTAGGATCGCGTAGCGATGTTAAATTTTGACTCGTTGGCGGCTGTAAGCAACAGATAGGGTGGTGGGGAGGGGAATGAATGCATAATACAATGTCATTGCATTCCTTTAGTAGGTATGCTACTAGTTTAAATTATTGATTTAGGCTGCTCGGGCACTCTTTTTACTTCCATGTTCCCTTGGGGAACGGAAGTATGGTGTTCGTGAAAAAAATCGAGTCCGAGCTGAAATCACATTCATAATGTATAACCTCAGAAAAGTTGAAAAAAGTGGTTTTTGGCATGCCGTCGGTCTGTCGCTTTTTTTTCGATAAATTGCATGAAAATGAAAACCTGGCTATTTCTTGGTATGAGACGCACAAATCTGGCCTTTGTTTTGAGAAAAAATTATTTATCGGACATGTTCTTCCCGTTCCGAAATGTCGTTTTTGGATATAACTTCAGAACAAGTGATTCCAGAATTTTTTTGATATTTGTTTCGGATTCCTCGTGAAATTTCCTTGCGAATTAACCACATTATTGCCGAAAAAATGCAACTTTTTGTGGCCAAAATCGTCGTTTTTAGCGCAAAATGACCGGTAGCAAAAAATGACGGTCGAAATTGCAAAAAAGGGCCTCTAGAGCCTTTTGTATCTTAATTGCAAATATTTGTACCCGAAAAAAACTGAGATTAAGTGAAAATTGTGGTAGAAGTAGGATTTGGCGTGACTACGTCAAAAATTATTTGCCACAGAATTACATATAAATCTAAATCTGGTTGTTTCTTGGCGTGAAAAACGCGAATATGACCTTTGTTCTGAAGGTAAACCATTTCCCAGGCATGATGTCTCCGTAGCGGAATAATATTTTTGGTATTAACTTCGAAACAATTGGTCCTGGAATTTTGTAACTGTTTTGTTAAGATTTCTCGTTCAATTTCCATGCGACCTGACTAGAACTTTGCCGAAAACAAACCCCTTTCACTTCCATGTTCCCTACGGGCATTTTTTTGCCATCTTGTATGTGAAGGTCAGAAGTGTTCGAGAAGAAAAATGCTAACTCTGAAAAGCTCGCACAATTTTTTGGCAGACCAAAAACCGAAATGTTGTGGCACTTCTTTTAGTTTCTTCCAAGTATCCCGGAAATGAGTTACTTTCGAGGAAAATCTTCACTCACAAAACTTGTTGAGCATTAAATTTCCTACAACTTTTGTATGTAAAGTAGTTTTCCACGACGAACATGGAACGGGCTACAGCCTGTCGAAATTGTTGTTCTAAAATGGTTGAAGGTCCTAAAATCGCCATTTTTCGACCCAAGTACACTCATTGTGCTTTACTCTGGACTATTTTCTAACATTTTTTTTTTTGCGATTTTTTGTATGAAAGAACAAAGACGAATGATTGAAGGAGGATTGAAACCAACAAAACAAAAGTTGAGGGTTGGCTGGAGGAGTGACGGTGTGTCATATGCTTAAAAAACGAAGAATTCGGAAGTTCCCGTCACAAAAAGTTTTATTTTAGAAAAAAGGGACTAGTTTCGACAATGAGTCATTCTCAACCTCTAGATCCCGGAAAACAAAAAAAAAATAATATAAAATAAAAACAAAATAAAGTAAATAAATAAAAACGACAACAGAAGGTGTCACATTGTGACAGGGCTTAACTAGCCTGAATGAAACCCCAAAACGAAATGCTTGAGAGGATTGAAAATTGAGTGACGATTGATGGTTATAGTTGATGGATAAGCGTTGTTAATTGAAGATTAGTCGATGTGGGCTGAGAGTTGATTATTGATTATGTGTGACGAATACTTTTTTTTGTATTTAGGGTTATGGAAATGTTGGTGTTTGAGGAATGAAGACTGCGTGATTGATGATTCAGGGATTGTGTGGAGGACTACACGATACTTCCATGTTCCCGTTTTTGGCGTCCATGAATAATGCATACAAATAAAATAAATAAATAAACAAGAAAATTTCCATGGCCGTATCAATTTTTTCAGTGCTCCGTCCCCTCCGATTTCATGCTGGTTAAAGGGTAACATGGGCGCTCGATATTTATTTCGCATTTGTCGACTAACGCGCCCATGTTACCCTAACCGGCATGAAATCGGAGGAGTCGGAGCACTGAAAAAATTGATACGGCCACGGAAGTTTTATTGTTTATTTATTTATTTATATATTTATTTTGTATGCATTACTGATGAACGCCAAAAACGGGAACATGGAAGTATCCTGTGGTCCTCCACACAATCCCTGAATCATTAATCACGCAGTCTTCATTCCTCAAACACCAAATTTCATTAGTGGGGTCATTGAAAATAGGGCTGAAAGGCTTAGACATTACCAAATTGCATCACAGGAGGTTGCCGAACACAGCAAAATCGACGTTTTCTCGTAGAATGATCAGATTAGGCCGAACAGAACTTGAAAGTTTAACTACCTACTTGACATTTTCAATCACTCGACAGTCCCTGAAATAAAAGTGTGCCCAATGGAAAAGTTACTCACCGGCCCAATTCAGGCCGTCGCAAGGAGGGAGGAAGCCTTTCCCGTGTTTCGGACCGTTTACAATAAATAATTCAAAAATGTTTATTCATAAAATGATATGCTTTGAAAATAAATTCTCCCAAAAAATAAATGCTCAGATGTACTCGTAAACTGGGCTCATCGGCTGTTATTTCCTTATATAGAGTGTATTTGATGAGGGGGAAGGAAAAAATTCAAGATATGTAGTAATTCTCCCAAGGCACGCAATTGCTGTTTATGATCTAGCTTATAGCGTATAAGGGGGGAACATGTAAAACTCCTTTATTATCGTTAAAAGTCAGTAAAAGTTTCATCATAATTTTACCAGGTCTCCTTATTCCCGTTTCATCCCCGAAATTCACCGATGTATGTTGAGAAAAGTTCAAAGTAAATCAAACTTTACTTCTTTATTACGCTCCCTATTTTTTCCCCTCTCTTTCTCCCTTAGGCACCACTAGTTCTCCCTTAACACTTTTTGGGATTGAACCCCCGAGGGAATCAAATTTATAACTGCATTTCACCTTCTTCCTCCCCCACCATGGCGATACACGAGCAGACGAGTATAAGGGAAAGGAATTGAGAAGTGAACCATAAAAGTTGGCGTTGTAAGAGGGGTTGAAATGAAAAATATATATATATAAAGTGTCTTAGGTGTGATCCCTTCTGAAATTCGTACTCTTCCGCTCAATATTTTTGAAACATCGTTCGCATGAGACATTCAAAGTGGTCTTCATTCCTCCCCTGTGCTTGAAAGTTGGATGGCAAACAATTCCAGACAACGCTTTGACCCTTCGTATCGTATAAATAGCCTTCACGGATGCCTCTCTGTTCGAGAATACTAGAATAGATGTGTGCATGTACCTAGGAGGGGAGGAATATAACTTCCTCCTCATGAAAAAGAGACAGACAAGCTAAACAACGCAAAAGGGTCTCCAGTACAAACATTCAGCCCCTTAATTACTACGACAACTTTTGAGTGACAGCTGCCCGAAAAATGTTTCAGGGTGGAGGAGAATGTTCGAGGACAAAGTTAATAGTTCTGTCCTGAATCAAATTTTAACTGATGCATGTTCTTGAACAGGCATGGGAGAGAGGTACAAAAGCCATGATGGTCGTTGCCTGCTTATCAGCGTTAAATTAAGCTTGAAAATCTTTTAAAAATGCAAGAAATAAAAACACGAACCGTGCACCTTAAAAGTGAATGACGTGTGGTGGGGAAGGGGGATCATTTGCAAAATTTATTGCTCTGGGTCGCAAGGTGCAACATTCAACCAAGTCTCTCATTTTGATATATTATTATTACACCGCCTAACCTCTAGCCTCGTTTCAAAGCAGTAGGGATGATTAAGGCTATCCATTTACCTTTGCAAGCCGGAACGGAGAGCTAAATCTTCCTCCTTCTCCTCCTCCTCGACTCACACCCCGTACTCCCGCGTGACCAGCAATCAAGTCTCGGAGGCAAGCTTATCTCGAGGACGGTATCTCGACCGAGCTTGGGGGATTTGGGTCGACCGGGGGATAACGGCGAGGTGTGCGGGGATGGAGAATCTTGATTGATTGTCCGCTCGATGGAGATGGCGATAAAACCGAGGGAAGGGAGCTTCTGTCATAATTAAAAGGTCATTTCCCGTCATTATAAGTAGATTTACTTGACGTTGACCTTGTAGAACCTACCTCGGTGTTTCCAGGGGTATACAGTGCAGGTTCGTGACTATGAGGAACGTTTTTTCTTCACTGGAAAAATTATTTTCCCGGTTGACAAGCGTACAAAGCCCCCCAGAAACAGTATAATAGTAATATCCCTGCAATATGGTGCTATCCTTTAGATTCTTCTACAGGGGGTGGAATAAGGGAAAAACGCTAACTATACTGTACCCGAATCATCTTAACATCTGGACCGTTAATTATTTCGTGCCATTTACTTCGTGTGGGAGCAAGAGAGTTTGGCCAAGAGTGGCTATTTGGTCGGGTGATGGTCAGAAGGGAGGGAATATAAACGGCTGGCAGGGCCGCTTATCAAGAGAGCGAAAAAGAAAAAAAAGAGAGAGAGACAGAGACCAAAAGAGCGAGAAAGGAGTGTTCTTCTTATCATCGGGGTTTAAATCACACTTAACTACCGAGGCGAGGGTTGTAAACAAGTCTCGCTTTTATAGACAAACTGTAAATCATTGAGACTCCCGCCTCTTAGTTGTAACTAAAAAGAGAGAGATTGTATGAGAGAGACAGACCGACGTCATCCATCCTTAAGCGACTTTAGCTTGAGCAATTTGTGAACATTTGCAAGAAAAAGACGAATAATGCCAACGCAGAGGCTATTCAAACAGAAATTGTATCAGCGCTTCTGTATTCATTCATATCCCCCTAAACCCACAAGCCGGATAAAACTAGATATCTCTTATGCGTCCTTCTGTCGACTGCCTTGTGCCGTCCTTATTTACGAAAATATTTAAAAATAACGGCCTCTTCTCCCTTCCATTCCCTTCACAGTCCCATGTGTCAGGAAAAATGATTTTCACAAGCAACACACTTTACTATTCTCAATCCCTTTCTCTGCATGAGTGATAGCGGTAAGGGAGGGGTATTGAAAAAGAGGGAGAGTCAATATTACTGTGCATTTCCATCTGTTCTTTAATTCATATCATTTATATCCGATGATATATATCGTCATTCGTGGGTTTATCCCTTATTGATCCCTTTTTCTTGATTTATGTATCCATCAAGCAAACAATACAGCGAACAAAAAAAAAAACCACACCTCGCCCCTTCCTCAGCAACTAACACTGTATACGTTTTTCCCCTATCACTGCCCTACTACCGTGTTGAACAATATTATAAATATATATTTTTTTGCCGGCTGAAATACCTTTATGTTTTATTCATTTTCCTTGTTTCACAGAATGACGGTGAAGAGGGGTTCTGACGATCCGTTAACCTGGGTTTGGTATATGAGGCGTGTTTTTAGATGATGACACGCTTCCCTCTAAAAATGGCAGGGAAAGCCAATTAAGCTATGAGCCCGGTTTCTACTGGGATAATTGATTAGCTAATTAACATAATAATAACATTTATCGAGTAGGAATAAGATTAACAATAACGTCTAAGGTATATACACATATAACAACATAATTTATGTCGTTAGTTGGCTTGCTGTTCTTCGAATGAATCTGTGAATGGTGAGTAGTGTCCATTTGTGCGAATATTGCCAGCTAAGTCAGCGGGCAATCCCCCAAATTTGTCTGTTATTATTTACTTGTTTTCTAAAATGCGATTTTGTTCTGAAATGCAATTTTGTTCTTGACGGTAAGTTTGGCTTAAAAGCGATTGTATTTTCTTATTTTCTAAATCACTTTGACTGTCTCTCTCGCTGACTCTCTCTCTCACTCCCCAGTTACCCGCTCTCACACTCTCTCAATCTCTTTCCCGCCAACACCATTTTATCTGTTTCAGTCTCTAACACACTCTTCAAACACGGCAGGTTCAAAAACGAAATCAATTGTTGGAGAGGCTGTGAATTCCATTAACGAGCTTCAAAGCGAAGGTGCAGCCGAGGAAATTGCGCTTTCAAATTGGAAGTTCGAAAATGCGAGTGACAAAAGGGGCGGAATTAATAAACCGTTTCACTGGCAGAGACAAATGGGGTGGGTGCCTGGTGAGGGGGAGGGGGAGAGGCACGATAGAATAAGAGCGAGCGAGATAAAAGAAGTAATAGTTACTTTTTGCTTTTATCATTATTTTTATCCTCTTTCTCTTTTCGTGTCGAGTAAAGCCTCTGGGCTTTCAAAAAAGGTTATATTCTCTACCTCGTTTTTCACTTTGTGCTAGAATCCTATCACAATTTTGTTGAAAGCCTACGTAGAGATTTGAAGGGAGAGGCCCCCCTTCACAAAACACGATCGCATTTACACATAGTTTGCACTAAACTAAAGTGGAACGGGCGTTCAGTGAGTAGCAGTAGAGGCCAGCTGCCCCTCTGCTGGGTTGACGGAAAGCTGAAATTAGCCAAACGAATTAAAGAGAAGATGCAGGGTACTTGGCGCTGGGTGGTCGCAAGGGCGTCAGCTTATGCACTCGATTCTGGCTCTCATCACACCCGATGTGATTGAGCCAAGAGCAGACTCCATGTGAGCCGTAGAGTATCACCTTGTGGTTCTCTTGGCAAACCACCGAGAACCACAGCGAAAATCTCTAGGAGCCCCCACCCCTCCCGCACAGAACACCTATTGTCGCCCGACTGCTCCGATCACCATGGCAAGGGGGTATACCTGGCTCACGTTCTCACGGTTTTTTTTTTCTTTTTTTCACGCGCGTGTGGCAGTTCGAGTCCATTGTGCAGTGGGACCTTTAATCTCTGAATAAACAATCCAAATAATTTGTATATTGCGTCAAAATATAGTGCAGTAGACAAAGCAAAAAAAGGGGGTCTGCTGGAAAAAATTCCGAAGTTATTGGAACTTTTACAGGTTGTCTGGGGATGCTATGGGATGACTCTGTCAAGTTTTCCAACTCGAGAAGCGTTGTTATAGTGTATTCGCATTTTACGTTACTACTGACGTTTCTCGCGATAACGTCGTGAGAAATTGTAATTTCTTCTGTAGTTAACGCCATTTTTGAGCATTCTCGCGACGTTATTGCGAAAAACGTCAGTGGTAACATGAAATATGAATACACCATAACAAAGCTTAGAAAATGGGGACCTTATTGTACCGCATCGTCAGCTTGTGGAGAAAACCGTTTGGGTACAGCAATGATTTGGAAAACGTACAAATTATGGAGTTTTCGAGAATCTGTGACAAAACGCCAGATTCTTAGGAGTTGGTGATGCTTTCAAGGAATGAAATGGCCTCTATCCTAACGGAAATTTTCCGCAGGTTCTGAATCTGTAATCAAAATTGAGAAATCTGGGATTTTTGAAAGCAATTACCTACTGTTTTGTTTTTTAAATTAAAAAAAAAAAATCATAAATCTTGAATGGATCGAGATAACAAACGCCCAAAGGTGGCATTGTACTCGGCTTTGGACGTGGTTTCACCCAAAACGTTGGGCCACAGTAAGACGAATCCACTCTGTATTTTCGTTCGCGTATTTATTTTTCGTGCTGTAATTGAGTATTAAGTGACAAGTCGACAACTTATCATTAATCATTAGTTTATTAAATTTGACATGGCATCTACTTCAACGTCAAATCCAGTGCTAGGCCGGTGTTTCATTTGTGAGGAAAGTTTGAAAGATGAGGGTCTGTAGTACAACAGGAGAGAGGAGTTTCTACGCTTCTTGCTTCTGCTGTAACACGAAAAGAGCAGCAACATGAACGTTTGCTAAGAGTGGAAGATATTGCTATTCACCTTGGTTGCCAAAAAAAAAAAAAAAAAAAATACATCAACGAGCGAATGATAGAGGCACATTTACGTCATGAAAGTCAAGCTCCTACACCTCCGCCCAGGCTGACTCGCTCAAGTAAAACGGCAGTATCATTGATTTAAAAAGTAAATGCTTCTTTTGTGATGAGACGGTTAATGAAGAGTAGAGACAAAGGCAGAATAAATTGCCAATCGACAGGCGCAATGCTATGTTAAAAGTGACTCTACCTGAGATGGCATGTCGGATTCTATCGTACGCAATGCAGCGTGGAGATGAGTGGGGGAGAAAAATCGGAGATCGTTTTGGCATTTTGGAGGGCATGAACACAGATTTAGTTGCGGTAAATGCAGAATATCGTCAAAATTGCATAACAAAAATTCTACAAATTACCAAATACTTTTGAAAAGAAAAGAAGAAAAACGACTAACATTGACCAATTAATGAAAATAGTGTATAATCATCTCGAGGAAAACGGGGAGGAATGCCAATTTTCTCTTGAACACCTTATGGATCTGATTCCTGAGGACTCCCGCCCTCACATAAAAACAGTGAAGAAGCGTACCTAGAGGAGAAGTATGGAGATAAAATTATTATCTCTCAGATGTCCAACAGACGGGATGTTGTCTGTTTCAAGAATGTTGGCCGCAAAATTCTTTCGGACAGCTGGTATTCCTATGAAAAGATGTCTGACCCGCAAGAAGAATGAGCTCGAATTGTAAAAACGGCTGGAAAAATCATTTTACAGGATATCTGCTCCAAAATATTTACCTCTGATTCCTACCCCCGATTGACAATTTTCATGCTAGTGCCCATCATGTCGTCCCGGAGACTGCTTCTGCTGTTACACACAACAAGTGTCTTGCGCTGGCACATGCCGTCATGGTAGCTGATCGACCAAAATTATTTGTGTCGTCTATTTTGATTGGAGTTGCAACAAACTGTTACAAAAGGTTTGGATCCAGGCTCTTTATAAATCTCCTTTCTACCTTGGGATCGTATGTTACGCAGGCGAAAGAAGCAGTAGTAGTCGTCTCAGTAAATCCATTCAGCCAATTTATTTTCGACAACGCGGACTTCAACGTAAATACACTCGATGGGCATGCTATGTTCCATGCTATGGGAGGAATAATGACTGTAACTCGCCAAAATGCCGTGACCTGTGAGCAAAATATTGTTCGTACGCATTTTTTGAATAATGACGACGTAGCCAGAATATTGGAATGGGCTAGAAGAAATGACTTCGTTATAAACGCAGGAAAGACTCAGGCGATGTTGCTGGGATCGCGCTATTTCTTGTCGTCATTATTGTCTGAGGTTGAGGATGTTGGTGTCATTGTGGACGGTAGTGCGATTCCTTGGGCGAAAAGCATCGTGACCCTTGGGGTCACTTAGGACCAAAGTTTTGTTTGGGACTGTCATGTGTCCAATGTGTGCCGAATGCTTTCGCAACATTCCTCTGAACGGGAGGCCCTATCCGTTCTGTTACGAAACTGCTTATCCGCTCGCTGATTTTCCCGCTTTTTGTTTATTTTTCGGCAGTGTATGATGGTCTCAGCTATGAACAGAACAACCGCTTGGAGCATCCCATGAATATGGGTGTTATGTTTATTTATGACCTCCCTTACGATGCTCACGTCTCGAAGTTTTACCAACTATGAAAATGGTTACAAGTGTCATTCCGAAGAAACTTTTTGCGTGCCTGTCTGTTGTACAAGCTCGATTTATTTGTTGCTCGAAGGAGAATTAGTTTGCGGATACAAGGGGAGACCTCGCAGTGATCAGGTTATGCCGATCCATCGAACAACTAAACATTCCAAGTCATTTGTGCCCGCATCTGTTCGGTTATGGAACGGGGTACGTCGTGACATTAAAAATCAGAAATGCTGTTCCATTTTTAAAAAGAAAATTTTTGACTTCTACCTGAATCAACAGGCCGCTCAGTGATGTCTCTCAACTTCCTTTCTCTTTTTATTTGTTTCTTTTTGTTCTTTGTTTGTTTTAGTTTGTTTTTCGTAGCGCTTTATCATGAAGCAGTAGCTCAAACACCTTTTCTAGTCCTCTTGCTAGTCTGTGTTGCCACATATTTTGTGAATTTATCATTCTTATATTTATTTAGTATTTTTCCTTAATTATTAAATTTCAATTGTTTTGATTATGTTTAGCCCGTTTTCACTATTTTTTAACGTTATCTATTTTTATTTAACTTGTATAATTCCTAAAATCACCACCTCTAGTTTCAATTTATTCAGAGTTTTTGTTAGATCCTGGAAGTAGAAATGAGTAACTTCTGGAATTCTACTGGGGAGATAATCATGCCCTCTAGAGGGCTAATTGGCCCTAGCCCTAGAGCAACAGCTTTGTTAAACTGCCAATATATGTATATTAAGAATAAAAATCTCTCTCTCTCTAAAAATGTGGTTTCTTATGCAGAGAAATAGCTTTTTTTTTTTTTTTTTTTTTTTTTTTTTTTTTTTTTTTTTTTTTTGGTGAGAGACCTTCGGCAAAATTGGTTTTTAACCAGCCAGTGATTTTTTTTTTTTTTAAGGAGCCAGTCCCACACTGTAATTGGATTTCTATGAGCCACACTCCCGAAATCCCTTCACCCGTAGGGTCAAAATTGACTACTATACTGAAGAAAACTATGTGTACACTTTTCCTAAAGTGCACCACCATCATTATAGGATTGAACTTTGCTCCCCCCCTCTCCCGCCCTTGGAACGGTGGTTCGGAAATCACTTCCAGTGGATTAAAATGTAAAATACGAGAAACGTAAAGAGGACCACTGACTTTTCAAACCCCTTAAAAGTTAAAACTGAGGAAACTGAGAACGGTGGCAAGGGTGAGGTACGGAGATTCAACCCTTTGTTTTCCCTGACAAATAACAATGTCACCAACAAAACCCACCAGGAATCGCTCTTTTTGATGTTTACAGAAGAGAATAAAACCAAAAGCTTTCAATCAAACGACCGTTTCGACCTAATAAAAATAAAATACCTTATCTCTTTGTTTCTCCCTTCTCTGTTCTTCCCGGTTCAAAAGAATCAAAAAAAGGACAAGGCCCAATCTGAACATTTTGTATTGCTCTTGACATCAATTCGCTTTGAAATTGTAAGGATAACACAATACGAATTTTCATAAGACTCTAATAAATTTATTGTGCGAGACTGCCTGATGTCTTGCGGGCGACAAAATCATTTTGTCACGGACATAGTTTTACACGGTTCGCTTTTCACCCAGATCCAGATATTATTATTTTTTATGGTTTTGAGAGGAACGTGGTGTTAGTGGAAGACGACGAGAAAGAATGACAACAGATCTCGACGTGCAGCCCTAAAAAAAAAAAAATTACAGCGTAAAAAGGACCACACGCATGGAGAACACCCGAAAAAGAAGCTGCAAGACAATCAATTCTCTCTCCTTCCCCGGAGGGCCTACAATAGTCCAATGTTTACTCTCTTGTCTTTTTTTTTTCTTTCGTGAAGAATGAAAGAGGAAGAAGAAGAAATAAAGCCCACCCAGGGTCCAGTGAGCAGTGACAAGGCTCTGCTGGCTGTCGAGAAGAGGTCGGAGCTTTGCATCTGCGTAAACATTTGTTTTTTTTTTTCGTCGGTTTTTCTGGAGAGCCCTCATCGAAGTGCGCCATTTCCCTCTCGACCCTCCCCCCCCCCCAATCAACGACATGACAGGACGTCAAATTTCAAGACATGTGTGATAGACTTTAGTGTTCGGCATCCTGTTGCACTATACCCACTGTACTCTAACATTGTGGATGACAGAACCTTGTTTGTTTACCCACCCCCCCACTCCCACTCACTGTATGGGTGAGTGGGACTTCCTGCTTTATGGCTCTGCTAAAAATGCTCCGGTGGAGTCAAGTGACTTAATTTACCGTTTCATGACGAAAAAAATAAACATAAAATGACAAAGAGCAGGGTTTGTGGGTTTTACCCTTTCCGCCCTCGTTTTACAGGGAGAAAAGGTCATACATTCCATTAATTTTCATTCCTATGAATTTTAATAATTCCTCCCCCGTGCCTCATTGCTCCTACCCTTCATATTTCAACTCGTTGGCATTATACCGCTGAAGCATAATTTTCATCCCATTATCCCCCCGCCCACAAACCTCACTCCCCATCTTTTTTCACGACCTTTCCGGTCCCGGTCCGTACTACTGTGGGGAAGTAGGGCAGTCATTTGACGATCGAGTCACGCACCAAATGCTAAAACCTATTGGACGATTAGAAAGTCTCAGAAGGGGTGAATTCCAGGAGCTTTCCCCTTTCACGATAGAAAGAGCTTCGGTAATAACTCCCAATATGTCACTTTATATAGGATTCAAGTTGGGAGCAAGTGTGGGCGGTTGGGAAGAGATGGAGGAAGAAAATTTATGAGAGCTACGAGGTCGCAATTTATCTTTGGATCGCACTTCATCTTTCTCTTCTCACGGTACGGGGGGGGGGGGCTGATACCTGAGTGGATTATTAATAATAAGTGCTGGAAAAATACCATTCGTTTATTTTGATGTAGAGAAGATGAGAATTGATGGCGGTTAATAAAACAGCAGGCCAGTTGTAGTCTGTCTGGATGTGTCTATGGTCGATCAGACGGCAGTCAACGAATGTCAAGAGAATAATATGGTTCACAAGGTTTCTTGGCAGGGCACTCGTAAGGCCTTTCCACCATCAATTCTTCGAGCCAATAGATTTTCTTTCGGATATTACATAAGAGTGAAATATATTCATTGTATTTTCATGAATCATAAAACCTACCCATCAGACTTTTTTCTTATAACTTGTCCCTCGCCATGACTGTCTTTTCCAACAACCATAGAATTACACTTTATATGACACTGAGACGAGTCATGATAACAAATAACAATATGCTGCCACTAAACCGCTGGTAACAATAAATAATGAACGACGACCCCTCACATCGACGTACCAAAAGCACTGCCTGAATCGCTACACTGCTAAAATTCCTGAAAGGACATGATTTCCGCCATGAAAATGGCTAATTAGACCATTCGCATGCCAAAAAATGCCCAAACTGACTATTCGCGTCTTGGCTTCACGGAATATTTGCAGTCTAAAAATGACTAAAAGCCTAACTGTCCATTGGAAAAGCCTAAACAGAGATTCCAGTCCTGTGAACAGAAAAATCGACCATCACCTTACCAGCTAATCGACCACCCCCCACCCGTTCCATCAATGGCCACACGCACCCCAAGAAATTGCATGACAAGAAATAAAATTGCTAGACTGGCTAATCACACACCAAGAATGGCTAAACAGACCATTCATGCCTGGGAAATAATGCCCCAAGATGAGCCTTCGCGTCTTGGAAATGGCTAAATTACGGACGATACGTGCATCAAAAAAAGCCGAATTTATCATTTGCACCTTGCAGATGGCGTGACTGACGACTCAGCTCAGCAATAAAATGCCTATCAATGCATTAAAAAAAAAAAAACGTCTGCTAATGATTATAGCACAGTGCTTCCTCGCTTTTCACCCCCTCCCCCTTGTACGATTTTGACGAAATTGATAGGGGACCCTCTGCTAGCCAACACATATATTCCCTGAAAATTTCATCAAATTCGGATAAAAACTATGGAAGATATGCTTGTTACAAGGATTTGCGGACAGACAGACAGACAGGCAGACAGACAGACACGAAACCAAAATTGTTCAGGAAGGTATAAAACGTGAAATGCAAGTGGAAATTTCGATTTTAAAGAAGAAGAAAAAAATATTTCCTAAAAGTGAAAACAATGCTTCCGTAGCTCCGAAGCAAAAAGCCTAACTGGTTACTTGGGCCCTAAAGTATGGCCTCTATTTTCACGTCCTGATTCTTTGTGAGACTGAGTGCCAGGTTTTCGGCTTATTGAGGGTGTAGTTATAAGTTTCGTGGTCGTATGACAGGTTTCGGGTGAACTTTCTTTGTCGTTGGCCGGGGTCGTCAGCTGCCCTCCCCTAGACTTTAAAGCGCAGACTTAGTGGGGAATCTGACCACTCCCAGATACCACCAATAAGTAAAAAAAACCATCTGGATCACCCAGGAAACGATCAGGATTTTGTATAGCGAAAGTGTCTGGCTCAGCAATAAACCAATTATCCCGATTTCGCCCACTTAAATGCCAATTTCGTGTTCCATTTGTGCTGGATACCAAATTTCGCAACGTGGCCTAATTTCAACGCCATCTGCCATCTTCGTGGTTATCGTACCTAAAAAACCATTTTCGCAGCTCTGCCTCACTGAAAAAGCAATATCTAGCTCAGATTTTCATCACTGAGACACCAATTTTCCTTCTTTTTCTTGCCCGTCTGGCTCACATAAAAAATAATTTCCCGGATTTCGCTCTCTAAAAACCAATTTTGCGGATTTTTCTCAACAGCAAGAAATGTTTACGTGTGTCGTGCTCATTGTCAAACTAAACAACAACAACAACAACAACAAAATCAAATTCCTCAAATGTTGCTCTCTAAAAACCCATTTTGGCGATATTTTCGCGTGTCGAGTCCACTAGAAAACAAATATTACTTATTTAGTTGTCACTGACAAACTAATTTTGCGGGGCAGCTCAATTCAGAGACCTAATTTGCTGTTTTTTTTTCGCACTTTAAAACCATTTTTGCAGCTTTGACTAAAAAAAAAAAAAGTTTTTTCTCAAAAGTTGCTCTCTAAAATACCAAATTTCGCCGATTTCGACCGGAAAAGAAAAAAGAAAAACAGTTCCCCGAATCTGGGTCCCTTTAAAATAAATATCTTGGATTTTGCTCACTGAAAAACCAATTTCGGGAATCAGTCAACCGATTTCGCTGGGCGTGGGCTAATTTTCTGAATTGGGCGCCACCCAGCAAAATTGTTTTGCAGAAAACGAAAATCCCCGAAATTGCTTTTTCAGAAAACAAAATTCGAGAAGTGCCACGTATATGTACATTGGAGCAAAATTCAAGCGAAATACACCGTCTAGGTCTGTACTTACGCGAAACGCCACATTTTAGCCTGAGGCCCCATTCAGATCAAATTCCATGCTAAACTGCACTCACTGCTGTTCATTGATGGAAACTGTCCATTTGATGGAAAATCTTGCTAGTATTACGAAGAAACTGTCAATTTCATAAGAAGATTGTCTGTTTCATGAGAAAACATGCAATCTTACGGGAATTCATAAGCTTATGAGTTAATGGTTGATTTTAAGAGGAAATTTTCAGCTTAAAAGCTGTCAATGATATGAGTTAATCGCCAGTTCAAAATCATCGTCAGTTGGAAATAGTCGATTTTATCATGTAATTGTCAATTTTATGAGGAAATTGTTAATTTAATGAGGACATTGTCATTTTTGAGTGAATTGTCAATTCCATAAGGATATTGTTAGTTTGAATATGAAATTGTGAAATTTGAGAGGAATCGTACATTTTCTAAGAATCGTTAATTTGGTAGCGAAATTGTTGGTTTCAAGAGGAAATTGTCATTTTTATTAGCGATTAGTCAACTGGTGGAGCGCAGTGAATTCGGGCATCCCGCGAAGTCTATCAACCAGCTCCATATCCCAGCCAGGTAACGAATTACTCGTTTTACTTGTGTCACGTTTTCTTCCGAGGGATTCTCTAAGTGACGTGAAAGGACGCTCACGCTAAAGGCGATATCAAAACGAGTTCCTCGTGCTACATATAGAAGGGCACCGACAGCCGAACGATACGGGAAATTCGGAACTTTCCCTGACTGGTAAGTCCTGAGTTTTTCCATGGGCGTGAGAACGGAGTTACATCCTCCCATGTTGAATCGACAGAGGATTTTTCTTATGTATGCTGCTTGACTGACTACGATGTCACCGTCGAGTTGGGTGATCTCAAGTCCGAGTAAATAGGACGCTTCTTTTGAAACGATGTCGAAACTTGACTCAAGCTGTTCGATGAATTTATGCAGTTCGAACTGACTAGTAGCCGCCACCAGTCCGTCGTTAACGTAAAGCACAACAATAAGTTTGGTTGCAATAAGTTTGCGTAATAAGTTTGCCAGTCGCCGTGTGACAAATATAGATGCAGGGATCTTCTCGACTTTTGTGAAATCCTGAACCGAGCATGAAATCTTCGAATCTTCGGTTCCAACAGAGGGGAGCCTGCTTAAGTCCGTATAAACTTCTTTTAAGGCGACAAACTTGACTTCTTCCGCCTGCTTACCCTTCGGGCTGCTTCATATAAATTTCCTCTTCAACGTCACCATACAGGAAAGCAGTAGAAACGTGAAACTGCCACAGACACATTTTATTTGACGCAGCGATGGCAAGAAGTGATAGCATCACATCTAGGCCTGCCACAAGACTGAATGTATCAGTGTAGTCGATTACTGGACGCCGAGAGCATCCCTTGATGACTAATCATGCTCGATATTTGTCGGTGCTTCCGTCAGGATTTTGCTTAATGCGGAAAACCCACTTGTTGTTTATGGCCCTTTTTCCGGGAGGGAGTTCTGTCAATATCCAAGCGTCGTTTTTACGCATCGAAGTTATTTCTGCGTCCATGACCGAATGCCATTCGTCGCCATTCTCGCTTTGAATGGCTTCATTATATGTTTTCGGTTCGACTTCCGACAGAAGAACTTCTGCGGAGCTAGACGTCACGAAATCGTCATGCCAAGCCGGAGGTCTCCTTTCTCTCGATGATCGCCTGACACTAGAGGTGTGACAGCTTTTGTCGGTCACAGTGACAACTAGCTCCGGTGACTGTGCAGTAACTGTGACAAAAACCAGTGATTTTGTCACTTAAGTAACTACTGTAGCAGTTCGTTTGAGCAAACGCCTAATGTCACCGGACTCGCCGATATATGTGTGAATTTCATTCCCAAAACCAACAAAGCCTATTAATAGAGCAAATGAGAGACACGATTTCGCAAATCAATTTTGTTTGCATCGCTTATGAAAATAAAAAAAAAATTTTTTTCCAAGAAGTTATCCGTGGAAAACTCCTATGAACGTCAAACTCACAGAGCCTCAAATGCAAACATGAAGGTGAGTCATGGCTCAAAAACTGCAATGCACGAATTTACCTAGGAAGGTGTTTTTAAAAAAGTAAAATTATACGAGATCACCGTAGCACAGATCTTGGAAAACGAAGAGTATAAAAATGTATTACCTACACTAAAGGTTAAATATTAACGATAAGTCCAAGAAAAGTCAACAGATGAGGGATAGACTTGGGGAGAATGCTACTGAGTTCATTGGGGCGATAGAGGAACTGGTAAAGTGCTGTGTGGTGACCTTCGAGGATGGCTAGGTGACGGTTCCAATATTTTAATTCAAGAGACTCTAGCGTAGTGAAGCGATAGAAGTGACGAATGAAGAGGCGATATAAGTGAAGAGTAATGTCACCGTTAGAGGGTCGGAACGGTGATTTCAATGTAGTCGTCACCGGAGCCAACAGTGACGGAGTAGTCATAGTGACAAAATCACCGACAGTGAAATCACACCTCACCTCTACCTGACACCCTCAGAGTCGGTGTCTGATTCTGATTCGTCATCTGAATTTTCGGAATGAATGTCATTTTCCCTCGTTCGGTTATTGTCGGTGGGTTTAGGAATGTTAACCCTCTGTTTCGATGTCGTTAGGCGTTGTGACTTTCCTGCTACATTCATCACCTATATTCTCCTGAAAAACGACGTCACGTGAAACAATAATGTCGTCTCTTTTTTCAGGCATATATATTCTGGATCGCTCATCGCCGTCATAACCGACTAGAAAGCCAACCAATGCTTTTGGGTCCATTTTGCGTCTCTTTTGCACCGGACGATGGACGTAACATTTTGAACCAATAATGCGTATAGATGTTTTATTCGTGGCTTCTGACCGTGCGAATGGCGTTTTGCCTGAGACTGGTGATTTTCCGACCGTGTTCAACCAAGTAAAACCACCACCTTGGTGGTGGACCATGCGTGCGAGCTTTTGCTAGTATTTCGCGCAGAGCCTCCCCCAAGTAACATTTATGCTTCTATATTGTTTCGCGAAAGCCGCAGGGAAGTCAATGATAGAAGTTAGTGGCTTCTTTTAAGCATTCTTTAGTTTTCTGTAGAAGTAAAAAGGAGAACGTTACCGAAGCTTAGCAATTTCCTTTAAGCTTCGATAAAAGCTCGGTGCAGTCGAATCAAAGTGACGTTGCAAGCTCCATGGTCACTTTCAGCTTCCGGAAGACCTAATAAGAACAGTACGGAAACTGAGAGAATACTGTACGGAAATTCTAACTTAAGTAGAGCGTCTATTAATAGGGTTATAGAAATCCATCACGAATACTTATTTCTGGTGCAAGATTCGGATCGGTCTTTTCAGGACGTTTAAGAAGGCTTTAAAGAATTTCTTACTATTGAACAAAAATTTAATTATTTGATGATTACTTAAGATGATCAAATTATGAGTATTTCAATTACTTACCAGACTGCTTGTAAAGTGCTAATATGCAGGTAACAGGTAACCGGTTCCCATGTTAATTGCTTGATGTTTTAGGATGCGCCTGGGTTCGATCTGCTGTCCTCCATGATATGAGACCACGACGATATCCGATGCGCCAACATGTTACGTATTGTATTACATACGTACATTCATACGATTTTTTATAAATTCATAAATTCATCTATCCAATCTCCTACACTGTTAACTCCAATCTTTTAAAAGTATTCGAATGTCGTATGTATATGTCGTTCATTTAGGTGAACGTTTTCTTAATTCCACTAAAGCTCAGCAATTTCGTTTCAGCTTCGATAAGAGCTCGATGCAGTCTTACTAACACCCGCAGAATTTCATATTTTTTATTGTATTGTATATCTTCTTGTTCGTCAGAAATACTATGTAGGTACCCGAAAGTCTGGTGAAGTCGGGTCTGGTCCGGGATGTAAATGATGTCATGTACATTGTGACCAGATAATAAAAATATGCTACGTTTCAAACTGGCAACTATATTGTGTCCGTAACCATAAGCGTCACGTGTCCTATTCTTTAGAAACAGTTTCGTTGAGAAGCCCACTGAAGACGGGACATGAGCCGTTGTATGTTCCTTCAGAAGCATAGAGCTTGTAATGACTTGAAAGTGGGAAATTGGGAATGCCCGCGGAGCGCTTTTAGAAGCTGGCCATTACTGACAATGAATAATCCGTTTCTGTTATTCTGGGGCTGAAGTACGAAGGGGTGTTTATATGGAATAACACGGGTGGTATCCACGTGACAACCATTTTAATTGTGATAGGATAACGCCGTGTTGAAATTATAACACCCCTTCGTACTTGCCCCCCTGTTGGCGGTATTTGCCTCAGTGTACAGAGTGACTAATTTTTGTTTATCTTAAAACAGTGCTATAGGTATTTTTTATTTATTTTTTCGTGAAATATACCAAGTAACCATTGCTGGTATCTGCAGTAATTCCGCGATACACTTGAATCTGACGGCGAATTATTGATAATACGTGACTAATTCGGGAAAACGCAATTCTGTTCTGTCCTTTATCAACTATTCATAAATTCATTTATTTTCATCTTTTTAGAGCCCGTCACTGAAACTGACGTTATTTTTCTAATTTTCTGTGGTGCGATGGCCAGATTTTTCAATTGCCTTCCAAGTCCTGTCCCAACCTTATCATTTATGAATTGCAATGAATGCTTTACCTGCTATTATTTTTAAAAGTAGCGCCTACTACTAAAAGACGGATCGAATGGTCCACAAACGTCTCCAGATAAGAGCTCACCTGGTGCCGATGTTTGAACTCTGGTTCGTGGTAGACGATGGGCCTTTCCGAGCTAACACGACTCGTAATTTCATTGGGAGCTCTGCACCTTGATTCCCAGTTCGGAATTAAGCTTCGATCTAACGTAGCGCTTGCCCATAATGGCCCCATCGTTCGTGGTAGAGCTGAAGTGTTCGAACAATATCTGCTACACTGGTGCAAACCTCAGCGGGTTGAACCATGTGAAACGAAGCACGATATAGAGTTCCTCCCGTGTTTCGTGAGCCTGTAAATATCGTTCGACCATTGATGCTGAACTACAGTCAGAGTCAGAGGATTCGAACTTGCTGCCAGGGTTTCGATCAGGGCAAGGTCTGAGAATAAATTTCGAGATATTGTAGGAACATACCACACGTTGTTTAACGTAATTATTCGTAATTTTCTGTTGACGTTGTTGGCGACTTCGATCGTCCCACTGCCGAGAGCTTTGATGACGTCCTTTCTCGCCGCTTTGACGGTAGCATTTGTGCTCACCGAAAATGTTTTATATTCAGTAAATCAGTGTAAATTTGATGTGACATAATGACGAGTAGCTCCGTTATCAACTGGCCGTTCGTAGTTGCTATATTCACGTCACTGCTTATCGAAACCAGTGCTACTTGCGTGTCTGCCACTACTGCTCTTGAGCTACTTTGTTCACACACGCTACCAGCCGCACGCGTTGTTCCAGATCTGCTAGCCCGCGCTGGATACGGTGGCTTGCCGTCAGCCTTCCATTGTGGACACTGCCGCAGCCAGTGACCAGTCTTATTACAATACTTGCAGTTTGTAGTGCTTGAATTAGTCAAAGGCGGTTTCTTTTTCTTTTGTCGACTGCTTACCGTTTGTTTTAGCGTACACAATGTCACCCAATTTCGCCGCCGGAACAAAGTTACGTTCGTGAAGGATTGGAGCTCACGAAAAATATTCGACTGATTGGCGGCTTGAGCAGCTGATTTGTTGTAGCTTTCAAGTTGGTCCCTCTCGCTTCGAGTGGACGGGTCAGAGAGAACCGGTTTCTCTCTCGTCCCCTCGACGATGCCGACGGCGTCGAAAACTCTAGTACGTCCATAATTCGATCCTTCCAGAAAGGCCAATCTTCCGCAATTTTCAACTGTTTAATTCCTTTAGCGAATTCAATTTTATGAAAACGGACGAACTTGAAGACGAACGCAAAGGAAAACGAACGATGTTACTAGATCCCGAAACGAACATAATTGGAAGCCACGCAGTGAACCGAGATGGGGCACATAACCTGTTGTTTTAAATCGAAACGAACGAATATTATATGAACAATATTTTATTTGGAAAACGAGAAAAAGATTAGTGGCCCATACACGGGCAGATAATTCTGACAGATTTGATGGGCCTATATTTTCAAGATATCGTTAACGATCTAGAGCAAACGATGAGATCTGTCGTCGCCCCTTAAAGTACAAAAGTTATCTGCGACCGATATCTGTTACCCGATCAAATATGCCCGTTAGTGGGGGCACATCTAGCAGATTTCATTTATCGGTCGGGTTCGAAAGATATTTGAGATCGGTGACAGATAAAAAACGGAGGGAGCAAAAAGCTTATTCACTTGAGAAATAATAAATTGATATAATTAAGATCAAAATACTTAAAAACGAACTGGGACAAAACCACTGGAACGGACAGATCAGATCGTTACGTTAACGGGTGACGCCCGATTCAAAATCGGCAGATCTTTCCGACAGATATCTCTCATGAGAAATCGGTAGGTTTGTGGGGGATCAAAGAACCACATCTGACGGATTGTCGTCGTTTATTGTCCACTAACGAGCAAATTTTCACCACCGATATCTGTCAAAAACATGAAATCTGCCGCAGATATATGCTCGTGTATGCTCATGAATTTGTCTGCTTCCGTTCTTATGCAACGTACTAAATCAGATTCAGGAGAGGGTTAAGTTCCTGTTTTCTCCTTGAATACCTATATTTTCCGAAACGAAATGTAACCCCTTTGCCAGTTTCAGGAAAAATTTGACTTTCTCTGTCGTGCTTCAGAGGAAAAATGGCCTTCTTTGTAGTCACAAGTCTGTTTATGGCGCCAGGGTTTCAAGTCAACTAGCCAATTCGGAGGACCAAATTGACGGTTTTCCGAGTCCAGTAATGCATATGAGAGTCGTGAATTGTTCGATGGCTGAATATGCCGGTTTCTTCTCATGTTTGTCTCGTCTTCTTGTTTTCCTGCTTGTTTGTCCACGTGTCGCCCCCTTGACCAACTTAAACTTTTATAACTTCTTGTGTAAAGTGTTTGATGAAAACAATTTACTTCTGCCTTGAAAGGAAACAAGGCAATATATACGACGGTGCTCGTGGAGGTATATATTCGTTATCATGGCAGCGGTGTATTCGAGGGTGAGGTTTTAGGGCAGCACCAAGGACCGAATGTGCCCAACCCTATATGGGGGGGGGGGGGCTCTATCAAAGATTGAGTATGTGCTTGCGGAATGGATGGTGTTGAGGGAGAAGGGTTTGGAGACACTTCCAAGGGTAGAAAATATGCTCTACGGTGTCCTATAACAGTAAAGCAAGTCATGAGTGAGGTTTGGCGGTGCAGGGGCCCTGGAAGGGATGACAGTGTGGCTGTGATGGGTGTGAGGGGGGGGGAGGTTGGTTACAAACGGCCGGCAATAACAGTAAATATACTTAGCTATTATTTATGTCGGAAAAGAAGGAGGTGGGAGAGGTTTTCCGAGAGGGATGAAAAAAGAGACGATGAAGTGGAAAAGAAAAAAAATTGAGGGTCGAGCATGGGTGAAAGCGATGAAGGATGACAGTCAACAACGACCGCGCAAAGGGATGACTTAATCGGTAGTTTACTTTTCAGCTCCAGTGCACTCCTCTATCCATCGCATTTTTTTTTTTTTAATTTTAGGAAGTAGTCGTTTTCCAGGCTCTTAGCACAAAATTAAATAACACAAAGCCCAAGGGAAACCTCTAGAGAGGACTTCAGTGTCCCCTGAATGGAATGATGGGAGGTGCCTTGAAAACCATAAATCCATCCTCACAGCCGTCCCTGTCGCCGCGTCTTGTGATTCATGACGTTAGTTTGCCTATGATGAATGATTTTAATTCTCCCGCTCCTTCACTTTGCCCGTTTTGCCTTTTCTCTCTCACTTCGGGCTAGGCGCAGATCGATCAATCACCCTTTAGGCATCATCCATCAACTTCCACCACGCTCACTCCTTCTCACTCACTCTCTCTCTCTCTCTCTCTCTCTCATCCCTTTACGACCCTCCCCCACCACTGTAATTGTCGACCCATTAATAACATAAAATACCAGGCAAAAAAAAAAATAGCAAACAGAGTAAGGGGAGCGACTGGGATAGAAGGATGAGCGCAAAGTTGTCTATGGTCGTAGTTAGTTGGTTTGGAGGGGTCGGGCCAGAAAAAACGCAAATATTCTTTTTATCCAAACGCTTTATTCCGTAGACAGATAGTCTCAAAGCTCCTGTAATCATGATGAAAAATGGTTTTTTCTCAATGAAAAATGATTCCTGAGAACGCTTAGAGGGGAGGGTGGAGTCTATCAGGCAATCATTCGTTGTTCGTCTTTAATTACAGACGAAAGAAATAATTAATTATTAAGAAAATGGATACTTCTCTCTCTTTTTCCCAAATGGACTTAATAGATTGAAACGCTTTTATTAGATCCCTATCCTTTATTATAACGTTATATACTATATTAATTTCTACGTCAACAAAATAATTAACCACCTGTCTACTAACGGGGACGCTCTATGTTGCCCAAGCTTCTACGGTGCTCATGTATTGGTTTTTTGATGACCAGAAACAAAAAGCGTGTGAAAATGGTAACGGAATTGCTGTTCTTGTCGTGTTTACTCAAGTTTCCACTGCCCTGTTTGCTCAAGAATGAAGGTTATATTCACGATTCTTTTTGTGTGCGCCTTATGATGGAGGGGGGAGGGAATGTCAACGGAGAAATTGTCCTGCCGAACCCTCTTGACTCTATACGTAGTAAAGTCGTTTTGTCCCGCTGTCAATTTCTTTTTATTATTTACACAATTGTAGACGTCGACGTTGCCTTCATTATTATTGCGCAGCTCAATGATCGAAAATGGCCCAATGATACAATCGTAACAGCCTACTAAGAATTTAACTTTTGCCATTACAAAGGGCGGACAAGGGTGCACCCAGAAATGAATTATTGTTCCTTTGGCTTGTATTATTCACACGGTAGAAAAATGATTCAATCGGAAAAAAGCGAGTATCAGGCATATTATATTGGTGTGGCGTGACAACATTATGGGATTGATGTCTTCGGGGTGGTTATTACGATCTTTATGAACGGGTTGGTAATGAATACTTTACGGAAGTTGGTTTTTCCAACGGTGCACTACAGTGTTGTTGCATTTCTCACATTTAACGTATTCAACAGTTTGAATCAATCATTCCCCGTTAGTGTCAAGGGTGATGGTTTTCCAATTTCCCATCCTATTCACGCACCCGACTTGAAGGCTCAGGGTGTAGAGTAGAAGTGATGGCAACTTGACAATAAACTTTTTAGTGATCTTGGCAGTAAAAATGCATCGGAGTGATGTCACCTTTCAACTCTAATTTCACGTATTTGGCACTTTAAGAAATCAATTTCATGGATATGCCGATTTCACAGACGACATTTTGTGGACAAATATTGAAACTTGGCCGAAACCAATTTCACAGGTTTCACTCACTCAATAAGAACAATGCGCTGGATTTCCTCCCGGCAATTTTCGGCCGTAAAATACTTTAGCTCCTAGGCAAGAAAAGGGACACTTAATGAGACTCATTCGCGGCCGTAAAATTCGGTTTTAGTATCATGTAGAATAAAACAGTTTTTTTTTGTTTTTTTTTGCGTAGTTGATTCATTAAAAAACATTTTCATCAACCTATGGTTGATGAGAGTTGATGAAGAGCAATTTCACCGGTTTCGTTGCCTCAAAAGTGATCACCGCGGGTGGGTTATGGGTTTAAACCCCCTCCCCCACCCCTATAAAATGGAATCTAATGCAATTTGTTGATAGTAATTCAAGAAATTTCTTATACCCTTTTTCAAAGGGCTGTTGAAGGGGGAGCTGCAGATGACATATACCTACCCCTATAGATGAGATACCCCTCTGTCCATTCCTCGTCTACGAAAAAAAGCGCTATTTCACAGCAGAAATAGAGAAGAAGCATTAATGCAAAGTTAAAACGGAGAAAAACGCTAATTCACGGATTTTGTTTAAATCTTCGAATGCGGAGCTGACATTGAGTAAAAGCGGTGATTCGCAGGGAAAATAAGGAATAATTTACGTCTAAAATTAAGAAATTGCAAGAACCGCCGGGGAAAACCCCGCTAATTCACGGATCAATTTGAGAAAATCCACTAATTCGTGACTAAAATTGAAGAAACGTGGTAACTTGCGGCTAAAATGGTAACAAAAGGCTAATCCGAGATTGGAGCTGTTAGAAGCCGAAAAAGTACAAAACAGTATAATATGCAACAAGTGGATAAAGAGTGATTTTACCTGCGAGTTTTTTTTTCAAATGAATGAAGCGTACAACGTGTTAAAAAAAAACAAGAGCAGGTAAAATCTAATTTTGCACGACTTGTATACGCTATTTTTCGCGCGACGCCAGACGACTTTAGCAGAACTGTTGCGAACTAGTTCGTTGGAACAGTGAGAAAAAAGTGAAGAACGACTTCCTCCATCATCGCGAATACCTTTCATGATGTCGAAAACTCACATCTCACTCACTGATAAATGGAAAGACTGTGGAATCAGCCGTGAAACAGTATGATAATCTCAGTTTCGCTTACTTTCAAACCAGTAGCTAAAATGCAACTTTAGACAGCTTTTTTATCTCCAGAACAATGGCTAAAATGACACTTTAGCCAGAGTAGCGCGAAAAATCAATTTCGCACGGTTTAGTCATTGAAAAACTCAATTTAACGAATTTAGCTAGACATTCATCATAAGGCGATTGTTTGGGTTCGTGCCCAACGTTCGGAGGAGGCTGGCAGCGGCCAAATGGTTCACCCTTGAGCATGCCGCCACGTCTAACTCTTACGGGGTACGGCTCGTTCAACGCCTATAGTTGTGGTTGTTCCGGCGGTGCAGCCGATGTGACGTCGAGGGGCAAACCGCCGACCATGTGTTTCGTCGCTGCAGCCTTCACGGGAATCTGCGGGTGTCGTAATGCGGAGGGGGCCGCCAGAGGACTCGGCGTATGGCCGACTCCTGGTCTTCTCGCGCTCCTGGCTGGGGCGTGAGGGAATAAGTCTAGACATGTCTCATGGCATGTGTTTCATGGATTTGACCAGTCAAAGCCATGAAAAGGATTTTTGGAAGAGCCAAATCTACGAAATAATATGAACGATTCAGCCCACCAGAATTGCTTTCTTGAAGGTGGAAACTTCTAAAAATTAATTTCTGACGGCCGAAACCCAGAAATTTGTCTTTTTAAATAGCTAAGAACGTGGAATTCGTATTTACAATACCTAAATACCGCAAAAATGTTGAAACAAATTTCGGAACGCGGGGTCCCGAACTGCCCGCCTGCTTTTACACAAGACCTGTCGTAGCCCTCTTATGCGTTAGGCATGAGCTTACCACCCCAATATCGGTACCTGAACATCATTGTCTTAATTGACCGATTTGTCTGCGGCTCTACAAGAACGTATGGGATTCCATGGAGGCGCGAAAATGTCGGCCAACTGAGCTAATGATGTTCGGGTACTGATGAGAGTCGTAAGCTCACGCCTATACGGCCCATCGTCTTGTATTAATAAGAGGGCTGCAACAGGCTTTGTGTCTTTACGTTAAAGCAGGCCGGCAGTTCGGGACCCCTCGTTCCTTGGGCACAGAACTGATTTAAAACGTCCCCACCCTGGCACAGCGAGGACTAAGAGGTCCAATGCTGGGGGGAACCAGGAAATGACCGTCGAAGTTGATCATGTGTGACTCTTCACTCTTTATGTGTCTAGGGATTATTATTCTTCACTCATTATGAAAAGTACATAGTTCAGTGCATCATTCACAGGGCATTCCTTTCCATTATTTTACCAATGCGAGTTTATTTGGTCCTCAAATCTAGAATAGCATCGTGGGAAATGCCCCAATTAAAACTAGCTCGAAAATCGTTAGAATTCCTTTCCCTTTTCAGTCGAATAAGGTACTAGTCGACTATAATTAACAGAAAACATGCATGTACAACGTACTCTTTCTTTAGTAAAATACGCCCATGGCAAGTGGCGTGGGGGGGGGGACCTAATAATTATAGTCAATCCCCTAATCTTGCCAACCCTCCAGCTTTTTGTCACTTTTATTCAACTCAGCTGATTCTCTTCACTCTCACCCCTTTCCTTTGACTTAATTATGAAAACAGGGGACCACAGACCATTCGTATAGTCCCGTGTAAAGCATATGTTGTACAAGCCGCGTGCGGTTGGTGCATGTTTCCCTCCTTTCGGCTTTTCGACGGCGACGTGCATTATTATTTCTCCCTTCCCCCCCACCCATCACTTCCGCAAACCGGTCATCAACATCCCCTTAGTTTTGCACTACTACACCGCTTGTTAAGTTTCCCCGTGGTTTTGGACCCAGTTTTGGAATTTATAACGACGGTTAGAACAAGAGTTAGAAACAAGACATGGGCGTTTCTGAAAATACCTCTATTTCAACGGTGTGGTAGGAGAGAGAGAGATGGAAGAGTTGGTGTTGGAGGGGGGGGGAGAGAACATGGCAATGTAGTAGGCAGTGTTTGGTTGGGGACTCTCTCTGAAATGAAATGACATAGACAAACGTATACTAGCTTTTAGTTTTAGGACTTGGCGGAATAATTGAAATAGTTGCTAGGCCTTGTGGGACGTCAGATTAAACGGATTTTAGGAGAATTAATTATTTTAAAAAAGAGAAGGAATTAAGAGGAGATCAGAACTTTTCATGCGGTAATTGACTGTGATTAAGACGACGGGTTCCAGCTTTGTCAGCCTGTCTTCTCACCAAAGACGATAATCCGAGTTGATAGCTCCAACCCCTCAGTGCTGTGCGGTTGAAGCTGTTAAAGGAAAGATGGAGTGGTGGGTGGGGGAAGCTAATCACTTTGTGAAGATCGTCGGCAAAAGAGAGAGGGTGGCAAAAGCTATACGGGTTTATACCTTAACTGGGCCGGGTGAGAGGGGGGTGGGAAAGGTGTTTCCGCCCTGTCAACCCGAATAACGAACCCGGGGTGGGATCTAAACCCCATGCCTCAAGGGCTCAGAAGTCTGAACATCTAGGTCTGACAACGGCAGGCCGCCGTTTTAAAGCCTTTATACTTCAACCGTGTGATGGCTAGGTGGAGGCGGCATGGTTGGATGGGGGTGGGGCCGTGGGGGGCTTTATCTTACGGACATCTCAGAACATCAAACGGTATGAAAAGCGTCCTGAGAAACAGTGGCCCTTTTCGTCGTCCACCGCTTTATCCTTTTTTATTTTTTTTGGCACAGTGAGGGGGCTATTCTTTCAAAAAGCATTCGATCTCCTAAAAAGTATTGAGTTTCTGTTTGCTTTGATTCTTATCGCAGGAAAGAGGATCACAATGGAAAAAGGATCGGACAGGGCTTTGTTAAGGCAGTGCCACCGTATAAATTTGTTTAGAACTCTCTTAAACCTTTTTTTTTTTTCGGCGTCGCATCGAAGCATTTTAATTAATTCGATGAAATCAACAGATTAAAACAAACATTTCTTTTCTTTTCGTTAGGCAAAAACCCTGACAGGGTCGTTAAACTGACCTCCAGCCTCATTAGCATGTGGTTACACGCTATACAACACCCCACGATTAGATAGAAGAGTGTCAAGTAAATCAACTCGAGGGAATAGACAAGAAGGGTGAAAGAGACGGAAAAAGGGGGAAATGCGGTACGATTAATCGGCTACAAGTGGCCACAAATCCAAGTCAGAGGATTGTGTGCCTGTATAAGGGGCGGTGGTAGTGAGTGTAGGGCATAGAAAACTGACTCGTTGGAAGTTGAAGGGATTGGTGTGTTGTGGTGGACGGGGGAAGGAGAAAAGGAAAGTGTCGGGAAAGGGTTTTCGCAGGGAAGGGCGTTGACGGATGGCAACCGCCTGCTTCCTCCTCAGCACCTCAGCTCAAGGGAGACAAATGACGTGGCTTTGAAAAGTTCGAACCCTCAGCCAAAACACAATCCAGACTGTCAGAGCGGTTTGAAAGACGTAAGTGATGTTTAAAGAGGGGGGAGGGAGGCGTTTTCAGGAAATGAAATAAAATAAAAATAAATTATTGTTTAATTGCTCTATTCATTCAGTTTCTCGCATCCCCCTGAGCCCATGAACGTGTCAACGAACGCGTTGGACCCGAAGTACCGGAGGGGTAAGGTGCGCCGACTTCGAAGAGGAGCCGCTCTAACTTTGCCCCTGCGAAGTCCACTTCTGTAGCCCACAAAAAAAAAAAAAAAAATTCAAACTAGCAATATTCACGGATATTTAGCTCCAAATTATGAAATTTTGCGGCTATTCATCGTGCTTTGGTACCGCGAGGTTAACAGCCACTAAAAAATACGCCCCGAAACTTGAAATTTTACTCATATTAGGACGCCAACTTGCATACTATTTAGCTCTTTCCGCAATTCCGCGGCTATTTGTCAGGCTGTGGGCACAGGCTGGGCCGGCCAGCTTGCCTTGGATCCACGTCCAATAGGAAAAAAAGAACAAACAAACAAAAAACATAACTGAAACTTGCAGTCTTGCAATTTTTACGGATTCAAGACCACAAGACGCGAAACTTGCAATTTCGCGAATATTCAGCGATAGAAAACTATTTGGCTCAAATTATAACCACAAGATTTGCAAACTAACAAAATCCAGCTCTGAATGTTGAAATTTCAAGGTTGTGCGTAGGGCTATGGTCCACGCCCACTAAAAGAAAAGGCCCCGAAACATGCAATTTTATGGATATTCAGCCAAGAAACGTTCAATTTTTCACCCATTCGTCAGCCTTTGGGCGCAGAAGATAACAAGCAACAGAACAGACTTGGCCTTTTGAAATATCTTCAGGACCCGGCGGAAATAAGTTTTAAAAAAGGTCAAAACAGTAAAATTCAAATACATGAAATCGGTCATTAAGAAGTGACAAACTGACGAAATTTGGTTCCTTGGAAGAACCAAACAGAACGTATTTTGTCATAATAGAGAAGCAGCCCCTCATAACCTGAGCTCTGAAAGAGTCACGGTTATGAAACTTATGTTTTTGAAGTACTGAAACCATCAAAATAAAATAGTGCTTTCAAGAACCAATAAAGAGAAAACTTAATTTTGGAAATTCGAAGCCCCAAAATTGATGTTACGAATGACCCACTGACTTGGATTTTTGACGGGAAAATGCCTCGAAATTGACTTTTGGAAGATCCAAATCGGTGGAATTTGACTTTCTAAAGAGGCTGACGGTTTCATGAAGTTTTAAGCGCCACAAAATTGATTTTTGATGGTTCATAATCAAGGCGAAATTAGTTTTGTGTCGGTGGAAACTTCGCAAAGTATGATTTTATCAAAGAGCCGACCCCCAAAATTGGAGATTCAAGAAGCTAAACACGCGAAAGTCGTTTTTTCAACAACAAAGCCCCCCAAAATTGTTTTTTGAAAAATGAAAGCCCAAAAATTGTGTTTTTAACCGGCTGAAACCTGTTTATTTCCAGAAGCAAAACCAGCGAAAACCCAAGAAAGGGTGTTAGAGTGAGCAAAATCTGCGAATATGACTTTTTATTAAGCCAGGCCCTTGTAATTGGCAATTCTTTGTGATAGAAACTCCACAAAGTTGCTCTTCTGAGAAAGCTAAATTCATGAAATTGTTGTTTTTTCAACGAATGAAATCACCACGAAAATGCATTGGATTTCTTGTTTTTAACGAACGTCAAAAATTAAATTGATTCTCGAATCAGCCAAAACAGGGAAATTAGGTTCTGTAAGTCTGAAATCCGTGAAATTTGAACTTGAAACCTCAAAAGCATGAAATACATTTTTTTGTCTCGTAGGTACACTTATTGGTTCCCGAAAAGACAAAATGTTCAATCAGTCCGACATTTTTCTGGAGGCCATGAATGTTACCATATTCGATACCCCCCTCTCACGCAAACAACTAGCTGCGATGAGATGTGATACAGATTGGCTCCGCAAAAAAACAATTTCGCAGGCTTCAATCCAAACCAATTTCGTGGTGTGGGTAGTCAGAGGCAGATTATGTTGTTCAAACAAAAAAAAAAAAAATTGTAGGGGGTCTCAAAAAATAAATTTTGTGTGCTCAGCTCTTTAAAAAACCATTCTGGTCAAACCCCCTGGTCTTGCTCTTCAAAAAACATGTTTCCACGTGTTTTAAACGCCAGTTTTACAGTTTTGGCTCTGCGACAGCTTCTATAAAAATAACAAAAAAATACACTAAAACGATTTCGTGGACAAAGACCACGCCTTCAGCGAAAGACGTGTAGGTACACAATGTTGGAAAAGAGATCGTTTCATTACTTGATCGGTTTGACGTCAAAAACTCAAAAATTATTGCAAAGATCATCACAATGATTGAAATGCCAATTTTGCGGTTTATCCTATTCTCCTCACTTTTCATATAGTTCGTGATCAATCGTCCTTCAATTTTTGATGGTTTCTAATTATTTTTAACAATTCAGAGCGTTTCTTCTGCTTATTATGTCTCTCCGTATCTCTCATTTAACTTTTCTTATTAACATTTTCGTGAGAAAAAGTCGTTTAACTCAATTAATGTTCCGTGAATGATAATAAAGAGGACTTCGCATAACTCGAAAATTGTTTTTCTTCGCCTTCCAATTAATTAACACACGTATATCATTTCTTGCATTTCTTTTATTTATGTGAATAATTAGATCGTTATCTTACTAATAACGTGGTAATTTGTGACTTTGAGTGTTCCAAAGCAACCCACGAGGCATTTTATTCGATCTTAGTCTCTCCGTCCGTTCCCATTTCGTTAATTAGCTCAGGAGAAACTTGACGTTTAGGAAGATGAATCGTACACAGTAAAGATTTGTTCATTTCGCCCCTCTTACGCGCTCAATCTATCACACAGTATAAGAAGGAAAGTATAGAAGGGTGTGGTTGAGTGGTGGGTTGGGGTGGAAAATAAGTTGTTTTTTTTTTTTTTTTATAAAGGTATACGAAAAGGAGGGAACATCAATGTGATAACAAAGGTTTTTATTGATGACCTGACTCTGATGGGTCAACAGGATGATGGATCGTGGGCGACCATTAGTCTCCTTGAAAAACCCTAACCCCTAAGCATGCTCGGTCTTCTCCGCAGCTCCTTAGAAATAATATCAAAACTTATAATACGCAGATACCTTGTTAAACCTTTTTTGAGCCCCTCCTGGGAATGTATTCGTCATTTAGATAGTGAAATGAGGTGGACGGATAAAAAAAATGTTGGCAGTTATTGATAGTTTCATTGAGCCAGAAACGCACAGAAAAGACGTTGACAAAGCAGCAGGGATCTCAAGATTAGAACAAATCATCTTTTTATGGAAGTCTTCAATATCCCTGTGTGAAAATTATTTTAGTCACAGCACAGCACCCAATACAAAGCGTGAATAAAACATGTTACGCCACAACTATTTTCAGACATGGCGGCGCCCTCCTGCTGGATTAATTAAAAAAAGAGAGAGAGAGTGAGAGAGAAAAGGAACACTCAACGCCTTGAAGGGTGATGGGATAAGAGTTGAAAAATATTCCCCCGCCTGATGTTTCTTTTCAAAACAGAGGCAGTGCCTGTAATTTTCTCGTCATCCCTTGGTTCTTTTCAGGAATGAAAAGGCTGTAATATGACCGTGTTTGCGAGAGTGGTGTATGAAATGAAAGATTCGAGTGGTATGGATGGGTGGGAAGGGGGATGGTTTTGTGTCGGCGGCGTACAATCGAAAATAGGGAGATTGTAGGTTTTTCTTTTTAGCAAACCGTAAGGGGTGGTCGCTCATTTTCCTCCCCCCTCTTCGTAAAAAGTGTTAGCCGGGGAGGGGGGAATTATTAGTTTTCTGGGTGTCAGAAGAGCGGCAGCGGATATCGAATTACCTATTTTGTATTGTTCGTGTTATTTTGGCTGAATTTTCGGTGGTAAAACTGCGGGGCAGAGGGGTAAGCATGAGAGAATGAACTCAAAAATGATGCTACATGAAGTTTGAAAGCCATTGTGAATTCAATAACAATGTGTCTTCCTTTGTCCACGGTTGGTACATATGTATAACATTTCATGAGCAAATAGTTCTATTTTAAAACATGTAGAAACAGTCAGAATCACGTTTTGCAATTAGGAATGTATTAACCTTTTCCTTTTCGGTCTCGAAACCGAAACCGAGACCGAGATCGAGATTGCATTTTCTGGACCGAGATCAATAAGCTTCTAAGCCAAAATTAACAGTTTGAAGTGCGAAAATCACAGTTTTGAATGTCGAAATTGACAAATTCTAGGACAAAATTGACAGATTCCTATAGAATGAAATTGACTGTTTCCGGGACTAAATATCCATTGATAGTTTCCAGAACTGAATTGACAGTTTCAAGGACAAATGCCCGTTGATAGGTTACAGGACGAAATTAACAGTTTTGAACGACGAAATAAGGTATTAGAACGAAATCCACAGTTTTCAGGACGAAATTGGCAGTTTCATGACAATTTGACAGTTTAAAGAACAGAATTGACAGTTCCCAGGATAAATGTCTGTTGATAGTTTCCAGGACGACATTGACAGGCTTGAACATTTATTTGACAGATGGGGTGAAATTGACAGGTTTGAACGTCGAAAATGGCAGTATTTCCACTACTCTACGGTTTCCGGTGAAGGAGCTTGGGAACCGTCACTTTCCGAAATCCAATGACAGTCTAGGGCAGAATTGGCTAATTGACAGTTTTAGAATGATATCGACGGTTTGTCGACGAAATTGACGGTTTTCAATGACAAAATTGACCTTCATAGGACGAAATGGACAGTTTCATGAACGAAATCAACAGTTTATAAGACAAAATTGACAGTTTCTGACGCAAAGTTGACATTTTCTGGGGCATAATTAACTTTTTCCAGGCTGAAATTGACAGTTTACAGGACGGAATTGACAGTTGCCGAGGGAATGGTTAAGAAAATCCGTAGTCTTAAACCCGAATTCTCGTCAGTGACTGAGTTTACAATTTTTAGTGCGTGAATAGACATTTTGGTGATCGTTAGGGCACGAATGGTCGTTTTTCAATGCGCAAATCTGTCAGTTTCGCCATTGTCACTATGGCCAGCATCCCCTTTTAGAGCCTGATCAGTCAGTTCTACCACCTTCAAGGGTGACGCTTTCCAAAGAGCGCGGCGTTGACCATTTTAGAGCGAAGATTGAGATTTTTAAGCCGTTTTGTCATTTTAGACATGAATATCGTCAGTTTAGTCATTTTCAATGACGCGGAATGGTCTATTTGGCCATTTGTAGAGCGCGAATGCACGGTTTTGGCAATTTTCAGGGCACAAATCGTCTGTTCAAACATTTTCATGTCGTGAATCGCTACATACAGTTATTTTTGTCATTTTTTGGGTGGGAATAACTAGGTAGGCTTTTATGGCGAGAATGAGGGGCAAATTGTCTACAGTTTTTGTAAGAAAGTGGTCAGATTTGCCATTTGGAGCCACTCGAATAGCCGGCCAAGCTATTCCTAGGGCCGAAGGGTCAGTTTGCCATTTTCAGGTCGTGAGTTGTCACTTAAGTTATTTTAGAATTGTCAGTTTTGTCATTTTGAGGTCGCATTGCCAACTTGGCTATTTCTAGATCATGAATTGTCAGTTTAGCCATTTTCAAGGTGTGAGTAATCATTTTAAGCTTTTCCGAAGCGCGAATCGTCATTTGAGCCATTTTTAGGGCGTGAATAGTCTGCTTGACTATATCTTCAATTTTCGGGTGGGAACGGTTAGTTTAGCCATTTATAAGGCCCATTTATAAGACGAATCGCCCGATTTATAACCTGTTGGTACACTTTGGCAATTTTAAAAGAGCGAATCGTCAGTTTTACTATTCAGAGGCGCAAATAGTCAACTGAGACGTTTTTAGTCATTTTTAGCAGGGGTGCGGATCAGTCAGTTTAGCCACTTGGCATAGCGAGTGACCCAGTTTGACCATTTTTAGACGGAAACACTTTGAATATTTACATTTTTAGGACGTTTGGTTAGTTTAGGCTATAAATTGTCAATTTAGCTATTCTCAATGGTGTGGGGAGTGGTCTGTTTGGCCATTTCCCACCCAAATGACATCCCGAGAGGTGGATGGGTCCTTTTTCCAGAATTCTGCTACACCACATCGCGTGGGCGCCACTGCTCGTTGTCAACCGGTTTTTACTGCGGATGCTCGAGTGATTTATATGAAAATGGCCTCCTCACTACACCAATTTCCATTTAATCGCTTTCTGATCCATTGACTTACGCATTTTCATGAAAATTTTACTTGGGCATAGGTGGATCTAGGGAGGAGGGGTAACAGGGATCTGATAAAATCGCTCTAAACATAGCGGTGGGTAGGTGGTGGGGGTGTACTGTGTGAGGAAGAAGGGTCACGATCCCCCTCCTCCATCCATAGGCCACCAGACCGACTTTTGAGACTAGACTGATACCGAGAATTACTTTTTGAGGACCGAGACCGAGATCATCTTCCTATAATGACCAAGACCGAGATACGCATAAGTCTTGGTCTCGTGCATCACGTCAGTCGTGCTTCGGTCGTCGTGGTCACGTCAGTTTCGCTAAAGCATCAACAACCCACATCCCATTAATGTTTGTTGAGGACGGAGCCAAACATGCGGCACTGCAGTTCTTTGAGTGACAATAACCTGCAATATGTTAGCCTTGGAAGGGCCAAAGCTGCGAAATTTATTTCACACCCTCTCCCCTATCCAGAAATCATCAACCATGCTCTTGTTATCAGTCGAAAGATAGACTTAGGACCCTTTGAAAAGGGCTTTCGACCATAAAGCCACCAACTTTATTCCGAAATCTGCATAGTTATTTGTGAGGACAATTGCCCGGCCCGGAATGCCGAGGGCTCCGTGAAAGATAAGCCGGGGGCCTCTTCTACTAGACCAACACCGATTCGTCAAGGCCCTCAATTGCATCGTCTGCGGGAAAATATGTGGGGCACCCGAAAAAATATACGTAAGCGACAAAAACGCGGAAATTTGAGGTTAGGGGTTCAACCTCGAGTTTTCATTATTTATGTCTTCAAAAATACATATTCTTGGACTTGAACGAATTTTACAGGAATACTTTTAAGGAATTTAAAATAAGAAAAATGAAAATTATTTTCTCAGATGGTGGCAAAAGCTCAGGAAAAGAAGAAGTAGATACCAGAATAAGCCTAATAAACCCTGAAAATAAATCATTGTGTGAATACTTGAAATCGAACTTTTAATTTTTGCAATTATTACTGATTCGGTGTTCTATGTAGCTGTGTTTTATGTAGCTATCATTAGCCGCAGCATTCCTTACAGACATTATCCTTGTTTCCAAATCACTTAGCTTCAAGTGTTAGATAGTCCAGTTTTCACTAACATTATATCTTGAGCCGCATAGTCCTTTTCAGACGCTCAATTATCACCAGTTTTACCGACTTCTCTCTCTGTGACGTTGGAAGAATAATTTTCCGGATACTCCGCTAACGCAACTACTTCTGGCAGCTACTTACACAAGACATAAAACCTCGTTATAGTTCCCCTGGCCAGAATGTTTGAATAAGAAGGTATAACGAACAAGAATCAGGAATTTCAGGAGTATAGTGATGCCGCAGCGATTCCATCAAACAGGTGATTAATTTTACAAAATGATGTTCTTCCTTTTTTAGCAGTCCTTTCTTTGGAATTCAGGAAAAAAAAAAAAAAAAACTTTTGTTTTACTTGAAAATAAAAAAATCAGGCACCGCATTATCAGACAAATCCACATTTTTTGTCATTTTTCTTCTCTAAACTAATTTGTGGCAAGTGTTACGTCGGTATTGTTAAGAAATGCGGTTGGCTACTTGTTTAGGAAGGAAGAGACCGGAGGAGAGAGAGAGAGAGTGAGAGAGACAGTGATGAAGGGTCATGAAAAGAAGAAGAAGAAGAAGAAGAAGAAAAAACGATCCGGCGTTGACATACAGCCTATTTCTTCTTGAAGTCTTGAAAGGATTTAATTATCCCGTTTCGACACATCCGCCGCGCTACTGTTCAACCCCACCTCACCCCCTCTTCACAATACTTCTTCCCTTCATCACTATTGTCCTTTGAGGCCGACAAAAAGCTTTAAAGAGCAGCGGCCTCAGTGGGATGACGTGGATTGATGCCCTCCTTTGTCGGAAAGCCTTTTGCCCCGTCGTCTCCGAGACTTCGTTCTTCAGCTCTTCTCCACTCCCGTATGCCTCTTAATTTCCTTCCATTTTTTTTTTTTTTTTTTTTTTTTTCACTTCTCTTTCTTTTCTCCTTGTGCCATAACGCCTGCCGAGATTGTTATTAACAAGCGAGCAACTCTTCATTCGCCATTTAAACTGTAGGAAACGGCCAATCAAACATGTCGTTCCCTTCTGTTTTATTTTGCTTCACAAACCATTAGTCATGTTCAAAAGCCTCGCCCTCCGACCATCTCAAACATTTGAAAAAAATGGGTATCATTGAGCCAATAAATCATGACCGCCTTTGCAAGAAGAAATCATTATCTATTCATTTTTTCAAGGCCAATATTAAACAGTGTGAAGAGGAGGGGGGGGCGATGCACTTTAAAATATTCTCGGTCTGAATCGTTTGCATGTTTGAAAATGTAAAATAAGTGTAACCGTTTAATAAACGAGACGGACGTGTCGCCACACTTTCTTACTTACATAACGTCCAAGAGTTGTGACGTGATGCTGCGGAAAGTGACACGGATGGGGGGAGGGGACTATACGGTTTTCAGTGTGTGTGGGCGAGAAAATGAAGACTCATGAATTATCGGTGAAGTCTACTCATGAAGTATCGGTCTTAAGAACTTTGTTTTGACTACCTGACAGGGGTTGATGGAATGTAAAATTCAAAGAGTTCAAGTGTGGCGAAGGGGTGCTTTTCGATGTTAAGGCTCTTCTTGGTCTTAAGACGAGAAACAAATTGCGTGTAGAAAAGAGTTTATGGGTGGTGCGTTACGAATACACGCAAAACGTTATTTTGTGTACATTTTTTTTTTTTTTTTTTTTTCAAGAAAAGCTGTAAAAATAAACGTTGCTGTGAGGTAAAAGAGTGCCAGGAAGAAGACTTATTGGCTTTTGGAGAACAAGAAGGTAGAGGTTTTTTTGTGCTTTTAAGAGACTGATGGAAGAGGTAGGGAGAGAAAAGGGATAAAAGAGGCTGAATTTATAGGGTAACCCCCTCCTCGCTCAACCGCCCCTCACCTGTCGGTTGAAGAGGAAGGAGGAGGATTTATAAGGTCTGTCTGGCAAGTTGGACTGGGGGCAATTTGTCTTTCCACGCAGTGCCGGCGGTTCTCTCTCTTCCACAGACTAGATTAATATCGGTCGTGTCACAGCCTCGAACCCAATAAAGACCTTTCGAGTTTTCGGGCTAGTAACCTAAACCTTTCCCTCTGCCCACCACCCTCATGTTCAGGTATTGAAAATGTTGTCGCCTCATTTGTTTTTACGTGACCTGTCCTACAGTGTCTCCTTAACACATTTTTGACGCTAATTACATAATTTATTTTTCAGAACGAAAAATGTTTGATATCACTAACAAGAACACAAGATAAAAGTGCGAGTCACTTCCCTGAATGCAGCGCAGCATTTAAGCCTAGCAAGTCTAAAAATTGTTATTATCTAAGCCATGTATAACGAACGAATTTTTTGTAGCATGCCGCGGATTTTATCAGGAAACTCAGCAGGCCTGACATGACCTGTGCTTTTGTGGGAATAAAATAACATCAGTTTTGACCCTGAGCGAGGCTTCAATGCCCGAAGCTCTGGCTTCACCACGTGTGATTTGAGACAGAAGAATCTCGAAGAACTTCGAATTTAGCGATTTTTTCGCTTATGAATTAGCGCTTTTTCTCAGTTTGAGCCACGAAAACTGTCCTTTCCACAATTTTTTTATACTTTATCCGCGGAAGCTTTGAGTAAACTTCAGCCGCGAAGTAGCTAAGTATTTTTCTTAATTTTAGCCGTCATTTAGCACTTATTGTCACTTCAGTCCGCGAATTAGTAGCTTACCGGGATAGGAGCGTAGGGCCCGAAAAGCTTAAAGTTGGAATAATGAGTATTTTTAGGTTCTTTGTATGCAGGTACATACATACAGGAAAACACAGCAAAAATTTGGGGAAAAGCGTTAATATTCGTGGCTAAAACTGTCGAAAAGCGTTCATTAGTGACATTTCAATGAAACATCCAAACAGAAATTCAGAAAAAATCGCTGATACGCGTTGCCTAGATGCTACTTTACGGCTAAAATGAAGAAAAAAACGCTAATTTTCTGTTAGTACGATTGAGACGTGGCACAGTTTTTGATTTACTGTAAGCGCTAAAAGGCGAAAAAAAACCCTAAGGCTATACAATAGGCAAAAATGACAAATTCGCAACTAAAATTGCAGAAATCGCCCGTTAAAAAAAATAAAAGGTGAAAAGCCAGATTTTTTCTTGAATGATTTAGTAATGACGCTGACTCGCAGCTAAAATTGCGGAAAACGCAAATCCGTAGCTTCTGGAGGCAAATTCGAGCCTAAAACTAAAAAAAAAGCTCTAGCCCATAGCTGAAAGTTGAAAAAAATGTTAATGCGGTGCAAAAATAGTTCCGCTAATTTTCGAACAATATTGAGAAAAATCACTGATTAGCGAGGCTGAAATGAACGAAAAACGCTATACTTGCAGCTCAAAGTGCCAATTCACTGCTGAAAAGGTTAAAAGTCGCTAATTTGCTGCAAAAATCGAGGATAAATTCAATTCATGGCACAAATTGTGAAAAATCGCTAACATGGAATAAAAACGCTACTTCACGGCTAAACTTGAGAAAAATCATTAATCCGCGGATAAAATGTAGAGGAAAAGCTCTGTAATTCACGGCTAAATAAAATATGCAAATGCGCTCCTCAGGTCATTTTTTCTCGTCCACCTCCCCCCCCCCCTCGTCATTTTTATAGACGCACCCCTTAGGTCATGGCGCCCCGGGCGGTTCCGGTAGGCGAGTGCCGGAGAACAATTTGGAAACTGCCTATTTGGCCATGAAACTCGGGTTTTAATGATTAAACTATTCGGCCTCGATGACTTGAAAAATTGGGCCTTTTCTCTGCAAGGAACCAATAACATTGAAATATGGCTGCAGAAACTGGCGGAAAAACTTAAAACTTTCAAAGTTTTCTCCTGTAAGCTGATTCTTCGCCGTAAAAATGTCCATCATTTTTCGCAGGTTAACCCCAGGAACTATTATCGATAATATTCTGAGAACCGTCCAAGAAGCCCAGAGACTGTCAATTTTTCTGACTACTGACGCTTGAAACTGGACATGTTGCCTCAAGAACCTAGTCTATTCGCATGTAAAACGCATATTTTAGCCCAGTCCCCCAGGCGCCACCAATTGTGGCTCACTATTTACCAAACTCACGAAACATATTTGACCTCGAAACTTAATAATTATGACCCTCAGTCACTCTTTAGGACCGGAGAAGATCAAATTTGGTTTAATTGCTGAGGGCCTAAACGATTCTGTTTGGCCATCACAGTTGACGGCTGAACGTTCTAATTTTCGTAGAGGTGCAGAGACTTGCACCATCCAGGGATATAAATGTTTTCTTTTTTTAAGAACGCTTTTTTGTTCTCGTTTATTAGTGATAAAGCTATTTCTTCTTTCGTCGATCATAAACTCTGTCAAGAGAAGATAGACACTGGTCAAGAGACCAGTGACCGTGTTTCAGTAGCTGGCGCCTTCTTTGACCTGCTCCATGTCCATGTAAACATTTGCTGGAGCCAGTCCCGTGCCAGTGCAGTCAAAAAATAACGCTCTGGCTACCCACCACGAGAGGTCTCCATCTGCTGGTACAGTGTGATCGAAATTTTCAGCTTCCAGTGCAACATTCTCTTATCATATCAATCAGTTTACGTTCGTTATCTGGTATCCATTGTTTTGAACTCCGATTATTGGCACCAGTAACTCGAATGGTCTAAATGGTACTGGCGCAAGTTACTGACGCCAAACGAAAGGCTCCAATAACTGGTGCCAGTTAACTGGCTCGCTTCCTGGCATTGTGTAAACCAGTCTTTAGACGCGTGATATACATTATGTGGAGAAGAAGATGAGAATGGGGAAAAATAAATTCAAGCTAATGTATCAAGAATAAATAAAAAAAAAAAATCCTCAACGTGAAATAAGAGGAGACGTTGGTTTTGGTGGGTGTAAATTCAGTGTTAAGACAAGAACGGGCTTGGTTAGGAAATGGTTTCTCACTCTGCTTCTCACCCTTCAACACATCTTTTCTTTCTTTTCCTCGCTTCCAAACTCGCTTGTGGAAGAATCATCCACGTTAGTTCAGTGCCGCCCTCCCCCCCCCCACACCAACACTCCAACAGAGTTTATCCACACACCTCACTCTCTAAATCACAATTCTAACTTTTCTCACCACCCCCTCCCCCTTTTCTGGAAAATCTCTCCAGCAAAGCAATCTTTTTTCTTTTCACCTTTAGTGTTTTCCTCTCAGTTCCCACCATCTTCGCCTTTAGTCTAGCAATAAATATTTTTCAGCCATTTCTCCCTTCCTTCCGAGGTTTTCTTTTTCAAGCTAACTAATAGCGCGAGGGGAGGGGGACTGCGACATCGAAAACTTTGCCAAAAGGAAAACACACTATTAAAAGCAACTGTCATCCTCCTATACTTAGTTTCTGTAGTGGCAGCGTATGTGTTATTGCTTTCAAAAGTACAATTCTTCAAGCCACGGTAATTTTTACAGGCTTCCTCCACCAGTCGGTCCCCCTTTTCATTGCCAACACGTGTCGGCATCGACGCCTGTATACATTCTTCCAGTTTCTGAGTTCCAATAGGTTCACAAGTGTGATTTAACGTTATTATTATGACTTTCATTTTCCTTGTATTGCATCGTTTAAAAGGTATAGGGGGGAAGTCGTTCCCAAGTTTATAATTTAATTTTCTTTTTCAGCGTAGCGAATATAGAAGAAATGGAGTGACGACGACGAAGTAAAATGAAACCGCAGTTGGGGGAATAGGCAAGAACCCGCGCGACAGAACTGAAATTATCAGCTTGAAGGGGCCCGAGCGCCTCGTGAGCTTAGAACTTGGATAAAGTTCCACTTTTCTCTCTCGCATTGAAATGTTCTATTATTGGAAATATCGTTCCAAAGTGAAAAATATATCGGCACGATCTGTTTGGCACGAAAATTTCATAGATATGTCAATAAATTAATTCAATAATTAAACGTGAACTGGAAAACTGAAAATTCGCAACAACAAAAAAATGTGAAAAATATTAATTTGTAGGCCGAATTTTCTTTATGACGACTGAGTACAGAGTTTTGGGGTCATATACTGATCCTAGTGTGCAATCATCATACTGCGCTGAGTGAAGTTTCTGAACAATGAAGTGTACACTGGGTCATGGAGGAAATGTTACGTGTTTGGCCGCATTGTTAATATGTGCTGCTATAAGAGGCTAATTACTCTCTTCGCGGTTTGTGAGGGGTGACAGTGGAACCTTGGTTTTTTGGCCCAAGTCGTATTTCAGGGAGTTTGCTGTTTATCGTATGCTTGATTGATGTTATAATAAATCACGCCAATCTCACGTCTCTCTGTGTTTCTACTAAGAAACTCTTTGAAAAATGACCCTTGATGGGGCCGGCCTCTTAAACTCATGAGTCGAGAAATTATCATTAAAAATTGGCCGATGTTGTCGAAAACCGATAAGATTGCATTCGAAATGTGCAAATGCACCGTAATCCGTTCTGCCCGCACTCGCGCAAAGTAGAATCCCCACAGTTGGGCAGACGCAAATGTCCTGATGTTCTCACCTTTCAAGGTTTCCTGGAACACATAACCGACAAAACTGCGCCAATTTGCAGTGGCAACTTAGTGGATTCAGAACTTGGAACCTCAAATTTCCCTTGTTCGGACCCTTTGAACGCCAATTCCGAGAGGTTCGCATCCCGAAAAGGCAAACGTTCGGGGCCTTAGGGGCTTCGAGAAAATAATTTTGTGGGCTCTCTCAAAAACCGATTAGGCAGCGTTTGGATTTCCAAATACCATCCTCAAATTTTAGGATAAAATCAGGTAAAAGACAGGCCTCGAAGCTCATTAGAAACTCTCCAATTGATTTTTTTTTTAAATCGATTTCGCGGTGTTTGGTTTGCAAAAACTCGGCATTGAAAAAACTAATTTAGCGTGTTTGCATATTCAAAAAGTCAATACCTAGTTTTAAGGTAAACAAAAATCGATTTTGTTTGGTTTCAATCTTGATGATGCCAATTTCACGTGCTATGGATATTTGGAAAATCGAATTCCACGGATTTGGGTTTTCAAAAATGCAATTTCGTGGATTGGGCTCTTTAATAAACCAATTTCACGGGTTCTTGGATCTTTTGGAAAATCAATTTCACAAGTTCTATCACTCAAAAAACCAATTTGGTGGGTTCAATTCTCCGAAAACCCATTTTCACTCTTCCCGGATCTACAAAAATCCTGTATTCCGTAGGCCTGGCATCTCTTATGTTGGCGTGGTATAGGCATTTTTTCACCCCTCCTTGCCAGTACTTGTATGAGTTGATTCACCCGTGAAGTTTTTGGATGAAAAAATGGTAATTTTGACGTAAAAACTTGACGTAAAAAGAGCCGAAGTTGCAATTTTCTCTAAAAAGAACGAAGGGTCTTTTTTATAACATTTGAAATTCAGAACCGGAAGCCGTCGACTTGTGTGAGGGGCCGCCCGCCGTGCGTTGACTTACCTACCAGAAGTTTCTTATTCCCTGAGCCACCTACATCTCTTGTTTGCCACAAAATTGAGCCACAGAACAAGAATTTACCAATATTCTCACAAAAATACCCGAATTTGTCACAGGCAAAGGCGAAGGTGCAAGGTGAAACTTTGCAGGACAGACGTGAACGAGTCCACGTCTGACGACTCCGCAGATTCGGATATGTCCACTCGGCCTGACCGGCGGACGCGGGGACGTCGACGGAAGGGATTGTCTAAAGGCAAGCCCCGGAATAAATAAAATTACTCGGCCCAAAAATGAGTCCATCACCGCAAATTACTGCCACCAGCGAAGTTTTTAGTGACAGTACTACAAACTTGACGATTGCCTCAAGTTACATAACCATCGGGGGATCGCTTGAAAACAATTATAAATGAATCCCAATCGCTTCTGTTGAATGGCTCAGAGGAAACATTGAACTTTCCTTTGCGTTCCCAACACTAGCAACAAGGATCGAGTGGCCAGTTTGGGGTGAGCTGTATGGGAGTGACCATCTCCCGATTTTCCTGACCTCAAATGTGCCTTGCGTTAACTACGTGCCACCCCTATCCTTGGAGACAAGATCAGCCGACTGGGCTCTCTTCAGCGATCGGCTCGAAGTGGTATCCCTTACAGGAGACCCTACCGTTGATGTTACTAGGTATACGTTAGTTGTGGCCTCGATGCGGTGCCGGAGCGGAAAACCGGTCAAGCGACCGGTACCTTGGTGAATGCCAGAGTGTGTAGCGGCGCATCGCCGGAAAAAGAGGGCTCTAAGAGAGCTCCGAAGACACCCTGATGAGGATCATTTAGTCAGATTCAAACTTGCCCGGGCTCATGAAAGAAAAGTTATTGAAGAAGCACGACGTTACTCCCTCGCCGACTATGACAGCAAATTTCGTCAGGCACATCGGCAAGAGAGGTGTGGGATAGGGTCCGGGCCTTTACGGGCCGTTATCCTCGCCCTCAAGTTCCGATCCTCCGCAGTAATAACGTTTATGAAAGAGATCATGGTGTGGTCGCCGAATTGCTCGCGACGCATATAAAGCGTGCATCCAGTTACTCTGGCTATGCACGGGGTTTTCAAGCTATTAAATAAGTGGAAGAGCGAGAACCACTTGTTTTCGACCCTCAAGCTGGCAATGAGCGGTACACGTGCCGTTCACTCCCAGCGAACTTGACAGAGCTCTTCGGAGTTCTCGTAACTCAAGTCCAGGCCAAAGATGGGATTCCAAATGTAATGCTGAAAAACCTTAAACTTGCAATGCAGGCAAATTTGCTGCAACTTTATCCCTCGTTTTACCAAGCTCTTAGATTTACCTTAGTTTACCAATCTGAATAACATTTGTTGTTGGTTCAATAAAAAAGGAAGATATTTATGGGGTACATCTCTTCGCCATCAGTGACTGATTAACACGTTGCTCTGGTAAGATCAATTTTGTCGGCAAGGATGTCTTTCCACATCAGCACCTGCTACATTCCCCCTCAACGTTCAAAAAGTGGGGTTAGCGTGAGGTTTTTGATGGCAGTGGCGAGAGGGGGTGGGGTCGGGATTGATCTTTTGAGTCCTTTCCAGACACTGATGGATCGTCTGACATGATGGATCCTCTTTAACCTTTCCCTTTGCCATAGCCCTATCGTTCTCACCCCAGTTCTCGTTTTTCTTTGCTGCCTTTTAACTAATGACTATATGTGGGCTCTATGTAGGGGAGCTCATCCAGTTAACAACATTGTCCTGGCAGTGGCTCTGTCTCGGAAACCCCGTCTATCGTATTTTGCGAGTAAGGTCCCCCTCGGATATTCATTATACCTACTTTTATCAAAATACACTAACAATAAGTAAAAATCCTCTTATATCACACCACAATCAGTGATAATGATAACAATCAACCAAAATGATTTTATTCCGATTGTCTGCATTGCCTCACTGTCCTGAGAAAAAATCTGTTTTTCAAACGAAGAAAAATCAGAATGTTTTTAAGTATTGCAAGCAATCGAATTAATTAAACCCCATCTCTTCAGTCTGTTAGCTCGCTTCATCATTCTCCACTTTCAAGAAAATCGTTTTCCCATTAAGATTTACCTCCCCCTAACCCTCTCCACCATCAATTTTCCTTTACCAGTTAAAACGCTTCCCGCATCCTTATTCGATTTCGCTCAAAGTCAATTACGCTCTTAAAATCTAACGAACGTAATGAAACGTCCCAAGCTCTGGGAATCAGATCACTCAGGGGTGACGTGATGGATGAGTAGCAAGAGGAGGCAGGAGGTCTCACTGCTAACTGGACGAGATTAGGAAAGGGGAAAGCCTCTTTTTAATAGTATACTGGTCCTCCGTCAATTAATTTTATTTCCCCCCGTACCGTCCCTTCCATCCTAAAAAAGCTTCCCAGTTCTATCCCTTATCATTGAGATGAAGTTTCAGCTGATTGCCAATTAGAAGCCATTTGCATCAAATTTGAACAGTAATATTCATTCATATAGCTTCACAAGTATTATGCATCGTTCGAGTTAATAATAATTACCCATTCAATACCACCCACTTTCCCAAATACACGGGATTGTTTGAAACCTGTCAGCAGTTAATAGGATCATTAATCAAATTGAACGATGATTTAAACATCTTAGCATACCTGTTTCTAGTCCCTCACTCATTGGGAGATTACCTCTTAACCACTTTCAATTCTATTCTTTCGTTAAATTCCAGCTATACACATACAAGCACATTTTAGGAAGCTGTAATTTCAACGATTTTGACGAAAAGGAACTTGGGAACTGCGGCATAGGAGTGCGGTACACCTAAAAACTCGTATAAGAGCTAGTAGAACTAGATCCTAGGGGTAGTCGATAAGTGAGGGTACATTTTGGCATTATTTCATTACAAAACCCATAACCCATAAGTATAAATTGTGGGGGGGGGGATGATCAATGCAACTTATAAAATAGGTATGAAAGAAAGCCGTACAACGTCGGTTTATATGGGAGAAAAGTGCGAACCGACGCAAGAAATTCTCCACTTCACTTCACTCTCAAGTTGAGGCCCTACGCAGCTCTGCCTTGGGTTGGGTGGAGGTGTTACGAGGCGCAATAACAGTAAGCGAAAGAAGCAATATAACTTTTATTACTAGGGCTCTCTTAACTACCCACTAAACGTGTCGTCACTGGGCGCTGTATAGGAGGAAACGTTCGAGCTACAGGAATAAGAGGGCAATGAAGGATCGAGTTAACACATACACTCGGTAAATCTTTAGTTGTTTCAGCAGAAAAGTGGGAGAGAGGGGGTAAATTCTATCCAAGATCATGGGTGGAAGAATATAGGAGCTTCATACGCTTATCCTTCTTTTATAGGGCTGGCTGTTGCAGGTGAATACTCTGCTGGGTTTAACGGAAACGTCATCCTTTTTTTTTATTCCAGAAGTAATTAAGTTCCTAACCAGAAATTAAAGGATTTCGTTCGCCGCATTCGCACAGCAGACAGACGCTTTTCGAGGGATCCCCAACTCGGGATGAGAGGCAGGAAAGGCTAAAGAAAGACTAAAAAAACGTGATTGGTGGGCAGAGCGACGCATAACGGAGAATTTTCTGGGGAGGCGTCGCGTCGTGACCCCGAGGGGCATGGCATGGCTCATTTCAAATACCCAATTTCGCGCTCGGTGCACTCATTGAAAAAACTAATTTCGCGGAATAACTTCATTAACGAAAAAATTGCACCGAAGATGCGGTCCAGTCTCCGTTTCCTCAGACCCTTCGGCTCCCTGAGCTATTTACTCGATACTGGTCTCACCGTACCGAGACCAGGTCTGGACTGGTCGGAGACTGGACCGAACCTCTCGCTCGTTCTTTATTAAGTTCAGTAAACCCCCTTGCGTGGTTCTATATCATGATGGGGAGAGGGGAATCAGCTAATCCCGCGAAATTGTTTTTGAACGGGCGAGCCTTGCGATAATTTGTTTTTTAAAAGGACCAGTAACACGAAATTTGAGTTCAAAACACGCCAACATCCTGCAAATTTTGATTATGAGGATGTGAAATACGTGAAGTTGGCTTTTTAAAAGAGCCAACCCCACGAAATTGGTTTTTGACGTGGCAGATCCGCGAAATAAGGTTTTCCTAGGAGGCGAAACGACGGCATTGCTTTTTTGTTATGAGCGAAAAGTGAAATTAGTTCTTCATTTACCCAAATAAGCCGTAAAACTGGCTTCTGTAAGTGCCAAATCTACAAACTTCGTACTTCGTAGGAGCCTAACTCATGAAATTGCTGTATTTAGGAACGCAAACCCTTAAAATTGCTCATTAGAATGAGTCAACCCTGTGAAATAGGATTTTCAATAGGTTTGATCCCAAGTTTTACTTTTTAGATAATCCAACCTGTGAAATTGGCTTTTTGAGTGAGAAAACCCACGTGCCAAGTGCCAAATTAGCGAAATTGCTGTATTAATTACCCGAACCCACGAAACTGCATATTGAAGTGTTCCAATCACGTGGAATAGGATTTTTGAAGTAGTGGACCCTCCAAAATTGGTCATTTTCCGAGTCAATCCAGCGACATTGTCTTATGTGTGTCAAATCACTGGAAATAAAGTCTTCAAATGAGTCTAAACCCACGGAATCGCTTTTCTGAACGACTCATACATCCACAAAATTGAATTTTTGATTGAGTCAACCTCATGAAACTTGCTCATTGGGGAGTCAATATTGCGAAATTGGTTCGAAAAATTCATAAAATGGGGTTCTGTGAGTGCCAAATCCACAAAATTTGGACGTCAAAAATGTCGAACTCACGGAATTGCTTCAATGAAGTACCCAAACCAGGGGAATTGCTTATTAGAATGAGTCAACAGCGTGAAATAGGATTTTGGAATGCCTAGTCTCCGAGAAATTGACTTTTTAGGAAGTCAATCGTGCGAATTTTGATTTTTGAGTGAGAAATTCACGTGAAATTGAGTGCCAATAATCTGAAAATTTGAGTCATTGAATGGCCCGCGCCCATGAAATTGATTTATTGGACTTCCGACTCCACGAAATTGCTGCTTTTAAATACCCAAACCCATTAAACTGCGCTTATTGGAGGGAGTCAATTTCGTGAAGTCGGATTTTTGAACGAGTGGGCCCTTTGAAATTGGCTTTTTACGGAGCCAATCCAATGAAATGGGCTATTTGAGTGAAAAAAAAAATCCGCGAAATAGAGTTTTGTGAGTGGCAATAATCCTCAAAATTAAGTCTTCGAATGAGCCTAAGCCCGTGGAATCATTTTTGTAAAGAAAAAAAAAAACGTTCCTATGAAATTTTCTCATTAAATTTGCAAACATATAATGTTCGCAAAATTTTGACTTTGAAAAAGCCCAACCCACGGAATTGCTGTATTGAAGAACTCAACCTAGGGTGATCAGACGTCCTATACTTTCCCCGGACATGTCCTACTTTTTACAACGTCCGGGGACGTGTCAGGAGGAGGTCAATGTTGTCCTCTTTCTTGTCCTACTTTTTACGGTCTGAACTTGTAACGTCTAGTCCAGTCCCAACATATTTCACTTTTAAACTGAGGGGCTTAGTATCTGACACTCATACCACAAACTAGAGCATTAAACCATCGAAACATACAATTTAGACAAACACGCGCGTTTGGCACTTTACAAAACCAAATTTCGTCATTTTAACTCTGCCAACCCTATTTTGCTGAATTTTGTTCTTTCAAAACAAAATTTTGTGGAATCGTCTCGCTCAAATCCCAATTTCTTGCGGCTTTCTATTTCAAGACCCCAATTTCGTTGGTTTCCTCTTTGAAAACCCAGTTTTGTGGACTTTCACTTATTCAAAACCCAATTTAGTGGACTATGGACTCTTAGTTTTGCTATTGCAATAATAATTGCGTGTGCAACAAGCTGTTTCTGAGAAAAACAGAAAATGGCGGATATCTCGGGAACAAAGCGGAATTTCGGAAACGTGGAAAGTTGCTCCTTCACTGGTTTTTCTCTGTCCAGCAGCCTTTTGTACACCCTGTATAAAGGCGAATTTTGGTTAGCTCTTTATGCAAAAAAGTTTCACGGGTTCGGTTAGTTCGACAACATAACTTGACAAAAAACGAACGGCGAAAAATTGCGATTTCGGCTTTTTCAAACCCAATTTTCGCTCTTTCGTAACCAAATATCTCAAATCTGGCACCTTGAAAACAAAATTTCATTTATTTTTGTAATTTACTACCCCAATTTCGTGGGTTTTCATGCTTTTAAAAACCAAATTTCGTGAGCTTAATTGCTTTTTCAATAACAATTTTCGTGAGTTTTGTTCTTTCATAACCATTTTTGTGGACGTTCGCTCATTAAAACCAAATTTTATGGACTGGGCTCCTATAAAACCCAATCTCGGGAACTTGGGTCCTTTAAGCCCCAATTTTGGGGATATTTGCCTGATCAAACATCAAATTTCGTGGCTATTTCTAAATTTAGTTTCGCAGGTTCAGTCAATTCGAATAACTGTTTAGGCGGAATACGAACGGTAGAAAAGCAAATTTTGAAATTTTGGCGTTTTGAACCTCCAATTTCTCTGTGCCATGACAAAATATTTCAAATTTGGATTGTTAAAAATCCAATTCAACAGATTTTTCTTTTTCGGCTCCTACTTAAATCAGTTTTTAGGTTAACTGGCTAATTCATAGATTAATTTGGCTCTTTCAAAGACCAAATTCCAGTATTTGGTTTATTCAAAACCCAAATTTCGTCATTTTGGCCCCTACCTAAATTATGCTGGCTTTCACTCTTACAAAATCTAAGTTTGCGGATTTGATTCATTCAAACTAGTAAACAATTTTAACATTAAACTGATCAGCGATTAGTCGTTGTTAACTTGTTTTCAGGCGTCCTGCTATTATACCCTACTTTCCATTGCAAGCGCCCTACTTTTGTCCTACTTTGTTTGAGTCAGATGTCCTCGGAAACTACTTTGCCATCTGGTCACTCTAACTTAACCCCGTGAAATTGCCCTTTAGAATAAGTCAACATAGTGAAATGGGATTTTGGAATGACTGGACCCCGAGAGCTAGATGTATTGATTGTAGGGGAGGGGGGCTTTCGGTGTTCCAGTTCAGAAAGGGAAACACGACTTTTCTGGTGGAAATATCCGCGAATTTCTTACCCCATTTAAGACTGAATGAGTACCGTTTAGCGTGTGTGAAGGTGGTAGGGAGAGGGGGTGAAAGGTCCATTCCTGGATCAAACCCTTTCGCAACTGCAGCTGCAGTTTAAGAACCGGGATGAGCGACTGGTGACAATTCCAAAGATTGGTGGTGAAGAATTTGTGAAAATGAGCCGCACCCACGAATTTGGTTCAAAATTCATGGCAAACCCTCGGGATCATAAACATATATTATAAGTTTCCACTTAGTTCCTGTGATGAAATTGTCTGTTTTTTGCTCAACAATTCAGATCCACGCACAGTAACGTGACCGTTTCCAGGCCAGATTGTCTGTTTCTAGTTAAAAACGGCCATTTTTGTGACCGATCCAGCCAGTTTGAGGGGCATAATCTTGCCAGTTGCGTGTAAAACGAGCTTGATGGTTGAAAACGTAATACATTTCTGTGGTAAAGGGGGGTTAAACACTTCAGTTGCCAAAGTGTTTAATTTTTTATGAGATTTTTAGGAAATCTTCAACTGGTACACCGAGCAGCGTCAAAAGCCGGCGGTACGTTGAGTATTATCGAGGTATATCCCTCCAACGATTGTATAAAGGTCGCCGAAACTCGAATTTTTCTAGGGTTATATTTTCCCCTGTACAATTCCCTAAGCTTTCAACATGCCTCCACGGCCCGCTAAACAACGTAATTTCGGGCTTCTTCTATCACTAAAACGCGCGGCTCTGCACGTATCTTTTTTCCGCACCCCCCCCCCCTACCATCTTAGAATATTACACAGCTCGAAACCACGAATCCCTCCTTTATTTTTCGTGGTGTCTAATTTGAGTCTCATTACCTAGGCTCTTCTTACCCTTTCATTTCACTTCTGGTTAAGGAATAATTCCCCTTCATACTATTCTCCGCGGGGCTACAACAGAGTATAAAAATGAGAGAGACAGTGAAAAAAATAACAGGGAATTATCATTTAAATATGGATTACTTTGCCTAGCAGTTTTCTAGCTGCGGACAACCCCCTCTTCCCTTTCATCCAACCACTTGCAACCACTCTGGATTACTGTAATCTTGTTTCCTAACATTAAAGAGAATCTCACCACGTGGGAGAAGTCCTTAATGATAGGGTAAGAACACTAATAGGTGGGGACGGGAAAATTAATTGTAAACAAATAATCGGTTTCGGGATAATTGGCAAAGTGTTTCAGAAAATTATACCACTTTTTTTTGTTCTTCCTTGGAAATTCTCTCCTTTCCGTGGGCCGAACAAGTTTTGAATAAGAAGCTTATTATGTCAAGGAGGAGGGGAGCCCTTCCCAATGAAATTTTCAAACCTGTTATTATATTGTTAATGAGTTAACTTGGAGCTTGAATAATGTATCGTTTATTGGGTTGGCTCCAATTGTTATGTGATGGAAAAATAATTCGAACCGAAGTGAATCATTTTTCATTAAACATGTAGGGCGTGCGTCAGAGCCCCACAGCTCCAATTTTTACTTTATTAACCACTCGAAAATATAATTCCCTCACGCGTGAATTGATCTGACTCCGTACAGAACGATACAACCTCCAAGTGATGCATATACAGACATAAAAAAATATAATTTGATCATTTTCCGCCATACATTTTCTCGCTGCGGTATGCCAATACATAAAGCTATGGTTCTCAGCGATAAGTGTTGACGATTGTATTTCGCAACCATTGGTCCATCATCACACTTGGTAGAAGTGGAAAGGAAAAAAAGGCGCTCTAACGTGTAATTTCAGTCGATTGAAAAACAGAAAACTGTTATTATCGTTATTACAGAGCACCCGGTGAAACCGAAATCCCCTCCCCCCCACCAGTCATATCCATCAAATTGTACGTCTCATAAAGAGGGTAATGCATATTGCTTTCGAAGAAATTAACATTTGGGAAACAGTGACATGTGGTGGGTATATCATAATAATATTGTTCCTGCTTTGGAAGGATACGTTATTTTAAAGTAGAAGGATCTGCCAGCTGGTCGAGAATATTTCAAGAAAAAAAAGTGCGAAAAATGGGGGAAACAAGGAAAAGCGTAGAAGTGGAGCGGAAACACACTCGTTGGTCTAGAATCTCTGAATTTCACCTCTAAAAACGCTAATTCATCGAATAAATCATAACTGTGTATTATTTTCGGTTTTCGGTTAAAAAACAGCCTATGAGTGTGGCTGGCTAGAGTGTGTGTTCACTTCAGTTTACTAAGCAAACCATATGCTATGCGTCTGTGGAGTCTGTGCAACCTATCAAAATGCTTCGTTTTTCGAAAGAATTAATTTTATTGGTTGTAAAGACGACTCCATAGATACATAGCACATAGCTTCTGAACAGGGCTTTAAAGACTGGTTTTTATTATATTATTATATATAATAATTATGAACTACGGCTGTACAAAAGAACGCCACACTTCCATTCCCTTAGGGAACATTGAAGTAAAATAGCGTACAACACTCGGGCGGTATTCCTCATTACGATCTCGGGCACTTCCTGTCGCCCTCGACCGTAATGATCATCATACCACCCTTGGATCGTAATATACTATTTTCGAACTAACCAAACGAAGAACTATAAAGACCTCATGATTTTAGGTACAATTTCGATAAAGCAATTACCTAATCCACGAAATTGTGATTTGAAGGTGCTAAATTGAAGAAATTTCGTTTCGAAAGACCGTTCATGAAATTGGGACTTGAAGGAGCCAAGACCACGAAATTTGGTTTTTGACGAAGCGAAATTTCCTAAAATCGGGATTTAAACGAGCCATATCCACAAAAGTTGGCTTTTGAAACAGGAAAATCTGCAAAACTTGGGTTTTGGGATCCAGAATGACACAATTTGCTTCTTAAAATAGCCAAAGCTGTAAACTTGCTTCATGAAAAAGCTGCATTTGCTTTTTTAATCTAGCAAAATCTGGGAAAATAATTCTAGAAAGTGCTAAGGCCAAGAATTTCATTTTTTTAAGGAATGAAAATACGCGAAATAAAGGTTTGAAATACCTAGCGAAAATCAGTAAAATTGGCTTTTGTTGGAGCAAAATCCACGACATTTTTCACCCAATTTTAGCCTTGATTTAGCGATGTTTTTCACTTTCAGCCATGAATTTTCTCAATTTAAGCCCCTAAGTTGCCTCCAGATACCGTGAATTAGCGTTTCTAATAATTTTTGCAGTGAATATGTGATCCCTTTTCTCAACATGTTAGCCGTGATTGAGCGTATTTTCTCAATTTAAGCTCTGAATAGGTGAATTTTTTCAATTTTAAGCGGGAATAAGAGATTTTTCTGAATGTCAGCCACGATGTTCTGCCTATAGAAATTGCGCGTTATCGTTTTCTCTCTTTTCAGCTGCACATGATCGCCTTTTCTTTATTTATGCCGTGTAAATGATCGTATCTCCATAATTTTAGCCGTAAAGGGCCTTCATACACCGGAAATTAGCGTTGTTTTCTCAATTTTGGCAGTTGGATCGATAAACCACGCGTGAGAGCCACTGCGCGAACCTACACGCATCCGGGGCCCCAGGCGGAAATCTCCAAGAGGCTTCTTAGTCTCTACTACACATAAAGCCTCTATTGGTAGCCTCTAAGTCCTTTTCGTTATTTTAGCTAGATTACCGCTATTTCCACACCTTTGCTTTCAATCAGCAATCAGCGCCAAGTTTAAGTGCTTTTTGTCAACTTAACCGCCAAATTAGCGCGCTTTTCTCAATCTTGGCAGCGTGCAATTTCAGTCGGTGATTAGAGGGGTAGTCCCCACCCCCACCAATAGACAAAAATTTGATATTTTTCTCAACCTTAGAAAAGTATAGTTTTTTATCCCGTGAATTAGCGATTTTTCTTAACTTTCCTCGAGTTGGCGTTTTTCACAATTTTACAGAAAATTAGCGGGTTTTTCTATTTATTTTTGGCTGGGACCTGGAAATTTGCACTTTAGTCAGTTTCAGCTGAAAACTAGCGTTTTTCTCAAATGTTTTACTTAATAATAGCCACAAAATGACGGGGTTTTCCAAGATGTTGCCACAAATTAGCATTTTTTGTTCACCGTACGTTATGGATTGGCATTTTTGTTTAGTTTAGCCGTGACTTTGCGGGGTTCCCACCCATAGCCATAAACTGGCGCTTTTTCTCAATTTTAGCCTCAAAGTATCCGGCGGATTTTGAATTTTTTCTGTATTTTGGCCGTGAATTAGTGATTTTCCTCAATTTTAGCCGCGAGTTAGCGCTTTTTCTTAATTTTAGCAGCGTAGTAGAGTTTCTAACTTGTGAATTAGCGAATTTTGTTAATATTAGCCACGAATTTGTGTTATCCGATATTTTCGCTGAATAATTGACAATGTTTCCATTTTTGCCAGCAAATTATCACATTTTTTTAATTTTAACGTTTATATTAATTTCAGCCAGGCCAACTATCCATTTTCTCAATTTTAGCCGCTAATTAGCAGGTTTTTTTTTACATTTTAGCACCCATTAGCAACTTTGTTTTACTTTTAGCTATAGCTTAGCGCTTCTTCTCAAATTTAGTCACGGAACAGTGTTTTTTTTTTACTTATAGCCATGAATTAAGGCAGGTTCACACCTATCATGCACGCTTCCGATCCGACACCGATCATGTACGTCAGATCGGAGACTATGGAAACCCTCGTAACGGTTAGACTATATTTGGGTTGGAAAGGCAATCTGAGAGGGCTGAGAAGCGTAATAGCCGTCAATTATTCGGTGTTAACGCCTATTACGGTCCCCACACCTTCAAAAAATGCATGATCGGTGTCGGATCGGAAGCGTGCATGATAGGTGTGAACTGGGCTTTAGCCGTTATTCTCACTAGTGATGCACGAGACCGAGACCGAGACGAGACTTGAGTGGTCTCGGTCTCGGTCTCGGTCTCGGTCTCGAAAGTCTCGGTCTCGGTCTCGAAAGTCTCGGTCTCGTCTCGAAAAGTTAAAGGCGCGAATTCAAAGTACGTGTGATATTAGTGACGAGTAATCCTATTCTCGCCTCAATGATTACATATGACGACGATAGATGAATTTATACTTTGCTTTCCTTCCTTGGTGGCTCGTGGCACGAAGGGAGATAAGTGATACACTACTGATTAATGACCAAAGAGCTTTGTAATTGCCCCAAAATAGAATCGTGCCTTTAAAACATTCGTCACACTGAGAACGTGATTGGTGAACAGTTGGGAATTCAACGAGATCATCTCAAAATCTCGCACATGCCAGCTCATTTAGTTCAAGCAAGAGACTTCCCTTCCCAGACACGACGAGGCAGAGGTGCACAATCCCCCCCTCATACATCAGACCCTTCTTCGACTGGCAATGTTAGTTTAAAAAAAAAAAAATGAAAGCGGTGTCGAGTTTAATGAAGTGGCCCAGCGAAGTTTCCAACGCAAAATTAGGGTTCCCTTGTACTAAAGCAGCCTGGCCGCGGCAGCCAGTTGGCTACTGTGCAGTTGGGCTTGTCCTAGCGGCTGCCTTAGGGCAACCATAGGTTGCATTGCATTTCACCGGCCCCCCGGGAAGCCTAACCCATTTTTTTATTACGATACCTAGGCATGAAGGAGCTTTTAACGAACGAGGCACGATGATTGTGACACGAGACGAAGTCGAGTGCCATCATCGGTAGAGTTTGTAGTGCGATTATACGCCTCAGAATCGTACGCTTTTTTTACCTTCGATCGTTCAAAGCCTTTTTTAAAGCCAATTAGGTTCATAATTATTTAATTTAAGAGTTCCGTAAAGTCTCCCATTTGCCACACAACTTCATTCCAGAGAAATAAAAAAGAAGAAACAAAAGAAGCGCGTAAGATGAAAGCGGGCTTCCCTGCCTCAATTCTTCTACCAACATAATCAACTGACTTTGACCTTTTTGGGTTATAATTTTTACGGTTCCACTCATCCTTCACCCATCATTCATCGTGCTTAAAGACCTACTTTACACACGCCGTGTGGTAAAGAGTTAACTCATTTACCGTGAACTCTTTACCGCACGGCGTGTGTAAAGTAGGTATTTACGCACGATGAACGTCTGTTCAAACACTTCTTTAAGAATGATCTTAGGAATAATAGATTATACGCCTAGGCAAGAAAGCGGTTTTTTCGAGGCCGAAAGAAAAAATTGGACGGGCGAGGCGTAGCCCCCGGCCCCCCAAATCCCCAAAATCACTTTTTTGACGCCGAGTGTACAGTATTTTTTTATGGGCTGATTTTTTGGTTTACGGCGATAAAGTGAAAGTTTGATCCCCTAGGCTCTAAAATAATCAGCTGTTTTTTAATAAATAGTATCTTACATATAACGAGACACGCAAGTGCCATTTTACTTGCGACTACGTTGTTTGGCTGGCGAGGCAAAGCTGAGTCGGCTAAATGAATACGAGCAAGTGAATTGAGGTATGCACGATATTTTTCGCGAGACAAGTGAAATAATAGTATATTTCACGACAAGTGAGGGAAGTGGAGTTTTACCTGCGAGTTGTGTTTGGCTCACGAGGCGGGGCCGAGTGAACTAAAAACAACTAGCAGAGTGAAAACGTCTTCCTCACGAGTTGTGGATATTATTTTTCACACGATTAACAGGTTTAATTGTCTTTCCTGCAAGTGTTCGGAGGCAAGGGTAAGCTAATTGAATACAGAACTTTTTTCACTTTCCTTCACTAGTGAGTGAAAGCCTTCCTGTTTCCTTCGCTTGCGAGGGAAAATATGAAATTATTGGCATTCTGCGTTAATTTGCTTCACTAGTGAGTGAAAAAAAAAAAAAAAATACTTTTTTCACCTATAGCTTATCTTTTCAAGTAAAAATCAACTTCCCAGTTGAGGTACCTGGCGAAGGGGAAGTATCACTTCCCTCCGTGATCGTGCGAAAACCATCATGTATAATTCGTGAAAGAAGAAGAAATATGCGTGTTTCCAACGATAATGTTACAAAAAGTAAATTTTCCCCCGTTATTTTATGTCATTTTGTGCGTTGGGGGGGGGGGATATGTCCACTCCTTGGATCCACCACATCCCGGAGGCCTATAACACAATAGCTGTCTCGGCATGAAACAAGGTCATTTCATTGTTAAAATGTTCTGTATTCATAAATGAGCCATCATTTTTTTTTTTTCTTCATTCTTTTAATTCCCTTGGTCTCGGTCTCGCACCAGAAATGCAGAAATGATGGTCTCGTCTCTGGGTCTCGTGCATCACTAATTCTCACTTTTAACCACAAAGTTGCCCCCAGAAGGCGAGAAGATGCGTATTCAAATTTGGAACTTTACCACACTTTATTCGCGATTTTGTAATTTTCCTAAACTTTGGCAGCGAGTTAGCACTTTTTTTAAATTTTAGCTGCTTACAAGCGTTTCTAACTTGCGAATTTTGTCAATTTTAGCCACGAATTGGCGTTTTTATCAACTTTTAGCCGGGAATAGCACTTTTTCTCAATTTGGGCTGAAAACTACAGTTTTAATTTATTTATGCTGGGCTATAATTAGTGAATTTTGCAATATTAGCTGCGTTTTTTTTTACATTTCCCCTTTTTCCTTCAATTAATGTGGATTTAGCTTTTTTCGAGGGCTAACCTCGAACAGAAGCTTCGCAATAGCGTTTTTTCAATTAGTGATTTTCGCCAATTTTAGCCGTGGGTTAGCGCTCTATTTTCTCAATTTTAGTAGTGCAGTAGCGTTTCTGTCGTTCGATTTAGCGATTTTCCTTCATTTCAGATTAGCCATTTTTCCATTTTTAGCAGCGAATTAGCCCTTTTTCTCAATTTGATCTGAAAACCAGTAGTTTTTATCTGATATTTTAGCCGAGCTAATTATATTTGTTTGAAATTTAGCCACGTTTTTTTTTTAGATTTTATCCCCGCGTAAGCAATTTTTTCTACTTTTTGCTATGGATTAGCCCTGTTTTTCAGTGGAGCCTTGAAACTTTTACAGAAGCTACGGATTTTCGAAATAGTTACTTTCTTCATTTGTATACTTGCGAATTAAAGTTTTTCCTCGACTTTATCCACAAATTAGCGATTTTTCACGCTGTGAAATAACGTTTTCTGCTAATTTTGCAGGGAATTAGTATCTATTCTGCTGTGAATTTGCCATTTTGGCCCAATTTTAACCCGAATTAACTTTGTTTTTGTCAATATTAGCCACGATTTGTTTTATGTGTACAGCCTTGAATTATTAGCGTATCTTCAATTTTAACCACGGGCTTGGCCCCAAAAACAACACATTTGCGTTGATTTCTACATTTTAGCCGTGGAATGGCCCCTCGAATCCACGATTTTTTCTCAATTTTGGTCTGGAAGTTTCATGTTGAGACCCCAAATCAGCGCTTGTTCGCAGTTATAGTCACGGATATTAGCGCTTTTCCCTAAGTTTGTGTCGTGTCATCAAGTTGCAAATTGCTGATCAGTACATTAGTGCGCTTAAGGACATGATGAAACTGCGGGGACGGTGTATTTTCTTTATTTTAGCCGCGATGAAAAGTAGGGCAACAAAGAAGACGTTCTTCTTCGGGACGTTCTGAAAAGAAGGACATGTCCACGGAAAGCAGTACGTCTGGTCACCCTAGCGTACTGGACGTAAACTCCTTGGTTTACGCTAATTTGGCGTATTTTTCATTTGTTTAGCTTTTAGCATTTTGCAACATTTTTTTAAATCATTGGAGTTAGCCGCGCCACACCCCAGTTTGTTTATATATTTTAAGCCCTGTTCACAAACCATAACGACAATTTCGGCTAAACAAACGGCAAACAAAAACGAATAGGACCGTTTTGACGGTCATCTGTGTTATGGGTCAAGTCAGGTTGACGTGCATCCTATGATGCGAGTATGTTTTGAGCGCCGTTAGCTCCTATTTTATCCGTCTTTTTTTTTCTTTCTTTCTTTCTTTTACTACCCTTCTCCTTCTCCAACATTAATCCATCCGGGAAGAGCATAAAAGTCTTCTCTTGCTCAAGACTCGTTTGAATTTGTCCGCTGACAGTCCATATATAACTTCTTGATTTATGTTTACGACGACGGTATTTTTGTTGAGAGAGAACATCTGTCTTCGCATTAAAAATCTCCGAGTGTAAAACGAATGATGATGATGGTGAATTGGGAGGTGGTGGGGTGGGGCTGAGTAGGCGTTAGGCTCTGAGATATAAATGACTTCTCTATACCAATGTCACCCTTTTGAGTGAAAAAGCCTTCGATGTTTTCCAATTAGAAATAGGAGTGAACGCTCAGCTTAGAGGAAAATATGAAAGACAGCTTTCTTGATTAAACTTGAAAACCACTCGTTTCTTAAAAACAAAGTTGTGCGTTAATCATTTACCTATACTTATTTATTTAAAAGACTCGACTTATCACAAGTTAATTATTAATACGTGGCATTGAACTCATAAGAAAAAAATCGATTGTACCTATGAATAATTCATTGAATCGTTGAATGATTAAAATATTGTGTGCTCTTACCGGTACGACAATAATATATTGACGTTTATTATTATTATTATTATTATTATTATTATTATTATTAATTAGACAGCCTTGGTCATTAAATTTTTACTGGACCAAGATAATAATTTGTTATTCAATGAAGAGTTTTCAAACAACCAATCTTGTTATTCGAGTTTAAATTTTCTAGGATTTCCACTACCGTTTATCCTTGAGTTGAAAATAAGAAAAGCAGACGTTCAGTAGCAGATTGCCCCCGCTTTGAAAATTGCGTTGGCTCGTTCTCTTGCATCCGCCGGAAGCCATTTATCTAATGTACACTGATGAGCAACCCTCTAATCAACGCAAGTGCTAAGTTCAGGTGATCACCTCATTGCTTCCGTGCCATTTTTGAGACATCTTCAAATTAAATTTTAGAATTTAGGTAAGAGGCGCGCGTGGAAATATGACAATGCAGCTATTATTAGATGAGGACAAACTCAGTTAAAACCTATAATAGAACGCTTTTTTAGAGCTTCTTGTTTCATCCATCAGTTTTTATATTAAATCTATAGCGGCTATTTTTACGATATTCCGGATTTTTTTATAGCCAATAATAGTTCATTTACCACTTTTTACGGCTCTAGGGAGCCTTAAATAAAGGCCATGGTGCGAGAAATACGCCATAAAAAGTCATTATAAACAGGGGCTTTATTTTATATTACTGCGGGCTCAAAATCACTCTCGTAACCATCAACGATCATTTATTAAACTCAACCCGCACATATTGTGAGCCAACGAAAAAGTGTTTCCCAGTTTGTCCTAATCGGAAAACTTCAAAATAAGAAGCGTGTAGAAGCCCTTAAACCGACTTATATTGTTGGGAGGTTTGGCTCCCAACGGGCGGATTTCTCCGCCTGTAAAACAATTTTACTTTCCGCGGCTAATAGACCGTTTCAGAACAAATTGCGCTAAACCTATCTTGGAAACAAATCCTTGAGTGGAAGAGTGAGTAGTGAGAAAGGGGAAGAGAGAGAAAAAAAAAGAATGGAAAGGAAATTGTAGTTTTATTTGTCAGGTCGCGTTCTCCAAAGGGTCAGGCTAACAATGAACGAGAATAATAAATTTTCCTGGGAAAAGGGCCCACCCTACCCCTTCCTTTACTTTCTCACTCTTTTGGTTTTCTTTCTTCGGCACTCTTTTCTACCACCACCATCTTCCACCTAACCCACTACAATCCCAGGGTCTCGTGGTGTTGATTATATCTAAGACAAGGGAGTAGGAGGATTAATCTGCCCGGGGGCGGCAAAGGCGGTATATCTCACGCTGACGGGCTGGTGGCAGCGGAGTGAGGAAAAGTGGGTATGGGGGAGTGAGCGAGAGTGAGGGGGGAGGCAATGAAATATAAAGCTACGGCACAAGACGAAGAGTCTTCCTCTTTCCCCCCTTACGTTTTTCCTCACTCCTTCTTTTTTCGGGACAAGAATTTATAGCTCTATAAAAACGTGGCGTGAAAAGAACCAAGTGGGCCGGAAGAGGGGGTGGTGAAAGGGAGGGAGGAGAAAGCGAAATGTTTGAGGGTGAGTTTACTGACGTCTTCGGGTTGGGGGTGGGGTAGGTGTGTTAAGTTGGTTGTTGGAGGCGGAAAAAGAATGAGGGTAAATGTAGATGGTCGGTGCTTGGTGAGTCTAATTCGAGGCAATCCCCAAGGCATTTATGTTCACACTTTCCAGAAACCAGTGTGAAAATCTTTGGCAACGTGCAATCCTATTGCTGAGAAAGTGGAGTAATAGACATTTAAGGAATTACACTTTCCAGATTCAGATTAATTGATAGTGACCCCCGGCGTACCGGGGTACAGGGCGAGGGCACCAGCACGGGCCCCAATTCAGATGAGGCCCCCCAAAAAGCTTAAAGATGCAAAAATGGGAATTTTTAGGTTATGACGTGACAAAATCACTGACTCGCGTCTAAAAAACGCGAATTCACCACCAAAATGGAGAAGAACGCGAATTTACACGCAGCTAAAATGGAGAAAAATTGCTAGTTCACGGCTAAAATTGAGAAAAATTGCTAATGTCAGGATAAAATTGAGAAGGTGTACTCATCCGGAAATTGAGAAAACGCTAATTCTTGAGACAACTACGTGACTTGAATTGATAAAAAGCGCCGGCTCGCAGTTAAAATGACAAAAAACGCTGATTCGTGGCTAAAATTTTGGAAAAGCGCAATACCTTGCGCCTAAAATTGAGACAATGTGCTAATTTACGGATAAAATTGAGATAAATTGATAATTCACGGCTGAAACTGAGAAAAATCGCTCGCATTTGTGCAGCTAAAATTGAGAAAACACCAACCAGTGGTTTTCAGAGGCAATTTTGTGATTGCAATTGAGGAAGAGAGCAGAGACGTATATTTTGAGTTTATTTAGAGACCGATAGGTGTTGTAGTTCTGCCGCTAGTGCGACTTTCTTTCAGTTCATGATTTCGCCAACAACTTTTCATGAATAACACGATGTCTCGTCTGTATTTTTTGTTGGCGTAAAAGAAAACAAATAGCGACAAAATGCTTGAAAAGTTGTTTCAATTTTATTAGGCGGCTCTTTCAAGCGGAAGAAGAGGCTCATGCTTTTGGACAAAAGGGACGCCTGATCCAGACACGTCAGAAACACCCCCGCGTCGGCTGCCATGCATTCTAAACTCCTCGACGGCTTGCTCAACCGTGCACATAGATAGCTAACATGGCAACGCATCACGTCATTATACCCCCTCGCATCTGTCCCTGTCACCCTATGCACTCGTCAGTCGTCACACTTAAGACAAGGAAAGGTTTCCCCTTCAACGGGAGTAAAGGATGAGCTTTTTGACCTTAACCTCGATGTAACAGAACTCGTCCCTGCGTTTTCAGAACAGGGCAGAAGTTCATGTTGTTTCTTTTGATGATTTTGATGATGTGATTTCACACCCTTCTCCTTAGTGAGCTCGTGAATGCATCAAACCATGCTCGAATCGTTTCTAATAAAATATTCTCGTGTTACGGAAAAGTTCATAAAATAACAAGGTATTCGTATCCTTCTGCTAACCTGAAAGTTATTTCCTGGATATGTAGAATTAGGAACATCATTTTCTCTAATTCTTGGCCAAGCCTCTAATTAAAAGAACTATTAAAAAAACTCATAAATTAATCATGACAAAAATACCGAAACTCGAATTCAGTAATGAAGGGGGAAACACACTTTTTCCTCTCCGCAACGTCCTGTTATTAATAGAATTAAGGGGCAAGTTTAAAAAATATCAAGACTGACGAGGGAAGCATATGTATAAGGTAAACATGTTGACAGAATCATGATGAAGGGGTAACGAGTGGAGGGTGTCTCTGCCGCCTCGTTCTTCACTAGCTCACTCACACTCTTTCACTCTCTCACTCTCTCTCTCTCTCTTATTTCGTGTCTACATCGCCCCATGGGGCACCTGTTATTACATTTTCATTCCAAAAGAAGACGACCTGTCAAGCTTCTTGAACATAAAATTTAAGGAATTCTAGCCGACTTGCCTCGTAATTTTTCTTCTATTTTCGCCTGATGGCTTTGTCAACTGGTTAGCCCGCATCGCGCTGATCTGGAGTTTCACTCACGGGTGGAAGGGGTATCAATCAAATAATTCCACTTTTAACGAAGAGTTACGCCGTTTCTCCCCATAAAAATGTGGCGATTAGTTGGATTTTTATGCGCTCAAAATCCAACAAGTCAGACCGATTTTAAAATCCAACGAGCCTGACCATCCCGATAACACTATAAGAGCCTGCGGAGCTAGCTACACAGCAGTAAAACTGCAGTAACTATGTTGATTGCGCGCAAAAATTTTAGGTAGGAAGCTATTACAACTTGCCACATGCCACCCGAAGCTTGGTCATGTGACCACCATACTTGCAATGTGCCACCCTGATAATGCTCGTTTCACACATACGTGCGGTATCACGCGGCTATACTAACCGTGTGACTACGGCGTGCGACACCGTTTTCTCATCGAGGTGCGTTGTACCACACAACACACAATTGTGTGAAAGAATACGTGCTTTTGAAGCGGCAGACAAATCCGAGGTGACGCGCGTAAACGTGAAACCACTTATGTGTGAAACAGGGGCGTAGTCAGCCCTTGATCTTGGAGTGGGCAAACGATGTCGGATCTTCCAGAGACCCAGGGCCGTCTTTATTAAACTTGGGGGCCCGGGATAAAATTGGGCCCCCTCTTTTACCGAATTTCGCTCACTAAATTAAATTGTGTACCTGATGTACCAATTTCACGGGTTTTGCGCATTAAAAACCCATTTTTGAGGAGTCTGACTCACTAATGTTCGCTGATGTTCGCACTCTAAAAATCATTTCGCGGGGTTTTCTAGCTAAAACCTTCATTTTCACGGTTCTGCGGCTCACAGAAAACCCAATGACGGGGTTGTTCTGCTGCTGAAAAACCATTCTCCTCTACGGCGAAAGAGTCCAGTTTGGGGGACTAAAATACCGCAGTTGCCATCCCAGGAGACGAAATTTCAAAGTTCAATTCCAAAAATATCACTTTCTGAGGGGGGGGGGGACAAATTTCAGTTATTCGACGGAAATTCCGGAATATAATGCAAAAAAGACAGTTTTACAGCAGAGATGTTAGGTTTTGACGGTTCACGACCCTTTGACTGTGCTAATTCAGTTTCTGGAGTCGGATTGACAATTTCTGGCGTCTATTATTTACCTCGCGTTATAATTGATGAGCTTCCGAGTTCTCTTTCTGGGAACTCATCCCCGAATGTAAGCCTACAATAGGCATTGGGATGCATCTGACTTGTTTTCACGTTAAGCTGCCCACCACTAGATCAAATGCTGGCTACACCTCTGCCATGAATTAGCAGTTTTTCCTCTTTTAGCCAAGAATTAGCTATTTTCCCATCTTGATCCGCGATTAGCGTTTTCTTAACTTTAGCTGTGAATGAGCGCTTTTCATAAATTGTAGTCGATAATGTGAGTCACGAATTAGCCATTTCTTTTGCTTTAGCTATGACTTACCACTTTTTTTCTCAATTGTGGCTGTAAATTAGAATGCCCCGCAAATTATCACTTTTTTTCAAATTTAGCCGGGGATTAGAGCTTTTCCGAAATTATTTCCAACCGTGCCGTGAGTTAGTGTTTCACGAGACCGAGACCGATACGAGACTTGAGTGGTCTCGGTCTCGGTTCTGAAAAGTTGGTATCGGTATCGGTCTCGACCATAGTAAGTCAGTATCGGTCTTGTAAGTCTCGGTCTCGGTCCCGAAAGTCTCGGTATCGGTTTCGATACGGTAGAGTCTGTAGGACGCATCGACCGCGGGGGAACAAAACAATCGAATAGGATCGGTCGTGTATTCGTGTTGGGATTTGCACGGAAGGGGCAAGGAAATTCATCTTACTCTTCCCTCATTCTTAGCTCTTGGGTTGGGCTCACAGATTCTTGGTAACCAGTTGGACAAGTCCGCTCGTAAACGTTCAGACGAAGCGCTAAGTATGCGTGTATTGCGAAAAAGTGTTCGTTTGTGGCTAAAATGGATAAAAAGGGCAAATTCATTTCTGAAATGAAGAAAAAGAGCTAACTATAGCGGCTAAAATAAAGAAAAAGCTATCGTTCGTAGCTGGAATTGAAAAAAACGCCTATCCGTGGATTCGGGAGGAAACTTCGTGGTTAAATTGAGGAAAAGCGCTACCTAAATTTCGGCTGAATCGGGGGGGGGGATAATTCACGGTTAAAAATTCAGAAAAAGTGCTAATTCGCAGCAAAAAATGAGAAAATTCCTAATTCACGGCTAATATTTAGAAAACGCCAGAATTTGCGGTTTCTGAATACGAATTTGTGTTCACAATTGATAAAATGCCATGATTTAACGCCATAGTGCGTAAAAATTATATTTATTATTCATCTGGAGATCAAAAGGCCTCATTGAGATTTCTGCCCACGGCCCACGGTTAGAATTATTTGATTTTAGGAGTTTTCTTCATAAAATAAATAAATAAATAATAAGCAAATGAAGAGAACGAAATGGTAGAGAGGGTAGATGGGGCAAGGGCTTATCTGATACCCATCTTGGGGGGGGGGGGAATCGAAACCCCACCCCTTTCCTCGGTACACCCTCACCACTAGCCCTATGTTTAGAGCGATTTGACCAGCAGAATCCGGGGCCCCCTTTGACACGGGGCCCAGGCCCGTCGGGCCCCCACCTAAAGACGGCACTGCAGAGACCCCAGTAGAAGAACTGAGTAGGACACGCATTAAATCGTCAAATTTTTCCTCGGAAACTGAGTTTTTACAAAAACGGTCGTAACCCATAAAAAACTAAGATCTCCGTTGGAAACTATGCCAGTTTTACTCAAAAACCGTACGATTCTGACGTGACCCCCCCCCCTCACCCCAACTTTAGATGTCACTACAAAACTGGGGATTTTAACCTAAAACTAAAGTTTTCTGTTCCATTTCAAAATTGAATATATTCCCTATCCGAAACGACGATTTCCTCCCAAAATTGGTCATTTTACTCCAAAAACTGACAATACCACACTGTAACTGAAGTTTTCCCCAAAACGGATTATTTTAGGCCAAATAAGACGACTCTGCCTTCAAAACCGGTGATTTCACGACAAAACTGGCGAATTCATCCCAAGTTGTGACTGTTTTATACAAAAACAGACGAATTCATGCCAAAGCTGACGTTTTGCCCCATAGCTGAAGATGTCATCACTACAAACTGGCGATTTTACCCCAAAACCACTTGAAATAGGTTATTTTACGCCATTACCCCAAAACTGACTGTTTTGACCCTAAAACGTATAGGATTTCACCTCAAAAACTTTCCTCACTGACGATTTTACCCTGAAAATTGTGCCACCCCGCCCCCATTTATGTTAGGTACCTCAAAACTGACAGCAAAACTGGCGTTTTGCCGTGAACAGATGCTTTTATACGCCAAGCATAACGTCAGTGCCTTGAAAACACAGGATTTATACACAAAACTGACGATTTTAAGCAAAAGCTGACGTCTAGTATCAAAACTGGAGAATTTAACGTAAAAATAATTTAGTCAGTTTTCCCTACAAAAAAAAAAAAAAAAACCTTGAAACTGGGATTTAACCTCAAAACTGGCAATTTTATCAAAAAACCGAGGGGTTTTAACCCACCAAAATTGAAGTTTTTACCCACAAACTGTCAACTGAAAACTAATGTTTTCACTGAAAAACTGGCGATTTCATCTTAAAAATATTTAGTGGGTTTACCTCGAGTCTGGCGATTTTAGCTCAAAATGGCGATTTAATCTCGAAAATATCGATTTATACCCGGGTCGATCACATGGGTGCAAACTGACGTTTATTCCTAAGCTGAGCTTATGGGCTTAACCCCAGACATAATCTAGTATTTTGCATACAAAAACGTTTAAACGGAAATTGTCAACCCGGCCCTGAAGCGCAAAAGTGGCGATTTTAGCACATTAATGGAGATTTTAGTAGGCTCTAAAACCGTTATTTTTGCCAAAAAACTGGCGATTTAACCACTAACAATAAGCTGAGGGTTTCAGGTGTTTTTTCCAGAGAAGCAAAATATGAAAATTTTGCTTTTTAGTTGTGTCAGATGTGCGAGAATGGTATTTTAGGGCGCAAAAACAGCGAAATTGGCCTTTAAATTATACCACCCTTGTGAAATTCGTTTTGTGAACATGCAGGTAGCCGTTTGTAAAGCAAGAATCGTCATTCACACTATCTGTAGCCTCTGCAGGGCGGAAATGATCATTTTGGTCATTTATAAAGCGTGGTTCCTTCTACGAATACGCCATTTCTATAGCACATGAGAGTAGCCAGTAATCGTCAGTTCATACATATAAAGATGGTCTAAGAGCCGTACCGGAGATACGGCGTCCGGGTTCGATTCCCGCTCCGTAGCAGTTTCTTTTTCTCACTGTTGCATACATATAAAGGCGTAAAGGCTCGTTTTGGCCATTTTCGACGCATGAATGGTCGATTTCGCCATTCCAAGGACAAAAATCATCTGTTTAGGCCCTTTCAAAGCGTAAATCGTCAGTTCAACCAGTTGTGAACCTTGTATGTATACCGTCAGTTTTGCCTGTTTTGGAAGGTCAGTAGCCAGTTTGACTGTTTTGACGGTGCAATCTGTCAGTAAGGTTATATTTCTAGGGCGCGAATAGACAGCCTGACACTTTCAGAGCGTGAATCCGTCATTTTAGCCCATTTTAGGGTAGGGGAACCCCATTTAAATAACAATTTTGAAGGGGCGAATCGTTAGGCTCGTTTCACAATTCACACATACGTGGTTCCCGAGGCGCAGTTGCTACACGGCGCGAACGCGGAGGGTGCCTCGCATGTGTGAACTGAGAAACCTCTTCAAACCGTTGCCGCGTAGAAACCGAATTTCGGTTCACACATGCGAGGCACTCACCGCGTTCGCGCCGAGTAGTAACTGCGCTTCGGGAAACCGCGTATGTGTGAAACGAGCGACGCGAATTGTAGTCAGTTTTGCCATATAGTCTGCCGGTCATTTGCAGGGTACGAATGACTAGTTTGCCATTTATAGGGCCTGAAATGTCTGTTTGGTCATTATTGTCATGGAACATCAGCCAGCGTGATATTCACAGCATGAATCGTCAGTTTTGCCGTTTAAGGGCCCCACCAAATAGTCAGCTTTGCTGTTTTTAGAGCATGAATTGCCAGTTTACCCATTTTCCAGACGAGAATAGCCAGTTTGACCATTTTCGGGGCAGGAATCGTCAATTTAAGAATTTTCAAACTGCGAATTGTCGCAATTTAGCTATTTTGAGAGCGCATAATAAAGTCAGTTTGGCCGATTCTCTGGCTCGAATAGCCTGCATGGCAATTTCTAGGGCACATGAGTCAATTTTTCATTCATAGGGCGTGAATAGTACATCAATCCAAGGTGAAAATGTTCAGTTTGGCCATTTTTGGGATGTGAAAAGTTGATTTAGATTTTCAGGGCTGTAATCACCTTTTTGAGCATTTTAAGGGTGCAAATCGTAAGTTTGTCAATTTTTAGAGCGGAAATGCCCAGTTTGGCTATTTTCAGCACGCCTGTTTCGAGAACAGTCAGTTTCACGTTTTTGGAGTGCGACTATGGTCAGTTTAGCCGTTTTTATATAGTGATTTAACTATTATTCTTAGGCAGCGAATGGCTATTAAGCCATTTTTAGTGGAGCGACATGCACAATTTCTCCAGCCTTGAGCAACTCCTGAAACCCTGTCTGAAAGCATCGATTGACGATCTCCTGCGCCGAGTTCTGAGCTGATGAAATAGCAGTTATCTTCCTAGGGACTCATCCCCGAATATTGCAATAGGCAGCAAGACATATATGAGATCTTTCCCAATGAAGCTATACAAACCCCCAGATCCAAGGACAGCTTACGTCGTCCCTGGAAGTATGTGGTATATAGAAGATGCAAAATGCGGCTGGTCTTCGTCCGGCGATTTCCTCGGGCCTGTATACATATAGAGCTCGCCCGACCAATACTGTATCTGCAGGCGAAGTTTTTTCTCAAGATCCCTAAAACTTTTCCTATTGGGTAAATAAATCTTGGATTATTGTCTATTTCAGTCCATTTTAGCCAAATAGGTACTCTATATTGTTTAATTAAATAACCCGAATAGTTTTTTCGGCGCTTTTCCTTCTTTTTAACCGCGAAGAAGCTGGCCTGAAACTGTAAAATGAGAAATGCTGAGAAAATGGGAAATTTTTCGAGAATACTCTCCGTTGAGAAAAAAAATGGCAAGTTCCGCATCAGTTCGTGTCCACATTAAAGTTGATAAATAAATCGGGGGCTATTCGTTCGCCCCCCCCCCCCTTCCAATGGACACTCACTGCAGAGACCCAGTCCGCAGATCCACGATATTACTAAACTTCGTTCCGACCCTCGCCCCACCAACATCACTAATAAAAAAAAGTCATATATCATTGAATTACACCTAACCTCTTTCCATCCCTTCCGTTACGTCATTTGATTAGAGGAAGAGGACCCTCTCTACTCATTCCCCGCAGGAACTGCTCTCAACATCACGAACGCATAAATCAAGAACCTCGATAAAGCATGACCCTTCCCCTAACCATCCAAAAAAAGGAAGATACAAAACGATAAGGGATTTTTTTCTCAAAAGTGTGTGATTTTTTGTACTATTTTATTTACGCTATAAAGGGAGGGGGGTCATATTTCACATTCCCTTGGAACGTTCCCGAACACTCGAATGGCTACGGTGATAATTTGTTTTCCCTTCCCCCCTCTACCAGACATTCAATCCGTGTGGTTAAATAAATATTGGAGTAAAAAAAAAACGCTGTAGACTTCTGGAAATGGGTGAGTTGAGAAAAAAATACAAGCGCTAGCCCTCTGGTTAATGGGCTCGAAATGTAATTTATCGTTGGCAAATTATAGGGCTCTTTCGGTTAAAGAGCTCAAAATTGTCGAGTAATAAGTGTCATGGTGGGGTTTAGAAAAGTGGAACATGAAAAGGTGGCGCCTACATGTATGATTTTGGTCATGATGGAAACGATGGGCAGCTTTTCGTATTCCCCCGAGCCCGTGTAACACCCGAAACTTTTAATTTCGCGGGTACTCAGCCAGAAAACATGTAACTTTGCTCAAAATAGCACCCGAATTTGCAAACTCACAAAATATTTATTTTTATTAAATATTTATTATTAAGCCGAGGCTGGCTATTCCTGGGTCCACGATCTGACTACTAAAAAAATTGCTCTGAAACTGCAATTACACTTAAACTTGCACAACTATGGCGAAAAGTGTGCCTGGATTCATTAATTACTCGCAGACATTTGCATCCGGAACTTCGCAAATTTTGTCGGGGGTGCGGTGCGGTGTCTACGATGCGGTCTATTGCTCACATGGCCACACAAAACAAATAGCAAACTGGCACTTTCACTAATAAGTGAGTCATCTGTTTTGAATCGAAATAAGTAAAAACTCTACTCAAGTCACGACTATGAATACGGTCCTTAGTACCTACTTGCACTTTCTCAAAAATTAAGACATGTGACTTCCAATTTTCTGAAATCAACACCCGACATCTTTTTTTGCGCCCTCCAAGTTAAGTTTTCTCCTTAGCAGCAAGTTAGGAAATTTGTCTATGTTTTAGCAGAGAATTTGCAATGTTCTTTGTTTGAGCTGATAATCAGCGTTTTTTCTACGTATTTTCCTCAATATTAGCCGCATAATAGCAGGTTTTCCCACATTTTTGCCACGAACTGCATTTTTTGTTCACCATGCGCTATAAATATAATATTAGCAACTTTTGTCAGCCTCAAATCGGTGGCGTTTTTACCCATGTAACCAAAATTGGCACTTTTTCTCAATTTTAACCTCAAAGTTGCCTTTAGAAGCTACGAATTCGCGTATTTTCAATTTTTGATGAACATTGACATTTTTCACAATTTTGAGCGCGAATTAGTGATTTTCCTCAATTTTACCCGCGAATCAGCGCTTTTTATCCATTTTAGCAGCGTAGTAGCGTTTCTATAACACGTGAATTAACGAATTCTCTCAATTTTAGTCATGAATTGGCGTTTTCCGCGATTTTAGCTGCAAATTGGCTATTTTTTTCATTTTTAGCAGCGAATCAATTTTTTTCACAATTTAGGCCGAAAGTAAGCCTTAATCCTAATATTTTTAGCCAGGCTACAATTTGATTTTTTCAAGACGCAAACTAACATTTTTTTACATTTTAGCATCACATTAGCAATTGTGTATTACTTTAAGCTATACATTAGCACTTCTTCTCAGTTCTAGCAGCGAAGACGAGTATTGAATTTTACCACACTATGTGCGAGAATTGGTGATTTTTCTCAATTTTAGCAGCGTTTCACCGCTTCTAGCCCGTGAATTCGCAAATTTTCTCAATTCTAGCCACATTGGCGTTTCAGCAATTTTAGCCGAGGATTAGCAATTTTTACCATTTTAGCACCGAATTAGACTTTTTCTCAATTTGAGCTGAAAATTTGAGTTTTTCTTAATTTTGGCCGCGCTATTATTCGATTTTTTTTTCAATTTTAGCCGTGTTGTTTTTTATGTTTTAGACCCGCATTAGCAATAGTTTTACTTACTGCTGTGGATTAGCACTGTTTTTCAGTTTGAGCCTTGAAGCTTTTAGATGCAACGGATTTTTGTTTTTTCAATTTTAGCAGCGAATTAGTTATTTATTTTATTTGTATCCGATTTTAGCGGTTTTATGTATTTGCTGCGATTTTTCTTAATTTTTGCTGTTAAATAGCGTTTTCTGCTACTTTTGCTGTGAATTATGTGAATTGTGCGATATATGCGAAATTTATACGCAAATTCAATATCAGCCGCGATTTTGTGCCTTGAATTAGTAGCCTGTTTTCTGAGGTCTGCTGGCGCTGTCGCTGTAGCGGTTCTGCCGCTTAAAAAACCGTCTCCAAACTGCTTTAAAGAAGACCATGAACTGAAACTGAAACTGGCGGTTTAGATGAAATTAGGACGCGAATTTTGCAATATCATGAATTTTCAGAAAGAAAACTTCCATCTTCATGTCGTGATGTTTGCCATCAAAATGTTACGATTTTTTGACTATTATTCGTTAGGGATTGAGTGCTGTAAGGGCTGGATTGCCCGTGATCAACTGCCTTAAAAAAATGGCACCAAACTTTCGATTACACTGAAATTGAAACGAGAAACTCGCAATATCACGATATATTCGGCCAGAAAAATTCCAATTTAGCGGATATTGGCTTTCAAAATGTAATCATTTTGGAGGCTTTTTGTCAGAAAACTTTGGGCACTGACGTATTAGCCGCTTAGCCCTGGTTCTGCGGTCACTGTGAAAGACTCCCGAAATTAAAAATTTCGCGGAAATAAATACCAAAAACTGGCCGTTTCACGAGAATAAATCCCGATAACCCGCAGCTTCACCGATATTGAGACCCGAAACTGGCAATTCCACACATTTTGAACTCTTGGCTTCATATCTGATAGACTTTGCGTGCAGCCGCGGATGGCTGGCCCAGGGTCCGCAAATCCCATGATACTTGCAATTTCTCGATGCTTAGACGTGCTTTTCACAATTGACAACTTGACCATTTTTCAATTTTGAATTCAAAAAATAGTACTAAAAATAATGTGAAAATCTGTCTTTGAATTTTTGAAATCCGTCCGGCCGTTGATTTTTAATATTTTTTTCAAAATCTGGTTCTTAAGAAATACAGCTGTCTCTGCTGATAAGAAGTCGTGACGTAGAGTGTGACGTAGGCTCGAGCCGGTGGTGGGTTGGGGGTGTAGGCCTGTGTGCGTTTTATTTAGCGTTGAGCGTTCTCTTCTCTTTTTTTACTTGCTCTACCTCTAAAACTGGGTTTTACCCAGGTAAAAACCATAATTGCATTTCAATTTCAATTCATTTATTTACTTTTAAAACGATTCTTGAACCTATCATTAAAGGCTCGTGTTCGACTATCAATACTACTACTACTACTGCTACTACTAAAGAGACGTCTATGATTTTCATAGTCGTCTCTTTCAAGCTGAGTATTTGCTTAATTAAACAATCAAATCGGTCGGTCTAATTGGTTAATCATCTGTTTTTGATCTAATCTAAAAGCGAATTTTCAGGTCGAGTAACAACTATGAGTACGGGCCAAAATCTTGCCTGATAAGACATGGGCTCTCGTTCAGATAAAATTGTATACAAATTGTTTAACTTACGCTACGCAGGTACGTTTTACCAATCATTTTTATCCTTGATCGAATTTTTATGTGAAAACTGGACTTATGAAGTCAATAATGTATTGATTTACTTAGTCGTTGACCCATTTCAGATCACGTCGCAGGCTCGAAGGTACAAATACCGATTTGTCGGTGTTATTACCAAGCTACCATCGACTGTCTGACAGTGATTCCATTCAGGATTATTCCCAATGGCATCAGCCAAGAACAATCTCAGACTGAGACTGAGTCAGACAATGCTGGCAGAGCTGCCCGCTTCCCGTATCCTTCCATTGTCATAAGAGAAAAGAATTACGTACGTAGTTCCTTCATTGTCTACAATCGGATTCGATGAAAGATCACGCAACTAAACTACTAACGTTGTAGAGAATAATGCAGAAATTCGATGAGAGACTAGTAAAGTTATAAATACGGAACGCGAACACAAGATTTCTGATAAAGAAAGACACTCGTGACGTCACACTATGATAGCACTGATATCCAGACTGGCTTGTCAAAGTTCCTCCTCCATACAACCGTTTTTATTAATTTCAGGAAAAGTAAATCTCTTCTTATTTCGTGCAAGCACTTTTCTCAATCAGGTATTCCATATCACTCAAAAAATGGAAAAATCCATGCAGTTCTCGGATGATGTCAATTTCCCATTTCCAGCCGTAAATTAGCGATGTTTCCCCACTTTTGGCCATGAGTCATCGCTTTTTCTTCACGTTAGCCTTAGCCAGAAGTCGCCTCCGAAAATTAACGGAATTAGCGTTTTCTAACCGCAAATTGAAGTTTTTCTCCATTCCAACCGTGAAACGACTTGGCGTAAAATTTTCACTTTTCTTCTGTTCTGCGAAAATCTGGTTTTCGGACGAAATTTCTAGATTATTTTGTATTTTCAATAAGGGCAAAATGGTCATCTTTTGCTAATCAGCCAGCTTAAACGGGCATAGGATTGTCGGTTTCCGATTGTATAGCTGGTTTCGAACAAAAACGAGTTGAAGAATGGTGGGCGGCTGCCCTCCTCTTGCCCCCTCGTGGCTATGCCGTATTTGATGGAAAAGTTTGGTTATACGACAAGAATGTATTCTTTCCTCACTCCTGAATGATTTCTGGACTAAAAATTAACGAGAATATAAGTGTAATAGAGAGACTAGACTCATCTTACGCAACTTTTTTTTCTCTTTCTTTCTTTCTTTCTTTTTACCGGCGTCTCAAAGCGGGCACACCGTAAGAAGAAAACCCTGATTTCGTAATACGACACCTTTACTTCTTTATGTTGTTTAAATTTCGGTTGCACTCTTGCCGCAGGCAGCTTACTTCCGCACCGATGAACATTTTCTCTCGCTATCTGTGAAACTAGAAACCAACCTAAGATACTTTTCGGCATTCTTTTTTAATTTTTCTTACACCAGTGACCCTATAGTGAATAGTAATTACATAATAGCTAAACTTTTTTCAGGTATCACTCTTCCTATCAGTTATTACATGTTTTTCAATCAATCTCCGTCCTCTGTTTGTATAATGCGAGAGAGAGAGAAAAAAGGTAGCAACGATACAAATTTGACATCAGATACTTGTCAGTTGTCATTTTGAAAGACGGATTAATTCGGATGGGTTTGACCCACAATGTGAATGAGTGAGGGGCATTTTTATTGAGAACTGTCTGAAAAGCATCAAACAACGATTGATCCTTCCCATCCCATGATAGCTCTCCCACTCATCACATCCTCACTGGTCGTCTTGACAAATGACAATTTGTTTGAACAGAGAAGAAACTTTTATGCCGCCAAGTTCACCAATTTATTCCTTTCCAAAGCTGGAATCTCTGAAACGTGAGGCATACATTTCACAAATGAAGGCCCCCCCCCCACCCCTTTTTATCTTTATTTTTTTCAAAAGAAAGCGTGGGGCAAATTTGTCTGAAAGTTCCTTTCCCTGGTTAAAATATTGCGGGATTTTAAGAGATGAAGAGGGTAAAATTATGATAAGGGCGTAGCCCTGAAATGTGATGGATGAGATTCATCCATCATTAGCGAACCACTCATGTTACGCCATCTCTTCAACTTCTATATAAACCCTCTTTTGAGCGTCGCCTTTTTAATAATTGTAAAAGCTAAATTAACGACGATTGTTAAAGTCTATTAGTTTCAATTTAAAAATTCAAACTCCATAGAGAGAAGGGTCAACGTTTGAAACGAGGAAAGAAGACAAGACTTCGGGTCCAAAGTTCAACCCCTTCCCGCTCAGACATTTTCACCGGCCGCTTATTTCCTGGAAAATGTGCGGTAAACTCAAACGCCAATTACCGGAGCATGATAATTGTAATAAATTATCTAAAGCAAAACGAGGCAACGGAGGAAAGGGTTAAAAGGGAAAGTGATATACGAGGGCCTGTTAGTACTCTGAGAATATTGGCCTCGAGGGAGCCCTGACTTGAGGGCAACCGCATCCGGTGAAGGTGTGGTTTTTGGTTGGTGAGGGGGATGGGAAATTGAGATAGACCGACCGAGACGAAAGAGGTGGCAATGAGTCGGGGGTGTAAGGATGGTGAGGCGTTTGCTTTTCACCGGGTGGGGCGAGGGGGGAGTTAGTTGAGAAGGCAAAAGAGAGGAAAGGCTGATATCACGAAAGACATATTGCTTTCGAACTACAACACAAACCATTTTGCTCTCCGAAGTTTCACTTGCGTGTTAATGTAAAGAGAGGAGGCTTCGCTTTTGGTGAATGAATCTGAGCTGAAAACGCAAAAAGCAAGCACAAAATCAGAATATCATCAAGGCTGATGGAAAAACCTGCATGCGCGTAAAATCAGAACTGAAGGTACCTATTTAAAAGATGTGATTGGACTTTAATCTGGACTTGAAATTAAATAAATAAATTCCTGACACTTTATGCGGCACTAAATTGTCTCAAGTACCTGCAGCATAATGAAACAAGACAATAACTCATTAGTTTAATAATTAATTGATCGTTTATAGGATGATGAATTCATTATTTAAACAAGCTATCGCTCAACTATGCTTTCATCCTCTTCATTTATTACTTGTATTTTTCTCACAACACTCACACACACGCCCAATCCTCCAAAGAAGAAAAAAATAATAAACGGCCTCCTTCTTGGAATTAAAAATGAAGTTGTTCATCTTATATGATAATACGCCTTTAGCGTTTCCATCACGGTCTCTCTCACTCCCCACAACCTCTCAATCCTCTCTTTACCCTCCCCTCCCCCCCGCCACACACAACGAGCACTCGCCTCGTAGAAAATTAATTATTTTAATGAGAGCCTGTCGAGTTCTTGAGTGGAAACAATGAGAGTTAATCACAGTGTTTCCAAGTCAAACCCTCACTTCTTCTTCCGTGTCCAACATCAGCAACCACACGCCACACATGCCCCCCCCCCCACTCTCATTCCGTTCAATCGTTTCGTGAACGGTCTTGACAGGCTGTCAAAAGAACTTGGGTGGAGGATGATGCGAAAAAAAAAAAAAAAATGAATGAAAGAAATGGGAGTTATAACACAAAGGCCGAAACAAACTACCAATACTACCATGCCATGAAATGTAAATTACACAGTCCGAAGATGCTATTTTCTGCTTGAATGAAATGACAATTCAGACGAACTTGTTTTCCATGGCATGAAACAATATAATTTGTGGAAACGTATATTTAGCATCTTAATATTATAGTATAGTGCGTCCAAAGGCGGTGGAGGTGTATTCCACCAAGGAGGGCAGACCTTGAGCAACTTAATATCACCCTACGCCATTCAGTTTCGTATAGAGGCTGAAGTAATTGAATCTTGGGTGCACTCAGAGATCACATAGTACAGTGAGGTGAAAATCACTGATTCGCATGTTAACGACTGGTCTCCGTTGCAGTTGCTCAGCTTCTGATGGCCGTATTCAGAGACCTTCCTTATCTGAGCCTTAACTTAAATTGTGCATGCAAAGGTCATACGGTCTATTAAAATGTATCACCTGTTTTGAAGCTCTTTAAGGAGGCCTTAAAGTTGAGGTTGGTTTCTGAATACGACCCTGAGGCTCTATTGTAAGTATAGCCAAAGAGAACGAAGTCTGAAGAAAAATCTCTAGTTTAGGAAGTCCAATGTTTTGGGAAACACTGAAGTAGTTTACAGGTCGAAATCCCCACAAAAAATAGACTTTACTGGCCGTCCTTTCTAGATTTCGGGGTGAATCGAATCGAGCATCGTCGTATACACGTGTGACGTGAGGGGTCGGGTATAGTGAGCCAATTTTAGGGGGGATCGAACAAATAAATTTGAAGCCTCTGTACTTGAACATTCGAGAGCCGGAATGAGCGGAGAGGCAAACGTGATGAGAGGGAAAATGAGCCAAACCCATGAATTCATGATGAGATATTTGGAATATTAGCCAAATCGGGCCCTTTCAGAAATGAATTTCGCGGGTTTGGACCATTCGAAGACTAAATATAGTGGATTATCAGCTTAAAAACCCCATGTCACCGGATCGAATCAGAAAAATGCAAATTTCGTGGAGTTGACCCATTCAAAAATCCAATTTCACTGAGTTGACTCTCTAAAAAAAAAGCCATTCCGCTATAAATACGAATCTTACGGATTTGGCACTCGGGGCACTCGCAGCGCTATTTTGTTGATATGACTAATTTAAAAATTATAATTATTGTTTCGACTCTTGCCTTGAACAATTATTTTTAAATTCCAAAAACTTCAAGTGTCGCATTGTTGATCCATTTAAAATGTCATTTCCCGAGTTTGGCTCGTTTTCAAGGGCAATTTCAGGGGGTCTGACTCTCTTTTCGAAATCGAAATTCCGCGCTCTTGACCCATTCAAAACCAATTTCACGAAGATCTGTCGCCCATACAAGTAATTTCATCGGTTTCACAGCATAAGAAAAACCAAATATCGCTCTGCTCAGTGGTGGACTGGCCCGGGGGATAATAACAAATATCCGTTTTTGGAATAGAAAAAAATCGTTATTATAATATCATTTATCAGTCACAAATTGAAGCACACACAAGGAAGGGAAACCTGCTAAAAATTAGAATCCAGCATTTTCGATTGCGGCTTCTAGATGCACGCATTCGACAACCAAACCAGCGGGAGGCTGAGAACTTGAGTGGTGAACTTGAATGGCTTTTAACTGGCTATAAAATGGCTTTTTTGGATTAGTAATACAGCTGGTAAATTTTCAAAGTAACCTTACGTGCTATAGCAAATAGCAACTACGTAGCGTTAGCTATTGGCGGTTGAAGCTATCAATTGAGCGCTACAGTTGCGGGTTTATCAGAAAATGAAGCCAATCCTCGCTTTCACTTTAAAGACGAGCCTCGCTTCAATCGCTGCGTATGTACGTGTGCGGTATAATTCGTGTCGCTATAATAAAAAAAATAAGGATCCAACCATTTTTACATCGAGCACATTTCGCTCAACCAATCGTTTTCAAATTGTACGGTGAATATCTAGAGATGAAGACACAACTTTTGAGCCATCACTCGCCCAGATCTGTTGAGAGTAAAAGTGGACGACGGACGGACGACAGACGCCATACTGAAAATCGAGATTTAGGCCTTTTCGGGAACATGGAAGTAAAAGGCGACGGCCTCGGTAACTCTCAGGGAAGCCAACAGAGATCTGAGGGCTTATAAATAGATAAAAGCTCTTTTCGTTTGCCGTCCGGACTAACAGCACTGAAAGCACTAACCTTTCATCATTTTTCAAGTGGTAATTGGCCTGGGTATGAAGGTCAGTTGCCTTAAAACTAAACCAATCCAAAGGGGGCAGCATGCCTACCAGGCGGACAAATCTACTGAGACCACCTGAACGAACTGGTGGGTAAGGTTGAAAAATCTTTGGAGGCGAAAGAAACTGCACTGGGCTGTTTCCTGGACATAGGTGGTGCCTTTGATAACACCACCTATGAGTCTATAGAGGCTGCGGTAACGAGCAGAGAGGTTGATCCATGTTCAGTGAAATGGATCAAGGGGATGCTGGAATGCCGGAGACTGTTTCCGTGTTGCCCTCAAGGGGATGTCCTCAAAGGGGGGGGGTGCTCTCTACTTTGCTCTGGTTGCTCGTGGTAGACGAGCTTCTCGCTATCCTAAAGGAGCAAGGTTATGAGGTAGTTGGTTACACGGATGACCTTGCGATTCTAGTTAGGGGCAAATTCGATGATACCATATCCAACAGGATGCAGGGTGCCCTTAACAGAGTGCAGCGATGGTGCAGGAGGCACGGTCTCAGGGTTAACCCTGAGAGGACCACCCTTGTTGCGTTTACTAGGCGGACAAATCTGGCATTAAAGGTAGTTCGACTGATTGGAGAAGTGTTGAAAGTAGGAAAAGAAGTCAAGTACCTTGGAGTTACACTGAATCAGGGGCTCAAATGGACCTCGCATATCAGGAGGGTGCTGAATAAGGCCACGTTCGCAATGTGGCCTGGTCGGAAAATGTTTGGCAAAATATGAGGTCTACAGCCAAAAATGGTGTTGTGGCTGTACACAGCCGTTGTTAGGCCCATCGTCACCTATGACTCACTCTTATGGTGGCAGAAGACGAAACAAGGGACAGTCCAGGCCTTGCTGAGTAATTTGCAGCGCCAGGCCTGTTTTGGAGTAACGGGTGCTCAGTGGTGGACTGGCCCGGGGGATAATAACAAATATCCGTTTTTGGAATAGAAAAAAATCGTTATTATAATATCATTTATCAGTCACAAATTGAAGCATACACAAGGAAGGGAAACATGCAAAAAAGTAGAATCCAGCATTTTCGATTGCGGCTTCTATATGCACGCATTCGACAACCAAACCGGCGGGAGGCTGAGAACTTGAGTGGTGAACTTGAATGGCTTTTAACTGGCTACAAAAAGGCTTTTTTGGATTAATAATACAGCTGGTAAATTTTCAAAGTAACCTTACGTGCTATAGCAAATAGCAACTACGTAGCGTTGGTTATTGGCGGTTGAAGCTATCAATTGAGGGCTACTGTTGTGGGTTTATCAGAAAATGAAGCCAATCCTCGCTTCCACTTTAAAGACGGGCCTCGCTTCAATCGCTGCGTATGTACGTGTGCGGTATAATTCGTGTCGCTATAATAAAAAAAATAAGGATCCAACCATTTTTACATCGACCACATTTCGCTCAACCAATCGTTTTCAAATTGTACGGTGAATATCTAGAGATGAAAACACAACTTTTGAGCCATCATTCGCCCAGATCTGTTGAGAGTAAAAGTGGACGACGGACGGACGACAGACGCCATACTGAAAATCGAGATTTAGGCCTTTTCGGGGTCCAGGTACACGAATCTGGTGTGAGCTAAAACATTTTTTTTTTTTGCCATTACCAAACTTCCTTCCCTACGGGAACATGGAAGTAAAAGACGACGGCCTCGGTAATTCTCAGGGAAGCCAACAGAGATCTGAGGGCTTATAAATAGATAAAAGCTCTCTTCGTTTGCCGTCCGGACTAACAGCACTGAAAGCACTAACCTTTCATCATTTTTCAAGTGGTAATTGGCCTGGGTATGAAGGTCAGTTGCCTTAAAACTAAACCAATCCAAAGGGGGCAGCATGCCTACCAGGCGGACAAATCTACTGAGACCACCTGAACGAACTGGTGGGTAAGGTTGAAAAATCTCTGGAGGCGAAAGAAACTGCACTGGGCTGTTTCCTGGACATAGGTGGTGCCTTTGATAACACCACCTATGACTCAATAGAGGCTGCGGTAACGAGCAGAGAGGTTGATCCATGTTCAATGAAATGGATCAAGGGGATGCTGGAATGCCGCGTCGTGACTCGGAGCTGGAAGGGGAGACTGTTTCAGTGTTCCCCTCAAGAGGATGTCCTCGAAGGGGGGTGTGCTCTCTACTTTGTTCTGGTTGCTCGTGGTAGACGAGCTTCTCGCTATCCTTAAGGAGCAAGGTTATGAGGTAGTTGGTTACACGGATGACCTTGCGATTCTAGTTAGGGGCAAATTCGATGATACCATATCCAACAGGATGCAGGGTGCCCTTAACAGAGTGCAGCGATGGTGCAGCAGGCACGGTCTCAGGGTTAACCCTGAGAAGACCACCCTTGTTGCGTTTACTAGGCGGAGAAAGCTGGCATTAAAGGTAGTTCGACTGAATGGAGAAGTGTTGAAAGTAGGAAAAGAAGTCTAGTACCTTGGAGTTACGCTGAATCAGGGGCTCAAATGGACCTCGCATATCAGGAGGGTGCTGAATAAGGCCACGTTCGCAATGTGGCCTGGTCGGAAAATGTTTGGCAAAATATGAGGTCTACAGCCAAAAATGGTGTTGTGGCTGTACACAGCCGTTGTTAGGCCCATCGTCACCTTTGGTTCACTCTTATGGTGGCAGAAGACGAAACAAGGGACAGTCCAGGCCTTGCTGAGTAATTTGCAGCGCCAGGCCTGTTTTGGAGTAACGGGTGCTATGTACACGTTCCCGACAGCGGCCATGGAGGTGTTACTGGACATGCCTCTCCTGCACATTCATGTGCAGGCGACCGCGTATATGGCGGTGGTGAGGCTGCTGCGGGCGGAGCACGTGAAGCGGGGTGTGCAGGTTGGGCACTTGAGTGTTCTGGAAGAAGTTGCATGTAGTGAGACGGCTGAAGTCGTTACGGATCTCCTGCAAGTGAGGATGGGTTTGGATCCGTTTAAGGTCGATATAGGTAACCACGTCTTTTGGGATAAGGGTTTGCCGAGGTTTAAGCCCGGCACGCAAGTAAGGTATACTGATGGATCTGTGAAGGATGGGGGTGCTGGCATTGGGGCCTTTGGCCCCAGGCTTCAGCATTGTGAGTCCCTTGGGGCGACCGCCACCATCTTTCAGGCGGAGATCTATGCTATAGAAGCCTGTGCACGGAAGATTAGTGAGAGGGGTCTTCGGAAAGCGATGATCTTCTTCTTGTCTGACAGCCTGGGGGCTCTTAAAGCCCTAGGCTCAAGTGTCGTGAATTCCAAACTACAAATTAGATAAGTAGCCGTAGTTGCCTGGTCTGGTCACGTCTGGCAAACAAGTCTGGTCAACAATCTGGTCATCTGGGTTTGTTTTTGACTGTGATAGATGTGCTCTTCACGAAAAAATTTTTAGAGGTTTTTGACAAGAATTCTTTTTTCCCCGAAGATGGTTTCCTTGTAGACCGAAAACCTGTTAGGAACAATAAAAAAGGACGTGTGGGAAGACAATATCTTTAGTGATTATATATCTATCTAATTTGTATTATTGTACACCTTTTATATACAGGGTGTTCACCGGTGGCGTTGACTATATTGCACACGGCGAAAGTACATGCCAAGAGCTGAAAAATTTTCCCTTTCACTTTTTTAAAATCTTCAGCCGTTACCGAGATATGATTTTTTGAACACTTTTTATTAAGAAAATCAGTTTTCATGAGAAAACTACGTTTTCTCGGGTTCTATGTGGTGCGTTTAGAAATTGAATGACTGATTCGGATTCTGCACAAAATTTACCATTAGATGCAATGCGATTCGTTTTGGATTTACCTGGGCACGCCCATCATTGTAGGCGTCAAAAATTTTTCATTGCACAAAGTGAGATTTTTTGCTAATTTATTCTCTTGATTTTCACTAGTGAGAAGAAATCGCAGGTGACGCACCTGTACTGTAAAAACATCTCCAAGCTGTCAGCTTTCGAATGACGTATCACAAAACCAGCTTCTGGCTTATTTTTGCCGTCGAAATCACCTTTCTTTTAAAAATATTGACACTCAATTTTGGCATCACTCTTGAATTCTTTGGACGAGGTCGTACTGGTCAGTTGTACCAACCCTGTACAGCGTGGATTTTAGAGTTGCCCAAACGTAGAAAGCTGTTAGCGTTAGGCCAGGGCTCCTCGCTGGCCACATGACGGGACCGTGACGCCTAATCCACCGGTCTTCAAAATTTTCGTTCATCCATTCCACGATGCTTCTTTCGTTATGGGAATCATCCCATGTGAGGGGGCAGTTATGGGCATCAGGACACCCACCCATTGGCCACCGCATTGAGTAGCAGCTGCTGGACTTCTTTCAGGTGAAATGGATGCCGACTATCTTTTTTGAGGACTTTCCAATTCCCATACACTTGACGAAGCAGAGTCTCCCTCTAGCATCCAGAAGTTGACCCTAGGTCTGGATAATATGCCTATAGCTAAAACCTGGATATAGGGATAATTGAAAATTGGATACCTATCCCACCAATTTATCCTCTACGTGTTTTTCGATTTGAATCGACTTATTGAAGATGCCCCTCACATTGTAAGCCGTCAGCAGAAATAATGGGTGGATAATGTACAGCGTCCAGCTCATAGTGGAATAATTATCTCAAGGACTCATTTTGGGGTCAGCATGAGGAAACATGATCTGACTGGTCCATGAACACTGTCCAGATCGTGGGCTTGTTTGATGAAGATCTCTCGCAATAAGAACACAAGAGTGCCGCTCATGCATAGTCATGATACCTGATCTTTCCGCCTCCGGATCCCTACGTTTGGGAAACAATGAACACTGTCCACAGCGTGGACTTTATTGATGAAGATCCCACACACTAAGAAGTAAGAATACAAGATTGCTGCAGGATGGCTGTGAGGCATAGCTTATGAGATTAACGAGTGGTTTTTAATTAACTGGCATTGGGGCCTTCTGGTATTTGACTCAGAGGGTAGTTTTTTAAAAAAAAAAAAAAAAAAAGCTGATTTTGGTGGCCAAAATAAGCCAGAAGCTGGTTTTGGGATACGTCATTCGAAAGCTGACTGCTTGGAGATGTTTTTAGAGTACCGGTGTGTCACCTGCGATTTTTTCCCACTATTGAAAATCAAGGGGACAAATTAGCAAGAAATCTTTTTTTGTGCAAAGAAAAACTTTGACGCCTAGAATGATGGGTGTGTCAAGATAATTCCGAAACGAATCTCATTGCATCTTAGGGTAAATTTTGTGCAGAATCCGAATCTGTCATTCAATTTCTACAAGCACCACATAAAACCCGAGAAAACCTGGTTTTCTCATGAAAACTGATTTTCTTCATGAAAAGTGTTCAAAACGTCATATCTCGGTAACGGCTGGAGATAATAAAAAAGTGAAAGGGACAATTTTACAGCTCTTGGCATGTACTTTCACCGCGTGCAATATAGTCAACGCCACCGGTGAACACCCTGTATAACGATGTTACTAACCCTAAAATTCCAAACTAGTTTGGAGCTGTCTTGAAGCCCTCAGGCCTGTGGCAACGGTAAACAGCCTTACTTTGATGTGGGTGCCGGGTCACAAGGGGTTTGAGGGGAATCGTCTTATTTGAATTTCGTGGGGCTGATCAACTCGCGAAGAGAGGATCAGAGATGCCTTACGTGGGCCCTGAGCCAAGTCTCATAGGGTCACAAAGTCCTTCACGATGAGGCAGGTGCAGGCGTGGTTGGACGAGAGGCATCATCAACACTGGGTTAGACAACCAGGTCTCAGGCAGGCCAAGCTCATTGTCGCTCCAAAGGGCAGATCGGAGAAGGGCCTGATCTCTCTGAGTCGAGGAGACCTTAGGATCTTGGTGGGACTGCTAACGGGACATTCCGTTATTGTGCCCTTCGATATACACTCAGACTATTGAAGAAGTCTGGCACGGACATTTGCAGATTTTGCGACTTGGCCGTGGAAACAGCAGAACACGTACTGTGTGAGTGCCAGGCTCTGGGGCGGTTACGCTTTCTACATCTTGGAAATGATGTGCTTCAACCGGAGGACATCTCCAGGATGGCTACGGGAAATATCCTCAACTTCGTTAAGGAGTGGTGGTGGAGGACGCTTGAAAACTAAATAAATGCTTCTATGTTCCAGAATTTGGCGTTCATCAATAATGCATACGAAAAAAATAAACTAGAAAACTTCCACGGCCGTGTCAATTTTTTCAGTGCTCTGACCCCTCCGATTTCATGCTGGTTAAAGGGAACATGGGCGCGCGAGTTTTATTTCGCATTTCATGAACAACTGTTATTCCAAACTTCTTGTTGTAGTACAAGAATCGTGATGTGGTCAAGTATCGGGTCTTAAACCCCCAGCCCAAGTAATTCTGAACATGATGTATTGCTGTATCGTTGCTCATTATCATTATAATAAGTAGGTGTGTGTACATGAGGGTTCCATACAATAATCTAGAATACGGCAATGCTAATTTCGTAATGTTCAGAAGCCAAAAAACCTACGTCGCCTCAAGTCGAAAAATGTGAAATAAAACTCGCGCGCCTATATGTTCCCTTTAAATATGACTGTGACTTCATAAAACCCGACAATGGAAAATTGAAGTTTAATCCAAATATTTTATCAAATACTCCTCGCAAAGTTTCAATGTATTTCACGCGAATCTTTTTGTTCTGAAAAATGATTAATCAAAATCTTTCTTTTTCTTCTCCTTGAAGTTTCAAGGGGAGTGTTTTTTTATTTCTTTATAAAGCTGAACCTCCCTCCCCCTCATCCTTTTTCCAATGACAAAATTCTTCTTGACTCTTCTTTCAACCGTGTTGAGAAATATTTCAATTCTCAATTGTCTTTCTTCTCCCTTTTTACGTTCTTCAGATGAGCCTTCATTCCACCCTCCACCTCCCCTCTCATCCTGTCACATCCACTACTTACGCCACCCTCAAAGGAATCCCATCAGATTGTTAAGCAGTTGAATTTATCGAGCCATGATAAATCTCTCTGCTCCTTTCAACTCGTGCCCAAAAGCATGGAAAGGGGTGGTCACCCCTCCACCAACCCCTTCCCAACCCAACCCCATTCGTTCCCTCTTTTAGTTAATCAAGGGATGATTTGTACCCGCCCCTTTGTCATTCCTCGCTGTTCTTTGTCAAGTTGACATATTGCACCGCCTCCAACTCTAATGAACCTCCTTTCTCAACCGAAAAAGCTTCCCCCCCACTCCTCGATCATTCCTATCACACCCAAATGGTGATGGATGGGGCGGGGAAGAAGTCTTCATCTGAAGAAAGATTTTCTCTCTTTTTTTAATCCCTGAGCAACGCCTCTTTTGTGACAGACGTTTTCATCGTTTATTTCCAACAACAATTAAGTGGGACCGTGGGTTGTTAAAGGGGCTCATCAGGGATAAAATGTGAAGATTTTTGCACTTAACAAGTCACAGGCAATGAGGGAAATGTTTGTTAGGGGCTTGCTGGTCTTTTCTTTTCCTCGAGGAAATTTATATTAACTTGGTTAATATTTTATTATTAGGGTTTCGGCTTTTTTCTTCTTCTATATTATATTAACGTTGTTCTATAAGCACAGGTCATCTTGCCTTTTCCTTTAAGGGGTTCCTCCGTCTTCGAAGTTAAGATTTTCCACTTGACATCATGCCTAATTCAATTGTCAGAAGAAACGCAGACCATTTTCGTGCGTATAAGTATCCTGCTCGGAATTCATTTTCTCGTGTTTCTGGACTGTTGGCATTTCTTTTGATGGAAGCTAAATGCTCGTGCAGTTAAACCTAAGCGTTGTCAACTTTTAATCTAAAAGAGGAGGAAGAAGAGAGTATGGTTTGGTTTAAAAGAGGGACAATTTCGAAAATTCCATTAAGATGAGACATTTTGATCTGAACAGTCAGAACTACCATGGGCTGTTAGTGCGGAAAGCCACCTAGAGCCATCAACCTACCTAGTGTTTCCCCTCACCCGAACTAGTAGCAGCACAGGGAGAGAGAGCCCTTCGTTTCTAAAGCACCAAAGTGGAAGCTAAACCCCTTTCAAACGGCAATCTCGGGCAAATAGTGCCGAGGCATCTTGTATTAACCCGTGGGGAAGAAAGGAAGCGTAATAAGGGTCTAAGTGTAAAGGGCTCCCTTTGCCTCGTCTATAGTAGGAGTGAAAGAGGTATAGTAACTTCCCCTTACCAGCCCTTCTCCGTCACATTTAGGGTACACCTCTTCCTTCTAAAGCTGTTCTTCTTGTCTTATACTCTTCCTGCAATTTACTGCATCTTTTAGAGTCTGGTAGGAGGCTCAGAAGGAGTAAAAGGAAACTCGTAGAGCTTTTCAACGACCAACATGGCCGACCACCCTATACCCTATGAACAAATCCCACTTAGCTCGGTAGGGGTGATGTTTCGCCCTGTCCGCACCTTATTAGAACTCTGGCCTCCACTCCCTTAGGGATTGTTATATCACATTTCGCTATATCCTCCTGGGACAGAGGAAATTAACAGGCACGTAATAACTTTGTCATCTGATTATCGTTGAGCTTCCAGTTAAACGGTTACCCGTCTGGATATAACTGACGTGTAAAAAATAAGAAAAGAAAGAACTATCTAATGGATTAGTTTTGAAGGGGCGCTGTCTAGATCATTACTTTACACGAAGGAATCATAATTAAGCATCATTTATTACATGACGTAAAATGAAGACTGTACATGAGAACAGAGCAAAAGAGGTGAAAATGAGGATTTCGTTTCATGATTATTTAGTTCTTCGTTCTCCTTCATCTTCCAGGCCGAATATGTAGCAGTGTCAAATTAATTGACGCCGCAGTGTTTAATTTACACGCTTCCCTGGTGGTTGTTGTACTACGGTCGGGGTGAAGGGTAGAATCCTCCAAAAACAAACATTTCACGCGACATACATGATGCATAAACACAAGCGCCAACCTCTGAGACAAAAGTACATACACACTACACGCTCCTCCCGCAGGAACTGCAGGAAAAGCGGAAAACCCCCACCTCCCATCATCCATCTGTCAGCGAGTTCTGATCCCTTTTCCACACCGACGTCTGTCTCTCAATTTTCAAACGTTACACTTCGCCCTCACATCCCTTTCTCATTTGTGACTGTGAAAAGGAAAGCACATCCGTACTGTGGGAATTCACGGTTAAAAGTGTGTGTGTGGAAGGAGGGGGGGCAGTTACCCCCTACCACCACCAACCTCACCAACCAACGCATCAACTATTCCGCAGGTGAATTGTTTAAATGGTTTGAGCACTGGATTGTATGAACGGGGTGAAAAGGGCGCGTGGAGTGGGAGAATCACATGTTCGCTTCTGCTCTTTTGAATTATAAAACCACCACTCAACGCCCGGCACGAATTTTTCAGAGCTTTTTCCAGCGCCACCCCCCTCTCTCACCACTTGTCGCACTCTTTTTCTAGTTGGATCTCTGCACCCCCGACACACCAAAACTGTGTGGAGCTTTTAACGATTCTCGCATGCAGCAGTTTCAACCTCGTTGGCTTCATTAAAAACTCAATTTGTGTAACTCTCAACCCTCCTCTTTCCAACACTTTGCAACGAAGAGCTCTTTTTTTTTCATAAAAATCACACGACTTCTCCCTCTCAATTTTCGCTTTGATCAGCGTAGTTTGAACATAATACTCGGAAGAATTTTTTTATTTATAGAACGAAATTGTTCACTCGTATTTTGTTCTTTTTGTATGTTTTATTTATTTAATCTCTTTGATTGTTAAACGAGACATGAGCGAAAGAGGAATAAGTGTTTCGGTCGTTCGTTAAAATGCAATAGCTCTTACCCGGAGCGTGTTTGGTGTTTAGTTTTTCCTAATAATAGTTATTATTATTACTTTGTCAAAAAAAGTGTAATCGTTAGATAGGGAATCTGGCGCCCAGCAAGATGATTTCTAGTTACGGCTACGGCTAATAAATAGGAAAATGGGATAAGGAAAAAAACATATTTCAGTTTCTTGGAGACGCTGGTTATGCAATAAGCCGCAATACCTTACAAGAAAGTATGCTTTCTTCCCGCAATACTTTTGCGGGGTACTTTTTGTAGGGCTAGGCAGCAATAAGCTATGTTCTAAATGACAATATTTGCTGAATACAAAACACCGTGATTTACACCAGGTCTGTACTTTAAACGTTACTGATTTGCAGTTTTTTGGAGGCATTACGTGACTTAAAGAAAGAGAGCAGAAACACCTCTCATAAAAAGACTACACTGCGCGGTTAAAGTTGAAGAAAAGAGTTAATTTCACTGTGAATGGACACAACATCACAGCTAAAATTGAGACAACTCTCAAGTTCACGGCTTCAGCAACGAGGAAGAGAGCTAATAAGCGGCTAAAATCACGAAAAAGCGCTAATTCGCAGCTAAATATTGAGAAAGTGCTCTCGCTTGCGGCTAAAATTTAAAACAGCGCTCACTTAGGTCTGACATTGACAAAAAACACCGTCAACCACCTAACATCTACTCAAACACCTACTTCGTTCCTCTAAAATACGAAACTGTTTACTTGATTAAGAGGTTCTTGAGAGTTGGCTAAAAATAAGAAAAATCGCGAATTCGGTGTCAAAATTGAGAAATAAAGCACTATCTGCAGCTAAAAACAGAGAAGGAGCGCTCGTTCGCGGGTCAAATTGAGAAATAGAGCAAACATGCTGTTGTTTGGTTAATTCCATTGCTAAAGCTGAGAAAATACGCTAATTCATGTCTCCATTAGTGGGGGAAACCACTAAGTTCGGGCAAAAATCGAGAAAAATCGCTGATTTGCAACGAAATTTCATGTAAATCGCTATTTCATGGCCAAATATAAGAAAAGTGCTAATTCGCAGCTAATTTTTTTTTAAAAACTACTTATTTGTGGTTTACGGAGGTTCTTTCACGGCTAAAAGTAAGTAAAATCGCTAATTCACGGCCAAAATTACAATAATGAATGGCAAAAAGTATTCGCGGGCAAATTCGAGGAAAATCGCTAATGTTTCACTAATAATTAAGAAAGACCATTAATCCGCGACTAAAAATGAGAAAAAACGTAAGAAAGTATTTAGATTGTTAGTAGAGTCGCTTAAACTACGAGGGTTAGTGGTTAAATCATGCATAAATCTGTAGCCGTAGGAGCCTACATCGTCTGTCTTCCCTCGTTGAGGTTCGTCAAAAACGGACCGGTTTCGGCTGCTCGCCATCTTCAGCATTTGGTTTCAGTTGGAAAACCAAATGCTGAAGATGGCGAGCCGAAACCGGTCCGTTTTTGACGAACCTCAACGAGGGAAGACAGACGATCGTAACTCCGGAACGGATGGACGTAGGACACTTCCGAAGGTACCATTTCACTCCACTTTTAACGAAGTTTTACCCAAACATTTTTGTCACACTTATACGGATTCACCCTGTATTTAAGAATATTGCTTGCACGGTCTAAGTTCACGGAAACTTCTGAGGGCTGGAAGGATTATGAAAACGTACCAAACCAGCCTAAAATGCCGAAATAATCATGAATATCCAGCGGCGGATTTACGGGGAGTGGTTTGGGGGTAAGAAGATGGTGTCTTGGCGTTTGTCACTAAAAATTAGGAAGTATCGCGGGGGGAAAAAAAAATAGGCTAACCCAATGTTTCTATAGGCCGAAATTGAGAAGGTGCTCTAATGTGCTAATATTGGGGCAAGAAGTAGGTGACTGGAATAGCGAAAAAGTGCATACTCATAGAAAGAAAATCACTAAAAATCACAAGAAAAAACACAAATTGAGAAAAAGCGCTAATTCGCAGCTATAAAGACGAGAAAAAGCAGCAATCCATCGCTCAGTAGGATCAACTATTACCACACCAATTCGTGGTTTCTTGCGGAGTGCTAATTCACAAGGATACAAGGCAAAAATCACTAATTCACGGCTAAAATTTAAGAAATACATACACTAGTAATATTTTTATAATGCGTTAATTCGCGGATCAATTCGAGAAAATGCGCCAACTCACGACAAAAATAGAGAAAAAGTGCTAAAATTGAGAAAAACACCAATTCACGGTGGGGAAAATATTAAATTCGAGGCTGAGTTAGCAAATACGGCTAAAATGACAGCTAAAAGAGAGGCAGACGCTAATTCGCGGATCGAGAAAATGTACTAATTCGTGGTGAAAACAGAGAAAAAGAGCTAATGTGGTGCTGAAATTGAGAAAAACTCTAAATCACGAATACAATTTTGTATTCCAAAACACGCTTATTCACAGCTTTCCCGCCTAAAATTGAGATTGTTGAGGTTGCTGTAAAAATATTCGCAGCTGAAAATGGCAAAAACGGTATTTCGCAGATTTTGAAAAAATCCATGTATAAATGAAATTGAATAAAAGTCGTTTGTCGCTGTTAAAACTAGGAAATAATTCGAGGCTAAAATTAAGAATTAATTCGCGGTTAAAATTGAGGGAAATCTCTCATTCGCAGCTAAAATGGGAGGGGGTCTAATTCGCGGATGAATTTGAGAAAACCCGCTGCTGAAATTGAGAAAACGCGGTACATAATTGCGGAAAAAACGGAAATTTCCGGTTAAAATGACGAAAAAGCGGCCAATGCGCTCCTAAAATTGAGAAAAAACGCTAATTCGCGGATACATTTGATTCTTTAAAAAAAGGGGGGGGGGGCCTGGAAGCATGTTGGACGTAATGGCTGGAACATTGTTTCATAAAATGAAAGAGCTGATGAGAACTATGTTGGAACCCCTCCCAAGGTAAAATCCTAGATCCGCCACAGTGAATGACTATAGAGATCCAAGGACCATGGTGGTGGCATGCACCGCTCTACCTCCTTCGCCTTGGAGATTCCTCTGGAAAATCTGTGATCGCGCTGTCAGCCAACAAAACTGAAGCCCCACCACCAACCTTTTGAAACAAATGTTCCGAGAAAGAAATGGCACATTTTTGACCTCTAAAATTGTCCATTTTTCAAGTAAATTGATCAGGGCAATTACTGCTTCAGTCGCCTATTTTCACCAGGAATTAAAAACAAATAACAAAAAAACACCACACAAAATGCAGACTCTTTACACAAACAACTGAAAATTGGCTTCCTGAGTGTATGGTGGGTGTATGGTATTTTTATTTTTATTCGGCCCATTGCCCGAAATATTTGCATTTTTTCATCGTTATAAGCGATTCGTTATTTTAGGGATTAATCAAAAACGCCTATAAAGGGAAAAGTTTTCAGGATTTGGATTATTCCGGTGATTGAGCACAACTCATACAACAAAATACCTGGAGATGCAGCACACATATAGTATTATGTTTCTTCAGCCCACAATTCAACTCATACCGCCCATAAATAAATTACTATTCTACCCCTGAAAAATCCTTGAGCCTTTAGATTCCTCTGATATGTGTAGGTCCGCAACTGTCTATAAAGACTTCATAATGTGAAAAAATACAATTTTTCCCCTTAAAATAATATTTCTGTCCTGTGCAACCTGCAACATTCCCAGTTATATCATCGGCTGTTTGGCTCTGAGCACCCTCGATTAGACACACCCTCATAATAATTTTAACGAACGCGACAAATCATCAGCCGAAGAGTCGTTGAGCAGCAAAAAAAAAAAAAAAAAAAAAAAAAAAAAAAAATAGAGGAGGCGTTGAGAACTCCTAACGAAGGAATAACAAGAAAAACGACGGTTCACGGAGGCGGAGTCAATTTTTCTCCCCCTCCCCCCAATGCAATCGACAAATGGAGGGTCCATCGAGGGTGAATGTGAACATCCGGAAATAAATGAGTGAGGAAGGCGTACAATACTGGAGGAAATTTTGGTAATTTCGCATAATGAACTTCATCCCCTGTTCTATCATTCTTTTGAAGATGGTCTGAGGGGTGATTTTGGAAAAAAAAAGTTTTTAGTTTGGTGTCTGCCATAAAGAACTCCTGGGACTCACCTACCATTCCCGTAAGGATATATTTTATAACTAAGTTTTCCGATCGCTTTCTATATAACCTCAGGGCCTCCCTTAACGGTTACTGTTTCCTATATATTTTTTTATTTGCCCTTTTTCCCCCCTTTGCGGCTCGGTTACTGCTGTGGAAAAGATTAGAAAATTGTAAACCGCCGTTTTTATGACTTTTTCTTTGAAGGAAAAAAAAAAGGAGGCTCTCTTATTCCCTCTCATCATTCCAAGGTTTATCAGAACGTAAACACTGCGGATTCGGCTGGTCTTATTATTTAAAATAATTCTTCCTATACCAATTACTTCCAACCAGCTGCATCCCTTCCAACAAGCTCATAGAGTATAATCTCTTCTGTGTAGCAAACAGTCTTATATATTAAATTTCCACTTCGGTTACCAGGCTTCAGAACACAGGAAGAACCCTGAAGGGACGTTAAAAACTAATAATGTGCTCCCCCTTTCGCCACATCCTTTGGCATTTGCCAAATCCACTCTTTGTGCTTTTTGAGACTGTTATATACCCCTCGCAGTATGTTATCCTGTGGGAGAATGACGGAGAGCCATGTGTGTGAAGCATATTGGAAAGTCTCGAGTGCACCTGAAGAGCTCCAAAGCGAGGGTGTTATGAATTGAAATGCGATTTATCTAGAAGAGAGATCCCCCTCCCCCTTCTCATCCCTCATTTTGGTTTTTTTAAACGAATTCAATCAGTACTGTCCTCGTTGATTGAACTATATTTCGTGGATCTCGATAGCAGGGATTCAAAAAAAGAGTGGTAGGGGGGTTTCCATTGAATGAAAAAAAAAAAAAAAAAAAAAAGAGGGATGCAATAGGACTTCCCTCCTCCACGGGAGTAACTGGGATGACGTACACGTATAACTCACACACATACAGTTTCCCTGTAGCTCCCATCAATTCCAGTGCAAATTAAAAATGTCTCCATAACAGTTTCAGGGCGGTCTGAGGGTCATATTTTATTCTTTCGAACAACCCCCGACTCATCCATTCTCAGTTTGATTCTCATGGGATGGTTTGAACAAAAAAACAGCAACCGAGGGGGGAAATGTCGAGGTTCACTGACGAAGGGCTGATAAATGTGATGCTGTCAAATGGGTTTGTGACGTAAATTAATTTAAAATCGCATGTAGGGACTTTATACAGTAAGGTCAATAATCAAAGGACTTAATAATGAATTATAAAGCCTCAGGACTCAGGTTATCTCGAATTGCAAATTGGCTAAATCTCACTCGATGAAACTGCCTGATTATTCACTAGGTTGTCACTCCAGATCTTCTAACGCTTTCCAATATTCCTGAGAGTTTAATTGGATGTCCCGTGGAAACCATTTCCCCATCACTCGCCTCTCTACTAATCGCTACAAGTCCAGAGGCGCGATTTTGACGGAAGTGCACTTCACCCCCCCCCCCTCTTCACGACATCAACCTCGTCAACCCTACCACTCCTACCAGTCACATTCTGCATTGTAACTCCATCGCCATCATAAGGAAGAAAAGGGGTGAAGAGAGGTGAGTCTATAAACGGCACCCGCGAAATGACCTTTCCGCACCCTTTCCCGGTCGGGTTCTTCTCGTTTAGTTTAAAGCCATCATCCCCCCTGGCGTTACTCTCTACCTCATTTCGCGGTTGTTGGAACTTCTGCGGTTGACGTTGACACCTAATCATCTGGGCGTGACGGTGTAGTAGTCACCAGCTTCCCCTTTTCCCTCATTTACAGGGCGAATATAAACTTGAAGGGAGACGTCGTTGGTGGCGGCTTTGGCGACGAAAAGCCTTTCACTTGCGTTGTCAGTCTATACTATAGACGAAAATGACAGTTGAGTCATTAAGAGCTCGATTTAATTTCCACTTCGAGAGAAGTGCAAGAGCAACGTTCATAAAGTAATTTGTCAGAAAGGGGTTAAGATGTTAGGCGACTTCAATTAAAAAGTTTGTAATCAAATTTAATTAAAAATGCTTCTATTTTTCATAAATTCTCTGCTTAAATGAATAATAAAAGCACAACACAGTAATTTGGTTCTGAACATGAAAATTCATGATGCCAACTTCGTGTCATCCCTCGTGAGAGTTCCTTACTCACACAACATGACTGTGTGCTGTCTCCTCAACTGCTCTTTTCATGAACAACATCTCGCAGTTTTCACCCCGGTTCGTCCACTCGAAACCGAAGCTCTTTCACCCGAAAAAAAAAAAAAAAAAAAAAAAATATTTCGTGGTTTTTCAGCATTTAAAACCAAATATCGCACTGGTGAGATATTCAAAAAGCAATTTTGTGAAATCGACTCATTCAAAGTCGTGCAACTACGTGGGCTGGCTCCCTGAAAAAACAAAATTTAACCGGTCTAGTTACCTGAAATGAACTGCCTTGTTGCACATTTTTTGCTAATCGGAAACGCTAATAATTTCACTGTGTTGAGTACTCAAAAAGTCATTTCGAGGGGTTGTCTCTCTTTAAAGAGCGATTTCATGGGTCAAAATTCCTTTAAAGACATTATTTTCGCAGGCTTAGCCCATTCGAACCCAACTTAGTGGGATTGGCTGAAAATAAATAAATAAAAAATCATAGTTTTGGGCCACTCGAAAAACCTACTTGGCACTTCTGAATTCTTCAAAAATTAAATTTCGAGGAGTTGGCTTATTAAAAGCCTATAATATCACGCTTCTGACCCATTGGAAAGGCAATCACATGGAGTGTTGGCTAGCTAAAACCAAATTTCACGGTTCTGACCAGAGTCTGACTCCTGCAGAAAAATTATCGCGGGAGTGGCTCATTAAAAATCTAATTTTGCGTTTCCGAACCGTGGAAATCATTTCATGGAGTTGGCTCACATAATAAAAAAAATAATCGCAGGTTTTGCTGCCTCTAGAACAAAATTTGAACCTATGTATTTTTTGACCGTTTTATTTCTGTCGGTTCTGTTTTTCATTTTTGACGCGACGTTTCGTTATTCACAAATGAACGCTTTTCATCAATTTTAGCAGCGGATAGCGAGTTTTCTCGAACTTTGGCACGATTTATAGCGTTTTACTCTCAATTTTTACGTGATTGTAGGTCCTCCATGCATCAATAATTAACTATTGGCCATAATTTAGGTCTGGAAGTTGCACCTAGAAACCAAGAATTAACGCCTTTTCTAAATTATAGCAGCGTTTAAGTGTTTTTTTTCTAAATTTCAGCCGCGAACTAGATCTTTTTCCAAACTTTTAGCCGTGGCCAACTGGACTTGTCAAAGAACAGCCCATTAGCGCCATTTCTCAATTTCAGCTACAGTTGGACCGAGAAACAGGGAATTAGCGTTTCACCCCCATTTTTTGCCGCAAATGAGCAGCTTTTATCAATTTTTGCATTGAGAAACGATTATGATCACTGTTGGCCCTGAAAAGTTGCATCAAGAAACCACAAAGCACTTTTTATCCACTTCAGCCACGAATGCGCCTTGGACTGGCCTTAGGAATGGAACAGCTAATTTGTGGGCATTTTAAATGCGTATGAAACCACTGTGTTAGCAACTGTGAAGCTAGAATTGCAACTGAATTGCCATTTTCGTTTTTTTTCCCTCGACCACAGAAAATAAAATTGCCTCTAAAAAGCCACAAATTGGCGATTTTTCCATCTATGCCACGAATGGGTGGGTGAACAGAGTGGGGACACTTTTTCTTTATTTTACCAGCAGACTGGCCCAAAACAGCACATTTTAGAGCCTTTTCGCATAGGTCATAACTGCGGATTTAGGAAGTTCCCAGTTGAAATTGGGACGTCTTAGAAGCGTATTACCGTTTTTTTCTCTCTCGATTTTAACCCCAGACTTGCCCTAAGAACAGTACATTTTTTTTTTTTTCACAATTTTAACAGTGAATATTGGCGATTTTTCAATATTTTGATCACCAGTGGCCCTTATTCTCAACAATTCAGCCGCAAGTGAGCCTTTTTTCTCTGCAAATTTTAGTCGTGAGCTTGCCCTATAAAATAAACCTGTTCGTAAGTGCATTTTCTTAATTTTAGCCCACAAACAAGCGCTTTTTCGCATCGTGAAACCGGAAATTTAGGACGTTTCCAGTTGGATTTGGATAGTTCTAGGAATAAATAAAGCGTTTTTTCTTAATTTTGTCGTCACTGATATAAAAACTGTTTATTTCCACTTTATCACAAATTCAGCAGTGATCTAGCGATTTTTTTGTACCATTTTACCGCCAATAATGAATGTTTTTTCTTTACTGTTTTAGCAACGAGCTCCTTTTCTCAATGTCAGCGTGAATTGCCAATCTCAAGCCCTCAACCTCAAAGCTCCCTCTCAAACTGGAAAACTTATAAAATACCTAACATTTGTGATTCTACAGTTTGTGAGGTAGGTTGGAGTCGAGGAAAAACTTGGCATACAAGCCAAGCCACCAATGAGCGCTTTTTCAAAGCACTTTCGGGCACGAGTGAACAGTTTTCTCAGCTAATTCAAGTCGTTGAGCTTGCCCCAAAATTAGCACGTTAGCGCAATTTTCTCGATTTTAGCCCACAAGCGCTTTTCGGCATCGGGAAACGGCGGGAATGGGTGTTTTTTCTCAGTTTAGGAGCTTTTAGCTATTTCCCGAATATGAAATTTTTGAGATTCCTCAATTCTAGACGCTAATTAAGGACCTATAAACACAGGTGATTATAGTGCTTTACCCAAATTGAAGCCGTGAACTAGCCCGAACAATAACGGCAAATTTGGTTGGGTACATATTTCTCATTCAGTTATATGTATAGCAGTGAGTTAGCGATTTTTCTCGATTTTAGCCACCAATGAGCGATTTTTTAAACTACTGCGCCCGCCAATGACCGCTTTTCCTCAGTTTTAGCAGTGAAAATGGCGATTTTTCTTCACTTTCGCCGTGAATGAGCGTTTTCATTAGTTTTGGGTGTGAATTACCGCATTCCCCCATATTTAGCCGCCCTAGGAATCCTGCTAGGAATACTGTTTCCCCACAATTGTTGGTGTTAAGTAGGTAGTCTTTATAGTCCGCTAATTTCAACTGTGAATATGTATCGACTATCAACTCCAGAATAGAAAAACTCACTTGACCGTTTTTCTCAATTTCAACCGTTATGTTTCCTTCAAATATACTTAGCGGGTACGGGATTAGTGTCTTGAGCTCACTGCTAATCTTGACTTGAATGACAAGTGACCACTCAATCTTAGCCATGACTGTACCTACGCTTTTCTTCAATTTTACTCGCGAATTAACGCTTTAGAATCCAAAAATCCCCATGTTTCTCTCTTTAAGCTTTTTTAGTATCCCCCCCCTCCTGATCGTTTACCCCGTGGTAGTTCACCCCCTTCACCGCCACCACTGACATTGAACATAAACGAAAAGACAAGTAATTTGTAACCGATGCAATCGCCTGAAGTTTTCTTCTGCTTGGTGCTGGTGCTTCACGGAATTCCGGGGAACTGAGTTCTCTCACACTCACAGTACCTGTGGGAATGCATTCACTCCCAAATGTTTTTTTGTCCGTTTTTTATCGTTCTTTGCAGCAAGACTGTAGTAATTTGTAGATGCTGAATGGCAATCGCATCTTAGAGAACAAATGTACAAGAACTCATAATCACGACTCAGCCGCAATCAATATGCGACAGTCTAATGGAGAAAATTAAAACATACCTACTTATAATGTAAAAGGTAAAAGAGCACACACACCGATAATGTGATCATTCTCACCGTCTAGGCCTAATGTGTGTACGTTTAACGATTACCGGACAATGTGAATATTTACCTTTTACACAATTAATTAAGTTTAGCAAATGCACTACGAATTACGATTACACTTACATATTAATTCCTACGAGCTACGAATCATCTATATTTCCCTGTACCTGAAACAGTGGCGTAGGTAGGAATTTGTCCTGGGGGGGGATCAGATTGAAATCTCGTAAGGGGGAGGGGAGGGGGACAGACATTTTAGTCGTCATTCCACCCAGCCAGCACACTCTTGAATCCACCACACATCTTGCTGGCCACATCTTGCTGGCCTCAATCTCTCAGTTAAGGGCGATTTTTGGACTCTACCCGCAAATTAGAGCTTTTCTTAATTACCCACGAGTTTTGGCGTTTTCCTCAATTTTAGCAGCATATTACCGATTTTTTAAATTTTTTAACCAGGGGGTTAGCACTTTTCTCAGTTTTAGCTGGAAATTACCGTTTTTCTTAAGTGTTTTCCTCAATATTAGCCGCAAAATAGGGGGAATTTTCACGAATTAGGATTTTTTTGGTTCACCTTACGCAATGCATGAGCGATTTTTCTCAGTTCACTCGCGAATTAGCGGTTTCTTCACCTATTGCACTTTTTTTCAATTTCAGCCTGAGTTGCCATCAGAATCTGCAAATTGGCGTATATTCAGTTTTTGGGCAAATTAGAATTTTTCTCAATTTCAACCGCGAATTAGCCCTTTTTTTAAATTGTAGCGACGCGAAGCGTCGTAGCGTTTCAATCCTGTGAATTCGCGAATTTTCTCAATTTCAGTCACAAATTGGCGTTTGGCGCAATTTTAGCTGTAAATGTATTTTCAAATTATATTATTAAATTATAAAGCTGTATTTTCAAATTATAAATTTCACGACAATTAATTTCGAGAATTAGTTATGTCTGTCAAGTTTAGCAGCGAATTATCGCTTTTTCTAAATTTTAGCAGCGTGGTAGCATTTCCAACCCGTGCATTACCTACCAAGTTTTGTCAATTTTTGCCAAGAATTGGCGTTTGACTCAATGAGGAAGTTTCACATTTTCCAAAAATATTTTTTTTCGATGAGGCATATCAATCCTCATCGATGTAAATAAATAAATAAATAAACTTTTAAAACCCTTCGGAAATATTTTTTATTTATTAACGAAAGTTTGCATATTTGAAATCCCACCAAAACGGGCATTTTGCGCAACGTATAATATCCCATGTATTCTCTGTCCTTTTCAAGCCTCTGAATAGCACATCTGTTTATCCTCCATTATTTTATTATTGGAGAGCTCTAGTAGAAAATAAGGCAAAGAAACACAACAAACCGCTCTCCGACAGCTACGTTACAGGCGAATTTTTTTTCGGAAGGCGCATATGACACAAACATGCTAGCTGGCGTGTTTGAAATGACCTAAAACTGCGTAAATTGCGTATTTATTAACTTTTGGATTATTTTACGAACGGATCACGATTTATGCTCTATTTATGCATAAATAAACCTTAAAAAATGGATTTATGAATAAGTTCTGACCAATGAAACCTCCTCATTTTAGCTCAAATTAGCAATTTTTTCCATTTTTAACTGAGCATTAGCACTTTTCCCCAATTTGAACCCAATTTGATTTTTTCAATTTTTGCTGCGAATGAGGAAGTAACATAAAAAAGAAAAATCGCTGGAAACATTTTTTTGTCGAAGGAAAATGACAAAATATGAACAGGAATTGAATATTAGTTCGTAAATGATTTATTTCGATTTATAGCAAAATAATAAAATTTGCCATTTTTTTTGTTACCTTAAACGGCCGGTCTGTGACTCGTGACGTAGTAAAGGGGTTGTGACCCCTCCCAACCCTCCACATCATGGCTGTTATCATGTCTTGCCCCTTCTTGTCCTTCCCATTCTCTTAAATCCTATTGTTTGGTTTGTCGAAGCTATTGTGAAGGCTATGCGAAGACTGTTATTGCGTCATCAGTCTATCTAGCCTATTTCAAATGGGTCCCGCAACCCAATAGTTTTAAAAATTAATAAAAAAAATATAGAGCCTGATTTTATTTGAACGGATCGGGTTTTCATAAGTTTTGGTACCCAAGCTATCACGACAGCATGATTGTGGAAAATGTGTTACTTCCTCATTAGTGATTTACTTCATTTTGTATTCGCAAATTCACGTTTTTCCACAACTTTATATCTGCAAATTGCAAATTAGCGATTTTTCCCAATTCCAGCTGTGAAATAGCGTTTTATGCTAATTTTGTGGCCATTCAGCATCCTATTCCCTTTTTCACACGTGAGTGTGCGATTTTACGCCATTCCAGTTGTGAATTTGCCATTTTTGTCCAATTTAACCTGAAAGCGTCTTATGTTTGTCAATATTATAGCGTGTTTTCTCAACTTTAACCGCGGGGTTTGCCCAAATACAACACTTTTGCGTTGATTTCCACAATTTATTCGTAGAATGGCCTCCATGTACCGCGAATCAGCGAGTTTTTTTCTTAATTTTAGTCTCGAAGTTGCATCGCGAGACCATGAATCAGCGCTTCTTAGCAGCTATAGCCGTGAAAATTACCGATTTTTGTCTGATAGAGGGTCCGGGTCGACCCCCTCCCCCTTACCTCGGTACACTACTGCGTTGGGTCCGAAATCCAAGGAAAAAGCTGGACGTACTCGGACCTTTTCGGGCTGCTTCAAGTCCAGAAAATCTGCTAAACCTAACTTCAACGTGAAACGCTCATTTTTGTAGATTTTATGGGCTCTTCGTTATGGTACTAGTGCTCCTTCGTTCGTATACTTGTAGCTCTGGGGGGGGGGGATCTATCCCCCATATCCCCCCCGTACCTACGCCCCTGACCTGAAAGGCTGGTACTGGTACTCGTATCCCCCCCTCAACACCCATCAACTTCCTTGCTTCCAACCACCCACGCCATTTCATGCTCACAAACTGTCAATTTTATAGTCCTCAACAATCGCGCAGTGTGGAAATTGTGGCGAGCCGAGTCCACAAAATCAAGTTTTTAGTGCGCCGGGCCGGTGAAACTGCTATTATTAATTAACTAATGGCAGAACCCGCGAAATCGGCGTTTTATAAGTGATCATGATTTTTGGTGAAAATTGTTTTTTAGCGAGCGAAATCCGAAAAACGTGTTGATAAGTGAGCCAGACCTGCGAAAATAATTTTATTTTTGCTAGCGTGCCCAATAATCCACGAAAATGGGGTTTGAATGAACCGGAATCGCAAAATACAAAATTGGTTTTGCATGAGACAACGCCCCCAAATTTTTCAATGCACTGTCAGACCTGCGAGAATAGTTTTTTGGCGATACAAACCTGTATGAAAATGGAATGTAAGTGTGCAAAATCCACGAAAATTGTTTTTTCGAATGAGGCACCCCGCGAAATTGGTTTTTCAGCAACAAAAATCAGCGTATTTAGTCAGACCCGTGATTTATTATTTTTATTTTGCGAGAAAAATCCACGTAATTGATGTTAATTGGTTCTTTCTGGAGAGAAAAATCCCGCGAAACCGCGGTTTCGGCGTGGGAAATCCGCGCAGTTGGTGTTATAGGAAGGAAAGTCCGCGATTAGTGAGCGACTCCCGTAAATTATGATTTTTGGGGATAAAAATCCACGAAATTGGTCTAATTTTGCCCAGTAAAATCCGCGAAGTTGTTTATTTTAGCGAGTAGACCTATGATCCGAAATTCCATTTGAAGATTAACGTAAGACAGGGCCATAACGTCAAACAATGGGAACTTGCCTCTTTTTTTTTTATTTGCTCATCGCGTTTAGTGGTTAAAGTTATTGAGGAAAGAGTAGGAAAAAATGAAAAAATCGTTCGGAAAGTATTTTTAAAGTAAAGCATTTTGCAATGGTGGGGAAAAACGTCATTGCTTACTCTTTTTATCACGTTTATCATAGGCAACCGAGCCTGCTTCTTGATGAGGAGGTAGATCAGTACTATGAATGTGAATATATAAGCTAGGATTGAATTTTGTTTTTTCTTGTTCACGATCTCATTTGTTGGATTTTTTTCTTGAATAGCGTGTGGTGAAACGTAGACTAACGGTTCGTAGATGTGAGGTTTGCGGGAGCAAAATACATCAGAGCAATGAACGAGTTTTCAACGGTGCGGTGGTAGGAAGGTTTTACGACGGTAGCACTGATAAATAAATGGGGTGAGTGGTTGGACGGAACAGGTAGTGGGGATAGGTCAGGGGGTGATCATTGAGCAGGGGAACTGTAAGTAGTGACGTCAAACGAAGTCGATCAGCTGATGGCTCACGAAAACTATAAAAATCAATTAAAAATCAGTGCCCGCTCCTATCACGGTGCGGTTTTCACCGTTCAGTTCTATTTTAGCACCACTCTCGACCGAAAATGAAAAAAAGGAAAAATAAATTTCATGCAAGTTCTCCATCTGAAATTTGCTACAAAAAACTTTTTTGTCACATTTCGGCCTATAGCTCAAAATCTATCCATCCGATTAAACTCTAAAGATCTCAAGTGAAAGATCGTTAAATTTCGTATTATAAGTAATGTATGGCGTTTTTATAAAGACCCGATAAGTGGCAATAAAATGCAGTGAGAAATCCGAAAAATGAGTAATTTTCCAATAACTCCTTTCTTCAGCCGAACGTTTTTGCCTATAATTTTCGAACGAAGACTTTGATAAAAATTGCATTATTTTTGAGTGAAAGCTGGTGAAATTTACAGTCAGAAACCATATTTGCCAGAGTTTTCAAGGCCCGGAAAATATTCTGTGCAGAGCGATGAAAATCGGGTTTGTTAAAAAAAAAAAAAAAAGTGGAAACACTCACCAACTTTGTCCACAAATGTTGAAATTCAACATATCATCAGTATCATAGGTAGTGTTACATCACTCAACTGAGAGTTGAACTATTTTTATTTTGTCGCACATTTTGCCAAAAGCGGCTAAAAATTACCGTTTAAAAAAAAAAATCAATACCGGTGAAAAGTCTGGGATAATTGTGACAAAAGAAAAAATGATTTGACGCAGAACTGTAGATGCTCTTCAAAAAAGAACAGGGTACAATTTTCTGTAGAATGCCGTCACTGAGGAGTTTCAAGCAAATAACTGAAAAAATTGCCAAAAATTAACAGTTTTTCGCTATTTTCCCAAAACGCACTAGGACATTTTGTTGGATCTCTTCAGATTCGTGTTCTTCACCCCAAAAAACATAGAATAAAGTGAAAAAATCAATGACGAGATTTTTTTCCACGTATGGTTTTTTCTGAATACGATTTGACTGGGTTATTTATGCCACCCGAAATAATTTTTTAAAGGATATGGTTCCGGCACATTTCTAATGCTTTCAGGTGTGCTGAATGTGAATTCCAGCTTTGCCCAACCCAAACTAACGTGAACTACGTCAATTTCAGCTTATGACGCGTATTACATCGAAAACCCCCTAAATAAGGGGGTTTTTCAGTTTTTTCGGCTTGTATGCTATAGCTTCTCTCTTAAAGGTTCGGGGGCTTGAAATTCAGATTAAGCACACCTGAAGACGTAAGGAATGTGCGGGAATCATGTGGAAAAAAATATATATTACGCGTAGACTGCCAAAAGACCAGAAAAAAACACGAATTTTAAAAGTTTTATCAAATTTCGTCGTTTGGCGGGGTGTTAACGTTGGGCAAAGTTGAAATTGGGATTAAGCACATCTGAAAATATTAGAATCAGTCATAAAACTTAGTCCCGGAGTTTTTTTCCTCCCAGAACTACCTGCTCCCTGGACTATAGCGTTATTAGAGAAATTGTTCATTTCACTTAGTCTGGACCGTGAACAGGTTTTTTTAGTGTGCTAAATTTGCGAAAATGGTTTATGATTATGAATGAAACAATCCAGTGAAATTGATTTTTCAGCATGAAACTGCGCGAAACTGTTTTCCTTGGTCCGCGCGTCCGCGGACTGCGCGAAGCTTGTTTTTCTTGGTGGTGTTCACACGATGTTCTTGGTGCTGGATTTTTAAAAACACCAATATTCCTTGGTCACTACCAAGAAATATAACCGATAACCTGTGGTAGCCCAACACATTTCGCGCAACTTATTTTCTCGACTTCTATAACCTAACGATACCAAATACGAACATACCAGGGCACGATAGACCAAATAAATAAAACATTGATGGTCGAAGATCCCCCCCCCCCCATCAAAATGACAAGACCAGAGGCAGTTCTTGCGTGACGCAAAATAAAAAACCAAAATTATAAATCGAAAGCCTTTCTTAAAGTGAGCAGCCAGCGCTGTATATTGTTGCCTCCGCATTTAAATATTTACACGGGCAACCGGCCAAGAGCCCCAAAATTAATTATCGACTCTATAATCTTTTACGACAGAGTTGAAATTTATTATGCGGCTATCACCGCCCCCTGACAAGACATTTTTTATTTTTTAAGCCCCCCCCCCCTTTCACTCGAACCGATGATTATCTTGAATCTTCTTTTCTCTGATGGCCGCTTGCGGGGAAATTAAGTGTGTGTGAAGTCTACGTGATGGGTGAGAAGGTGGAGAGGGGGGGTTTTTGAATTTACGTTTCGAGGCCGGTTGTAAAGTGACCCTTTTTAGGAGCCACGAAATGCAGCAAGTGAAAGTTGATGTGACTCTCGATAAGAGCATGAAGAAGCGGAGGATGAGTTTAATTCGTCCTTGCTATTAATATCATGTTACTATGGAGAGTCCACTCCATGTACGCGTGCAAGTAGTACCGCGGAAGTGATTATCGCAGAAAAAGAGTGAGAAATAATGAAAAGAGTGCAAGACTGGAAACCTGGTAATTTTTTATATAATTTTGCTCGAGCATCTGTTTTTTTTTTTTTTTTTTTCAAGTTTTGTCCTGAAAGAGTCATTTGCACGCTGATGTTTTACGAGGGAGATGTTTACTTAAAAATGGAATTCCGTGATTTTATGCATTCCAATTACCCTTGGTTTCAACTATGAAAACCAGTGTGTTTAATTCGCCGTAAGATTCCACTAAAATTCACGAATGTTTCGAGCGTTCAGTGATGACTAGACTTATTGTTACACAAATTATGTTTTTTTTTTCTATATTCCCTTCCCTCAGGTCTCTTCATGACGATTCCTTTTAATTGATTATACGTGTTTACTAAATTAAAAGGCGGCACAGGTTTCAGTTGAGTAGTTTGCATAATGATTTTCGTGTTACGCACCCCATTTCCTTGCCCAGGACTAGGACGTATTAGTGCTATCTGTTATAGTGGCGCCCCTGATGTTCTTGAGGAAACACTATTTCTTTTTTCTTTCTTTCTTTATTTATTTTTTTTTGTTTTTACGGTTTGAAGCTATTTATTTTACAAAAAGAAAAATCTACGGCAATGAAAACGTCGCGCAGGCACTTTTAACAGGGCGCACGTGCTCCCGAAATGTTTGCCTAGCCTCCTCCAATATGTCCATATACATTCGGGCCTCATCCTCCTTTTCTCTTTTTAATGTGGCCAGTCTCGTTTCCAGAGCGAGACATTTCTCTTGCAAGAGTTCGCATCTTTATTATTGCGGGAAGGTTGAGAGAGTATTGGAAAGGAAAGGGAAGGAAAGAAAAATAAACATTAGGCTTAAAGGATTCCAAAAAAATAAAACTGATGAAAAATGATTATTACTTGTCCTTCAGACTTTCATAATCGGACTGATTGGATCCAGCGCTTGACTTGGCAGTCGATATTTTGTAATAGGAACCTCGGGAACAGCCAACTTTTTCCATTTCAAGTCGAGCCACTTTAGTCTCCAACTTAGCACCTCGCTGTCTTTCACGCCTTAATTCATCCTGAAGTATAATGACGTGTTTTTTTCTTTAATTAAAAAAAATATATAATATATTATCGCCCAGAAGACGGCAGCCTCACCATAGTCCTATCTAAATGTCTCCTTTCCTCGTCAACGCGTTTATTCAACACTGTTACTAATTCCAGTAGCCGCATTCTTTCTGCTTCCGACATGTTCAAGGCAGGGCTCTGTTAAATTAAATTAGCAAGTGAAATCCCCAAACACGTGAGCTCTGTGTAGAAACTCAACTATTACAGTGGAATTTCTGTCGTCGCTGCTTCCCCGTGAAATAGGTCTCAACTGGTGAAGATTTGGATCGTTCAACGGCTGCGAACTTCAAATAGAAACAAGCTATTAATCTGTGTAATTTTAATTATATTGAAAATTATTGGGCAATTACCTCGACAATTGTGACTCCAATTTTGATATTTTAGCGTCTTTCTCGCCAACAATAGCAAATAATTGCTCTGACTTGACTTTTTCCTGGGTTCAAGGAAGAAAAAACTGTGTTAAAAAATGGCAGGAATAATAAAATAAACGAGTCTATAAAAATGAATTGCTTTTAAAATTGCAACCGTTCCGACTGTGGAAAGAATGCGGCCAGATGTCCAAAGATAAATAGCTGTTGTCGATGGACCCACGGCCAAGTAGCCGTCATTAGCCTCTCGAAGGCTCTACGGCTGGGACGTGCCGCTTATTTTACACAAGTAATCACGCGTAAACAATTATTGCGTAATTTACATTCAATAAATATCAACCATTCAAAATGTCGCGTATTTCGCTCAATATTTCACAGGGTTGGCACTATCAAAATTGTGATTTTTTGGAATTTCAGCCACGAACTTGGTCATGCTCATCATTTCTCCCAACTTTCAACCGCAGAACGGCCGAACTCACTAGTTTTCTCTTAAAAGCATGGAATAAGTCACGAATTATTTTGGATTTTACAATTTTAGACGTTAAATATGAAACTTGCAGTATTTCTCAATTATGTAGCCCTATAGAAGGCATTCAATTCATTACTTTTATTGGAATCCGATGTGCAAACCGGACCAACTCTTGGATTCCCATTCGCGGAGTCGAGGGTTTTCACAAATTTCATTAACAAAATAGACGGAACAGTTGCAATTTGCAATGCGGTCGTCAGTGCAATTTCATTACATTTTAGCCGTGAAATGGCAAAACACGCAATTTTTTTCAATCTCATTCACCGAGCTGCCTTAAAAAATTGCCAGCTTCTTAATTAATTTTATCTATGGCTTCTTCGAAGAAAAAAAAAAAAATCAAAAATTTGTCACAAGGAGAAACGCCTAGAGTTAAGAGAAACAATGGCTCTGCGTGGGGTTCGGCTAAGCTGATCCCTCGCAATACAATAGCCCAAAGGCGTCACCGTGGTGCAATGGGCAGCGAGCTGGACTAGTAATCCAGAGGTTGCGGGTTCAAATCCCGCCGGGGAGCCCATTTTTTCTCGAAACTCAAATCGTTTCGGGCTATGCCCTTCCATCGTCGTCCGGAAGACATCACTTTCATATAATTTGTTTAATTAAATACCGGCAACAACTTCTTTCTCGTCTATCGAAAAACAAAAAAATCTCATAACAATTTTGCGAGTCTAGTTCAATTTAAAATTAAATTTCTCATGGTTGGCCCATTCGAAAACAATTTTGCGTGATCGGCTCTATCAAAAAAGAATTTCACGAAATTAGGCTATAAAACTGGAAACTTTGGTGCTTAATGCCATTCTGAGGCACATGTAAGCGTGTGCGATACTTAATGAAAATTGAAATTGATAGTTTTTGGAATTTAGCCAACCTGTTTCAGTTCAATTGAAAGATCCGTGATTCGGCCATTGAGGGTTTTAGTGATGTTGTCTTCACGTTCACGGCACTTTTCCGTCAAATTCGACAGTTGATTCTGAAAATTAATTTACTCGTACAAGATCTAAAAAAGTATCCTAAACGCCAAATCACTGTTAAACTGGTGATCATTTGGTCGTCATTAGCAGATTTCATTGTCATCGACTGAAGTCCGCTTTTAGCTGTCGTCAGCTCCGTCGAAAGCACTTTGATTCGAGCCTTTGCCGCCTCACTTTTATTCTTCACATCGGTCAACTCATCTTTGAGACCGTCAACTTCTTTTGTGAGGGCCGCGACTTTTTCTTTCTCAGCGTGTTTCTCACTCACTGCCAGGGACACTTTTTGTGTACGGAAGAAGAAGGAGAGAGAAAAAAATTAATGAACAAATTGAAAAAGGGTCCACTACACCCACTCTCAGATTGTTTAACAGTTTTTCTGGGTGGGTGAGTGGGTAAGGAAAAGAATGGCGAGAATGAAAACGAACGGGCTGATTTCTCTCGCGAGACAATGTCCGTGGATGATAGCTTTTTTGTTAATTCGCACACTTTTTGTTGAAGGGACAGTATCTGTTGAGCTCGCCCCCGCCAATTACTCGGTGCTCCCCCCGTGAGAGCGCTCGTGGCCGCGGCTTCGTCGCCGATTTCATTCACTAAAGTCTATTTTTTTTTTTTTTTTACAAAGAAAAATGATGGATTGCAATGCTAAAATCCTGAAGAAAATGTTTGCTTCTTTTTTTGGGGAGTTTTCTTTCATTTTTACCTTTTGTAGTTGGCGTATTTCTTGCCGCAGACTCATCACCTGATTCCGTGACTCGCACAATTTGTTATTCGTCGAGTTCAATTTCTCTGTGAGATCCTTGATTTGATTATCTTTCTGTTCCAATACCGTCGGTTCGGGTGGTTCGTTGTTCTCTTCCGTTTTAGTAGCGGCCTGTTGACTTGCTGTCATTTGTTTGAAAAAAAAAAAAATATATCTTTGACCAATACCTGTTGCTCAGCGGTTTAGTGCTTACCTAAATAAACGGCCAATTGAGCTTCAGCTTTGCTCGCTTTTGTCTCGGCAGTTCCCAATTTGGCGTTGAGCTCACGGACTTTTTTATGGAGTTCGACAATTTTACTCGCAGCTAAATCAGAAGAACGACCGAGTCCTCGCAGAGGCGATGGTATTTCCGTCGTTTTGAGTTTTTCTTTTTTTTCCATTTCTTGGAGCGACTGTTTTAGTCGAGCGTTTTCATATTTGAGGGCCTGACAAAACAAAATCGAGTTTATTTCGTGGAAAACGGCGTTTGGTAGGACCTCACCTCAACTTCTGTTTTCAGCTGTCTATTGAGCGCTTCCGGGAACATTTCAGCCGCAGAAGACTTTTCCTCGCGTACGAATAATTCAAGGTCCTGTTAAAATCTATTATTTTACTTACTGCCAAGTGTCAGTACACTGCACAATGACAGGATGAAAGGAGGCGTCTTACATTAATTTCGTCGTTCAGCTTCCGACTTGTTTCGCAAGAAAACATCCCTTGCGACGACTTTTTCATTTTCTCTATTAAATTTTGAACGCTCTTCAATATAGAGAACAAAATAATTATTCAGCCAGAATACTCGTTGAAACCCAAAAACTCACCTCAAGCTCACCTCCTCCCTCATTCAATTCATCACCGTAATCATCGTACACTTCGCTCTCGTCATCTTCACATTCTTCGCCGTCGCTTTCCACCTGGTACACGGCAGCGGTGGCGGCGGGCCTCGAATCTTTTTTTCGACGCGCCACCCTTCTGCCACCGTTGATTCTGCCACCTCCGACCATCACACAAATATAACTTCACGAATGAGACGACCCCCTTTTTCTCCTGTATACACGAACATATCATTCAAAATCACACGCTAACTTATCATATGGTTATGAGATGGGTCGATAAAGCGTTGTTGAAAAATAGCGGGAGGGACGCGGTAAAATATTCCGACGAAAAATAAGAGGAACGGAGTCATAGTAACCCTTTTTTGCTTGGTCGATGTATTCAAAAGGGGTAGTTCTTACAAGAACTTGTCCTGCTGTGCGGTCATGAAAGGAGATATGTGAAAGCTAGTTTTCATTATAAATGGGCTTTATCGAGGGGAAAGAAATTTCCCAGCACTCAAGGCCAAGGTCATATTCTTTCTCTATTTTTTTTTCGCACAGAATCCTAGCGTACCACAATCCACCGAGACGGATTTAATTTTTTCTAACTCGGAGGCGTGAAACTGACCGCGAACTCTCCAAAGATCAAGTGACACGGAGAAAGTCTATGATAAATTTAAATAACTGCGAATACATAAATGTTTGCAAAATAGCGTTTTATCGTTTCTACCTCTAACCAGGTTTTTGAAAGTAGGGCTCGAACGATGGAGAAGATGAATAAGAAAAATGGAATGAGTTAAGGAGTTTGGGCATAACGGAGTAAGCGAGAATTTTGCTAATTTCTTAAAAAAACGAAACCTTAAAAACACAAAAGATGTTTTTTTCGTTTCGAATAAATACTCAAAAGAAGATCTTTTGGGTGCTCAGTTCTATCAGTCATTTCATCGAGGAAACAACATGATTCTGACGCTTCTTCCTTTGTTGTTTCTGACTTCGACAGTCCAGGTAAGTTGCATGAAGCACATCAGACGTCCTACCCTCCTTGCACTATAGACGTCCTAGCGGTCTTGGAGTCGAATACATTAAAAAAAAAAAAAATTGAATCCTTTGGATGCACAGGCGTATAGGCAGAAGGTCGGGCACCTTTTTCGAATTTCCCCTTTGACTATGACTTTGAAAATACGTGCAAAGCCCGCCGCTTCTACCCTGTGCAATTCCCTCTTCCTATTTATCTGGTCTGTCCCGCTAGTCTTCTCAACGAGCGTTGCAAATAGGTGGCCAAGTTGCGTCGACAGGCTCATAAGCCAGTTTGACCCCAAAACTGTCGAGAATGTCGGGTTAGCCTTAAAACCGCGACTAAACGGTACGATTTGATTATTTCAATCACTGTTTCATGTCTAGGTGATTCCAGGAAATAAATGATTATTGATTTGAAATCGGCATAGTGTAACTTTACGAAGGCATTGCCAGTTTTGTTGAAAATGGCGGGCATATTCTAGCCCAGAAAGCCATTTGTTTGTTACCTATATTCAATATTTACTTTCCGAAGCAAAAACACCAGTTTCGTGCAGCATTTATCGATTCCATTAAGGGAATGCAGCGACAAAATCAGTCCGAGAATTTGAAAAGTGCAACTCCCACAGTCAATGCTCAATATGCGTAGGGGAGAGAAAGGCGACGAGCGGAAGAAAACCTCGTAAGGCCTATGACATACTGGGCGGTTTCCCGCAAACAGTGGAGTTTCGATGGGATTCGCGCTTAGCTGCGGTTTTTTGCCGCGCCGCGGTATTTTTTCTCCCGCGACATGCCAGCGGGTTTTTTCTTCCCGCGGCGGTCGAGCGGTGCCTTTTTTAGAGGAGAGCAAGGGCCGGTCTATGAGCAATGACATATTGGGGCGGTTTCCCGCACGCGGTTTTAGTGTCTGGGTTCTTTTTTCTGTTAATTGTTCGAGGAAAAGTTGTGATTTTTATTAAATATGTATTTATTTATTTTTGCTTTAATTATTAATAAAGACATAAGGTTTGATTGGCGAATTTCGAAAGTAAAGTTTTGGATAAACACAATCATAAGAATACCTAGGTACCCTGTATTTTCCACATTATTTGTAGTACGCGTGAAATGAGATATCCTTCATTTTTATTTTTTTAGTGATTAGTGTTACGATTTTAGTGTTCAGTGTTACGAGGACTCGTGGAGAAATAATTTTCTCCCTAGGTCATTCCTCCCTCTCCTCACTACCGCCCAGTATGTCATAGGCCTAAGTCTCTGACTCAAACCGTTTCGAACATTGCTGCGTTGACTAGAAACCGCGCCACCATGCCGAACTGCCGCATTCTTCTGACTGCTGCTCCCTAGGCCCTGATAGGATACGCACTAAAACGTGACCTTTCGCTTAAATTTTCCCTTCAATGGGGATTTTCACGCGAAATTCCGCCTTGAATGTGATATTTTTTTGTAAATGTGGCGTATCTGTATAATTATCCCCTAAAATGTCGCGTTTCATGTGAGTTACCCAGTATATACAATGTGTCATTTCACGTTAATTTTGTCTTTGATGTGACAATTCTTCCTAATTTTCACCTAAATCCAAAATTAAAACTCACTTGAGTTTTCCTCCGAATGTGTCGTTCCACGCAGTGCCGTCTTTAGGCGGGAACCCGACGGGCCTGGGCCCGGGGCCCCGGATTCTTCCGATTTTTTTTTCCAATATGAGAAGAAAGATACTTATCTTCAATCGATATACGACCAACGTTGATCAAACCTTAGATAAAACATAATTTTTTGTGAGCCCAAATGTTTTGTTTTTTATTTGGAGCCGCAGTAGCTCGATGACGAAGGGTCGAGGGGGGCTCAAAGTAATTGGGCGTAGGTTGGGGGGGAGGGGTAGCTAATTCGCGGCCTAGATAGAGATAAACCCTGATTCTTGGTTAAAAATTGAGAAAACGCGCTGATTAGTGGCTGCGAAATTGAGAAAAAAACGCTGATTCGGGGTACAATTACAATACGAATTGACGGATAAAATTTATAAAAACGCTAATTCGTGGATAAAATTAAGGAATATCGCTGAATCATAGCTCAAATTTAAAAAAAACGAAAATGTACTGTTTCCTGGGGCAACTTCGCGGTTAAAAACGAGGCGAATCGCTAATTTGCGGCTAAAATGAAAAAAAAGCGTTCACTCATCGCCAAAATTGAGTACATCCACGGTTTAAAATGATGTTAAGCGCTAAAATTCACGGATAATGCGAAAGAAATCGCTAATTCATGCGACTAGAATCGAAAAAACTCAATTGTGGACTAAAATGTGTAAAAAGCGCTTATTCTCTGGAAGAATTGAGAAAACGCTAATTCGTGCATGAAATTGAGAAAAAACGCTGATATTTTTGCTAAAAGTGGAAAAATCGTTAGCAGGGGCGTAGCGTGACATTTTGATGCCCAGAGCGGTGGTCAAAGTTGATGCCCCTCCACCCACTGTAAAAACACGCGAGTATCGCGCTACTCGCCTCAATCGGAAATCATCCAGGGCTTAGGGTAGGGAAAACTTTCAGGGTTCTCGGCGAAATTCTCTGCCAAACGTCGTATTCAATTTACCAGGGAACGGGGAAGGACCATGCCCTATTTAACTACCTATTTAACATATTCGCCTTTTTTCGGAATAAGCAGACTGTGGTGTCAGATTCTTTGCGTGGGAATGTTTCTCTGGGCCAAAATCAGCAGTTTCATAGTCTCTGTGAGCTAGATTTGCAGTAATAATTAAGCCAATATGATGAACGATCAACGATAAGGGGGGGGGGGTGTTCCGGAGAGATCCAACTTCACGAGAATGGGTCTTTGAAACCGATTTCGTGGGGTTTGATCGTTGAAAAAACAATTTTGAGGGTATGACTCTGCAGAAGTCGTGAGCTTGGCTTGGCTTACATGAAAAACACAACCTTTGAGGGTCCGGTTTTTCAAAAAACACTTTCACGGGTTTAACTCCTAAAACCCCTAATTTCGAGGATTCACTCTGAGTTGAACCCACTTCACAGGTTTTGCGCTTCAATAAACCAATCTCAAGGGCTTTAGTCGTTCAAAAAAATGTGACAGTCCGCGTAAACTCGGCTTTGAACGTGACATCATTTCACGTATATTTTTGTCTAGGACCAGTGAGGACCGAGGAAGAAATCTCTATGAGACGTCTCAGTCTCGAAATAAGTGTGTTGAGTTAAATTTTGCATTTTTCTCAAAGTTAGGAAGCTGACTCAAATACTGCGAATCGCCATTTTCTCAATTTTAGCCGCGAATGAGAGCTTTTTGTAGCTCTCAAGCTGCAAGTAATTGGCGTTTTTCTCAATTAGCGTGCGTTAGTTATCGGTTTTTTCAATATGAGCCATGAATTAGCTCATATCTCATCATAGCTACGAAGATGCCTCCAAAAACCGCGAGATGCCGTTTTCTCAATCAATTTTAGCTCGCAGATATTATATATATTTTCTATTTTCGCCCCGATTCAGCATTGCTTTTTTTCAAATTCATCCATGAATTAGCGTTTTGTTTTGCTTTCTGCCATGAATTATACCGCTTTTCTCAATTATGGCCGCAGACTTGCCCCACAAACTTGATCGTTTCTAAATTTCGGAATTCCAGCCGTCGTGAAAGGGCCACCACTAAACCACGGATTACAGCATTTTCTCTATTTCGGGCGTGAAATTAGAACTTTGCCTCAAATTCAGACACGAATTAGCGACTTTTCTGAATAATGCAACGACCAAATTCGCCGTTTTTGTGTCTTGTGTCATAAAATACCATTTTCGCAGACAGACGCGTAGGATTTGCTCAAGGAAGAGCCCTATTCAGAAACGTCGGGAAAAATGCCGCAAGTGTGATTGCTATGGCAGGATAATGTTATTTCTTATTCAGAGTCCTTGGATTCCGCTTGCGGCATTTTTTCCCGACTGTTCAGAATAAGGCCCCTGGCTGTTCTCACCTCGTCTTGGGACGTACTATTCGCGCCCATAACTGGATGAACTGACTCTATTCGCCCTAAAAATGGCAATTATGGCTATTCAAGCCTTGAAATCGTCAAAACTGACTCCGTGTGCTCTGAAAATAGCTATAAATGGCCGATTATTAGCCTAAACTTTGCCTAAACTTGGCAATTCCTTCTCTAAAAATGGCAAAAGTTACCATTCGTGTCCTGAAGATTTCCCACAATACTGACAATTTTCGCCCTATAAATGGCATACTGACTATTCGCACTCTACAAAAAGGCAAAACTGACTACATAATCACGCTCTAAATTGGCGTTCGTTTTTCACGTCTACCGGTTCGTTTTTAACGCACCTCCGCTAGGGAAGACAGACAATGTAGACTCCCACGGCTACAGCTTTATGGAAGTCATAATTGCAAGAATTTTTGTGATATAAGAGCAACCTGCTTTTTATACCCTCGTAGTTTAAGCGACCGCACTAACAAAATGACATTGTACAATACGGTTTGAGGTAAAATAATATTTTTGGATGGTACAGCAAGTTTCAGGCTGAAATCATCAGTTTAGGAACGTTTTTGGGATGAAATCGGAAGTTCTGGAATTGTAACAGTCCGTTTTGGAGTAAAATCGGCAGTTTTGAAGTCAGCTTTGGCGGTAAATCGTCTGTTTTGGGGTAAAATCGTCACATTTGGGATGAATTCGTCAGTTTTGTGGTGAAGTCACCGGTTTTCAAGGCAGTGTCGTCCTCTTTTTTGGCCTAAAATCATCTGTTTTGGGGGAAATTTTTGTTATAGTGTGACACTGTCAGTTTTGGCTTAATTTATCCAATTTTGTGGAGTGGAGATATTAATTTTTGAAATGGAACAGAAAAGTTAAGTTTTAGGTTAAAATCGCCAGTTGGTGGAGAGGGGGGAAACGTCAGCTTTTCTGACTAAAATCGTCACTTGAGGGATGAAATTGGCAGTTTTGAATGCAGAGTGGTCTGTTTTTGTAAGATCAATTCGTTTTTATCATTGTAGGTTAAACCCAACGGTTTTAACCTGAAATCATCACGGCCTTGGGTTTTAAAATTACCAGTTATGCTACGAAATGTTTAGTTTAGGCGTAAACACTTCGGCTTTGGCGTAACAACGTCAGTTTTGAAGTAAAATATTCAGTTATAGAGTAAAATATTCAGTTTTGGGTTAAAAACGTCAGTTTTGAGTTAAAACCCGTTATTGTTTGGTTAAAAAATGTTGGATTTTTACGTCTTTCAGACTGTTGTTGGAAAGTCGAACACCCCGTATATTTGAGTGCCAAGTATCAATTTCAGGGGAAAATATTGTCAGTTTTTGGATAAAAATGAGGAATAGAAGGCTAAAACCGACAGTTTCCGAACGTAGATGTTAGTTTTTGATGGATTACGAACCTTTATGTGAAAATTCAGTTTCCGGGGAAGAATTTGACGATTTAATGCGCCTATTTCGGATTTAATGAACTGCCAATTCTTTTGCTGGGGTCTCTAATAGAACATCCGTCTTCTTCTGCCCACTCCTGCGGGTCATGGGCTGGCTACGTCCCTCAGCTCTTCATCACAATTTTAGGGCGGACTTATACCAGGAACCGAGAATTATTAGCCGTCTAAAACCGACCATTTCCCGAAAATTGGGGGTCAGCGATTTTTCTCAATTTCAGCCGTAAAATTATCAAATTACTTCCAAAATTTCAATTTGTTGTGCTTTCCCGAATTCAGCCACAAAGTTGCCTCTAAAAACTAAGAATTGGTGATTTTTTACATTTTAAGCCGCCGACTTGGCCCATAAATAGCACATTTGCGCTTTTCCTCAATTGTAGCAGCGACTTGGCAATTTTTCTGAATTTCAGCTGTCAGTGAACGCTCTTTTTCAACTATTTTAATATTTGATCTCTCTACGCATATAATTTGGGGATTAGCACTTCTCTTCCATTTCGGCCGTGAACTGTTTCAGAATTGCAATATCGCGGTTTTTTCTTGAATAAGTGAAAAATTTGGTACGAAAAACGACGAATATGCGTTTCCCTCCAGAATCTATGCTGCCAATGAGCAATTTTTCACGACTAATTGATGAATAGCTGTTTTTTCTCAGTTTCAGAAGCGAATTAGCGCTGTATTTTCCTTTGGACTTTGCCCAAATCAACACCGTATTAGGGCGATTGCTCAATTTCAGCCACGAAGAAGCCTCCATAATCCGGCAATCAGCACTTTCTCCAATTTCAGAAGTGAAGTTGAATCCCGAATTGCAAATTACCTTTTATAGTGTTTTTTTCTTAGCTATGCCCGTGATGTGCCGATATCGCCTCAAGATATCACGAATTGACGGGTTTTCACTATTTTAGCTTTAAACGAGTGTTTATTTTCAATTTAAAACCCGAATTGGCCCAATTTTTTCGATTTTAGCCAAGACTCATGGGGCAGGACAAAGGCTCAAGATCGGGGCTCGCGGACCTTGATATAAGCTATAAGGGTTGGTAATAAGTCACGAAAATCGACCAAAACCAACGACAAGGAAATTTTTTCACCCGTGGACCGCCTGAATTTGTCAATTTTACCACGATGAATGGTGCGAGCTATACTGTCTCGCTGTTGAGCCATCAAATTGACTCGCCCGCTACAATCGCAAGACCTCCCGTTCCCGTTTTATACGCTCAACATTTTTCTCCGTCCGCATTTCCCACCCACGTTGGACACGGCATTATAGTTGTTTCCAAGAAATTTATTCAATGAAATTACTCTGAACACAATCTTTCATATAATCTGATATGAAGCTTTAAGAAATTACTTCCAACAGCTTCTTCAAGTGGGTTCTCAGAACTCCTACCTTTTATGTTAAAAGGGTGGTGGTAAGCCCCATCAGCGAGAGTTTTTTTTTCTTCTAATGTTAATTAAATCAGTTCTCATTGTAAGCAACAGGTTACGTATACTAGTAAAGTTAGTGCGTAAACACGGCTGACTCATAAAAACCATGAGAAACAGAGAGAATATCATTTACACGGCCTCGAAGAAGCCATGCAGGAAATATCGCCGAAAAATAGTGAAAGGATTCCCTTTTTTAGGGGCATCGAAGAGATATGAATCATTTTTGAAATTAAATAAAAAGCTTAATCACTCCTAAAATTAGCGATTATGCTATTTAATCCAAGACCGTGAGGGGTTGAAGGTTCTTTTCCAACTATGGGAAATCTTTTCATCTGACCTGGTTTTTGTTGTTTATTGCTTTCAGGCCTTCATCGACTGGGGTAACATGATACCGCCCATGTTCTACGGAGGTCCTCCGCTGTTTTCAGGAGGAGCGTCTCATTCAATGGTCAAACCTCTGTCAACGGTTCAAATTCACGAGACAATCGATCATAATGGAGACGTGTCAGTGAATGAATTGGAATTCAGTGGTTTACAGCAGTACAGGCAACAGAGTGTGGGAGATAGTTGCGATCGAAACTGGTTGACGAGTTGCTCGGGTGGGGATTCACTGATGGTCTGTTCGGGGGCAACGGACACCGAGAGCGGAATTTTAGTGAACGTCGCCTGTCCAGCTGACGCTCCCACGTAAGTTCATTGTAAAGAGGGAGAAACTCTAATTTCTATGATATATTTTTTTGCTTCAGTTGCCGAAATGGTAAATGCATCATGAGAAATAGAAACCCAGTGGCGGGTTCTTCTTCTCCATCAATCACTTGCCCGTCCACTGACGGCTACTACCCAGACACTGGAAGCTGCTATCGCTACTATTACTGCAGCAATGGAATGGCCACGACTTTTAATTGCCCTTGGCCTCAAGCATACGACCCCATTCTATACTCATGCCGCCTAGGAGCGTTCTGTTATCGATTTAGATGTCTCTGGGGAAGAAATTACGGGCCATATCTGGGTGATCCCAATATTTACGCCACGTGTTCGTCAGGACGGGCCACTAGTCTAAACAGATGTGAATCTGGCTTGGGCTTGGACACAACAACACAAAGTTGTCAGCCTTATTGTTTAACTGAAGGTTGTATACAAAACTCAATCGAGTAATTAATGCCAGAATACTTATTGACTTGTTTTGTTCAGGTATTCGACCTATTAATCAATCTTCCTGTAGCTCGAGTTACTTCGCTTGCACAAGGAGTCTACTGGGAGTTAGAATCGCTACCCAGACTTGTCCACCAGGGTTTTACTTTGACAATAATCTCAATTTTTGCGTTCCTGGGTCTTGCCCGGCGACAGATGTTTCATCACCAGCAATAACCAGCTCCAGCACTTCATCGACCACTGAATCCTCTTCCAGCGAAATCACTACCACCGAATCATCTTCTGAAGGCCGTTCACCTCGATCTCGTTAATTTAATATGCTTGTAAAGGTATACGGAATAATTTCCCTTCAGGGGCTTCCATTTTTTTGCTACACCCATAAAATGTTTCCGAAGAATAATAATTTATTTAAATTATTAAAGTTCCTTAAGGAAATCAGTGACCCACGAGTAAGTTACAACATTTTATCACACTTCACTTTTTTCTTCTATATTCGAAGAATCGCCATCTCATTCAGAAGTTGCCTTATGCGACCCGTGCACGCAAACCCCTATTTAAATTTTCAAATAGCTAGGTCATTGTTATTGTCGAGGCAATAGGCTTCGTGAGTCAAATACCCTTGAAGGCTGGAATATTACATTTTTTTTTTCCTCCTTTTAAAATAATAACAAGGGAAGGAGGGAGAGAGATGTTGGAATGTACGCGGTACACACTCACACTGTTCACGACCTGGGTGTTGTGAAGAAATTTTTCCAAGTGACGTAATTTTGTGTTGCGTGCGCCACTCATAAGGCACCCTTCATATCATTTAAGCCGGTGTTCGTATTGTCACATTGTAATTTGAATGAAAATAATCGACCGCGCTTATATGACCGTGAAAATAAAACGTTCCCTCTCTCTTTCGGGATATGATTCTAGAGGAATGCTAAACAATAGGGATCAAGAGCGTTTTCACGACAATCATCCTCTTCAGTAAAGCGTCTGCAACGAATCCGTAATGACTGTATGCGTTGCAACCTCCATTCCCTGAGCCATCATTTCGTTCACGCTTCCGGTGCATTTATTCGGGTGTATAGACGGATTATTTTCTATTCGAAGTGAGAAACTGAGAAGGATTATGAGGTGTACAAGACCGTAAAGGCGTACGTGAAAACTACCCCAATATTTCAGGATAAAAGGTACTGTATGTACAAACAAAAAAATGAAGAACCCCCTCCCCCCGCTCCCACGAAAACATGTTAAGGTCTCGGAAGTCGTTTGTAAACGGGAATCTCATCAAGTCTCTCAAGTAGTAATAATGACTTGAACATAGAAAAAGGGGCATCCTTGAAGCAAAAATTCATCAACGTTCGTTTCATTAAAGAATATCTTATTACACGTGTTAAAACTCCGGAGAAATGAATGGGGTTTTCGTGAAGAAGAAAAAAAAAAAAAAAAAAAAAAAACACTAAGAAAGCCCTTGGACTTGAACATCTAGAACATCCGGGATTATAATTCATGAAGAAAAGCGTTATTAAAATTTAAAAACACATGTCACGCTTACATGAGCGCAGATAGTTAAGTGTCCCACGCCTACTTCACGCTATAGGAAAGACGGTGTACATAATTGCTTTTGCTCTAATGAGCGGTTAAATTCTTTGCCGAAAAAAACTTCGCCTGATGCGTGCCGTCTTGACAGGTCGCCTGTAAATGCCAGCGCCAATTGCCTCCAGTTACATCTTTTCAGGCCACCGGCATATCTACGACCTGCGGAAGCCCACCTCCAGTGCCTCCTATAGTGGACGGGAAAGCCATTCGGCCATGCCATACAGTCGTGGGGCGGCCATGAAACTCAGTCTTGCACGAGCCCGACTATAATTGCGGTACCTACCTGTAATCAAAATATAAATTATACAAAAACGTTTGAATGCCTTTTAAAAGTCATAGAATAAAGAACATTATGGGAAAGTAAGCGGTACAGACCTCCTGTCTCTGGTTATGATCCTTGGGATTGAGGTTCGTATTTAAATACGAAAATTGTGATCACACCCTGCTAATGTTCCTCTAGTCATTTAAAACCAAAATAACCGTGATTTTAACAGTCTTTTTGCGAATATACGCGTACGATCGGAGCAGAGGGGAATAGGACGTTGAAGAAGCTCAACAGCTTTTGTTTCAAGCTCAACTTTTTTACTTTTGGGAATCATCAGTGCCGTGTGCTTGGTCTCAAAAACGCCCCAAGGTCGCGACGAAACAAACCTTGGGGTCCTATTCAGGAATGTCGGGAAAAACGCCGCAAGTGTGGTTGCTATGGCGGGATAATGTTATTCTTATTCGGAGTCCTTCGATCCCGCTTGCGGCATTTTTTCCCGACCGTTCGGAATAAGGCCCCAGGCCGGACCAAAAACACGGCGACATCACTGGTGAAACCACTTCAACAGCTTGTCCGCGATTGAAAATACGTAGATTTTCCATGTCGAGAAACTTCGAGTTATTCGCAGTTTCCAATTTTACATTTTGGCAAATTTCGCCAAAAATGGGTGTGGTTGGGGGTAACAGCAGTATTTCCCCCTCCCCCTAGAGCTGGTCTGAGCGTAAGGGTGGGTGGGCGGGGTGGTGTTGGGGATCGTAATGGTGAGGGGGAGGAGTTTCGGTTCTCCCACCCACCTGAAAGAGGTCCCAGATCCGCCCTTGGTAAAAACGCTCGTTCAAGGTTAAAATTATGGAGGGAAAACGCCGATTCCAAGCTAAAACCGAGAAATAATGGATTTCGTGGCATCTGAAGGCAATCTCATCGCGGGCTCCATTTAGAAATGGAAGTAAAAAGCACTAATTTTCTGCGCACTTAACTTCTGAAATTGAGAAAATAGTAAATTCGCAGCTGATAGAGGAAACTTCGCGGCTAAAATTGAGAGTAAACACCCATTGTGTTGTATTTTGGTGCAAGCCCACGGCTATAAAATTGGGAAATTTGCGCGAATCCACTGTTTAGGCGTAACCACATAAGCCCTTTCACGCGGCTAGAATTTATAAATCACGCTAATTTGGTATTCCTCTGGGGCAAGTGCGCGGATGAAAATTGAGATAAAACGTGAATTCAGCTATATAAAACTAAAAAATAGCGGTCATAAAAGGCGAAAATTAAGGAAAAAACGCCAACTGCCTGCTTAAATTCAAGAAAAAGCGCTCGTTAGCAGCTAAAATATTTGAGAAACAGCGTGCGTTGGCAGCTAAAATTGAAAAATAATCACCAATTCGCTACAATAATTGCAGATGCGCAATAGTGAAGGAGCAAAGACGTTCTTAGAGCTAGTCCACACTAGAATTGATAAAAAACGCTGGTTTGCTCCTACAACAGAGAAAATGCGCTCAATCACATCCAAAATTGCGAAGCCACGCTAATGTTTGTGTTCCTGAAACAAATTCGAGGATGGAAATTTGAGAAGAAACGCTAATTCCCGGGGAAATTGAGGGAAAGAACCAATTCCCAGCATGAGCCGTTCTTGGGGCAATGGGCTGGCTGTTGGGGCAAGTGGGCGGCCATAGTTCATAAAAAGCGCTCATTCGCGGCTAAAGTAGTCGAGAAATTTCGCACATTTGCGGCTAAATTTTATTAAAATTTCCAATTCGTAGTTCCTGGAGGCAGTTTCGCTGCTAAATTCGGGAAAACCCCTTTAATTGCCATTTTAGAAGCAAATTCAATGCAGAGATGAAGAAAAAAAACCCATTCGCTCCAAAAACTGAGAAAAATCTTATTAATTCACAGCAAAAAAGGAAGCCAATTCCCTGTTCTCAGATACGGAATAAGTGCTAATGCGTGGTTCTTTTAGTTAGTCCGCGGCTAAAACAGATGATAAATGGAAGTAAAAAGCGTAGTGATGCACGAGACCGAGACGAGACCATCATTTCTGGTGCGAGACCGAGACCGAGACCAAGTTTTCTGGTCTCGAGCCGAGACCGAGACGAGACCGCTATTTTCGAGACGAGGCCGAGACTGGCATCGGTCTCGGAATTAAAAGAATGAAAAAAAAAAAAAAAAAAAAAAAAAAATGATGCCTCATTTATGAATACGGAACATTTTAACAATGAAATGACCTTGTTTCATGCCGAGACGCCTATTGTGTTATGGGCCTCCGGGATGAGGTGGATCCAAGGGGTGGACATATCCCCTCCCCCAATGCACAAAATGACATAAAATAATGGGGAAAAATTTACTTTTTGTAACATTATCGTTGGAAACACGCATATTTCTTCTTCTTTCACGAATTATACATGATGGTTTTCGCACGATCACGGAGGGAAGTGATACTTCCCCATCGCCAGGTACCTCAACAGGGAAGTTGATTTTTACTTGAAAAGATGAGCTAGGTGAAAAAAGTTTTTTTTTTTTTTCACTCACTAGTGAAGCAAATTAAGGCAGAATGCCAATAATTTTACATTTTCCCTCGCAAGCGAAGGAAACAGGAAGGCTTTCATTCACTAGTGAAGGAAAGTGAAAAAAGTTCAGTATTCAATTAGCGTACCCTCGCCTCCGAACACTTGCAGGAAAGACAATTAAACCTGTTGGCCGTGCGAAAAATAATATCCACAACTCGTGAGGAAGAAGCTTTCACTCAGCTAGTTGTTTTTAGTTCACTCGGCCCCGCCTCGTGAGCCAAACACAACTCGCAGGTAAAACTCCACTTCCCTCACTTGTTGTGAAATATACTATTATTTCACTTGTCTCGCGAAAAATATCGTGCATACCTCAATTCCAGGGGCGGCTCGTCCACTAGGGCATTTGGGCACATGCCCCACCAAAAATAGGACCCAAAAAATATGCAAAAAAAAAACGAAGAAAAAAGGGCAAAGTGACTTCAGAAAAATTAGAAATTCCTGAAAAAATAAATAAAAAGTTAGCTTCTTTTTTGCAATTTTCAGAAATTACCTTCTCATTTTGCTTCCAACAGGCGGAGATCAACCGTTCTTGGTGGAAGAGAAACCAACATATATTTCAAGGGACAAATGAATATATCCAATGTGGTCCTGTGCCCCGAACGCGCAGAAAATTGGGTGCTCAAAAGGCTCTATTCCCTCCCTTCCCTTCGACGCTTCATCAACAAATCCGGGCACCAACCCGGGGCTCCAATGCATTTCTACGTGGAACTGGGAATGAGCGTTCGACAACTTTTACTCTTTGTAGAAGTGTTGACGTTTCATTAAGCTGGGTTTAGTGTGGGGAGTAGAAAAACGTTGTCTAGTAGTGATAAGAGGGAAAAGGAACCTCTCGGTCTTCTCTGGATGGATTTCAGCCGGTTTTCAGTCGGTGTATTGTTTATTGTTGTCGTGTCAGTATTTTTTTCTTTCCTTCGAGGTGCGCTTTGTGATTTGTGCGAGGTGGTTCAGTCTTTTAATGTGCGCAGTTTCAAATTTCACATTTAAATAAAGGAGAACAAGTGTGTTAATTCAGCAATACAGGTACGCAGTTTCAAGTTAGTTTTAGCATGAATAGTGACAAAATCTGCGGGCTCTTGGTATTTTCTCGAGAGGATTGAGATCAAGAATCTCGGTCGATTGACTCCTTCTCTAAAATTGTCGCCGAAAACTAGTAAAGGAGATGGCAAACCATCCGGAACTCGAAATGTAGACACCTATTCAAAAGCTGAGTGGTTCGACACGTCCAAGTGGTGTCGGGTTTGAGTTTTTCTCAAATGGCCATGCAGGGCAGTACCTATTGAACGCTTGTGTATGAACGTTGTCCAACAAATAATTTATCCGATGCCCAAACTTTTCCCTCAAGGCATTCTGGCTTTTACCTACACAACGAATTCCTATTCGTTAACTACTATTCAGCCTATGATTGAAAAGTAAAGCATAAACAAAATCCGCTATCTCGCCGAGATTTTTAATAAATGATATCTATGAATATGTCGTGCCTCATCCCGTTAAGAGGTCACGAGCCGCCACTGCTCAATTCACTTGCTCGTATTCATTTAGCCGACTCGGCTTTGCCTTGCCAGCCAAACAACGTAGTCGCAAGTAAAATGGCACTTGCGTGTCTCGTTATATGTAAGATACTATTTTTTTTAAAACAACTTATTATTTTAGAGCCTAGGGGATAAAACTTTCATTTTATCGCCGTGACCCAAAAAATCAGCCCATGTTTTAATAAAAAAATACTGTACACACCGTGTCAAAAAAGTGATTTTGGGGGGGCGGGGTCTACGCCTCGCCCGTCCAATTTTTCCTTTCGGCCTCGAAAAAATCTGTTTCTTGCCTAGGCGTATAATCTATTATTCCTAAGATCATTCTTAAAGAAGTGTTTGAGCAGACGTTCATCGTGCGTAAAGACCTACTTTACACACGCCGTGTGGTAAAGAGTTCACGGTAAATGAGTTAAATCTTTACCACACGACGTGTGTAAAGTAGGTCTTTAAGCACGATGAATGATGGGTGAAGGATGAGTGGAACCGTAAAAAGTATAACCCAAAAAGGTCAAAGTCAGTTGATTATGTTGGTGAGTTGGTAGAAGATTTGAGGCAGGGAAGCGCGCTTTCATCTTACGCGCTTCTTTTGTTTCTTCTTTTTTATTTCTCAGGAATGAAGTTGTGTGGCAAATGGGAGACTTTACGGAACCCTTAAATTAAATAATTATGAACCTAATTGGCTTTAAAAGGCTTTGAACGATCGAAGGTAAAAAAAAGCGTACGATCCTGAGGCGTATAATCGCACTACAAACTCTACCGATGATGGCACTCGACTTCGTCTCGTGTCACAAACATCGTGCCTCGTTCGTTAAAAGCTCCTTCATGCCTAGGCATCGTAATAAAAAAATGGGTTAGGGTTCCCGGAGGGCCGGTGAAATACAACGCAACCTATGGTTGCCCGCGCACTAGGCAGGAAAGATTTCCAGCCTGGGGCAGCCACTAGGACAAGCCCAACTGCACAGCAGCCAACTGACTGCCGCGGCCAGGCTGCTTAGTGCAAGGGAACCCTAATTTTGCGTTGGAAGCTTCCCTGGGCCACTATCGACACCGCTTTTTTTTTTTTTTTAACTAACATTGCCAGTCGAAGGAGGGTCTGATGTATGAGGGGGGGATTGTGCACCACCCCCTGAAGGGAAGTCTCTTGCTTGAACTAAATGAGTTGGCATGTGCGAGATTTTGAGTTGATCTCGTTGAATTCCCAACTGTTCCCCATTCACGTTCTCAGTGTGACGATTGATTTAAAGGCACGATTCTATTTTGTGGCAATTACAAAGCTCTTTGGTCATTAATCAGTAGTGTATCACTTATCTCCCTTCGTGCCACGAGCCACCAAGGAAGGAAAGCAAAGTATAAATTCATCTATCGTCGTCATATGTAATCATTGAGGCGAGAATAGGATCACTCGTCACTAATATCACACATACTTAGAATTCGCGCCTTTAACTTTTCGAGACGAGACCGACTTTTCATGACCGAGACCGAGACGAGACCGACTTTTTATGAGCGAGACCGAGCCCACTCAAGTCTCGTCTCGGTCTCGGTCTCGTGCATCACTAAAAAAGCGCTTATTTGGCGGCTGAAATTGAGGAAAACCGCTCATTCGGAGCAGCGCTGCACCGTGCTGAACCGTTGAAAAATAAATTTCGTGGTGTCGGTAGTTCAAAACGCGGGACTGGCGTAAAAAAATAAAAAAATGAAATAAAATAAATAGAGCTTCATAGGGCCGTGGCTACCTGAAAAACAGAATACCACGGAATCGGGCTACTAAACCAGTTTCGTCTGGACAGTTCCACTCCAATAAACAGTAATGTCGTTCGTTTCACTGCTACACAGATGTGTTTCGTGCTGTTGATTCAAGGACGTCGCCAGCTATTGTTTCAGAAGAAGGTAGCCCGGCCAAAAAAATGCGGCGTCATCAGGGGAGGAGCCCACTCTATGAGCCATTTTCAATGGTGTGCGGAATTGAATTGAGTTCTTGTTATCATTTAACATTATGTAGGGAGTACCGGTTTCATTATCACACGACACTAGCGCCGCTAGTGATAGCTACAATCGCCAATAGGGATGATTTTGGGTCATTTTTCAAATTGTTCAGAGTGGTCATCTCAAGGTTATAATAACAAGATATACGCGGTTTACGAGTCCCTGCGTATTAGTGGGAAAACAGCCGAAATTGTTTTTTTAGTCAGAAAAACCAATGAAAATGCTTTTTTAATGAGAACAACCAGCGGAGTTAGACCGAGGGGTTTATTTCAGCGAGTGAAACAGAGAAAAACTAATTCATATTATATGAAATGGTTTTTTTTGGGTGACAAACCGACGAAATGGATTTTTGAGTGCAGAACCAGCAAAGTATTATTTTTAGTGTGCAACACCCACGAAATCGCATTGTAAAGCCACAAATCGCTTTGCTAGTGAACGAAGAAATTGCGATATTGCTTCTGTAATCGGCGAAACCCGCAAAATTGCTTACAGAGCTATACGGTCGAGGCGCCCATTGTAGCTTGGAATAAATCGCGACCGTGGAGCTGATGAACCGGTCTCTGGAAGTGAGGCACCTTTCGACCTCCTGACCCCTGTGAACTATGTCTGAGACCCTGAGGACTCAGGTCCTGAGTAGGTGAGGCTCAGGCTCACGTAAGCCGACGCGTGAGAACCACGAGGCGATACTCTGCGGCTCGTAAATTGAGGGAGCGGTTGGCTCAATGCCTTGTATAGGCTGATAATCTTGCGACAGATACGTGTACCAAGGAATCTATACGTTTACCTGTATTCAGCTCCCTTAATCTACTAGTCAGGGGCAACTGGTCTCCATTGCCCCCCACTGGAGACGCCACCCAAGGTAAGGAAGACGTGATTGAGAATTATTAATTGATTGGGGGGGAGGGGAGAATTCGAACAACTGAGGCGCGAAGCCCCTATAGCCCCCTAAATGCCCCAATTTAAAAAGCAACTTCGCGGCGTGGGCTTGCGGGCACGGGGGCTGGCCCCCTGAAAAAATGAATAAATAAATCGTTTGGTTTTTCTGTAGTTGGTCGCTGCTGACATGCTAACCCGTTCAGAAGGCAATATTGTGGGGTATGGCATCGCTCATTCAAATAGCTCTATAATTTCCACTCATGGCTGCAATGAAAAAGAGTGCTCCGCAAGAGCTGAAGAAACAGGCAAGGAAGGCAGGATTGGGAATGAATAATTGTGGGGAGGGGAATAATTCGAACAACTGGGGCGCTAAGCTGTAAATGCGCCATTGTTATCGCAATTAAAGATGATGCTGGCTAAACAGCGGGTTTTAGGGGGTATTTTGGCTGCCATCACATTCCTTTGGGTTTGGGTCATCCCATTTCACACTTCAGTTAAGGGCTTCCCATCCTGGAACAGAAGCTGGCTACGCCCATCATGGTTTATAGCCCAATCAATTGTTCAACCTTGATAACTAGACTGCAAAGAGATGGTTATTATGTTCAAAAACAAACTAGGAGCAAAAAAAGAAAAGGTTTTGCTGGGGATATGCGTAAAATTGTCCCTCTGGCTGTGGCGCCAAAAAAGAAAAAAAAAATCGGAAGCCTTTTGAAACAAGAAAAATTTAATCTTCAAACCCGCTCTTATAAAGAAGACGAAAAAGAATAAAAAGTTACAGTACTTCAATTAACTGGCTTGCGTAAGTCTATCGGAACATAAAACCATTAAAACCACGAGTCCCCCCCTCCTACCCTGAACTAGCATCCCCCTCAGGCCCTCCTTCCTCAATTATCCCATCCGAATGGCAGAAGGTCTTCCACTCCTTTTATCGCCAGGTTCCTCTCTTTTTTTCTTCTTCTACTTCTTTACTTACGACCCTGTCTCTCGATGGACGAAGCGAGGTAGAATATAGCGTAAGCTCTTCGACAGTGAAGAAGAAGAAGAAGACCGAAGAAGAGAAAGGCCTCCCCTGATGGTTGTTACTCCCTTCGGCACCCCCTTCTTTCAGTGTGTAATCTATTTGGTCGAAACTCGCGGAGTTCGTTTTTCAGTCTCGTGACAACATCCACCGCCTTCAACATGTGGGACTGGTAAGGAAGACATTCTGACATTACCCCCCCCCCCTCCACATACACACCCCGTTTTTATTTTGCGCCAATTTTAATTTTGTAAATCAGTGCTTTGAGAGAGGGGGAAAAAAATGATTTAAAATTGATGGGAAGAAACAAGTTCTTCAGGATGATTTTGGAAGGGTTGAAAGGAGATGACTTCATGCCCAAAATGACCCGAACTGGAAAGTGCTAAAAGTGTGTGTTTTTTGTTTGTTTGTGGATATTGTATACGTTGCATCTACTCCCAAATATTGCCTATACTTAAATTGATTAATTACGGTTCTTCAAGAAGATCTTGGTACGCACCTATCTACTGTTTTGCACAGCTATATCAATATTACCTTGTCGTACCCTATTTTGCAAGATTTATGGAGAATTTCACCACCGGGAGTAAGATTGGAGTTAATTGTTTACATAAATTGTGACGAATTTTTTCGTTAATTCTGAGTTAACGTAACTCAAACCTCAACTCTCAATGATGACATTCACAACAATCAAACAGTAAAACAAACTCAAAGATGTTTTACATTTTGATCGCGAGGGTAAGGATCCGAACGAGGAAATTGTTCATTATTTATCAGTCTCACTTTTCCTTTCTTTTTCAGTTTTATTTATTTTCTATCATCGGTCTACTCTTTTGCTCATTACTCCATTGCGTAATGTTTACAGCAAGAAAGTCCCCATTCACGAGCTCTTTTAAAATCAATTCCAGTATTTGTTTTATAGTCATTTCCACCACGTCAAGAGACTCTTCAAGACGGTAATTAGAAAATAGAGGGTACGTATGCTTACGTAAAGGGTTATTATTCGCGTTATTACTAATATTTTTATATTTGCTACCCATCATGTAAACGGTTACGTTTTTTTTTTCTTTCTTTCTTTCTTTGACGAGTGGTTGTTCTGTAGGGGGAGGGGTACTAGAGGATACCGGTTTTTGAACTGACCAGAGGCCAGCGTGAGAAGGGTGAAAGCCGAAGCCAACTTTCACGCATCTCCTTCAAATGCCCCTTTACCCTCTCCATACTGGGGGGGGGGGGTTGAAGAAATAAGACGCGTCCTGGTTCATCTTCCTTCACTATGACGAAATCTTTTTTTGAGGGGGCGGGCACCAGGAAACTTCATAACTTGCGTACTCCTATCATCTTCAAAAGATTCGGGTCAAAATACGACTTTCAGTTCATCCCTTTTATGCTTTCAAAAATACGGAGACCCCTAGCAACTTTGAATTTATATCGAATTGGCCTGATTAGTTCGAAGTTTATTGAGAAATTAAGACTACTTTGTTGACAAAATACTAATTTTAAAATGCGGGTCAAGTATTTAAGCTCTAAAACGGTACTTTAAACCAATTTGGTTTGGCTAAAACTATAAAGGGTCTGAAGATAGCCCCCCTCTGATAGTGGCGCGTGATGAATATAGGAGTATTTAACCGAATTTTTAATGCTATCCATTAATGTAAGTAATTTAGTTTGTTTCAATGTCATCAAAAGTGAAAATGCTCAAGGCTTCCTCGTGCCCGAACTCGCTAACGGTGTAGACTCTGTAGAGAGTAACTTTTCCGATGAATCATCTGACGGATTGCAACGGTAATTTACACTATTGTGCGACAAGGCGTAAAGGTGCGGGTGCATGTGGAAAGATTTGAAAATGCACGTTTGTATCATGTGCACCGTGTTAAGTGGGTGGTTTTCTTTTCTTTTCTAGAAGATGATGGATAGAGGGGAGGGGCTTTTTGCGCCATGAATAAAATATGTTCCTTCTATATGGTTCACTTTTTCGTGGGAGAGTAAAAAAAGCACGAACGCGACTGTAATATTTTAAAAACGCTGTTACTCAATTCCTGAGATGGCGGCAGTTTTGTGAAGAGGATCTCTTACTACCTACCAACAATATGGTAAAAGGGAGGAAAAAATCGCGACATAATACCCACTTGGCCCTGCTGCAATAAGTCGAGGACGCATACTATACGAAAAGACTAAGAGAGACACGAGCGTGACCGAGCCTCTTCTTCTGCAACACTTCTTGTGTTTTCCAGAGGAGTTAGGTATATAGAGAGATGATAACATTCTTCTTCTCTTCGTGGCTGGAAAAGGATGAAATTTCGAAAGTATTTCACAAACGCCACTTAACGGCAGTATTTTATTCTTTATTTAGGTTTTAAATACCGACATAGCGAGGGGATCGCGGGGGAGGAGTCCTATTTTATAGGGAAATTAGTAATGGAAGTGAGTGATGTTGATCTCACTCAGATCAATTATTAAAGTTTGAAAGAAAAAAATTAAAAAATAGAGAGAGTGAATGAGTAAAAGATGCCGGAACGTGATCACAACGCTTCTTTTCGCGTTTCGAATAATTTTGAAAATATGCAGCAATTACAGATTTTTTTTGTTCCAGTAGGTGATCAGGAGATGGTTTGGAATTAGTCTAAGGCTGAGGCCGGTTGTAAAGATGCCAGATTGGGCTGAATACCAAGCACGTTTTAGGCCATTACTTGCGCGGTAAAAATAAACAGGAAAAGTGATTTGGGCTATTTAATTCAACTAAAAACGCGAGTATTGGGCTACTCGTCCAAAACAGGAATCATCCAGGACATACCCGCACTGGCGGAAATTTCAGGGTTCTCGGGGAAATTATTTCCAAGACACAGAATCACATCAAGCCGGGGTGGACTATGCCTTTTTGCAACTGCGGAAACCCCGTCAAAAAGTACGTTTTTGCCGGAATAATCAGACCTTGGGGTGTCAAATTGACATATTCTGGGTGTGATGTTATGTTTATTGAGCGAAAATCAATAGTTTTAAGTTACACCGTCGTCCCTGTGGGCTACATTTGTGGTACTATAGGGCCGAATTTACAAATACGGGCTGGTCCGGCGAGATCACGTGCCTATACTTTTAAGAAGTCGGCTATTTGGTTATTTAGGAGCCAAAATGAATGATTTTAATCGGAAGCTCGAACAGTAAAACTGGGCAATTTGCAGTTGTCTGAAGAGTGCTGGTGGTCACTCAATTGCATTTTAGGCGGGTCTTGAGTATCAGAAAGGCCTCGACCAACTGTGGTCCTCGATTTGCTTCACGGAGGACGAGAGAAACGACAAAATCAACGAAAGTGCAAACTGTCATTTTCATTTGTCATTTTCGGTCTCATGTTTGGGTTTGGGCGAATACCAGCCGCATTTCTCACCAAATTGATTGTCCGAATTGCCTACGAGTTTAGATTGGGGAATAGAAACGGTACCGTGTATATGCTTAGTTTAGGTTGCCGAAAACACTAATTTGAAGCTTTCAGCAGTCTTTTTCTGGTGGCCAAGGCTATTCCCGTTTAAATAAGCTCCCCCCCTCTCCACCACACCAACGGCCATCCAACAGGCTGTGATGCGATGTTGGCGATTGAAAAACCCATTCTTGTGGATTTGGCTCTTACAGATAACAGAATCTCGTTAGAAAACAAAGTTCGCGGGATGGGCTCACTCTAGTACATACTCAATTTTGCGGGGGTTTATGGGCTTTAGCTCTTTTAAAGGCCCATTCTCGAGGGTTCGGCTATGAATAAACTCAATTTCTCGGATTTTGCTGGTCAAAATACATAATTACGCGTGGATGACGCACTCAATAAACCAATTTCGCTGGTTTGGCTCTGTAAAAAATCGGTTTTGCAGGTTTCCCTCGCTCAAAATCCCATTTGATTGGTCGGGCTTGGCTCTTTAACAAAATCCCTATTTGGTGGGGTTCATAGTCGTTGAAAATAACATTATGGCGGATTTGGATCTAAATAAAACACATTTCACGGATTTCAAAAAACCCGACTTTGCGGGCTCCAATCACTTAAAACCCCCATTTTGTGGGGTTTGGTAATTGAAAAAATAATTTCACCTAGATTTGAGCTGCAACATTTTTTATTTTTCTGGGCAAGCTGCGAATGGACATTTTTTTCATTGAAATGCGGACCGTTGGTGTCAAACAATCGAAATTGTGGTTTTTCCTAAAGGAAAAAATCAAAAGTTTGTTGAAAATTAAAAGCACGGAATTGTTTTTTTAAGAGCTAAAACCCGAGAAATTGGTTTTTTTGTAAAAACCTCCTGCCGTTACGACAAGAAAAATCAGCCTCTCAAAAAAACAGTTGACGCTCAGCCTCAGAATCATAATTGTGGTTAAAAAGAAGAGAATTGAGCAAAAATCTGCGCTGTGAATGTATGTTAGCGCCTAAATGACCGCGTGCATCGAGGCTCTTCCTCCTTGGAGTTCAGATGGTGTCGAGGACGCTTGGCTGCCGGTCACTGAAAAATGTTTTGCGTGCCCCGAAATTAATCCAAAGAAGTGGCTTCTGAGTCCTTTAGAAAAATTCAATTGACAAACTGTAGGCGGTCCCGGCCAAAACGCTCCCCAAAGACAAGATTAGTGCCTCTTGAAGTGACCGAAAATGGAAAGTGCGCTGGAGAGTATAGCCGCATAGGCAACGTTTCACGCATACGCGGTACCGGTTCTTAAAATTTGCTATTATCACATGAAGAAGGCGTTCTGAAACTGCGCCGCACGAAAGTTTTCGGCTACAAACGAAAAAAAAGCGTTGATTTCGAGCTAAAAATGAGAAAAAACGCCCATTCGCGGCTAAAATTGAGAACAAAATGCAAATTTATGGAATAAGAGGGCAATTTCACTCATAAAATTGGGAAAAGTGCTAATTGAGGCTTCTGGAGGCAAACTTCGTGACTCCAATTTATTGCCTAATTTATTTTAAGTCCTTATACGCGGCCAAACGGCTAAAATAGTAAAAAAAGTGTTCATTCGGGGTTAACGTTGATATATTGTAGCGTCGGTTCTTGATTTCGCAATGCTAACTGGCCATTCGTGCCTTGAAAATGGCTGAACTGACTCATTCGTGCCCCAAAAATAACAAAACTGACTATTACCGCCACAAAATGACAAAATATCAATTCTTAATTTAACAATGACCATTATACTGACCATTCCTGCCTCACAGACGGCACGATTTTCGCCTTCTTTTGATTCCCACACGTCCCAAAAAATGGCCAAACCGGGTTATTCGCGCCATTTTATAACGATGAACTGACTATTTTGTTCCCATGCTGAACAGGGTCGATGGACTCCCATCCCCCTCACAACGCTGTGGGTTACGCACGACCCCTCTAGAGTAGATGAACTGCGGCTGACTAATTTCGTAACGGCTTAACTGCCTATAGTCATGTCCTAAAAAAAATGGTCAAACTGACCATTTGCGTGTTCAAAAAAGGCTACGGGGGCAATTCGAGCCCTGAAAATGGCAAAACTGACCACTTGCTCTCTGGAAATGGAAAAGCTGACAAACAAAACGCGTACTATTCCCATAATTATTGTCTGATTTATTCAAAGGTCCGACAGCTCCTCTTACCCAACTTTTGGGTAAAAAGGATGCGTTCAAAAGAAGAAGAAGAAAGTACACTACACTTGTGCCCTGATTGTACTACATATTTAGCCCTAATCTAGGAGACCTAGAGAGGGAGGAAGAGAGAAAAATTCACAAAATTCCTTGACTTTTCCAATTTCAAACAATCGCCTGATAATTTCCGGTCTGTAAATTTGTATTCAAAGGTGCTGGACATCTCGTGGGAGAATGGCGGTTACACGAAAATGTTACGGATTTCTTAAACCGACGATCAGTTTCTGTGACTCCTGTCTCCTGACGTGATGGTGCGTTACGTAACGCTGACCATCACGCTTTGGACCGAACTGAATTGTGATTTTTTTTTGCAATCGGATATGAATATAGGCGAAAGCGGATTGAAAAAAGTTGAAAGCCCGGCGTTTATTGTGAAATGCTGTTTGAGAAGATCGCTGGAAATGATTTTTCTCTCTCTCTCTCTCTCAGAAGAAACTGTCATCCTTACTAAAATTCTGTACGAAGCTACAAATAAAATTGTCGCCGTTGTTCCCAATAAATTGAGTGGAAGCACCAACGGAGAAATTTCGAAGAGAGGAACTCACTCGTAAATTTAATTTGGAAAGGCGAAGTGAGCAGTGAAAGAGAAAAATTCCTTTCGTACTTATGAGATGAGACTATAGGGCCATGTTCTTAAGGTTCCTCTTCATCCGTTCATCAGTCTTAAAAAGGGAAAGTCAATGAACTGGGAAGTGTTTCATGGAGCTAAACTTGAACCGCTTCCCTCGGGCTCCTTCGGTTTTCAGCATTGGCGTATTAAGCTTTAACCTGAGAATTTTATGATATGGGATTTGCACTTTTTCTTTATGCATCAACCGCGGGGAACGCTCGTCGTGAGAGCCCAGAATGTTAATTTTTGGAAACGTTGAACGTGTTTGAACGCTTCGAGAAAGTTAAATAATTGGCGGACGCTTTTGTATCATTCAAAAGCTCGCATTAACTTCTGTGTCACCCCTTAAAATAATTTAAAAGCTTTAAGAATAATCCGAGATATTATTGCGGGTTTTTCTCCTTTCCATTTTTATTATGTGTATTATAATACTCGTATGGACCCAGTCCGTCATCAATTATAGTGAAAGTAATACGACCACGGCGAAATGACTCCAAAAGGCTCATAGAAAAAAAACAATAACGAACCGGACGCTAAAGTTAATTTGTTGAAGTGATTAACGGGCTTCTTGTTTTCATTCTGATTAGAGAGGCTCGATTTAAGAGGCGAAAAAAGCCGTGCCGCGTCGTCTTGAACTGAACACGGAAAGAGAACACCTCTCAAGGCCGCTGGGACAAATTTCCGATCCGACTCCGCGGGTCATTCAATCGACCATGCCTGCGGAGAGAAAGTTCACTTTGACTGCTGAAAATTTCAATTTTTAATTTATGTGGTACTCACACAAAAAAAAAAAAAAAAAAAAAAATCAGTGGTTACACAAAATAGGAGCTAGACAAAGCCATTAGCGGAATGTAAAACCTTAGTTGAGGAGGGGGTAGAGGGAGAGAGAGAGAGAGAGAGAGAATATGCGCTTTTATCTCTTTTCAATGCATTAAGCTCTCTCCTGTTTCCCAAAAAGAGATGATTCCGTAAAGGCGGATTTTTTTTTCTCCATGAGAAATGACTTGTGAGATAAAAATGGGTAGAAATCGTTGTTTGTTTGTTTGTTTGTGGGTCAGGCGCAAAATTTAAGAAAAAGAGGGAAGTTCTTTCAAACATCCACGAAGTGGAAAACTTTCGTTTTTCTACTATTTGAACCATTAAAATCTTATAGTGTTTATCCACTCAAATCGAAACAGGTAGGTCATAAAAAAAAACATTGTCCTTCAAGCGATTTCGTCAATAAATAATAAAAGCAAGGGTCCCTCTCTCCCTCTTTTTTTTTAGTGTCCGCATCACGCGGCCTTTTCTATGAAATGAAAAGCCTGTTGACAATGGTGATGCCGGGTGGCGAAGTGGACGGCTTTCTCACTTTGCCACCTTCCTCTCTAGACAGACAACAATTGATAAAAGGAAGAGATGTAGGTGGATGGGACCTTCCACGATGTAACCCATTCATTAGAATTGCGTAATGTAATGACTGGTGAATAAAAAAAAAAAAAAAGAGGGTAGGTGCACGCAAGTGGATTTTGCGATGAAGTAACACCGCCTGATTTTTATATCTGTTCTCTAATCACCGACACAATTTCCTTCCCTCAGAATGTCCAAACAAATTAAGCACTTCCTTCAATTTGAAACAGTGAAAGAGGGTGCTTATCAGCGCTTACATTCCCTCTGGTAGAAATTAGGCGGGCATGACGCTGATTTTATAAATGTACCCTGCAAATCTGCGGTGGGTAGAAACCGGATTCTGCCCCATTACTGGTAATTCTCTCCCGACAAAATATTAATTTTACCATAAAAATCACTATTTTTCACAGTTTTATTCTTGAAGTGAATATCATGAATTCATTACATGAATGAAAATGCCGACATCACCCTGTATTTATACTGTACAGGTATCTTCCGAGTCTTATTTGGTTTCTACATACCTAAGTGCTTTTATTTGAATACGCGCCCTTTCACTTTGAAATTCAAATGACGATTGCGAATGAGCTATTAGAGAGGTTGAACTTCAATGAAACAAAGGTGTGAAGAAAATCGGTTAACATGTTGTTTATACATAATTAAAATCTATGCCCTTATAAATAGAAGGTCGTTATTAATAGGTTTCTATTCTCATCATTTATTACGCCGTAAGATGATATCTTAATCGAAGATTACGGGAAAAGGGCAATGGGATTTCTAATTCATGAAGAGAACAGTTTATTAAGCGACTATTGAGTGCGGATAGTTAAAAATAAATAAAAAAAAACAAAAAATTAATTTGATTCAAATGTCTTTTCCTGGAAACTTGCTTCGCTATACCCGTCTCTTCATCAAGTAAAAATTCTTGAAATAACGACATTTTTAACTAAAGTTGACACCGAAAAAAGAAGAATGTGCCCGTCGTATAAAATTACAGTTTTCGCCTCTTCCTCAAATAATGTTAATGATGAAGAAAGATGGTCGGAAAGGAACATGAATTCCTTGGTTTTAATTAACGAAGGCTCCTAGATCATTTATAAATCTCCAACAGAAGCCGGAACGAATCTTGAAATCGTCTGTAAAATCCGGGACTGATGCGGGCCAAGAAAATGCGTCACACACCTGACGGCTGCAGTTCTATGCATCCCACAACTGCTCAGTCGAATATTTTTTGGACTGTAAACAAGGCTATTTAACCGAAAATCTCGAAATAAAATTTAAACTAATAACTAATGAAATTGAAACGTCCGAAAGATGCAGTGGCGTCTCTAGGCGGGGGCCCGACGGGCCTGGGCCCGGGCCCCCGCGTCTAGGGGGGCCGCGGATTGTCTTTTTCCCAACATGGGAACAAAGATACTCATCATCAATAGCGCTCAATCATAGCTGAAATTGAAAAATCGGACATTCGCTGTTTCCGGGGGCAACTTTACGACTATAAACGAGACTAAGTGCTAATTCGCGGCTAGCATTAAGACCAATCGCTCATTCACTGCCAAAATAGAGAAAATTCAGGTTTCCAACGGCCACTTGGTGGCTGACATAAAGTGCTAATTCATGTTTAAAGCGAACGAAATTACTAATTCGTGACAATAATCGAAAAAAATCATATTGTCGACTAAAATGTGTGAAAAGCGCTTAATATTGAGAAAAAACGCTCGTTGACAGATAAAGCTGAGAAAAATCCATTGACTGATAAAATTGAGAAAGATGCTACAGCGAATAAAATTTAGAAAAACGCTAATTCTTGGCTAAAAGCGGAAAAATAGCTGGTTCATGGCAGGGGCGTTGCCAGCATTTGATTTAAGGGGTGGGCTGCTTCACGCGAGCACAAGTCTGATGAATCCCCAGAAAAAGATATCGGTAATTTATAAACGCCGAACCCTTAACTTAACTCGTCGTTCTGGTACGGAAACTGCGGCAATTTTAGTCCCCCAAACTGGACTCTTCTGTCGTACAGACGTATGGCGGCTCTTTGTCAGGAACTTGCAGGCCTGTAAACTGTCAAGTCTGTTTTCAACCCAAGCGTTCTACAGCCAGGCGAATATCGCATTTTCTGACAAGATCGCATTATGTCTGGTACTGAAGGAGGTCACACGAAATTGAGATTTTCTCGGAGCTATGGCTTTTTACGGGCGTTTGAATTTGAAAAAACAGTTGTTTCAGCCTGTAAAATTATTATTTCAACGAGCCAACCCATACGATATTGGGTTTTCAGCAAACCCAAACCCCACTAAATTTGGGTTTACCAACAGCAAGCCTAAAACCCTCGAAATTTCATTTTCAGCAAGCCCAGAACCCACGAAATAGGGGTTTTAGTTCTTCAGCGGGAAACGGCCCTCACGAAACTAGCATTTTAATGAGCCAAGGCGTGCAAAATTGGTTCTATAGCAAGCGAAATTGCGTTTTAATGAGCAAAATCAGCAATATTAATGAACAAAATATGATTTCGCGTAATCGTGAAAATGCTTTAGTGTGACAATCGTGCTCAGCGAGTGAAATTTGAGTTGTTATTTTTTTTTAATGAGAAAAATTGGTTTTTCAGCTACAAAAGGCGGCGAAATTGGATTTTAAGCAGTCAAACAACCGTGACATAGGGTTTCTGTGAGCAAGAACACTGAAAATTGGTTAATACGTAGTTAGAAAAATCAGCGAAAAGGTTTTTAGAGCGTGAAATCGAAGCGTTAAATTTGAAGCGTGAAAATAATTTATAGTGAGTCAGACCTGCAAAATTAAGGTTTTAGTGCACAAAATCCGTTAAATTTGTATCTTTTCATCAAGCCATGCCGTAAAATTGTTTTATCAGCTGCCAAAATTGGTGAAATTTTCTTTTTTAGTGAGTGAAATCCGATAAATTGGTTTCTTATGGTGTGGATTTCACCACCGAGAGTTGAAGTTTGAGTTACGTTAACTCAGTATTAACACAAACAAATGCATCACAATGTATGTAAACAATGTTAGAGTTTGGTAACTCCAACCAAACTCCCGGTTCCCGGTGGTTTAATTCACCATTAGTGAGCCAGACTCACAAACATTTTTTTTGCGAGAAAATTATTTTGATAGATGTTTTGAATTGAAGGGAACTTCACTCAGTTTTTGAGACTAGTGGAGAGAAACTGCCCATCCATGCCCCGCTCTGGCTATACGCCCCTGGTTCGCGGCTAAAAGAAAAAAAAGTGTGGCCACGAAGCCCCCCCCCCCTCCACGTAGCATGGAGGGCCCCCGATGTTATCCCGGCCTGGGGCCCCAACTTCAGTAAAGACGGCCCTTGAAAAATGGCAACTTGACATTGAAATTAGGATTTATAGGTTATCTTTATAACTCAATAAAAGTCTAGGCGTGCGCGCTACGTAGAAATTATGTCATATTTCACCCACGAAATAACTACAAAATCCTCTTAAACTTTGACCTCGAATATTGCACCCAATTGCACTCCAGTCTCCGTTTCGACTACCTCAGACCTTCAGCCTCCGGGGCTACTCCATCCTGGTCTCATCAGCCCGGCAATTGAGACGCCCCTCGCCGGGAGCGGAGGTGCTACTGCCTTGCGATCCCCGCCACCGGCTCTCAACCCGGTGAACCGGGTCCTCCTCCGTCTTGGTCTCGCCAGAGGTCGAAATGGAGACTGGACCGCACCATTGGGTGCAATCATCGTGAGTGTTTGGTGGGTGCATGGTCCCATACATCCAATCTGTTCTAATTTGACTTCGAAGATAGACTGATCATTGTAGGGGGGGGGGGGGTTGATAAGTAGTTTCTCTCGGCATGAACGAGTCCTTTCTTCTTGAAAACCATGCCAAGCGGCATGTTGAGACACTGGGCCAAGAGAACGTAAAATTGTGGTTCATAGTCGTCACTCAGGCTGAGTATTCGCTTATTTCGACTCATATCAGATGATTCACTAATTAAAACGACCGATTTGAAGTCGCTTAAGCAAATAATCAGCTTGAGTGACGACTATGAATGCGGACCTAAGCTATGTATCTTTACCTTTTTACTTTACTAAAAAACGTGACGTGATACGCAGGTTGTAACGAAGTATTTCACGTATTTAACTCACTCAAAAAACCCTTTAACTGGGATTGACTCCATACAAAGCGAATATTCTGCGGGGTTTACACTTTCAATTTATTAGGCACTTTTTCAAGTCCAAATGAAACGGATTCGACACCCGCGGAACTCAATTTCGTGGTTTTGGCTGAATCAATGCCGAAATTTTGTGTCTGGTGTCGCATAAAAAGCTGTGTATGTATGTATAGCTGGGCATGTGTTCTTGCGGCTCTGGCACGTCAGAAACCAATTTTACGGGACTGACTTCAACAAAATTTTACACTTTTTTCCTCATAAGGTGAAATTAGCGACGTGTTGGTTAATTTTTAAAACCAATTTCGTCATTGGTTCATTAAAAAAAACAAAAAAAAACGTAGTTTTGGCCTCTTTTGGTGAATTTCACCATCGAGAGTTAAGATTTGAGTTACGTTAACTCAGAATTAACGAAAAATTCGTCACAATTTATGTAAATAATGTTTGAGTTTGGTAACTCCAACCTAACTCCTGGTGGTGAAATTGGCCACATAAAAAGAAATTAACTGAAACAATTTCATGCAGTTGGCTCATTCAAAATCAATTTCACGGGGCTGGCTACCTATAGAAAAAAAATACTAAAACAAAAACAACAACAAAAAACCAGGTTGGCTCATTAAAAACCAATTTTTTCGGGCTGTAGCTCACGCTGAAAAGCAATTTCACCACCCCAAAATAAAAATGTCGGACATTCAAAACCAATTTAGCTGGATTAGCTCACCCAAAATAAATTTCGCTTCCACTGTTGAGTTTCCCGTGAATTATTTCCCATTTTCGGCTGCAAAGGGACAATTTCCTCATAATAACAACACAATTTGACATGGTAATTTTTATGAAATAGACAATTCCTCATACAATTTGCGAGTTTAACGTGAATGTTTCCTCGATGTTGCATTTGACCCACAAATTGGGGGCATTTAGTGTACATTTTTCCCTCGGTGTGCCACAGCCGATTCGAAACAGTTTTTCTCTTACCCGTATGTGAAGTTTCGCGTAAATTGTGACGGGCCAAACACGGGTCCGAAATGGGGCAGTTTTCAGAAGTTTTGAGATCACTGGGGGTATGGGGTGTCGAATTTCACATAATTTCAAGCCGGACCTGGCTACCCATGTATAAAATTTGCAGCGTTTTTTTGTTGGTACTTGTTCGTGTTAACCATGAATGCAATACGTATGCTTACAATCTGATCACTCATCTAATATTCGCTCGTTGTCTGCCGCTATTTTTAACTCCCTGGAGCACACTCGGTGATGAGGATTGGCCTTTCTTTTCTCTTACTTCCCTTTCCGCCCACTCGCTTTTCAGATTTTTATTTTTATTTTTTTATTTGAAACACCATTTGGAAACCGGACAAGAAAGTGGCCAACGATGTTTTAAATACCGAGCAACATCACCCCCACCATTCTGACCGGTTTTTTTTTCTGTCTCCTCACTCTCTCTCACTCTTCTTAAAGGTGACCTTTCCACCTTGGCTTTCCTCTTCCTTGTGGTAAAATAATGAAATAATCAAACGTGCTTTAAAGTCTGCTTTCACCCCAAAGAAGAGTTTTCAAGTTTATAGGTCCTCCTCTAGGTACAGAATCTGGAAGATTACTAAAAAATACTACGCTTAACACAAACGATAAATCAATCGTTGGCCGGGTTTTGGACCGTCTGATGATTTATCTTTCCAAAACGCCCAAATAATAGCTTTAGCAAGCCATCGAGGAAGCAAGATTAAAACGTCAAACAAGAAGAGGCTGATGAAGACTTTTACCCCCTTTTTTCGTACCCCGAGAGAACCAACTCTTTTCGCGGAAAGTCCACCCCCTCCCACGTGTTGTATTCAGACGAAAATTTCGCGCTGGCTCCTTTCTGTCATCAAAACGAAAAAGAAAGTAAGCAAGGCCGTGAACGGTCGTATCCATCACCGAGTGGATGGGCTCCTTGTTCGGGGTCGAGTGCGAGTTGTGCCGGTGCCGGTTATCCCCGCCGAGAAACAGCAAGTTCTGATGGGCGGGCAATTTCTGTCAGCATGGATAAAAAAAAAAATAATAACAATTTCGCAATTTTTCCATAAAGTGATTTGAAAAGAAAGGAAATGTATGCGTGCACTTTTGATTTTTTGCGCAAGAACTTTGCTCATTTTTTTTAAATAATAAAATTAAATTTATTCGCGTCCAAGTCACGATGAAAAAGATAGAAACTGAGCGAAAGTAAAACAGCTCCCTCGTCGCCCCCATAGGGGGATTTACTCCAATATTTTTCCGGAGCAAAAATCCAGATATAACGGTAGTAATTCTAATATATTTAGAAAGTTAACTCTGTAAAAGCCGAACGTTGTTTCTAACAACTCCAGTGCGTTGAAAACCATGTTCGTAAAACTATAGTTTCTCAGTCGTTCGACACGTTGTTCGACAACGAAAGTGTTTTAATGACAAGAATTTTTTCTAATGTAAACATACTCGTTTGACAGGCAATACTAATAATTACCTACAAGTGTAGTGTACACAAAGTGAATATTACACATACTTTTTTTTTGCAGTTGTTCAGTGTGGACGATATAATTATAGACCCTCGAGGCGCGCCCTCAAACAAGGACGTAGGCAGCGTTTGATCTGAAGCTGACTATTTGCTCCCTGACAATTATTGTGACCGGAAACGTTCAACTTCACCGCAGAATCTGGCTTTTCGTCGGTAACACGTTAGACCAAAATTTCTTCAGGCTGAGAAATCTTGGTTGTTAGTTTTTGCAGTATGCTTAAGAAGCATACTGTGAAAACCTGAACGAATGGTGGGGGGGGGGGATTCCCAGCATTCCAGCCAATTCAAGTTCCTAAGGTCTATACATGACGTTAAGAAATGAAATAATTAAACTCAGTAACTAATCAATAATTATGAGGCAAAATATGAATCTTTGAACCGAACATCAAGATTCTGGGCCTGATGTGATACGTTTGACAAGCATCTCTTATCTTCCCTACCCAGCCGGCCCACCACACAGTTTGTTCTTTGTTCCTATAGGCCAAAGAAAATGACTAGGTTGAAACCCGCAATTCGACCACAACTATGCTATAGTTTTATCCCACAAACTAACTAGCAATTCATGCAGGAAACGTCAATTTACCCATTCAAAATCAGCGACTTGGTATTGTAAAACTAATGAACATTTAAATAATATTGCCCTTTAAAAACAAAAATCTTAAAAGTTTGCTTGAGTAAACCGTTTTTCTCGACCAACAAAATGACAATTCATCGTCAGAAACCGTCATTACTTGTCATGAGACTGGCAAAAAGGCTTGAAAACTGCCAATTAAACGTCATAGACTGACCGTTCAAGCAGAAAACTCGAAATTCAGCCCTCGTAGAATCTGATTGATTTCTAAATCTTAGCTGCGATTAGTATTTTGAACCATTTTATCATCAAATGAGAGTGTTTTATAAATTTCATCCACGAATTAGAGCTTCACCTCAATTATAGAAGAAAAATAGCACATCTCTCAATAATAATTCGGGGGCGTTTTTTCTATATATTATCCGTAAAAGCGGCGCCTTTTTCAATTCGCCAAAAAACGTAAAATGGGTTTTTTTTTTGTTTTTTTTCAATTATAGCTACGAATGAGTTTTTTTTTTTAAGTCCGTAGATTTTAACAGTTGTGTCCTCGAATGAGCGCTATTAATTGTCAATTTTATCAGTGAATTAGTGCTTTTTCTCAATTTTAGCCACAAAATGTCCTTCAGAATCCGTGAGTTGGTCTTGTCTAAATTTTGGCCGTGAATTAGTGTTTTTTCCTCATTTTAGCCGCGAATTTGCTATTTTTCTCGATGTCATGCATGTATTAGCTCTATTTTTCAATTATAGCGCGATTTATCGGTTTTACTCAAATTCGGCCCCTAACCAGTGCCACCCAGAAACAATGAATTAATTTCTCTCAATTTTGGCAATGGAATTAGAGAATTATCAAAGTGTTAGCCACCATCATTAGCACGTTTTCTCCATTTTAAACGCGAATTGGTGATTTTTCACAATTTTAACCTACGGACGCTAACTTGTCCAAAGGCGTATACGTACACCATGCCATGTGCGAACCATCAGCAATTTACAATGTTATCCCGAATTTATAGCCTTCAAAAACCACCAATTGGCAGTTTTTCTCAATTTCAGGTGTGAGTGGGCGTTTGATATCAATTTTATTTGCAGACAACCGCAATTTTTTCTCTATTTTAAAAATTCGCAGTTTGGCAGGGAGCTTTTTCGGAATTACGTTTCAAAATCCGTGAATGAAAATCCCTATTTTTCCATCATTAAGCTTTTCAGGGTCCCACTGAATTCGTGGCTCGGGACGGCCCGCCCTTCTCACCCCTGTAACTTTCTACAAAATGTGTATTTCAACCCAGAAACCTCTTCTATCAGTAAACTGTTCAGTTCCAATTCAACGGCCATCCTTAACAACCGCAAAATATTCTCAATTTTGGTTCCATAAGGGGTGAATTTCGAAGCAGAAACTGACTCCTTGACACGGAAATAGTTCAATTTAGGCGAGGAAACAGGATACTCGGCGGCTACACTGACTTTTTACTGACGTCAAAAAGTTAGTTTTTGACCGTGAAACTTGACAAGTAGACCTCAGACACTACATAGGACCGGAAAACGATAAAAATTCAGATCCTGGGCCAAAAAAAATGGTAATTTTGCGAATGGAACGTCACAAAGGGTTGGGGAGTGGGTTAAATGTGTTTTCAAAGTGATTGAAAACGTTTGTGCGAGAAGCTGTCCATTCTTCTGTCTTGAGCTACGCCCATCAACGGTTTGAAAGGTCACTAAGCCTATAAGAATGCTCCGAAAAATTAGCAGTCCAGCGACGGAAACTGAGGCTATTTTACTACGAAACAAGGAGACCAGAAATTCTAGCAAAAATTGAAGAATTTCGCTCAGTTTTATGGGGAGGGGGCGTAGGAACGGTCGCCGTCAGCTCAGCCACAAAGAGAAATTGGGGCCGAATAAGAAAAATAGGGAAAGTGGACAGATAAAAATGTGAGGGAATGGGAAACATGATCTTGACGCCATTTTTTTTTTCGCGGAGCGGCGGCTTCAGCTGGGATCAGACCCTTCCCCGATGTTTTTGGATTATCGCGCAAACCTCGATTGAATAAAAAGGCCCACGCGCGTCATATCACGACATTTAGCACGTTCCACGGAACACTCCCACGATCCCTTTAAGATGTCCACTTAAACACCTTCAAAATATTGAGGTCGTCCGGACTTACACACGGGGTAGTTCAGGGCAGGCAAATCCACCAAACTTTGTGCTTGGAAGATCGAAACCAACGATTTTGATTTTTTAAGATCCATCGGAACGGGATCCATTTGTCCCAATCAATGTTCAAACCACCAAATTCTCAAACTATGAATTGCTTGAACCACAAAAATTCCCACCTCAAAATGCTCAAAACCAACAAAATGCGCGAATTACGCAATGTTCAAATCACAAAATTCTACAATCACAAAAAGGTTGACCCCCACACCGGGGCCCGGGGTGGAAAGTTGTATGAGACCCCTGAATCTCTAAATATACCTACGAAGAATGTATGAGTTTCACTTTGCGTCAAATTATGACTTTTTGCAATTTTATCCACGAAGTTACCTGTACGGAAACTGCTACGAATTAGGTGCGAGTTTTCTTAGTTTTAGCCGTAAATTTGACGTAAATCTCAATTTTAGTCACGAAAAAGTCTCCAATTTCGCCGAAAATTACCGCATTTCCACAATTTTAGCCACTATAATTAGCTCGTTTACTCAATTTTAGCCGCGAATTATCTGATTTTCTCAAATTAACCAGCGAATGAACGTTTTACGCCAGCTTATTTAGCCGTGAATCATGCAACGTTTTTTCACTTACTTAGCTGCGAGTCAACGCTTTATCACTGATTTAGCCGGAAATCAGCGGGTCTTCTTATTTTTAGCCACGAATCAGCGGGTTTTCTCAATTGTTTCCGCGAATCAGCGCTTTTTGTCAATTACAGGTGCCAGTAGACGGTCCTCCCCTCCTCTTCTTAGCCATTGGAAATCAGCGTTTTTTCTCAAGTTTAGACGTGAATTAGCGTTTTATCACAATTTTAAATGGGAATTGGCAGATTTCCTCAGTTTAGGCCGCATATTAGCGAATTTTCGCAAGTATATCCGTGAATTAGTTTTTTTCTCAATTTTAGCCGGGTATCATGGCTTTTCTTCAGTTCTTGCCACTCTCAGCGAGAATTACCGCTTTTACTCAATTTTAGCCGAATATTGACGGATTATCTCATGTTGATCCAAGAATTAGCAAATTTCTCTATTTTACCTAAATATGAATGAGCTTTAATTTTTCATTCTCAATTTTAACATCGAATTAGCGCTCCTTCTCAAGTTTGGCTGCGATTGTGTGGTTTAACTCTGCTATCAGGGACTTAGTAAGGAACCTTTAAAGACGAGTAGACGCATACGACGCCATGTTCGTTCTGATCAGTTTAATCAGATTTGTTGACATCCACAAAACATCAACGAAAGGTGGATTTTACAAGACTGATAAATGATAAGAGCGAACATGGCGTCTGTGATTTTACCTGTCTGATTATAGGTTCTCTAACTTAAGTGGGTTTTCCCAGTTTCAGCCACGTATTAGCGAGGTTTCTCAAATAGATTGAAGAAGCGTTTTTTTAAAATAACATCATCAGTTTTTGCCACGAATTACCGATTTTTTCTCAATTTAGCCGAATTGCCCGGATCACAGACCGTTCTAACCAGCACAAATTGCTCGAACTACATTTTCTGCGGTGACATTGTGGTTTGAATGGGCCAAATTCCCGACATTTGGTCTTCAAACGAGCCATTTGTTCATTCCATGGAGGTAGGAACAAGTGGAGAGAGAGAAAGGCTTTTTTAATGCAGAAACAAGAAAAGCCGGTTTTTCCGCCATTACACATCCATTGTTATCATTCATCTAGAGAGGACGGGAGGGGGAATTTATCACTTTTTCACTGATCAAGTATCAATGTGTCAATGTTTTTGTTAGGTGAGGCCTGATAACAGATGGTGTGTAGTAATGGCGACCGGCTTCACGAAAAATGCGTTTCACTCCCTCCACTTGTTCCTACCTCCATGGTTCATTCGCAGTAACCCCATTGTGTAAAACCATGAAATTTGATTTCTCACCAAGCGTAAATCGCCAAAATTTGACTTTGAAAGAGCAAATAACCGTGAAATCGGGGTATGAATGACACAAACCCGCGAAATGTTGTTTTTAAGAGATAAAAAATCACTGAAGTCTAAGTTTTAAAAAAGCGAAATTTGTGTTCAAAATAGTCTGGAATCGCGTTTCCTATTTGGTTTTTGAAAGAACCAGATGCGCATGATTTGTCTCATGTTAGATCAGATATTGATCGAAACGCACGCCCAGTCGTTGGGCCTGGGTTTTCAGCTGAATGTTCTGGGGCCAAATTTCCAGATTTTGATTTCATTTATTATAATTTTTTTTTGGAGATTCAAATCGCCTATAATAACACCACATTCACTCTGAGTCTTGAGCAGATCCCGGACACTGCAACAAAAGATTCGGGTTTTTGGAACCAGCGAGACAGACTTTCGGGCTATTGGTTTCTATTAATAAATTAAGGAATAGGATAATGGGGGGAGGGGGTGAGAATAAAGTTTACGCTGACAGTTTACAGGTAAAAAATGAGAGTTTTTGGCTGCTGAAAAACAGAAATTTTGTTGGTCGTCTTTTCACGGGAAAAACGAATTGCTTCCGAGTGGAAGTTGAAGTGTCTGTAATTTCCCCCTTCTAACGCAGAAGGTCAGTAGTCCACAAGCAATGAGTTTCATACCTGGCGCGGTGTAAAAGAAAAATATGAAGAATCTTTCTGAAATGTCATGGCAAGGCGACTGCTCTTTCTATAGCTCTCTTACTTACTCTCTCTCTCTCTCTTGTAGGAGAGGCAAGTACAATAAGTAGTGATACCGTTCTCTTTCGTCATTTCGAGAAATTGCACAGTAAATCCATCCTAAGATTTTGAGTTTACAATAATAAATTATTTATGACTTTGTGAAAAGTGTATTTAAGCGACTATACTGGTCATAAAATCTAAAAAGGAACAAATACGATTTGGTTTTTTTGTTCGGGCTTGCTATTCATTTTGTTAAAATCATCGCATTGCTCACTTTTTTATTTAAAAAAAAAATGACAAATGAAAATCACTCGTTGGAAAAAGTCGGAACTCTTTCTCCCACCTGAAACGATGAGTTCGATAGTGCGATTTCCCCTTGAAATTCCTATTATTCTTTGAATGCCTCTCGACTTTGTACGAATCTCTCCACCACACCATCCCTTCCTTATTTGAAATTCTCAAAGCTTTTCAAAAGTACTGAATTATATTTTATTGTCGCGGCCCAACTTATTTTTCCTCAAGTGCATAGTCAGCATTTCTGAAAACACGTTTTCCATCCATTTTTTACTTTTTTTTTATTCTTTACTATACAAACTTGTCTCAAAGGTATACGTATAAAAAAGAAAAATCGTAGAGCGAGGGAAATTGAGAAAAAAGCCACGCGGGTGGTCACTGTGTCAGTGGTGCACCGGTGGCCTTCGCTTCAACACTCATCAACGAGTTATGCTGAGGGGGGAGGGGGTCTTAAGATATCAACAAAATTTCTTTCAAGGCACTGATGAGCTTTTCTTTCAGTTAATAGCAATTGTAAGTGGCCTTAATTAAAATACTTTGTCTTTCTTCATAGGATTTTTATAGGTGTAACCGGTTTGATACTTCACACATCGACAGCACAACACGGCGGTAGTGACTGCGCTCTCAAACTCGATGGTCTGGGAAGACATAATGCTTTCGATTTCAATTTAAATTCACTTCGAGGAGGACCTTTGTAAGTTAATTACTTTTTGTTTCGTGTAATCCCACCCCCTCCCTTGATTCACCGCTTTTTCGTTACTTTCCGATGACAGTTCCAGATTAGAAACATGGTTTTTTTCACGCTCCAACTCCCTACTTTTACCTGCGTGTTGTGTTGTTACTAATTTTAATTTTACTGCTCTCTTTTTAAGAGACTTGTAAGGGCCTCCTGTATGTAATCTTGTGCGAAACTGTGCCTTTTTCACCCAGCTTAATGATGAGCTCACTCTCTCCAAAACATCACGGAAAACTATACCTAACGGTGGCAACTGTGCCATTTACATCGCCAAGATTATAAGAGAGATAAAGTTAATCGGCCGTCCAATAAGATGAAAAAGGGGAGCTAACCATTGCTAATCAGCTCGTATAAATGATAACAATACGGAGCAAAAATATGCTTGGAGCAAATATTAAAAGAAGAAAAGTGATATGAACGTGGGGAAGGGGGTACACAAACCGCTACAATCCTATTTCTTGATGCGAAGATGCGCTTGTTCACGATAGGAATTCTTAAAGCAAGTCTTATAGGGCTAAAATTGAGCAAATGCTCTCATTCGCGGCTACAATTGAGAAAATTCACCAATATCGCTGCAAAAATTGAGAAAAAGAGCGAATATTTCGTTCTTAGGACCTTATAGCTGCGTGGTAGAGTCATCAAAACGGCTGAAAACGTTGCCGCGTGGGGGAATGGGCTGAAATATATATAAAAACGCTTTTCTGTGGGTCCTGACGCGTCTAACTTGGGCACTAATGTAATGTGCTGTTTTTTGGACCAAGCCCACGGCTACAATTAAGTATCAGGAAAAAAGAAGTATCAGGAAAAAAGAAGTGTTATACAACAAAATCAGGAAGTCTCCTTTTGATCAGGCACTCCGCAAGCATTTCAATAAGTACCGTAATAAGTTGACCTCATTGATCAGACAGGCCAAAAATTCGTATTATGAAGCTCGATTGGAGTCAGCAGGTAAGGATTCAAAGCAGGTATGGAATGTTGTGTCCGAAGTTGCTCCAACCTCCATGCGAGGCAAAAGAAGAATTGATTCATTGATCGACGATTCCACAGGAACTGTTGTAAAAGTTGAAGACGACCCTGTTGAAGTTGGGAATTTGTTAAATCGCCACTTTACTACAGTCGGCGGGAAAATAGCTGGAACCATTGGTCAGTTATGTGATGGCGTTCAGCCAATGGATGATCACGAGGCACCTCCAGATTTCCTGTGTGACCCTTTCTTCACGGTGAGTTCCAGTGAAGTTTCAAAAATTATCGAGAGCTTAAGAGGTGGTTCTTGCCCTGGTTTCGATGGAGTGACAGTAGCCATGTTGAAAAGATTCAAAAGTCATTTAAGTGAGCCTCTAACATATTTAATAAATTTAAGCTTTGCGACCAAGAAGTTCCCCTCCCTTTACAAGGAAGCCATTGTAGCTCCACTGTTCAAAAATGGAGACCCCAGAAGAGCAGAAAACTATCGTCCCATTTCCCTTTTGTCAAATATTGCTAAGGTAATCGAGAAGGCTGTCAAATTATACCTTACCCGTTTTGTAGAGGACGAAAAGCTGCTGAGTGAATTTCAATTTGGGTTTCAAGCCAACAAGTCAACTCAAGATGCTATCGCCTTTCTTGTCAGTCAAATTGAAAGCAGCCTCGATAAGGGTCGGAAAGCTATGGCAATATTTATGGATCTCACCAAAGCCTTCGACACGGTTTCGCATAAAAAACTTGTCCAAGTCCTTCGAAATGTTAGTATGAATGAAAGTTTCCTTGAATGGGTAACCAGCTATCTCGACCTACGATTGCAACGCGTCAAAATTGGAAGTCATCTCAGCGACGCCCGAACTTTTCAGTATGGAATCCCGCAAGGAACTGTATTAGGGCCTATTCTCTTCGTACTTTATGTCAATGGATTATTTGGACTTAAACTAGAAGGACAACTGGTTTGCTTCGCTGACGACACAGCTCTTATACTCTGCAACGACGCTTGGGATCGCCTTCTGCGAGCGGCTTCTTCTGATCTCAATAAGATAAACGCATGGTTTTCCGAACATGGGCTGAAGTTGAACTATACCAAGACAAATTTCATGGCGTTCGCGCTCAGACCGAACGATGTCCCTGTGATCGGAAACTTGGCTGTACATTCGAACGCTTGTCAGCAATCTCACACTGTAAATTGTACGTGTCCATCCGTCAAACAAGTTGCTGAAACAAAGTATTTGGGAATGTTGATTGATCAGAATTTAAATTGGACTGCTCATGTTAATTTCCTCAATTCTAAACTGAGGAAGCTTATACCAATGTGTTATGAAATTAGAAATTTCCTTAACTTCAAAGCAAAAAAATTGGTCTATTATGGTCTTGTACAATCGTTAATTGTATATTGTTCCGCAATTTGGGGCTGTGCCTGGCCGACAACCCTCAAAACAATTGAAGTTTCACAGAAAACGCTAATTAAAATCCTCTGGAGAAAGCCTCGGCGATACCATTCTGAAAAACTTTTCAAGGAAATCAATGTGCTTTCTTCCAATGATTTAATTGATAAAATTTCAATAATTCAAGTTTTTAAAATGAAAAAAAATATTAGTAAGTTTGAAATAAGTGATGGACCTACGCGATCTTCAAACAAAATGCTACTAAAACTGCCTTTCAAAAACACTTCTACCTGCCAAAAATCCCTAGATTATAGAGGAGTTAAATTGTTTAATGAGATACCAGAAAATATAAGAAAAATAACCGAACTGTCAAAATTTAAGAGTGCCTTAAAAATTTACTTTGCGTCTAGAATGAACCTATAATTTATGATGTTATGTTTATATAAGTAATGTAATGTTTTAATTTATTCATTTCTATTTTTTGTGTTTTATAGCGCAAATATCTCTCTCTCACTCTTTTTCTCTCTCTTGCATTTTGATGTGCTTTAAGCCCTGTACACACGGAGACTTTTCTGTCCTGTCTTCTACTGTAGCTGGTGTTCAAAGTAGTTAAAAACATTAAAAGTGAAGTTTTAGGTTTGTTTGGTTGAATACTAGTTCATGAAATTGATTATTTCTTTTTTATTATCCCCATTTTGAAGCCCACGGAGGGGCTTAGTATGAAATTATTCGCACATATTTGAAGCATTTTTATTACCCCCTCTCTTAAATCCCTCTACTGAAGTGAAACAAAAAACCAAAACGCTTCGTTTGAACCAAGTTTGAACACTGAAATATATTGCCATATGGGCAGACAAGTACTTGAGCAAGAAATGTCCGACTTTTTCCCAGATTTGTTTCAAGACCTTTTTTTCAGGCAATATTCTACCTTCTAGGGGTTTGGGGAACTGAACAGATGATACCTCGACCCCCGTCCTGTCACCCCTCGTCTTCTTTTCTCTTCTTAATTATTCGGCATTTATTAAATTACCTATTTAATTAAAATGTGGCCATTAATGTGCGTGGGGGACAGGAGATTTTTTAAAAGGGTCAAACATTAAAAAAAGCGTCGTGTGCCTCCTGCACAGAATATTGGGCAAAGAATGGGGGCCCAGATTGGCAACTGGCGAGGACGACTCTTGAGTCTTGGCTATACTATTCAGAATACAGGGCCACCCTCCCTGTCCGGTTTCGGTCCATAGCACTAGCCAGCATCCTCAGCTCTGAAAGACCCACCTCCACGTGGTGCCTCTCGGGCGCGACTGGCTGGCCACCAGTCGCGGCTAACGGGTCGAGCTGAGTGATGGGACCGACTCTGCTGGGGAGTCCGGGCCAAAGATGGGGTACAGGCCAGGTAAGGGCCGGCAACGGCCTAGGTACTGGCCACATCTTAAAGAGGTCCGCAGCAGTGTAAAGGGCTGTATTTGCTGTCATGATAGGCAGAGCCTGCGCCATCTGATGGCCACAAGGTTGAGGGTCTGGCCTTCTGGACCCTCAACTTGATCAGTCATTGAAAGAGTCTTAATTGTTCAGTAATTAAGCATATTGAATTTGACTCAATAAACTCTACATGCAAAGAAGCTGATGTTCCAGTTCCGTCAAGTCGAATTTTATTATGTTCTGCGGAAAGAGCACGAAGAGCTCGAACTCGTGACTTGAGGACTGAATCTCTCCTTCATGCCCTCCAAGACTCCTTTGATAAATGGTGCGAATATTGTGATTCAAAGAAATCTTCAACATTCTCAGTCTGCGGATCCGGTCAATTCTTCATCCGCTGAGTAACGCGAGGCTCCTTGGTTTCAATAGACTGTGAGTTCAACAATACCTTGTTTCTTCAAACATTGTTTTGAACTCTCGATTTGAGTTTCTTTTGACGGATTCATGAAAAATAATGCTTCCCCGGCTCTTTTCCCTGTTTGTCACATTCAATTCAAGGCTATGGAATGTACGCTCGTTCTAGCGCGTTATTGTAGCGCCGCTTGAAAACGCTTCCAGAGAACGACCGGCCTAAGGGAAATGGCTACAAATAAAGCAACGCTTGCTGCGACGATGAGACTCTACAGGGTGTCCAATAACGAGATGCTCAGAGAAAAACCTGAGTTTGGGGCCATCATTTAGGACCAAAATGCCTATGTGACATTTTTAAAAATTCCTTTTAGTTTTCTCAGAATCGTCCATTTTACGTAATTTTGGCTTGTTACTTCTTTTTTTAGAAATGTGCTTGTTGCAAGCCTCGTAATTCTTGCAAACCCAAAACTAAGGAGCTCGTTCGAAAGAGCACAAAATTTTCTTACAGAATAGTTCATTCAAATCATGATTTAACTACATTTATTTGGCATGACAGAAGCTCAAACGGAAACAAACTTCATTTTTCAAAAATTTGGAAAATTCCGTACGTGATTTTCTAAACTTTCTTAAATTGTCGACTATTATTTTTACCGCTGGAAAAACTTCCTAATTTAGTGAGCTTTCGAATGATCTATTCACTTTTCGATATTCGTCCATTTTGGTAGGAGAAATTAGGCAAAATGTCTGAAAAACCTCAGGTGACACGAGCAAAATGGGTTACATGAGACATATTTTTTTCGGGTGTTTTTTCACTGAAATTGGTTTTCAACAGGAACAACGATCTGAAAACGACTAAAGGTATGTTTATGTAGAACCGGTGACCAAAGAGGAGAGCGCCTCAAGGCTACAAGCCCGGATGATATCGGCGAGCAACAAGCTGAGAAGAAACCCTGAGGAGCTCCAACGTGCTACAAATGCAGTTGGTCGAAGAGCGGAATTGTGTCTTCCGGAGCATGGAGGACACTACAAGCAGCTCCAGAGAGAAAGAGGGTTTCTTTTTTTTATTATTTTTAATATTATTATTATTATTATTATTATTATTATTATTATTACCACTGTCATATTTTGTGGTTAGTAGTCTCCAGATTTACTTTCTCTTTACACGAATTGATTTGTTCTTTCTTTTAATTTGTTCTTCTTACATCTTTAAATTGTTTCTTTAAATTGTTAGTAGAAGCGCTTAAACTACGAGGGTTAGTGGATAAAGCATGCATAAAGCTGTAGCCGTACGAGCCTACATTGTCTGTCTTTTCTGTTGAGGCTCGTCAAAAACGTACCGGTTTCGGCTGCTCGCCATCTTCAGCGTTTGGTTTCCCAACTGAAACTCGTTTGGTTTCAGTTGGCAAATTAAATATTGAAGATGGCGAGCAGCCGAATCCGGTCCGTTTTTGACGAACCTCAACGATGTAAGACAGACAATGTAGGATGTAGGCTTCTACGCGGCTACAGCTTTATTCATGCTTAATTACATATTTCCTTAATCTTACTTCTTGCCCCTCCTCTTCATTACTGACTCAAGAAAGCTTGGATAACATAAATTATCATTATTTCCTTAGAGTAAGTTTATGTAGGAGCGGTGACTCAAGAGGAGAGCTGCGAGGAGAGTGTAGCAGAGAAAATTGTCATGTTAGTTCCGGTGCAATTTTTAGGGCCACTTTCTTGCCTAGAGGCGCTCTCCTCTTTGGTCACCGGTTCTACATAAACATACATAGTCGTTTTCAGATCGTTGTTCTTGTTGAAAACCAATTTCAGTGAAAATACACCCGAAAAAAAGATGTCTCATGTAACTCATTTTGCACGTGTCGCCTGAGATTTTTCAGACATTTTGCCTAATTACTCCTACCAAAATGGACGAATATCAAAAAGTGAATAGATCATTCGAAAGCTCACTAAATTAGGAAGTTTTTCCAGCGGTAAAAATAATAGTCGACAATTTAGGAAAGTTTAGAAAATCACGTCCGAAATTTTCCAAATTTTTGAAAAATGAAGTTTGTTTCCGTTTGAGCTTCTTTCATGCCAAATAAATGTAGTTTAATCATGATTTAAATGAACTATTCTGTAAGAAAATTTTGTGCTCTTTCCAACGAGCTCCTTAGTTTTGGGTTTGCAAGATTTACGAGGCTTGCAACATGCACATTTCGAAAAAAAGAAGCAACAAGCCAAAATAACGTAAAAAGGACGATTCTGAGAAAACTAAAAGGATCTTTTAAAAATGTCACATAGGCATTTTGGTCCCAAATGATGTCCCCAAACTCAGGTTTTTCTCTGAGCATCTCGTTATTGGACACCCTGTATAGTCTATACTCCTCCATGATCAGGAGTTGTGCTCGATATTATCCTAGCTCAGATGCAAAAGTGCTTAAGAACCCCCCCCCCCCAGCATAAAAATCTCAAAATCCGTCCCTCCGTTACCGTATGTACATTATTCCGACAGAAATTGTTTATTTTCAAGCCCCAAAAGTTACTCCCATTTTTTATGTCCTGTTGTCCTTTGTTCACAGTTCACATCAGGGCTAATGTAGACGCGGTATTTTTAAGCTAGGTTTCCGTGGTAGGGAGAAAGGAGAGATTTTTCCAAAATTTCTCCGTTTTTTCTTGTTTGTTTTCATAGAAACATATGGTTTTTATACTTTTTGACATCACGACAAACGAACATTCCTAAGAATCTTAAAAATTTCATGACAAGACTGAAAAGTCTCCGTGTGTACAGGGCTTTAGGTCTTGTGTTTAACTCATCACCCCTTGCGCGAGTATTAAGCTCTTTGGGGGTGATTAGCGTTAAGAAGAATAACAATTTATTTTTTTTTTTTTTTATTATATTTTTTTTTATTTCCCTGTAACATGTTTCTTTAATTTCTAAATAAACGCCATTCAAAAAAAAAATTATTGAGAAAAACGACGATTCGTGCCTAAAATTGAGATAAATACATTCTAGTTCATTCGTCGAAAAAAAGCGCCAATCCGTGGTTTGTCGATGCTACTTCCCCCTGCCCCTGTCATGGCAAAGATTGAGAGAAAAAAACGCTAATTTGAGGCTAAAAGTGAGAAATTTACCTCCATTGTTATTCTTTTCTCCGAAGAGAACTAGATGGGCGATGTAGCGGAGGTAAACGAATTAAATAAAATAAAGAACGTTAAGAGGACGTCTCTCCATGCGGTTTTTTATTTAATTTAAATTTATCTCCATTTCATCAGCCGTGAATTAGCGATTTTTCTTGTAATGAACTCGTGTTTTTTCTGATTCGAGCCGTTAATGAGCAATTTTACCCGTGAATTAGCGCTACATTCACACCTTTTTGTCACGAAGATGTCTCCGGAAACCGCGACTTGCCATTTACTATCTCAATTTTCTCAATTTAACCCCATAAATAGACATTTTTCTTGACTTCAGCCGTGAATTAGCGTTTCACCTATTTTAAGCCTCCTATAGCGAGCCATCACTGAGAGTTTTGTTTCCCAATTTTCACTGAGAATTAACGCTTTTTCTGAATTTTATCCGCGAATTAGCGTTTTTTTTCCTCACGTCAGCGCTTCTTCTGAATTTCGTCGGTGAATTACCTATTTTGCTCCATTTCAGCCGTGAATTTGCGATTTTTGTCATTTTAGCGATTTTTCACCATTTTAGCCGTGAATTAGCGATTTCTTGAACTTTGCAGTGAATTCGTGTTTTCTCTAATTTCTCAATTTTTTGTGAATTACCCAACGTTCTCAAATTAATCCCCAATCAGCCATTTTTCTCGATGTTAGCCGCAAATTAGCGTTCGGTCCCATTCTAGCCGTTAATTATGGATTTTTCCACGTTTCATCAACGAATTAGAGTGCCCCCAATTTTTGCCGCGAATTTCTTATTAAGGCTTTTTCTGAAATTTGGTCGTGCATTAGCGATTTTTTTCACTTTCTGGCACTAAGTTACCTTCAGAAACCACGAATTGACGTTTTCTCGATGTAATCCGCGAATTAGCGTTTTCTTTACTTGAGCGCTTCTTCTCAATTTTATCGATGAATTAGGAATTTTTTCTTCATTTTAGCCGTGAATTAGCGTTTTTTTGGTAATTTTAGCGATTTTTTTTTACCATTTTAGCCGGGAATTAAGCGATTTATCTGAATTTTGCCATGAATTAGCAACTTTTCTTAATTTTAGCAGCAAAATAGCAATTTGTTTCGCTTTTAGCTACGGATTAGCGTTTTTTTTGCAGTGTGAGCCACGAACGTCGTTTCCATACGTCTACGCTAAAGAGCGATTTTATCAGTGAACTAGCACTTTTTTTTTAAATTTTCCCTGCGAATCAGCGTTTTTTTACAGATTGAGCCATGAACTTGCGTTCTGAATAAGCCGAGAATTCATGCTTCATCGCTTTTTCTTAGAACCATTGGTAGTTCAGTAAAATTATCGATTTTTCGCTATTTTATCCGTGAATTAGCGTCTTTCGTAATTGTATACGCAAATTACTGTTTTTTACACTTCATCCGCGATTTTAGAGGTTTTTATCCATTTTAGCCGTGAATTTACGTTTTACATCGCGAATTAGCTATATGTTCAGTATTTTTCTTAATTTGTCTATGCATTTGGTATGTATTTTCTCGAATTTACACCCATGATTTAGCACTTTTTCTCTCCGTGAATTAGCCATTTATCTTAATTTCACCCCCAAATTAGTGTTTTTTTCAATGTTGGTCTGCTTTAATTGGGCATTTGGCGGGGGATTAGCCACCCACGAGGAGGCGCGAGTCCTTTTTCCAATCCAACATTTAAAATGATAATGTACCACTGTAGGCCATGGGCGGGCCATTGTGAAAGAAGAGGGCCAAGAAGTGGCCCGCTGGCCCTGAGTTGGCCACTCCTGACCTCTGTACACATGAAAATTGTTTGTGGAGGAAAATCCGTAAAATTCGTTTCCGCATCTCGTGAAATTTGGTTTTTAGCTTCACAAATCCACCGAATTGGTTGTTCAGTGAGCGAAGCTCCGTTTTAAAGCGGCAAAACGGTGAAATTGTTTTTTTTTTTTTTTTAGTAAGCCAATCCCACAAGTTTTGGTTTAGTATTTTGAAGAGCCAAGCTTTTTTTTTAAGATCTAAATTTGCGTAATTTTTGTTTCGGTACGACTTGCAGTTATAATAGTGCATAGTCATCTCTGCTAGTTATAATTCCGAGTTTTAACGCGAAATTATCCTTCAGAACCCTAAGATTTGGATATACGCCTTGGATGTTTCCAGTTTTAGGCGAATAGCCATTATGCTATACTCGGATCAGCGAAAGAAAGTGCATGAGTGGTGGGAGGCCATAAGCCCGATTTTTCCCTCTCTTAACGTGGTTCTCCACTTTTATCAAACAACTGCAACCAATAACAGAGAGTTTTACCGATAAAATAGGAGAGGCTCCTCTCAGGTGATGGCGTGGTAGCGGTAAGTCATGTGGTTTTAGGGAAAAGAGAGAGGGTAATTTCATGCACATTTTTTCACCGATCCTACTATAGCATTATTAGTTGATTTGAACAGCCCAAATCAATGTTTACCGATTTATCTCCATTTTAACCGCAAAGAATCCAATAAAAATAACCCAAAGTGTGGTTTACAGAGCCTATACATATCTGGCCGCACTCGGCAACCGGGCCCCAACCCTTGGATTCGTCCCAAACCTTCTCCTTGGCTAAATTAAACCGAGCTGTCTTATTAAAAAAGTAATTATCGACATTCAATAGATGATACTTTACCTTTCGAAGGGCGGGGGGGGGGGAATGGGCGACTGAAAAAGTTTATTAGAATGGTTTTATTTCATTGCCTCTGTGAAAACGAAGGTCAGAATTCCCTTCTCTAAAATAACCTCAATTTGACACTGTCTTCAAACGTTTTTAAAGGCTTCTCCTGTTCTCCTAAATAAGGAAATAGTTAATATCCCCAAGTTTACGACTTAGCTGAGGGCAATTAATTCATCCAAACGTTAATTACTGACCCACTAACCAGATCTTAACGTTAGCGGTGAAGAAGTTTTGAGCCTCAAGACAGTCGACACCGTGAATGAACTATATCTTTAGGACATCAATAGTTCGATAAATTCAGCAGTGAAAATTGAAAGATTGTTGCTCAAAAACAGACGATAATGAAGTTCAGCTAACGGAAAGTTGAAAGGTCACAGCTCCAGAGATTCCTTTTTGCGCTTGAAGAACTAGAAATAAAAAAATAAAAATATAAAAAAGGTTTTTCACTTTCCAGGTACACCAATTCATAAAGTTTTACCGCGTAGAAAGCGACGGGCATTTGAAGTCGCCGTCCGCTGCGATTCTTGCACCAGTAAAGGTCAAATCCCTTAGCTGGAAATAATTTCATCCTTTTCTTAAAATTCATATCCGCAAAAATAAGAGCAAAAAAAAAAAAAAGAAAGAGGACGAAGAATGTCCTCTCGTGAGATTAGGAAAAAAGATTGCATCCTCTCTCGGACTTTCTGATGGGGGGCACACTTCACCGCACATAAGGTGAAGGCCGTTTGATGTGATCGACGACGTAATCACGGCGTTTTAAAGCGTGGCAATTTATTTATTTTTTATGACGTCGGTAAATTAAGGTTTTATATTGAGCAATTTACCTTGATAGGGGCGAGATTTTCAAAACAAATGGGTGCCTTCGAACAAGGAAAAGCTGGGAAAAATAAACAGCAGCATGCGTCGTTCCATTATGTATGGGCGAAAGTCGACATTTCGGCTAATTTTCTTCGCGAAATTTTCGTTGAAAAAAAATCCTGTAGGACCTTTTTAATGACTTTTGTATGTAAATAGGCCATGAGAACCTGGAAGTAAAGCGCCGTTCGATCATTACGCATTTAATGCGCGATATACTCTTTCGAATCTTTGCGCTTTGAGAAAGTGACCCGTGAGAAATCGTGTGCATGCATAAGGGAACATTATCTAATGCGAGTGGTAATTGAAAATGTTCTATGTGAACAAAATTATAAAATAGGCTATAGAAAAGGGGAGGGGCTTAGATCTACTCAGGGCCAATGGACGAATGATATAGCTGTAGCCGACCCCCTAAAAAAATATATACATCTAGTTTGTTTGTTAGAGTTATTTTCAACACGAATGGCAGAAGCGCCGCCCGCCGCTGCTCACTTTTCTGGCAGCTGGCACGTCGACGATGTGTGCATCGAGAATTCGCGTTGTCAATTTTTCGCTCTCAATAAGATTTCACAGGTCTTGAGAAAGTTTCAACACTTTCGTTCACTTTTTCACGGTTTCGTCCTTTACAGGGTGGGATACAAGTTGGATCGTTTTTATTTAACCGTTTTTTTCTTTATTTCTTTTAAAGTCTGGCTCCCATTAATTAGGTATAATATTGATATGGTGAAAGAAAGGAGAGCGACAGACTAGACAGTAATTCAAAATAAGGCGTGAGAGAAGAAGGAAATCCATCCGTGTGTGAGAGGAACAGGAAGGCGAGTTAGAAACGTCCTTGATAAGGACGTCCACCTGTTGGAGCGTTTCTGGACCACTTTCCCCCCTATGTTTGATTTCAGGTGGCATCGCATTTATTATCCTTACGAAACCCCTAAGCAGCGCTAATGCATCTCCATATAAATCCCACCCCTTAAATTTTCAACATTTTAAAAATGTTAATTAATGAATAAAAATACATTTAACTTAATTTTTTTATGTGTTTGAAATTAATTAATAAATTTCTTATTTTTTCTTCTTTTAAATAGTGGCCAAGGCGGCGGAGGATCGTGCATCACGTACGACGCTGTCAACCACGCGTATCTGGAAGCGAGGAAAAGAATTCGTAAGTATAGCAACATTTTCCCCCGTCTCTGTCTCATTCCAATAATTTTACGAGAGCTTTAAATGCTATTGCAATACTAGATAAGCGTAATTACACGGCGTTTTTCTTACAAAAAAGGGGCTCTCTATTGATGTGACGACTGTGTAAAAAGAATGCGTGACTATATTGAACGGTTTCGTTTTGAATAACAAATTGGCTTGCAGCGTATTCGTCATTGTCTTGTAAATGTTGCCAAAGCAGTGAAAGTGAAATTCCTACAAACTCAGCCAGTTCAACTCCCCGTGAATAAAACAGTTGAATTTCTGGCTTCTTGAACTCTTAATTACTAGTGGGTGGGGAGGGCGGTCGGAGGCAGCAGCAATCTTCAAATTATGCGACAATTTTTTAGTCAGCCCCGACCTATATTTGCCACAAACAAAAGAGTACTCGTATGTATAAGTGTTTCACCTCTGTTTCAGACGTGTCAATGCCAAAACACGAATGGGGTGTTTACGACGTTGCTGCAGTGGGCGAACTTCTTTTGGATATTTCGATACAACTGGCCAAAAAGTTGGTACAAATTTCAATTTTTTCATTTCTTGCCTTGATAGAGGTGGGGGAGGGGTGTGTAGTATTTCGGTGCAAACGATATTGCATGAAGAGGAAGAGGGCGTTGACTGAGGCGATTGCTAGACCCATATAAATTCATGACTCAATTGGATTTCTACAGGCGATAAATTTTAAGTTTTGTGACAAAATAAAGCGCCAATGTGCTGTTTAGGGGTCAACTGAAATGCTAATTTCAGGTTTCTGGAAGCATTAAGTAAAGAAAAATTACCGGCTCGTGATGCCGGTGCGTGGCTAAAATTGATGAAAAAACGCTTCTTAGAGGCTACAATGAAAAAAATAAACGCTAAGAAGGTGTGTTGGCACAAAACGCGTGGCTAAAATTAATAAAATTTTCGAAATTCGTGGTTTTCTGCAGGCATTTTGCGGCCTCCACGAGCCTCTCATACAGGACACCGAAAACATGAAGTGCTGAACCATGCAGGATCTTGCCATTGCACAGATTTTGAGCACCGAATATTGCAACTTTACTATTACATCAAACAAATCAACTTTCCAATTTCCAATTTTGCGGATTTCAGCTCAAAATTTTGCAATTTAAATGCTATTCCTTATGCTTTGGGCGCTCTCATGAATGGCTGCCCGCGTTTCCGCGGCCACAAAAAAAAACAAAAAAAGAAAACAGACATTTGCAAAAATAAAGACAAGAAATTAGCAATTCCGTGGATATTTGAACCCGACGGTTGCAATTTTGCAGATTTTTAGCTCTGAATGTCGTAATTTCACGGAATTATTTGCCCAGCTTTGGGCCTTATCGGGTTCCACGTCATCTAAAAACAACAAGGCCAGGCTATTTCGTGAAAATAAAGACCTTGAAGTGGTGAACTGGTGATCGGTGATGATGTAATGTCACGCCTATTCACCGAATCTCGGGTGTTCGCACTGGGGCGGGGGGGGGGGTCGAGCCAGCTACGCGAAATTTGCGTATTTCGCTGTAATTAAAACTGGCAACTGACAAACTACCAATGCCACCGATATTTTAAAACCAAAACTTACTATTTCGTGGATGTTTAGCTTGAAGTGCCTATCCTGGAAGGGGGAGGGGGATTGTCAGATCAGTTTCTTGGTAAAAATTGACAGTATCCATAGATTTTTACTTCCAAGTTCCTGTTTTTTGTGTTGTTCTTCTGTAAGGGTCACACAGCACCGCATGAACATTCTACCCTCCCCGCCCTCCTGTGATCAGCCCCTCAAGCTAGCTTTCCTTACCCCCTCCATGGAACTTCGGCTTGATATAACACAGTGCCATAACCATTTCAGTAACGAAATAAGCAAAGGGAAGATAAGTTGCAAATAATCGAATGAGAGAGCGCTGACCGCCGGTTCATGTTCTTCTTGACGGGGTATAGCCCCGTTTTTGGAATCGACAAGATCGAGTTTCAGAAGAGCGGCTCCGTCCCATTCGTGGTTATATCTTATCACGCAGATGCGTTGAGTTTAGGTTTTGGTTGGTTGGTTGGGGGGGGGGGATAGGCAAAATTCGTCGGGCCTGAATAAGAAGGGGTGGCTGACAAAGATCCCGTTGAAACCAACTTGAACTTGAACAAAACCACCCGAACTTTTTCTCCAAAAGCAGACAAACTTTTGCGACAAAAATAACAATTTTCGTCGGGATCTCCCCCCCCCCCTTAACTATTAATTTCATTTCTCCCTAGAATTGAATAACTTCAAGAATGAAACTGATAGAAATTAGCCCCTGTAACTTGATTGGTGTAGCTGTAAATCGTGTATTTCAGCCCAAAAACCGTAATGTTGGCTTTGTTCTCCATTACTGACGCATTAAAAATCAGTGCCTGGCACTAGACTCTTTCCAATAGCGAGAATGGTCAAATCTGGTCAACTTAGCCCCTGAAACTAATTATTTGGCTTTAAACGTTGACATTTTAGCACCAGAAACCACTTGGACCATGCCCTAGCGATTTATTGTCACATAACCCGCTATTTGGTTAACAACTGGTAATTTTGCCGCTTAAACTGACCATTCAGCAGGTTGGCGATGGCCTGCCTCGCCCCCCCCCCCCCAACTCTACTTCACTACGTTATCAGTCACAAACTGAAGCACGCGCAAGGTTCCAGAATACTTTCATTTGCGAATAGTTAATTCAGCAAAAAATAGTTGAAATTACCGGCTCCCCTTTTACCAAGGTACACCCCCCTGTCAAAAATCTATCTAACTTTTGTACGTTAAGGGGCGACGACCGATCTCATCGTTTGCTCTAGATCGTTAACGATATCTGTTGAAAATATCGGCCGATCAAATCTGTCAGAATTATCTGCCCGTGTATGGGCCACTAATAACTGGCAGTTTTTGTTGATTTTTTTGCGATGAGCAGTTTAACTCGTGGTTTTTCTCATTTTTATGCTCGGAACAGCCAAAATCGAGATTTTTGGGAGTTATAGCCGGGAAAGAGCGAAACACGCCGGAACAGCAGCTCGTAAAACAGATCGCGATTCATCGGAATTTTGACCACGAAATGGCCAAAGTCATCCCCTCTCCACAAATATTTAACCAAACTCGCGATTTCCACTCTCGAACCACTCACAGGTTTTCTTATTTTCTTGCGCGGAACTTCCATAATAGCGATTTTTGTGTGTTTTAAGCCGCGAAGTGACCTAATGAACTCAAATTTTTTCCTAGTCTTTCTTAAGGGGGAGGGGGGTTTCAGGCGGGTTTCCTCGACCCCTTTCCTGTTGGCCCCTCGCCTAAACTTCGCACATAAATTTTGGTTCCATTTCTGCACCAATGTTCGATTTCAAAGTCGAATTTTAATCTTCAGGAAGTTCTACAGTGACGTTAGATCTTGCTTTTCCAAATTTCACCCCTGAAATTACCTTAAAACACATTCGAATTCTAAAGTGTTTTGGAATTATTCCAGAGATAAAATTTGAAAAAGCAAGATCTAACGTCACTGTAGAACTTCCTGAAGATTAAAATTCGACTTTGAAATCGAATATTGGTGCAGAAATGGAGCCAAAATTTATGTGCGAAGTTTAGGCGAGGGGTCGACTGGAAAGGGGTCGAGGAAACTCGCCTGAAACCCCGCCTTAACATACAGAACAGCTTACCAAAGCGTGGAACAGCTAAACTTACAAAATATTTTTTAATGGGACGCAAAATACCGGTTTCAAGTTTTTCTCAATTATGTCGCTCGAGGAGCGACCTGACTATTATAGAATTCGTGCCGCGAAATGGTCCAACTCGCGGTTTCTCTCGTTCTCTTGATTTTTTACGCAGACGAGCCAAATTGAGATGTTTTAAATATAATTTAGCCGCGCAAAGCCCAAGGCGCATGGTTTACCCAGTTTTAACTACGGTTTTTTTATTTCTTTTGCCCATTAGCCGCCAAAATCGTGATTTTTTGTTGTAAAACAAAACAATTATAGTAATTTAAAATGCTAAATGCTACCACCAATTTAAGATAACTTGTCCTGGGGGCATTTGGTTTGTATTTGAGTCGTGAAGTGGCCAAACTCACGGTTACCACCCACTTGGGACGCCAAACCGCTTCGGGCTATAGCCCGACGCCGCAAAATGACCCTTTGTTTGATTCATTCACGGCCGTACATTCACGGTTTTTCTCATATTCTATAAGCGGAAAATTACAGTTTTACGTAATTTTACCCGTGAAATGGCAAAACTTGCGTTTTTCTCAATTTCATTCTCTGAGCAACCAAAATTCCGTATAAAAATAAGACAAAAACTACAGATTTCACGCATTTAAAATCCAAATGTCCAAGTGGTTGAATCATGTCAAAGATCAATAATTTCTCGGGTCTCACTTTATTTCATAATAAAGTTTAGCGGGTTTGGCCCTTTGAACGCCCACATTTTGCGGATTAGCAGCACTCTCCTGTCTTAGATATTTCTCCTAGGCACTAAATAATTGTTTTCTGTCCATTTCTGTTAAAGCTATGATCTGACATACGAGGAAATCGAGAAAGGTCTGCCTCTTATCGACACATCCAAGACTCTCATTCGTGAAGTGTGTCCCCCGTATTTGTCAAACGTGGAATGTCGACCAGGGAAATATCGTCGCATTGACGGACTGTGTAACAATTTGAAACACCCAACTTGGGGTTCGACGCGAACCCCTTTCACTAGGTTTGTAATGGAATAACCTAAGGAATGGTGCCAATTCTTATATTTCACACGTTATTTTAGGCTTATCGGACCGTTATTTTCCGATGGAATCACCGCTCCAAGGATTAGTACAACAGGGGAACAGCTACCTCGAGCACGAGTCGTCTCTAGGACGATGCACCCTGACGACGGTCTCCACGAGCACGCTGGTACTGTTATGATTGTCGCTTGGGGACAGTTTTTGGATCACGATTTTACTCTGACAGCAACTCCAGAAGGTAAATCGTGGCACGTGGAGTGTCACATTTTTCGTCAATTTCTCACTGAACACCTCACACAATAGATCCTGTCAGCAAGAACGAGCCCGAAGAGTGTTGCAGGCGTCCACCTCATCTTAAAAACCCTTACTGCATGGAAATTGAAATACCCGAGGATGATTATTACTACAGAAAGTACGGTCAAAAGTGTCAAGATTTCGTTCGAGCTTTTCCCGCAGTACGTCCAGGCTGTCGTCTAGGTTCAAGGCGACCATTCAACAGGCTGACCGGCGTTCTTGATGCCAACACTGTGTACGGTGTGAGTGAAGATCACGCCAGGTAAAGTTTCATGGGACAATTTTCTGCGCCGAACATTTCCTAACGTTCTGAATTGGGGTTTCTTATCACAGACATCTTCGTTCCGGTGTTGGAGGAAAACTAAGGATGAACCCTGTGTTTAGCCAGTACGGTCTGAAGGATCTTCTGCCTTTGAAATTAGACAATCCGGACGAAGGATGCACACGAACGAACAGCTCGCAATATTGCTTCGATGCGGGTAAAGAAACAAAATATTTCGCCGGCTGGTTGCCGTGCTTGCTCCTCCTTTTACAGAGAAGCTCCAGCTCCGTTTACAGGCACAGATAGTGTCTCCCTAAACAGACGCCTTTATTTACACTTTTTTTTCTATTTGCGACGTTGCAGGAGAAGTTCGAGTGAACGAGCAACTTGTCCTCGCATGTATGCATACGCTTATGGCGCGAGAGCACAACCGAATAGCTCATGCCCTCTCTGAAATCAACCCACATTGGGACGACGAAACATTGTATCAGGTTCATAAAAAAATAGTGCCTCCATCAAATGACAGGGCAATCAGTAATAATTGTCATATCTTTGCAGGAATCAAGAAGGATTGTCATAGCAATAGTTCAGCACATCAGTTATAACGAGTTCTTGCCTATTCTTCTCGGCAAAGAGGTTATGGACAAATTTGGATTACTCCTGCAAAAAGAGGTAAGAATCCCCCGCTTATTTCTGAACGTTCTATGAGAATCAAACCATCAATGTCATCTTATATAGGGACACTGGGACGGCTACGACCCTGAAGTAAATCCCAACATTATTGACGCTTTCTCAGCCGCCGCCTTCAGGTTCGGTCACACTTTGTTACCCACTGCTGTGGAAAGGTGGAGCAAAGCTCATAAATTCGTTGGTAAGTAATGTCTTACCGTACATTTTATTCAATTCAGCGAGGAAATTAAGTCTAATTGTCATTTGTAGCATCAAAGAGGCTGTCCGACCTTATTAGGAGGCCGTACGACCTGTACAGAGCTGGTGTTTTTGACGAGTACGTCATGGGTCTCATGAATCAAGTGGCTCAAGCCATGGATGATTCTGTCACTCAAGAAGTATAAATTATGAGTACCTATCACATTTTTTGAAAGATTCTGTTTACATTTTGTTGCTATTCTTCCAGGTAACGAACAACTTGTTTAAAAAGCCTGGGCATCACTTTGGTTTGGATCTAGTAGCTTTTAATATGCAGCGAGGAAGAGATTTTGGTATCCCCGGATACATGGAATTCAGGTAATGAAAGAACTGCAACCCATATTATCGTTAATTGCGTCATTTTTTACGTCTGTTTAAACTTTTCAGAAAATTCTGTGGTCTTCCGGAAGCGCACAACTTTGAATCTTTGTATGGTGCAATGAGCAACTCGACAGTTAGCAGATATTCGACAATCTACAAGTATGAGCAAACTAATTCGGTTTTATTAACTAGATCCATTGGTTTCAGCGTTTTTCTTTCTTTATTTTTCAAGCAACCCATCGGACGTTGACCTATGGTCTGGCGGTGTCTCAGAGAGACCCCTTCCAGGCTCGATGATCGGTCCCACTTTTGGCTGCATCATAGCGACGCAATTCAGCTACGCGCGTCGTGGCGATCGCTTCTGGTATGAACTGCCCAACCAGCCATCGTCTTTCACGCCCGGTACACTCGCAACACGATGAATTTTTAGGTTTTAAATTGTTACATTATGTTATTTCATTTTTAAAGAACAACTCCAAGAGATAAAGAAAATCAAATTGTCTCGAGTCATTTGTGACAACACGGATCTGATTGACACCATTCAAGTATACCCGATGGTACTAGCAGATCACGAAATGTAAGTGCCTGTGTTTTTTTGACCAATTACCAACTGCAATCCTAATGAAAATGTCTTTTCTCGCCCTCTAGAAATCCCCGAGTTCCCTGTAAAAGTGGCATTCTTCCCAGCATAGACCTCACCAAGTGGGCAGACTTTGGAGGCGGCCACACGGCACCCGGCCACCAGTTCAGTTCCCCTGATTTCAACCCTCTGTTCGCTAAAAAATAAGGAAAACCTGTCAATGGCAGTCCTAAAAATACCTTCAGTTTTCTTTCTATTCCTTCAAAAATCGTGCCAATGGTATAAGATCCTTAAATATTCGCAACCGTCCCTTTTATCTTTATTATTATTCTTTTAATTTTAAGTATACGACTTATTAAGTTTACAGACCTTACAAGATATTACTGTAAACGTCAATTTATTTTTAATTCCACCCTTATTTTTGTACATAATAAATTATATTTTTCGATGGTGTTTTTATTTATAAAAAGTCTGAGAAAACAGGGGTGGTCCCTCATGGAGCTCGGCCCCCAAACAAAGGTAGTTTTTCGATTTAGAGCTTTTTTTAATTATAAGGACGAACTTAGTCAGACAGCCGCGCTGTCAATTTAATTTTAATGGCGTTGATTTGTTTTTGTTTAAGAAGAAATTGATTGTGTGCGTGTACATATTAGAGATAAAAACCCGACAAATAAAAAAAAAAAAAAATCCCGTAAACCGAACAAACAAGATAACATGACTCTTGGGAGCTTGGTTGAAAATCCTTTCTCCTTCTGTTCCTCTCCACTTCACCCCCCCCCCTATGCGAAAAATGCCTCTTTCATTTCAATTATAAATTAGCTGTCAGTGTTCTGTAAAGAGAACGATGTCATTCAACACTGGGATTAATGGCTTGATGAACAGAGCTGATCATCGCACCACGGCCTAAGGGTGAACATCACTGCCACCCGTGCTGAACGGAAAATTGCAACATAATTATCATAATGGATCCGAGAGGGTTTGAAAGAGCTAAATCCACGAAATTGTTTTTTTCAATTAGTCAACCCAACGAAATGGTTATTTGACTGAGCCATGCCCTACGAAATAGTACATTCAATGGATCAAAAGCGTGAAATTTTGTTTTTGACGCCGTGAAACCGGCAAAATTTGTCGTTTTTTTTGTGTGAGCCAGCCCAGCAGAATTTTGTTTCATCGGGTCAACTCCACGAAATTGCCTTTTTAATGGTTCATCAGAGCGAAATTTGTGTTAATGAAGCAGCGATACCCATAAACAAGTTTTAGCGCGTGCCATAGCCACCTAACTCCCCGGTAAACTGTTTACCAAAAAGCCAAACCCCTTCCACGAAATTTCATTTTTTAAGAAGTCAAACGCTCCAAATTGGTTATTCGAGGGACCCAAAACAACGAAATTGCTATGAGGGGTGGGGCGGGGGTGAGCCTAATCCATGAAATCGGTTTTAAACGAGACTATTACGATAAATTGCTTGTAGATTGGGCCAGCAGCACGAAAGTTTGTTTTAAACGTAGCGAAACCAACGAAATTGTTTTTTAGGACTAGAGAGCCTCACGAAACTGGATTTAATGGGAAAATCCTCGCGAAATTTTGATTTTTTTTTTTTTTTTTACAGAGCCAACCCCACGAAATTGGGTTTGAACGAGCCAAATCAACAAAATTGGTTTTTGAAATGGTCAACCATGCGAAATTTTGTTCTCGAAAGAATCTAGACCCGCTGAATTGTTCTTTAAAATGAGCAATCACGCTGAAAGTTTCATCTTTTGAAATAATATGATGTGAAAGTTGGCTTTTTTAGGGAGCCGACTCCGCAAAATTGGTTTTAGACCAATTTATCCACCAAATGTTGTTTTTTAAAAAGCAAAACCTAGGATATTCGTTTTTTGAAAGAGCCAAATCCACAGAATTTCGGATTTAAAACGGACGAAAAAAATAACAAAACCCAACTTTGAGGGTCACTGACGGCTTTAAGGGCATTATAGTCGAGACTGACTGCATTTCTCAATTCAGCACGGCCTGCTCTGTTGGACTGATGTGCACCGCGACCGGCGGCAATCGAAAAAGTTCCCTCAAAACGCTCAGTTATGGCCATTTCGCTATTACAGGAGCGCCTTTGCCGGACCACCCGAATTTGTCAGTTGAGATTGGTCAGAGGGATTCATGAACAGCGGGTTCGGTTCAGATTGGAACAATTTGAATAATTGCCCAAAGAAGCGCCCTCCTTAACATCTGAGCGATTTTAGCAAAAATGATCATAATTCAAAAATTGACATATATCTCAAATTGACATATATCTTGTGGTTTCTCATCAATATTTTAGCCGAAGATCAAAAACGAATTTTCAATCATACGACTAGAAGTTGAATTGGTTCTTCCCGCGATTCCAGTGTTTAGTCCGCCTTGGCCCGTTTTTAGGGGCTCCACGAATTTTCCCGTGAGCTGCACCCACGACGTGATATTCAGCCGGTTGACTCAATTGCAAAGCTTACACGGGAAAGTGGGTCTTCGAAAACAGCAATTTAACGGCTTGAACCCTTTCTAAGCCCTAATTTCATGGCTTTGCCGCTTACGGAGCCCAATTTCGTGTTTTTTGCTAAATTAAGAACCAATTCCTCTAGGTCAATCCTAGGTGTCCTTAAAAAAGAACTATTCCAACAATTTCGCGAATCTGGCAACCCAGATGTGAGATTTTGCCGCTATAATCCCACGGTTCAACACAGAAAAAATAACGCGTTGAAATGAAGATTATAACTTTTTGACTGAAGCTTTATTAAAACCACTCTTAACTCACAACGCGAATTAAAAAAAGTTAAAGTTCTGTTCGGCACCCCGGGAAACATAAGCTCTGTCGTTAGTCGTCCGGAGCAGCATTAACAGTACTGAAAGTAAGGAACCTTTAAAGAAGAGTAGACGCATACGACGCCATGTTCGTTCTTATCAGTGTAATAAGAGCGGTTGGGGGTGGTTTGTTGACATCCACAAAACATCAACAAAAGGTGGATTTTACAAGACTGATAAGAGCGAACATGGCGTCTGTGATTTTACCTGCCTGATTATAGGTTCTCTACTGAAAGTAGGCTAACCATGGTGGTAGGAACAAGTGGAGAGAGAGAAAGGCTTTTTTAATGTAGAAACATGTGAAGCCGGTTTTTCCGCCATTACACACCCACGGTTATCATTCACCTAGAGATGACGGGAGGGGAATTTATCACTTTTTCACTGATCAAGTATCAAATTGTCAATGTTTTTGTTGGGTGAGGGCTGATAACAGATGGTGTGGAGTCAAGGTGACTAAACTTTACTATAGGTGCCGCAGATTTCCCCCTGCCCATCGGACGGGAGGGATGGAGACTGACGTCACCAGCAGTCCTTTGCTCCCGATTGCTCACCCTAGAGCAGCAGAGCAAGTTAATTTTGAAATTGAAGCTTTATGATTTCTCACAACCCAATAACAATTAATAATGTACTGGGTCCACCGCAAAGGCGGTTGGGACTGCTCGTGACGTAGGTGAAGGACAGTAATGGCCGAAGAACTGCGGCACCTATAGCAAGTTTAGTCACCTTGGTGTGTAGTAATGGCGACCTGCTTCACGAAAATTGCGTTTCACTCCCTCCACTTGTTGCTACCTCCATGGTGCTAACCCAAGGTGACTAAACTTTACTATAGGTGCCGCAGATTTCCCCCCGCCCATCGGACGGGAGGGGTGGAGACTGACGTCACCAGCAGTCCTTTGCTCCCGAATGCTCACCCTAGAGCAGCAGAGCAAGTTAATTTTGAAATTGAAGTTTATGATTTCTCAAAAATCACAACCCAATAAGAATTAATAATGTACTGGGTCCAGCGCAAAGGCGGATGGGACTGCTCGTGACGTAGGTGAAGGACAGTAATGGCCGAAGATCTGCGGCACCTATAGAAAGTTTAGTCACCTTGGTGCTAACCTTTCATCATTTTTCCCATAGAGATAATATAACTACTAGAGGGGGCATTGAATATGCGCAAACAAGTATAAACTGGGGCGAGGATTAACGTCATCCGGATATCGTTGCGGCTCCTTGGGTCTCTTCCCATTGGCTGTCTCAAAAGTTGGGGTTTCAAAAAGTCCCCCTTCACACCATCCACATCCCCATAGGTACTTCTTCAACCAATAGCAAGGGATTTTAGGAGCTAACTCGAGCTCTTGGTGACGTCAATCATGGACCGCTGCGCAATAGACAATTCAAGCTCTAGTTATATTATCTCTATGACTTTTCCCCTGTTCTTCCACGGAGTAGTTCGGGACTGACAAACGTACGGAGCTATTGCTTATCAAAATATAAAAACAACCGCTCAAAATTTGTCTTTCCTTGACACCAGAAACCTATTCTCGGCGTTCATATGCATACTTCCCAAAAAAAATCCAACATCCTGAATTTCACACCTTCAAAATCAAAAGCAGACTCTTTAACCTCTATACAGTAAGGGTACGTACGCTCGGTGAGAATTTCCCGTTCAGGCCGCCCTCTACCGGCCAGCCGGACCGTGTGACCTAGACTTTGACAACAATTGAGGTGGACTGCGTAGCTTCAACTGATGTGTGGCGACTTCAAGGTGACTTGAACTGAAGTCAAAGCCAGTTCCAGACGCTCCGGCCAGCCGGTGAGATTGGCCTGAATAGGAAATCCTCACCGTCTGTACCTATTTTTAAAGCCCTGTACACACAGAGGCATTTTTTAGGCATCGTTCACATTAACACACCTTTGGATGGTTTGAAAACGACTGGCGTGAGTAATAAAGAGTCGTTACCCAACACCATCCAACTTGATTGTAGATAGCGCCGCGAGCTTTGAAAAATGTGAAGTTTCGAGGCTTACTAGTAGCCAGGGCTTCATTCTAAATTGGATGGCGATGGTGGTTTTCTAGTTTATTGTTTGCGAAGAACCAATTTTTTACACTTGCCAGCCGCTTTTAAGCAGCCCAAAGGTGTGATTGCCAACGGCTAGCTCTGTTGTGAGCACCTGTCCCACGAAAAATGTCTATCGGTCTCAGAAGTGTCATCTCATAGACCATAAAAAAACGCCCTGCGCAGGTGCCAGACGCGATCAATTGACCCGAATTTTTCATACGGTGGGCTCCCGGACTAATACAAATTTTGTTTGGTTTCATAAACTTCACAGAGCACATACATAGAGCTTGTGAAAGGGCGTATTAATTCACAGCACAACTTTGTGAAACACGTGTTTCTTCGTGGTAGGGTTCACAAACATAATGTTTTCCGAACTTTGGCCGTGGAAAAATCTTTCAAAATGCCTTTGTGCGTTCAGGGCTCGAAAGTGTGAAATTTTTTTGGGTTAATCCCCCCCTCCTACTATTGATCATTCCCAGTCATAGGACTGAAGCCCCCCCCCCCCAAAGGAATATCGGCTATCTCCGCCCACGAAGAACCCATGCAGCGTTACCTGCAATCGGCTCACGAAAAAACAGTTCCAGTTATTATTGTGTGAACAGATCCATTCTGGCATTCACTCGTGTGTGTATCTTTCTCCCCTCACGATAATCTTTAGCGGCAAACCGCCTCGTTTGAACAGCGCCTATCGCAGAATTTGACCCACTTAACATTCCAATTTGGCAGGCCCGGTTTCTTTAAAATAGTATATTATGCACCTAGCCGCGAAAGTGTGTCTTTGCCGGGCCGAGAGGAGGTGTACGGCCGAGGCGAAGGCGAGGCCGGACACCTCGAGGACTGGCAAAGCACTTTCGCGGCAAGGTCAATATACTATTTTTTCTTTTTAATGAAGTGAACTAAGGTGTAGAAAAAACCAAATCATTTTATTATCAAAATTAGAGACTAATTAATGGTCTTTTGGGGTCTGAATATAGAAGGTTGGGTTATGACGTAGCTCAGGACCCTCTCGGCAGTTGTCTCCCGATTTTCACAGATGTTTAAAAACTCCTTTGGATGATTTTGTTTTTTACTTTTTTGTCATTATGAAGTGCAGTTCGGATAATCACTGCTCGGAACGCTCCTGACGGACTCTTTCCAAAACTACTTTCTCGGGCTAGCCGTAGAAACCATAGACTTTTATACTATACTTTTATAGTAACTTTTATAGTATAAAAGTCTATGGTAGAAACGACCGTTTTATCGCTCGTTTTCAAGCGATAAAAACATGTTTTCGCTTCATGAAGAAAAAAAATAAAATTTTGCGGAGTTGGCTCATTCAGTCAAAGCCAATTTTGCAGGAATGGCTCCCCGCGACAACAAAAAAACTATTTCGTGGGTCTGTCTGCATCACAAACAAAATTTACGGCTATTGTCGCATTCAAGAAGCAATTTAACTGGGTCAGCTCATTTAAATAGGCAATAACTAATTTTGCGTAATTTTTATTTAAAAGTACAATTTCATTGCCATAACTCATTCTAATTGTCATGACTCAAGTATTTCACTCTTTCAAAAACGTCAAATTTCGTCAGTCCAGAACTTTTAAGTAACAAATTCCGTGGATTCACCTTCAACAAAAATGGAACTTCGCAGAGTTCTGTTTCTGTATAATACCGTCGAGAAGCTCCCCCTCCTCTATCTGCAATCAGGGAAATCCCTTTCTTCACACTCTCAATAGTGTAGTGTTGCAGTCCAAGTGCAGGAGCCCCGCAGGCCTGCAGTGCCTTGCGGGCGTTTCTCTGCGTATTATTTGGTTCTACTATGTCCCCCACTCGACATCAAATGCATGGAAAAAAGCCTATGTCAGTTTCCAGGACTCAAGTTATTGGAGGAGTACTCAAGACCCCCCCCCCCCCACGTAAAGTACAGAACATTAAAAACATAAAAATTAGGCCCTGATCAAAAGAGAGGTGAGGAAGGTTGCGGCTTCAGCGTTTTAGAATTCTACGGTCTCACATTTTCCGAGAATGAAAGATAATTATATCTCAAGGTCACAGGCGTTTCGTCCACTTCTCTCGGGTGGTATACGACTCATCAACCGGTCAACTCATCAACGCTAAAAAAAATCGTTGACGAGTTGACGATGGGGGGGGGGCCTTATCAGACTTGACCTTCAAGTCATCAACGGACCAACTCTTCAACGATGTTTTCGTTTTTTCCTCTGTGTATCATTGGTCAAATGTTTCTCATTTCGAACGTTTTTCAGCTTATATCCTGAGGATAGCGAAAACGGTGACTACTAACTCGTAATATTCAAAGCTCGGTAAACATACGAACTACACATACAGAGAAAATACCCGCGTTTAAAACCCGCCAAATAAGAGCGTATTAACCAACGTATCAACGGTCGCACGGCAAAAGAGAAGTGTTAGCACTTCTTGACTTGAGTGCATCGAAACGGCAAAAATTTAAATCCAAAGTAAAAACAAACAAATTGTATTGAAATAAATAATTAAAACGATGAGCTGAAAAATATGCAGTCAACGTTGTGCACCTGTTTGGGTGTCACATTAGGTCTTTTCGGGCGACCCTCCAAACCTACACAAGTTACAAAATTTGCAATTTGTGTAGTTTTTAAACCAATTGAACACATGTTGCTATGTATACAACCTACAAATTTGTAACTTTTGTAGCTTTTGTAGGTCGCCCAAAAAGACCTATTATGGCTGTTGTATCGCAAAATTTTGAATTTGATGCACTTACGCAGGTTACTTTATCTCTTCTTTAAAACCTTGAAATGTATTTTTACAACGTGTATATCGAGTTGAAAACTATTTATTGAGGGAGGCAGTGAAATTCTGGGAGACTCAAAATCACGCAACGATCTTCGGTTTGAATGGGGGGGGGGGAGTGAAAAAGTGAGAGAAATTATCATCTAAACCCTAGTATGCATGACGTTTGAAATCACAACGAATGCGTGCGCTGGGTCTATTAGATCCAGCTATATGTATTTTGTACTTGATTTTCGGCATTATTTGTCTCATAAATTCCTATTTTGAGGTGTCACATTATTTATTTAGAGGTTCATGGCCGATTTGAACCATTTCAGAAATGCCTACGCCCATAAAAAACGTTTATGTTTTCAACTGTTTCGGAGATTGAGCTCGAGTAGGGTGATCAAAGCCAGTCGCCCATACAGTAATCTCGGAATAATGAAAAAGGTGGAAAATGTGTAATTGAAAAAATATAGAGTTGATCCACATTCTAACGGAACCTAAAAATCAATAAAACCAATTTGTTTTACATGTGATTAGGTCCATTTACATCTGGAAATTTTGTTGAAAAATTCCATCAGTTTGGTTCAACTATAGTACCTAAACAATCCAGTTACAAAACAAAAATAATGCCAGCTATCAGAATAGTGTTGTTAGCGAATTTTGCACAAACCAAATGCGTGCACACTGCAATCTATTCGGGAACGAGTTACATCTGACGAGATTCATAACTGGCTTTTATTTTGACGGGTCTAGATGTACAAAAAATAATGGAACGAGGTATGGAACAATATTTTACGCTTACAAAAACTTCTTCCCATGCGCAAGGCCAACCAAAACGAACACCGCTGAGCGAGTATCTTGCACTGCAAGCGAAAGAGAAACTTTACCCTCAAAATGAACCTATCACTCAATAATGCCACAAAATCAATGAAAATTACCCTACTTAAGCACTGGGTCTGTCATACCCAGTGCATTCTTTATAGGTAGGTCGCCAGAAAAATGTCGCCGTAATCTCGACAATTATCGGACAAAATTGCCCCAAAGTTTAAGAAATGGGTTGAATACAGCCAAACTGAAGATGTCTTAGAGGCTCACAGTGATATAGCGAAATATAATTCCAACGAAAGACGGTAACTCCTCACGATAAACAGCTAAATCTACTGGCTTGCCCCCACATCCCCCATTGCCCCATTTGAAGTTGAGCCGTCAGAAAAACGGTTCTATTTTACCATTTTTTGCTCCACACCCACCCGCGATCAGCATTTCGACTCCACACATCCCTTAGTAGGAATTTTCCTCACATGATGAGGCTCTGAGGCGTCGATGCATTCTTTGGCATTCTAACAAACATCTGGATGATTTCATCGTCAAAAATTTTCGCTCCCGCAGCTGGCGGTAAGAAAGAGTGCGTTTCTTTCGTATACGGGTATCCTAAGCCGTCCCAGAAGTAATAATATTGATACCATAATTTGTTTCGTTAGCGTTTGACCCTCCCTCATACTGTTTGCTGCCGGGTTTGCTTAAGCCGAACTTCTTTTCCCATATTGTCACCCCCCTCTCGACAACAATTGTCATAAGTTTCCGTGGTTTTCGAACGGCTTTGTTATATTAATTTTTGCGCCAAATTTTAGGATAAACTTGTGAATTTTGGCAAATTCACATTGCATGGCATTTCATCAAATTTCTTCCCCTATTGTGGCCCTTCTCCGAATTAACTTTTTGAAGAAATTTAAATGGTAAGCGAAGGCCGTTGATACATTAGATTTTTGAACTGAATTTTGAAGCGCTGGGATAAATGAGTACTGTTTGGCGTTTTTTAAAAATTGCATCTCTAATCATCCCCCCCCCCTTGAATTTGTTATACATATCTATAGTAATTTATGGTGCTTGATGCATTCATTTTTCAGCCAAATTTTAATGTGGCTAGATAAACGTGTGAATTTTAGCAATTTTTTTGAAATATCTTGCCTATTATGCCCTCCCAACCATGCACATCAAATTTTTCGAGAAATCTCGACAGTAATCTAGGGTTTTTGTTAAATTGAATTTTTGAGCCGAATTTGAGAGCGCTAGGATTAACTAGTGAGTTTTAACGCTATTTTAACACTTCCACCCCGGGAGGACCACCCCCTCACCGCTTTCAAAAAAATAAAATGGAAATCAAAGGCTACTTCAAAATGGAATCATCGTACCGAAGATAATGCGTCTAGAATCAACTGGTGAATTGTCGTGATTTTTGAATTTCTCCCCCACCACCACCAAGTCAATTGATTTGGCCCAAATGCAATACCGCCCGAGGTCTTATGACTACACTGTTTGAATTTTGAACTCGTACGATTTTTGTGGATTTTTTGACGTGAAAAAAAAAGTGGAGGTCATTAGGCGTGTTACCCCACTCTCATGCCTATGAACCGCCATTTTTAAAAATTCGGCCGCTCGTAAAATTTAGGCGAAGGGATAGCTCCCTTAGTCCGACGTGGAGAGATCTGCACTTTTCAATTTTTTTGAGCTAAAATCTGCATTTTTTGCATCCCCATCCCATTTTACACTTCCAGAAAATCTCGACAAGAGTTCCGGAAGCTCCAGACTGCTCTTGATCCAGAATTAGTTTGTGTCTCGCCAAAATTGAAACCAAACCAGGAAAATCTGGTGACTAGTGAACCTAGCTCATGAACTTCATAACCAAATCGGTCACCAAGAGTTCGGTCATCGGTCAAACGACTGTTTGAAGATCGGAGTGGTCAAGCTCGGAAAAAATATTGTTGCTCAACAGTCGCTGGTTCAATTTGAGCCGTTCATCAGCCTGTCTGTGAAGAAAGGCGCCCACCTTGCAGATTCCACTCCCAAATTAACGCCAATTGACCAGCCGTGACCGAGGTTGACTGAAGCGGTCACTTCGAATGATAAGGTCACGAAAGGTAACAAATCTGACCTCCAGGGATCACGAGACTTGATAAATAGTGAAAATTAAGGTTTCGTGACCTGACCTGATCGGTCCGAAATGACTGAACATAGAAGTGTGGCACCATTTAAGACTCCTACGATTTTTGTGGATTTTCTGACGTTTAAAAAAAAAATGGAGGTCATCGGGCGTGTTAACCCCCTCACATGTCTATGATCCGCCATTTTTAAAGATTAGGACGTTGATAAAATGTTGGCAAAGGGCTAGTTCCAAACAATATTTATTGGGGCGATGTTGTGGAGTTCCAAACTTGCAATAAATTCACATATCGGTTTCTGAATTTATTGCAAGGGCTAGTTCCCTGAGCCCGACGTAGACACTAGACAGATCTGCATTGGGTAATTTTTTCGAGCCAAAATCTTCATTTTTTGCTTCCCTACCCCATTTCACTGCTTTCAGAAATTTCGACCAACGTTCCGGTAGTTCTATCCTGCTCTTGATCCAGAATTAGTGCAAGTTTTGGCAAAATTGCAACGAAACCTGGAAAATCTGGTGACTCGTAACCCTAGCTCATGAACTTCACAAACAAATTGGTCATCAAGAGTTCGGTCATTGGTTCTAACGACCGAATGGTCACAAACCACAGCCATTTTGACCGGACGTGACCGAGATGAACTGAAGCGCAAACCTTGACTTGGATAGTCACTTTAGGTGTACAGCTGAACTCCAGGAATCACTGAAATCCGGAAGATGACCGGCCCTGACCGAACCAATGCTGATTAAATATAAAGTGTGACCCCATTTTGAACTCGTAAGATTTTTGAGGATTTTTTCGCATAATAAAAAATGGGGGTCGTCGGCCAACTTCCATCGCCCATGAGCTACCGCCCGCCATTTTTTAAAATTCGGCTATTGATAAAAAGTAAGTGTGGGGCAAGCTCCCTGTGTTTGAGTCGTGAAAATCCATCCGGTCATATTTTTTCATCGCCACCCATCAAATTTTTCCCCCCTTCACCCAGTTTTTTTTACTTTCGCAAAAAGTGTCCCTACACATAACCATAAGTTAGCTCTTGGTTAAAGCGCAGTCCTTCTTTGAAAAAATGCAAACAAAACCTTAAGAATCGTCTCCAAAAAAGTTTCGAGACGTGGAATTCACTACTGGAGCAATTGCGGTTACTGGTTTAAATGACCGGTGGAACTTCGGAGTGCGAGAGTGAGAGTCTTATGACTTTTGACATTTTTTTCGGATTTTTGCGGAAGTCTTGCCACTCCCTGAACAAGAGCTCATTTGTAGTCACGAATTATAGGTCGACTTTTCGCGGGATTTGATCCAGGTGGAAAAGGGCTCTCGAAGATCCTTAATAAAATATTTTTTTTGGGAACGCATTACATAATGTGATGTAGTGGTGTTACGCTACCTAGCAGAGAGGAAAATAAGTCAAACTAATTCAATGGGCCCTTATTCATCACACTGTGCGTGCCAATAAAAGACGAAATTCCACCTGTAAAATGCTCTATCATTTTACGTCGCGGTCAAGGTTTCAGCTGACAGCCCTCGACATGATTAATTAGTTACCGTAAGCTCCGATCGGACATGCATGATCGGTATCGGATTTCTTTTGTTTGAATTTTTAAAACGAGTTACAGTCCACTCAGAAGCCCCTCCTAAGTGCCTAAAAACCTTCCCCACCAAAACTGTTGGTGTTGCTTAAAGAGGGCTCTTCCACAAGTCTATTGCTCACATTAAACTTTGAAATCAGTCAAGGATGCTTTTTTAGGGAATTTTTAAAAATTTTGAGTGGGGGTTCGATTACGTAAAAACTTACTTATTGAAATGGATGATGCAGGGAAGAGGGGGTTAGACGAGTTTAATGGGGGGACATTTTTCATGTTATTTGTAAACAAACAATTTTAGAGTTCCCTCAAATGCTTCACAAGTAAGTATTTACGTAATTTCCCCTCGCACCATCCATCCTCTTCTGAAGAACTTTGAACCTTTTTTAAAAAACTTAAAACGCACCAATCGGGTTGCAACTTCCGTTGTTATCCTTCAGTTCACGGGTCAAATCACCGGTATGCTTTTCTACCCAATCTGAGATTCATGCAAGTTCCCCATTCACGAGGCCCCCGCGTATAATCCGCGTGAATGCCGCTTTCCCATCGAGCCACGTAAGGTGTACGTGGTTACTAAGCGGCAGCCAAAACCGCGCCGCGTGAAACCTCGTACATGTGAAACGAGCCTATTAAAGCGCTAGATTAGAAGTTGAGCCAGTTCACAATTGACGGGATAACAACGGGTTTGAAATGAAACGATTGCTCCAAAGAAGCATGACAAGACTAATCATTTTGTTATTCGTCACCCATTCGCGTTAACCGACAATAAATTGTGAACTGGCCTTTTATTCTTGAATAACAACGGAAAACTCACTCTTGTCATCACAACGCCCATGTCTCCGGCAATCCGTACTAACTAACTAAGCCACTTCTTTCGACGTGTTGCGGTTCGAGTGACTTATAATCTCAATAAATTCCTCTTGTGTGAATGCACTCACCGCGTCCACGAGGTAATTTACAATACCCAAGCTCGACATGGCCGGGAAATGACGGGCGTCCGTCAATTACCACTAATGCATCTTTGTACTAGAAAGGACACTTTGATTGAAGTAAGTTGCCCGATTTTTATTGATGACAAGATGTCAAATGTTGAGATTGGATACTCTCGAGCAAGGACCGGCACCGATCTTTTTTCATTTTTTTAAGATAACGACGGCGATCCTTCCTTCGATAGTCCCCCAGCGTAGTCACTTAAGTTCCATTTTACGTAATTTTGATGCCTACCAAGCCATCAAGACTGAGTTATTGAAAGAAAACGCATTTGGGGCAACTCAGCAAGCTTCCAATGTAGAACTTAAATGAACGGGTTAAAGGGGCAACCAGGAAAAGATATCACTGTTTATCAAAGCTGTCAAAACATTGCCGATGGTAGCAACAACTTAGCTCTCACCAGAGGCACAGTCCGTTTAGCAGTTAAGTTGGTTACCGGAGATCTAAACGAACAACTCCTTATCAGAGGGATTTCGTTGATGAGTTGAACGCAATTTATTATCAATGCGTTATCAGCTCGTTGAACGGTTTTCCCGTTGATGAGTTGGTTTGTTGAAGAGCTGGTTTGTTGATGAGTTGAGGGCCCCCCACTTTCTCTCTATCATCCGAGACAACACAGCAACACTCCACTTCAGTCTTACTACTCTGTGCAACACAGTGCATTAGTCGCGTACTGAATTCAGATAAGCTCGCTTTCGGCGGTCACTATATATAGAATTAATTTTATTACGCTTTGCATTGTCATTACAGTAGCGCGAAATTGAGAACAACGTTGCGCGTTCCGTTTCATTGAATGCCCCCCCTCCCACCACCACACACATTTTGCAGTAGGTGGGTACCGACATTCTTACACAGGCACACTTGATGGATAAAATTTCTTCAATTTGATAATTTTGACACCATCGCTTTAACTTACACCAAGAAAAAATGACAGGTGAGCGAATTTCATTGTACTTTATTCGTGAATGCTGTAGCTGTAGCTTACATTACATTGATTTCTTTGCATTGAAAATTATTTAATTAATTGAAAATGCGTTTTTTGTATAGGCTGTTTTAAACACACTTTCATTAAATATGAGCTCATAATTATGATTATTTCATCAAGCATTACCAGTATTTAATGCCCAGTTGGTAATACCCCATATTATTATTATTGTTGATTGTTTCTGTACATCACAATTCACACAGTTACATTGAGCTCTGTGATTCACAGTAGGACTGTCTCTGTCTCTTTTATAGAAGGTGAATAGAGAATTTACAAGGTGCCGCGGATCGCGGGGATCCGCGGCCCCACCGCGGGGCTTACGTCACTTGGTTGCCGCGACTCAGGCCCAGTTCATATTAGGTCTATTCGTTTGTCGTCCGGAGCTGCACTATTAGCACTGAAAGTACTAACCTTTCATTATTTTTTCGCGTTATTTCACATGATAACCCGCGAGGTTGCAAAATTTCGTGCTGCTCGGAGTAGTCCGGGACGACAAACGAATAGACCTATTGAAAGTAAACGGCGGCTGTACCTCTCTTAGTCCAATTTTTAAAAAAAAAAAAAAAACATATTCTTTGGGGAATAACATTAGGCATATTTTGAAGTTGAACAAAGTAAATGTAAAATAAATAATTACAATAAATTAGAATTAAATAATTAATTCTAATTCTTGTTTTGAAATAACATTTTTTCATCATTTCTGACAGGTTTATTAATGCTCATTATTATTAAGTAGGGAAATATTTATTTTCTTTTTTAAGGATTTTTTATCCTCGTATTTTGCAAATATTTCGTCCATCTCTTTGCACTTTAATGACAGCATGAACTATGAATATTGGCCCAATCGGTTGTGAGAATACTATACGATTCCTCGGCCGGGGGGATTTATTTTAACGAATTTTAATAATAACCGATTTTTCGCGCGACTAGCCAGAGCCGGATCTTGCTTTTTGCCGCCCCGGGGCTAATTTGTTTTTGCCGCCCCGGGGCTAATTTGTTTTTGCCGCCCCATGTGTGGCTAACCCCCCGCCCAGCCAACTTCCTCCAAGACTGGATTCTACAAGTTACTAGAGGAAAACTTTGTTTCTTCAACCTGGAGAAAAAACCTCGAGTTGACGGCCACACGAGAAATATGGCATGTTGGCTTTTCGTGATGAACGCTTCAGGGCAACCCAAAGTGCCTGGGTTTCAATCACGCTCAGAGCATGCCGAGGTGTAGTGTCAAAGGGGACGGACGAACAGGGCCGTCTTTACTGAAATTGGGGCCCCGGGCCCGGGATAACATCGGGGCCCCTACATGCTACGTGGAGAAGGGGCACTTCGTGGCCCCAAAAAGTCTCGAAAACGAAGTGAAGTTCCCTATAATTCAAAACATTTATAAAAATACTGTTCTCGCAAAAACAAGTATTTTGTGAGTCTGGCTCACTAATGGTGGATTCCACCACTGGGAGTTTGGTTGGAATTATAATGGAATCCACCTCCTTTTACCGGTTGTCCCTCTGTGAATGCTCCGCGCCAAACTTTCAGAAGTTGTGTTACTTGCAGTAGAAGGTGTCAGTAGCTGATGAGGGGTCACAGTTGTGCCCGAAATGCATTCGACGTATTAAAGGAGACTGCAAAGTATTTTGGTTGTACTTAGTTCTGAAAGTTTGGCGCGGAGCATTGGTTGGAATTACCAAACTCCAACATTGGCCCCGTTGTAAAACTCAAAAAATTGCTCATTACTTGATGAGGTTTTGTTTTCAACACATGTAAAATAAGAGGGAAGGATTAATCGCAATTCATCATGTTATAGTTTTACAACTGACTCAATGTTTACATAAATTTTGATGCATTTTTTTTGTTAAGATTGAGTTAACGTAACTCAAACTTTTACTCTCGGTGGTGAAATCTACCATAAGAAACCAATTTATCGGACTTCACTTACTAAAAAAGAAAATTTCACCAATTTTTGCTGCTGATAAAACAATTTCAAGACATGGCATAATACAAAGATACAGATTTCACAGATTTTGTGCACTAAAACCCTATTTTTGCAGGTCTGGCTCACTAGAAATGATTTTCGTTGATTTCACGATCTAAAAACCTTTTTGCTGATTTTTCCAACTACGTATTAACCAATTTTCAGGGTTCTGGCTCACAGAAACCCTAATTTCGCGGTTGTTTCATTGCTGAAAATCCAATTTCGCGGCTTTTTGTAGCTGAAAACCCAATTTCTTGAGCGTTTGCTCATAAAAAAAAAAAGAACATCATCTCAAATTTAACTCGCTGAACACGATTATACATGCATTTTCACGACTATGCGAAATTATATTTTGTTCATTAAGATTGCTGATTTTGCTCATTAAAACGCAAAATTTCGTGGGATTTTGCTTGCTATAGAACCAATTTTGCGCGCCTTGGCTCACTAAAATGCTAGTTTCGTGGGGACCGTTTCCCGCTGAAGAACTAAAAACCCCTATTGTTGTTGGGTTTTGGGCTTGCTTAAGACCAAATTTCGTGGGTTTCTACTTTTAAGGCTTGCTGAAAATCTAATTTCGTAGGTTTTAGGCTTCCCGTTAACACAAATTTGATGGGTTTTGGGTTTGCTGAAAACCCAATATCGTATGGGTTGGCTTGTTGAAATGATCAATTTCACAGGCAGAAACAACAATTTTCTCAAATTCGAATGCCCGTAAAAAGCCGAAGCTCCGTGAAAATCTCAATTTAGTGTGACCTCCTTCAGTACCAGACATCATTCGATCTTCTAAGAAAATGCGATCTTCGCTAGTGAGCTGGTAGAACGCTTGAAGACAGACTTGACAGTTTACAGGCCTGCAAGTTCCTGACAAGGAGCCGCCATTCGTCTGTACGACAGAAGAGTCCAGTTTTGGGGACTGAATTGCCGCAGTTTCCGTACCAGGACGACGAGTTAAGTTAAGGGTTCTGCGTTGATAAATTACTGAGATTTTTTTATGGGCACTTATCACCGAATAAGTCATTGGGATTCATCTGACTTGTGCTCACGTGAAGCTGCCCACCCCTAAATCAAAGGCTGGCTACCCCCCCCCCCCGCCATGAACCAGCTATTTTTCCGCTTTTAGCCAAGAATTAGCGATTTTTCTAAGTTTCATACGCTGTAGCAGCTTTCTCAATTTCATCAGTCAATGGAGTTTTCTCAACTTTATCTGTCAATGAGCGTTTTTTCTCAATAAGCACTTTTCACACATTTTAGTCGATAATATGATTTTTTCGATTTTAGCCACGAATTAGCAATTTCTTTCGCTTTAAGGGGGAGATGCACATGTGTTTCCTCGACGCTTGTGCGGAATTTCCTGAAGATTTAAATGAGCCCTTGAAGACCACGATTGGTGTAGAAATACGGCGGTAATTTCCGTAACGCGGAGTAGGCGAGGTATGATAGGAGGGGGGTCGAGGAAACACATGTGCAACTCCCCCTTAAACATGAATTAGCACTTTATGTCAGCCACTGAGTGGCCGTCGGAAACCGTGAATTTTCTCAATTTTGGCTGTGAATGAGCGATTGGTCTTAATGCTAGCCGCGAATTAGCACTTAGTCTCGTTTATACAGGGTGTTTGGTAAGTCGACGGCAATAATGCAGGGGGTTTTTCTAGGTCCAAAATGGACCAAAAAAGTCCATATAAATACAGGTCCGATTTCCAACCGTTTTCGAGATAATCGATATTTTAGTAGTTTTAGCCACGACGTCGCGTCGGTTTTATTGGATTCAGCGCTTATAAGTCGAGAACAGTCATGTACATTAAATCTGACGGCACTACCGAAAAGAGCAGACATTTTTCAGTGGGAACTGGTCCAGTTATCCCCGAAAGTAATCGCACTTTTCCAGTGACCAGTCAGATTGTGGAGATTTGTACCGATTTTAGGCAGTTTAGCCGTAACTTGAATGCATGATAGAGAATCTTGAAATGCTATCCAGCTCTGGCAAATTTCACAAAAACTTGCCTCATTAGTGAAGATCAAAATAGCAAACCCAGATCATCGCACCCCTTCGTAAAATTTTGAAAAAATGAACCTATTTCGAGCTAAAAGTGCTTTTTTTGGTGTTCTTTGAAATAGGCCCTTGTGAGTAGATGAAAGTAAAAAATGGAATCAAGCACACTATTCTTTCTCCTAAAATGATAATAAAGCTTCTCGTAGGTCTAATCGTGGTCAGCGATGCAAAATAAAAACATTTCGTAGCGTTTATTGCTCCAATTCATAACAATTAGTAAATAAAAGAACAAATAAATTACCTAAAACTTCTTTTTTTACAATACACTTTCCAAATGTTTTCCTCTGTTCCGAAGGCATGCTCTTGTCCTTTTTCTCGTGGCACCCACTGGTCACGCTAGGAGAAATTACGTCTCGAAGGGCCTCAAAAGCTCCTGTAATCCTTCTTCGAAGTTCCTCCTGATGCAGCAAACACGGTCTTTTACCAATCCCCAGACGTGGAAATCCATGGGCGCCATGTACCGCGATCGAAGTGGTAGTGGAATTGAACCCCCTCGTCATATCCACATATCATAACTTCTATCCAAATGCTGGAGAAATTCGTTCAATTAGGGGGGGGGGGCACGATCATGTTAAGAATAAAGCCAGGTTCACACCTATCATGCACGCTTTCGATCCGACACCGATCATGCATGTCGGATCGGAGACTGTGGAAACCCTCGTGACGGTTAGACTATATTTGGGTTGGAAAGGCAATCTGAGAGGGCTGAGAAGCGTAATAGCCGTCAATTATTCGGTATTAACGCCTATTACGGTCCCCACACCTATCAAAAAATGCATGATCGGTGTCGGATCGGAAGCGTGCATGATAGGTGTGAACTGGGCTTAAGGCTGCGACGAACATCTTCCCATGAAATAAGGGGTAAAGAGACAGAGAGAGAAAAAAAGTATTTTCTTTTTCTTTTCATCTCTTCTGATTCAATTTGTCTTATCCCCCTCCCTCGCCTAAAAATATTTCCAACATTTTATGCACAGGATCATGCACGAGTGCATAAAAACCTAATGCACTAGTGCAATTAACATTGCGGGTCTGGATAGAGGTTTAGTTCGAGGTCAAGGCTACTAGAACTAACAAGGTTGGCCAATACGCCATTTGTTTACGTTTTTCACCTATGACGAGGGGTAGAGGCCCACGTCACAATTATGTTCCCTCCCACCACACTGTATTCACTTAGCATTTCAACTCCTTTGAAAATGAGTTATTTAGGTGAATCAAAACTTACTATTGAACTACTATCGTTGTAATATTGTAACGAACATTGCTTGGCCCCTAAGGCAAAAGAGACCACTATTTATTACATAGGTACTTATTTATAAAAAAAAAAATTGGCGCATTGGCGTTGAAGATGCACAAAACACTCACCCTTCCTTCAAGAACATTAGCCGACTTGCGTTCTTCTTTCCTCTCAAAAATCGTGGCGCGTCGAAACGCCAGAGAAAGAGTGAAGGTATAAAAAACGGGGAAGGAAAATTTTGCTTCCATAAACACTTTCCCATGGTAAATTGTGGCGCATGGACCGGGAGAGGAAAGAACGGCAACAGAAAACTTTATAAATATCAAATTTCTGTAGGTATTGAGAGTATTTTACAAATGATTGTTGTCTTTTGAAGGGATAAAACGTTGGTGCATGGTCAAATCATTCGGCTTCAAAGCGGAATTTTATGCAAATGGAAAAAGGAATTATTAACCTCGATATTCGGGTCGTGTCGAGGATTACCATAAATTGAGTGAAAAATCAATTAATCGTGTGACAACACCGAGGCGGAGGGCCGTTTCTAGCCCTTGAAGGGCCCATAGGCGAAAACTATCGGGGGCCCCCTAACAGCTGATGGATATTGTAAATGTATACGAAACACGGACGTGGATGCAGGTTTTGCTTATATAAAAAGAAGGACTTCAGAAATTGTATGCTTTGCTCTACTAAAACTGGCTTGATAGCCACTCGCATCCTTCAAATAGCTAAACTAGGTATATTCCCACAACAAAAAAAAGTGTAAGCTGACTATAGTCGCAACAAAAAATGACGATTTTAGCGCCTTACAAATGACTAAACTTACTGTTTACGACCTAAAAATAGCGAAACTGGCGATTGCCGCTCTAAAAATAGCCAAACTCAAACTGACTTCTCGCGCCCTATAAATTGCTAGACGTACGATTAGGGTGCCTTGAAAATACCTGGTGAAAAGTTCATGATTCCCGCCCTAAAAATGGCAAAAACTAGCGCGCCAAGAATGGCCCAAACTAAGCGTTCACGCCTTGGCTTCGCGCCCTATAAATTGCAAAACTGACTCTATACGCCCTAAAAATAGCTAAACTGACGATTAGGCCGAGTGTAACTCCTGAAATCATGAAATGTTTGGAATTATTTTTATTCCAAGCTAGGGGCCCCTCATGGGTCGGGTCGCCTACGCCTACCCTGCGAACCCCCTAAATACGGCCCTGAATCACACCGTTCAATAAAGAGAAAAGTAACTATCAAACCTAACAGACGGTCAGGCAGTCAGACTTTCTGGTCTAGGAGTGACGTAGGCAGTCCTACACAGTTCCAAGAAAAGTGCTCCTGGTGCGCCACCTGTTACTATCTGCCGCTTTGGGTGCTTAGCTTTGATTGATACCTCCAAATTTGTATAGGTTATTTACTCATCTTTGGCTACCTCTGTCTAGCCGGTATCTTTATCTTTATCTTTGCGACTGTTCCGCGAGCATTAACACTCGCCAATTTTGTTTTTCTTTGTAAAGAGCGCTCGAAAGAGTAACAAGGAGCTTGTTAATTATTTGGAAAGCTTCTTTGAAAAAATAGTTTTATTTAATTTTAATGTTGGGAGAATATAATCAATTGCTTCGGATACACTCGAACAGTTTTGACTCACTAGCTGTCATGATGTGTCATCCATGCAATATTCCGATATTGCATACTCTCACCCTCTGTGAAGTGTAATGGTACAGTCTTTAAAAAATATTTGTACGCGCCCTTGCTTCACATAAAATCACTGCAGTGATCGTAGCGAATGAAATAGCCAACTTACCGTTCGCTCACGTCATCAACCGCTTCTTTGGGTGAATCTCACGCACCCATTTTTCTCGTCCCATCGCTAAGCGTAAAAAGTCACGTTCAAATCATGAATAGAATATTGATCCTGAATATCTGAAACTCTACGTAGTTTAACAAAGGCTCGATAATAGATAAATGGACCAACTTTGAGCTCTTGATGTATAATAAATATTTTTATTGTCACTATCACAATGAATTGTTTGTATTCGAAAATGAGGTTGGCTTTCCAAGATAAACGTTGGAAGATATTGGGAGAAAAATTCAATGGAATTGTCATCTTCAACAACGTCACACTCAACATGTTTCGGTTTGAGAACAACAGATCCCTCAATCAATGGTCGCTGGAAATCGCCAATGCAGTGGATAATCTCAGGCAGATTAACAATATCCGAGCCCATCTGAAATAAATCATTTCGTGTAGTGGATAATAGAGTACGGAAACGAGTGATACTCGGTAAATCGCCTTTATTCTGGAAGGACTAAGAAACGGCTGTTGGAGTAGTTAACAAGATTAAGAAATAATTGGTTTTAACAATTATGAACGGTCATACGCTTATTCAGTGAGTAATACTTACATTAATTAAAAAACTAAAAAATCATCTTACCGCGCACAGTATGCCCTTTTAAGCCAAACAATCACGACATTCTGAATGATTTATCATGTCTTATAAGTATGCTTCCTGGAGCTTTTCACTGATAACACCAGATGTCAGCCACTTCGATTTGTGTCCCCAATTGTTTGATTTGTGGGAAGCTTTTGTGAAGGCCATGCAAATGCTGTTATTACGTCATCAGTCTATCTAGCCTATTTCAAATGGGTCCCGCATCCCAATAGTTTTAAAAAGTAATAAAAAAATATAGGGCCTGATTTTATTTGAACGGATCAGGTTTTCATGAGTTTTGGTACCCAAGCTACCACGACAGCATGATTTTGGAAAATGTATTACTTCTTCATTATTAAAATAATTCTAAAGTACAACTCCCTTTCCTCTCGGCTGCTTTTACCATGCGAATACAAAAACTCTCCTGTTCTACTCGAACTAACTCAGCATCAGTGCATTTCGAGTTCGCATGTTCCGTATCCCCTCATCAGCATTTATGCCAGCCACAGCACAACCCTGAAATGCATTTAAATGAAAAAACACTGATGCGATGGCTGAGTTAGTTCGAGTAGAAGAGGAGAGTTTTTTGTATTAACATAATTGTTGTTATATAAAGAAGTATGCGCCTGAAATTGAGAAAAGGCGCTAATGCTCAGTTTCTGTAGGTCCTTGCGAGGCTAAAATTGAGAAAAATCCCTCATATAATTGACGCTAAATTTAAGAAAAATATACCGAACCGTGAAGAATGTGGGGTCAACTTCGCCGGTATAGTTGAGCCATGGCCGGTATAGTTGAGCCGTGGCCAAAATTAAGAAAAAACCTCTAGTGTTCAACTGTTTACGAAGACCTCTTCACGGTTAAAATTGAAAAAAAGGCGCGTCCACACTGTGGCCGATCGGGTCGGCCGCCAAATAGGATAAGCAGAAACAGAAAATTATCGTTAATCTTAATTTCAATGGCGATATTCCCGCGAAACTGCGCGTTTTTTCCCGCGTTTAGTCAGTAATTAACGGTTTTTCTAAACTTATAGCCGCGGGAATAACTGTCCGAAGAACAGCCCATTCTCAGATTCAACAAGCCGATAAAGGATAATCAGAATAAACTAAGAATTGGTGTATTTATCAATTGTAACGGGCTAACGGGTCTAAAACGCCTTTCCGTTCCCTAAATATTAACGCCTTGATGGATGTTTTATATGATATAATTTTCAATTTGTTTTTCTTTCCAGTTACAAACGACACAGTTGAAAATCTGTCTTCAGGGCTTGATTTCGACAAGTACAACATTGAAGTTGAGGTATAACTTTGAGTTTGGTGACGTTTTATGAGTTTTATTTTTCCCACTTCGGGCCTTCCGCCTCTTGTATCTGTTCTGTGCCGTTAAATTTATTCTTACCAACTAGGAAAATCGTTATAGAACCTCAAGAGCAGTCCAAGGTGCGCTTGGAAGACTTAAAAGTCATTCACATCGCCGCCGTCCAGAAAAAGTAAAAAAATGTTTTAATTCCCAGGTGTCTGCAAATGCTCCGGACGTTTCAACTGCAGCCAATTTCAACGAGTGTAACTTTCCGGACTTGCTCCTTCAAAATATTCGAAACGTTGGATTTGTCAAACCGACACCGGTGCAACGGCGCGCCATTCCCCTCATTCGGAATGATGTCAATTTGTTGATGTGCTCGCAGGCCGGCTCGGGGAAGACGGCCGCCTATCTTTTACCGATTATTGCTGAGCTGATGCGTGAATCGCCCTCATCACTGGACGGCGATCCTCACGCTCTCATTTTAGTCCCTACCCGCGAACTTGCTCTTCAAGTGGAAAGTATGGTGCGCCAGTTTATCCGCTATTCAAAGCTTAGAGTGTGCACTGCGTGCGGTGGAAGAAAAGTAAAGGCGCAGATTGAACAACTCTCGGTGAGCTCATCGATGAAGCAATTACTAAATACTATATAAACTTGTTTGTTATCTTATTTTTCTGCAGAAAGGGTGCGATATTCTTGTAGCCACTCCTGGGCGATTGGAACATTTGCTGAACAGGTCAAAGGAGGAAGTGATAAGTTTGGATTCCGTTTGTTATTTGGTCATCGACGAAGCCTCGAAATTGTTGGGGAAAGAATTTAAATCAGAAATGAGTGAAATCGACGAAGAACTACCGCCAGAGGTACAAATAATTCAAGGCTTCTTCGTTTGTACAGGCAGTTATTGTTAGGCAAATATTGTAACGCAATAATTGTACAGTAATGGTTTTTTAGTGGTGTGTGGATAAGAATCCTTTTTGGTGGTGCCCCCTCCCGTTCCAGACACCTAGATACTCTTAACCACAACAGTTTAATTATTGCGTATAACATCATAGTTTTCTGTTGCAGGATGAACGACAAACTATTCTAGTCTCTCGTTCAAGTAATGGCATTTACAGTCTTGTCTTGCTATCCGAATTCGTCGTCTTAGACGTTGGTTCTGCAGAGGGCGCGGATTCCGAGATCGATATCGTCCACCGAGAATTCGAAACGAACCCCCTTGACGACCTCGTTGACCTATTACGAAATGAAGGTGATTGCGCTTCTCTCGGAATATTTCTGTTCACGACAATATCGTCATCCCCTCCCCCCAATTCATTCTAGCCGGCAAACGAACGCTAATCGTCGTCTCCAACAGAAATGTCGTGGCTCTGATTTCTGATCACCTGAACCTGAATGACCTTAATCATGCCTTTATTCACGGCTTGTACGACCAAAACCTAAGAGAAGCTGCCGTGAATGATTTCAGATCAGGAAAAGTCAACATACTTATAACATCGGGTATCATAGGGATGGGGTTAGGTAAGGCTTATAACGCCCACATTAAAGTAACCACTTGTGCTTCGTTGTAATGTTTTGTTTGTTGTTTTTTCTTCATATTTTTCAGACTTGAAACATTTGAATCATGTTATCGATTACAATCGTCGCGCTAGTGCTCACGATTATGTCTTACGACTAGATCATACAGACAGCTCCATCCGAGGTAAAATTAGTTTTTTTACTTTCCCGAAAGAACTCGAATCGAAACCACCCCGACGACCCGCGAAGGTTTTGATTGACACCGAATATCCACGCGTTCCACAGACTATCTTAAAGTCACCTCAAAATAAAAAAGAGCGTCTGATTTCTCTACTTGGAACTAACCGTACGGTGGTCTTATTCAAATAAGTACATTAATAGTTGACCTTGACTCACAAACAAATTTCTATCAGCAAGCGGCCGTACTTTAATTTTTTGCCAACCGAGAGCTGTCAATGAAATTGTTTCGCTTTTGAGGAAGCACGGAATTCCAACGACGTTTTACGTAACCGCGCTAGATTCCAAAAACTTGGAGTATTTCACGACCCGTGCCGAGCATACCCTTGTCACCACGGATACCGATGTGCTCCAAAAGCTCAGTTAGTGATAAAGCGTCTCATTAACATGAAGTTTCGTTATTTTAATTAACGATTTTATTTCTTGTTTTTAGAAATTGAAGTCGATCGAATTGTGAATTTTGTTCTTCCCCCGTTCGAAAAATACGTGGAAATGGCAAGCGCCGTCAGTATTAAAGGTCACGTGATTTCATTTTACCAATATAATCGCGACAGCAAAATGGCCGATCGTTTGCGTCGGCTTCTCGTCGTTACCAACCAGAAAGTACCATCCTTTTTAGGTGGGGTCTATTAGGCCTTGATGCCTATGTCTAATAGGCCGTTGGGTCTTTTAATTTTTTTGTTTTTTCGTTCGTTTTGACTCTTTTTTCATAATAAATAAGTAAACAATAGGGGTATTCATGAAAAATGTTAAACCTTGTATTTGTTATTTGCTAAATTCCAAACAGATGGGTAAGGCCATAGAAACGGAGAAACTGAACACAAAAAATACGAAATAACAGAGTTTACGTCGATAACATATGTTAAACTTCCGAGCATGAATACCCCTAATGTTTGGATTCATAAAATGTCGATTTCAAGTATTGGCGTATTCAATATTCTTCAGTCCCCCCCCCCCCACATTACATTATAACAAAATCCAGTACGCATCGACCATCTTGGGGTAGATAAAATTCTACGTGAATAAAGGAGGAAATACTGCGGAGAAACCCAAGAGGCCTTTGAATCGAGGCGAAGTTATCCCCAGCAGTTCGGGCCTACAATGCCCCATAATGGCGGTGCGTTCACCTGATTTATTGGTTCTCTAATGGTGGAACATCTAACATGGAAGTGGAAATGACGACATGGTAACACAAGCTTGGAAACTGAGGATTGGTGCTTTTTTTTTCTCAATTTCATCGGCAAAATTGCCGTCAAAATCCTCCCAACCTTCTCAATTTCAGCCGTAGGTTAAGGTTGCTACCCGACTAGTAAACTTGCGACTTCCCCAATTTCACCCACAATGAAAAATAAAATTGACAAATAATTTTTTGAGTGCCAATAGTGGCCCATACACGGGCAGATAATTCTGACTGATTTGATCGGCCGATATTTTCAACAGATATCGTTAACGATCTAGAGCAAACGATGAGATCGGTCGTCGCTCCTTAACGTACAAAAGTTATCTGCGACCGATATCTGTTACCCGATCAAATCTGCCCGTTAGTGGGGGCACATCTGGCAGATTGAGATCTGTTAGGGAAAAAAATCTGACAGATTTCAATTAGCGGTCTGGATATTTGAGATCGGTGGCAGATATGAAGTTAGAAAACTATTAGAGGGAGCAAAAAGCTTGACCCATACCCATACATATGATAAAAATAATAGAAAATACATGTTCAGTGAAGTTCCGGTGATTAAAATCGTTGCGTTAAGGGGCGACGCCCGATTAGAAATCGGCCGATCTATGTCTGCCAGATATATCTCATAAGAAATAGGTTGATTAGTGGGGGACCACAGACCACATCTGGCGGATTTGAACTCCCACTGATATCGTTTGGCCGATCACGGTTGATCTGTCGTCGTTTCTTGCCCACTACCGAGCAAATTTTCACCACCGATATCTGTCAAAAACATGAAATCTGCTCGTGTATGCCCACCTTACAATACAAAAAAAATTGGCTTTGAAGAAGCCAAACCCGTGAGAATTTGTTTTTGAAAATTATGATGCCTGCTAAACGTCGAAATAGGCCAACGCGTTGGAACTTTTCGTTTTAAACATCCACAAATAATTCGTCCTTTCTTAGAGTTCCTGCCAAATTAGCATTTTAGGGAGCCAGTCCTGCGGAATTGGCTTTTTTAGGGAGCCGCAATCTACCAAAAATGAAAATTTGGGTGGGCAAAACTGGAAAGTTTTGCTGAATTTCACGAATTTGAGCTCTGTGAGTGTCAATTGCGAGAAAAAAAAATTGGGAATTGAAAGGGCGAAAATCGCAAAATTGGTTCTGTATACATGAAGGTGTCAAATCCTCTAAACTTGGACACCAAAAAGAGCCACGGCCTCAGAATTGCTTTTTTGAAGATCCCCAACCCACGAAATTGCTTTTTCGAAAGAGTCAACTTCGGCAAAATCGGCGTTTTAGGGAGTCGATTCAGCTGAATCGGCTTTTTGAGCGAGCACAATCCACGAAATTGGGTTCTGTGAGTGTCAGTAGTAGAAACTGAGCGCAAATAATCGTAAGGGCGGGACGGGGGTCTGAAGATGTGTTAGACGGTGTTCATACTGCAGCAATACGATATCGTTTCGATATCATTTTCATATTCTTCTATATTCGTTGTTCATATTCGTTGTTGCTATCTGTCCTAGACGCAGTTATGACGCGTCAGCGAGGTCGAAACGTACTGCTCTAGTATGTTCTACACCAAAGTAACAGAATCAATAAAAATGTCTAAAGTCTGCCCACTTAGTGATGGACTCTCGAACGTGTTGCTACATTTCGATAGTTCGATTTGTTCACTCCCACCAAAAATATTTAAATAAATCAACAAAAAAGCGTTTACTACGGTCACTATGGTTACTTTACATCGAATCATTGGGAGGTTCGTGCAAAATATGTATTATTTTGTTACTTTGCTTTACTAAAATTCATGTAAAATATTTTTTCTTGTTTTATTTCAGTACCTATAGTTGCGTTCCCTGCCAGAGTTTAAGACGATTGGGTTAGACAGTCACATACTCGTACGTTCTTATCATGTTTTTGATTGGTCTCGAATAATTTCGTCCTAAAAACAGATCTACAGCAATCTCGAAAACAAATTGACTATCGATAATAGTGTATTTCGTGAAATCGATGCTAAATGACCTAATTCATCACGTGGTTCAGTATTGCCACACAAACCTCAAACACCCTGTATATATGAATTCCGGAGACCACTGAATTCGTGTTCTAGAGGTCCTGAAACATGAAAAAAACATGCCATGACCCATGTTTGCCACCATCACGACGAGACCAATAGTGCATTTTGACATAAATGAAATGCACTAAAAAATGATAACATTTACCAAACCGCATGTCTAGTAAACTGAACATATCATTGGTCAATTATGCTATAATCTTTTTACCAAAATCATTTAGTTAAATTGACCGACGCGACGTGGTTAGCAGTCTTAAAATTTACCAGACATTCTAGCTGGACATCCATTTTATGAAGTGGACAATTTTTTTTTTTTTTTTTTATATACAAGACCAACTTAACTCCAGTTTTACAAGTATTTTATAGCTCAGATTATATTGCTTCACAGGCGGATTTGTTTCAACTAGTATAAATATCACAGGGTAAATACAGGGTGTTTCTGAAATGGATGTCAATATTTGGGCTGGTGATTCTGCGTCACAAATGCGTCAAAAAAAGTCATATTGACCCTATTCCGATTCCTAATAGTTTCCGAGATATTCACGAATTTAGTAGTTTTCAAAATGACCTTGTTTTCTTGAAGAAAATCATCCGTACCTTAGCAACCAGGTGAGCCACGTCAAATCTGATGACACCGTTGGAAAGGCCAGACTTTTTTCGACGCCGTTCAGTGTTATTTGCTTCAATGTCGCCCACTCCTGCTGATAAAATCAGAGTCAAACTTGAAATTGCTTTTATTGTTACCAATGCTGACTAGGTTTTGAAGTCGATTTTATCAGCAACAAGTGGTTTCCAAGATGACCTTTTTTCAGAAAAGTTGGCGCATGGTGTCAGCATCATTATGGTATTTGGACATCACCTTCCATCTCGGATATTTTTTTGAGTATTCCAAAATGATTGCTGAAAAACCCGTTTTAGTGCTCATTACTCAAACAGTCTTTCTTCACGAATAACTCGAGAAAAAACATGATGAATGTTTGCCATCCATTCTTCACTAATTAAAGAATCCGAAAAAATACATTTTTTATTAAGTCTTCCTATTTACAGGAGAAATTTGAACTGCGTTCCTCCTACTCTTATGCACAACTCTGCTCTCCTGGTCAACGACTGGTGGACATTTGATAAAGTGACATTTGATAGGACATTATGATCACGTCGGATTTCGTCACAAGCATCTAAGATTCTCTGCTTCAAAGTTTCTTCGTCGGGAACGGGTTTCGCGTATACGAGGGTTTTTATGTGCCCCCAGGCATAGAAGTCCAGAGGGTTCAGGTCTGGTGATCTTGGTGGCCATTGCAACAGGGCCTCCTCTCCCGATCCATCTATTGCCATACGCTTCGTCGAGGTAACCACGAGCTAGTCTGCTGTAATGAGGAGGGGCTCCGTCATGCATAAACCACATTCTTGCACGAGTGGCCAGCGGTATGTCCTCCATCAAAACAGCATGGAGAATTTCCTCCAGAAAATCTCTGTAGATTTCACCAGTCAGCCTCGGTGGCAAAAAGTGTGGACCAACGATTGTCGTCCCGAGAATCCCCAGCCACACATTCAAAGAAAATTGTTGCTGGTGCCGGCTTTCAAAGTAAGCGTGAGGGTTGTCCTCCTGCCACCTATGATTGTTGTGGAAATTCACGATTCCGTCACGTCCGAAGCAAGCTTCGTCCGTAAATAAAACGTTTTTTGTAAAATTTCTCGATTCTCGAATTTTTTGCCGTAGCCAACGGCAAAAAAATACTCGTGGCTCGTAGTCATTAGGTAACAAGGCATGCACGCGTTGCAAATGGTATGGATGAAGGCCCTCGCGACTTAGTACTTTCCAGACCATTGAGTGACTGAGCCCCATCAACTGCCCGATTTCACGCGTGCTCAGAGTCTGGTCTTCCGCCACTACTGCCAGAATTTCCTCCTCAACGTCGGCTGTCAATACTGACCTTTCCCGGCCGCGATCAGCTGACCGTACCGCAAAAGAGCCATTTTCTCCAAGACGACGATGAATCGACGAAAAAACTCTTCTATCGGGTTGGCGTCGATGAGGATACATCTCTCGATACATGCGACTAGCAGCTAATGCACTTCCTCCCGCACGTCCATACACGAAGTGCATGTCGCAAAATTCACCGTTTGTAAACGCATCCATTTAAACAATATTCGCTTTGAATATGGATAGTGTCATGCAATGTAGAGAGGTACAACCCTTTCATGTAGTGGCTGTCATGTTGCGGAACAATGCTGCATCTGATGCTTCTCATGACGTCACCATTCAACGATTAATAAGAACATATCCTTATAGGCCTAAATTACCACTTGTTCTGTATCACCACCTACTGTGTCAGCACAGTTGAGTCCTTCATCATTGGAAAATGTTCACTTTCAAAGGTCCTTTTTAGTCAAGAATGGATGGCAAACACTCATCATGTTTTTTCTCGAGTTATTCGTGAAGAAATACTGTTTGAGTAATGAGCACTAAAACGGGGTTTTCAGCAATCAATTTGGAATAATCGAAAAAATGTCCGAGATGGAAGGTGATGTCCAAATGCCATAATGATGCTGACACCATGCGCCAACTTTTCTGAAAAAAGGTCATCTTGGAAACCACTTGTTGCTGAGAAAATCGACTTCAAAACCTAGTCAGCATTGGTAACAATAAAAGCAATTTCAAGTTTGACTCTGATTTTATCAGCAGGAGTGGGCGACATTGAAGCAAATAACACTGAACGGCGTCGAAAAAAGTCTGGCCTTTCCAACGGTGTCATCAGATTTGACGTGGCTCATCTGGTTGCTAAGGTACGGATGATTTTCTTCAAGAAAACAAGGTCATTTTGAAAACTACTAAATTCGTGAATATCTCGGATACTATTAGGAATCGGACTAGGGTCAATATTACTTTTTTTGACGCATTTGTGACGCAGAATCACCAGCCCAAATATTGACATCCATTTCAGAAACACCCTGTATATACATATAGGTAATTAAATTATGAGCATGTCTTATCACAGAAAAATCACAGCCGGAATTTGTCTTGGAGTAGGCGGGGTTTTAGTCTCCTTGATATTGGTTGGCCCAAAGCAAAGTGAACTGCACGATTTACCGTTCGTAGATTCGTGTGGAAATTTTCAAATTTCTTTGATATAGCGTCGTGGATCGGGGGTAGTTTTAATTCTCTGTGTGAAGTTGGGTGTTTCGAACATACCACGGGGCGTTCACCGCCATCCTCAGGATTTTATTTTGTATAACTTGAATTTTGGACAATGTTGACGCCGCTGCTGCTCCCCATACTTCGCTTCCGTAGAGCATCAATGGAAGAATAATTGATTTGAAGACCAGGACGCAAAATTCTGGTTTTAGTGTGCTCTTCCTGTTCAGTATCGGGTGGAGTTGTCGCAGTCTGGCATAGCCTTCCCCCACTTTTTTATTGATGTGCTTTTCCCAGTTTAGCCGTCTATCCAAGTGAAGTCCGAGGTATCGCACCGAAGATTTCTTGTCGTTCCATTTGATGATATGGTTTTCTATATGGAGATCAGGTGGGTCGGCAGGAAAGCGAAGGGTGAAGATTTTTGCCTCGCATTTGCTCTGATTTGTGATGATTTTCCATTTTCTCGTGTAATCTTGGATCTCTGCTACGGCTTCCTGCACGTCGTTGCGAGCGGCTGTGATATTTGATCTTGTCGAGTAGATGCAGGTGTCGTCCGCAAATGTTGCGACTTGGACGTTTTGCGGTCGCGGGAAATCACTCGTGTAAATGTTGAAGAGCATGGGCAATTTATGCAAGTGGACAATTTAGCCAAGGGATGCGACATATACATATACAGGGTGTCAGCTGGCTTTTGGTCACAAAGACAGGCGAAGTTCAAGAAAACTTTCTCAGGTCTAGAGCATGTATGCATTCACACTCGAGATATCGAGTACCAAACTCAGAAAACCACGAGAAAAAGTGCAAAATAAGGGTACCATAGTGTGAGATATTTTCCGTATTTATAGCCTGGTACTTTTTATTTGTAGAAAGTTCAGGCGATGTTTGGAAGTACTGATGGTTTTTAAGGGGACGACCTATTCCCGGAGGGGCGAACCCCCCCCCCCTATCAAGCCCCTCTCTCGGTAGTAGTAAAATTAATCTTCCCTGGAGGTAGTAAAATAGTGGTGTAGAGCAACATTTTTATTGATGATGTGACTCACTGAATCAAGGGGGGGGGGGCTTCGTCACTCAGCGATTATGTATTCAGCGTTACTCACGGGTAGGTACTGTTTGGAGATTTAGGATTAGATCCCAAGGGCAGATCTGGAAGTCATCTCTAGGGGGGGGGGCAGGGGAATCGAACCCCCTCACCATCCTACAGCAAACTCCACCCCTTTTCACCCCCAACGCACCATTATTTTACTACCTCCAGGGAGAGGTAATTCCGCTGTTACCCCCCCCCCCCTCGATACGCCTTGGTGGGGGGTTGTCGCCCTTCCGGGAAAAGGTCCCCTCTCAATTCAGGACATCTAATATATTGCCTGAACTTTTACAAATAAGAAGTACCAGGCCATAAATACGGAAAATATCTCACACTATGGTAAACACTATTATGGTACACACTATGGCATACTATCATAGTAAACACTTTAACCGTAACACATGTATAGGTAAGGTAAGGAGTGTTTGAGAAAAAAAATGCTAATTCTGAAACGCTAGGCACAACTTTTGGCAGCCCGAAAACAGCAATTTTTTCCGTTTTTTCTAAATATCCCTTAAATCATCGGCTTTAGAGAAAAACCTCCCATACAATACAGTTAGGACATCAAATTGCCTGCATCTTTTATTGTATTTAAAGTATTTTTCTTCGACCAATATGGAGCGAGCTAAAGCCTCTCGGACCATTTTTCATGTAATGGTTAAAAGTCTTAAAATCGCCTGTTTTCGACCAAACTATTTTCGGTAAGATTCATTTCTTCCCTCCTTCATTTCAAACTTTTCGAGCCCTCTCACCCCTACTCGGTTGCAAATTGCAAAATCACTTTTCTTCGGGCCAGCTGAAACCTTGGCAAGTCTCCTCCTCGTCCTTGTCACTACTCCACACACCATTTGAGGGATTACCATGACGCTTGCTTGCAAGTGTTTGGGAAACCGGTGTTGAAGAGTTGAAAGAAGAGCTCTTGACTGGAGTTTTCAGTGACTTGCATTGCAATGATTCACTTTACCCTACTTTCCGTCTTTTTTTCAAGCAAACGCAACGCAACGGAAAGGCAAAAGCGGACAGTTTAAACATTCCCTTATGTCACAGAACAACGACAATTTTAATTAATTTTTATATTTGTTTTCAGGGGCGGCTTGTCCACTAGGGCATTTGGGCACGCGCCCCACCAAAAATAGGACCAAAAAATTTTCAAATAAAAAAGTACAAAATGACTTCAGAAGAATTAGAAATTCCAGACAAAATAAATAAAAAGTTGGCTTCTTTTTTGCAATTTTCAGAAATTACCTTCTCATTTTGCTTCCAACAGGCGGAGATCCAACTGTTCTTGGTGGAAGAGAAACCACCAATTTTCAAAGGACAAATGAATATTTCCAGTGTATTGGCGGCGGAAGTCAGCTGGCATTGGTGGAGCAAGAATCTGAGCAGATCAGATTTATTCCCCCCCCCCTCTCTCTAGAAAATACCACTTTGCGAATTAATTATGCCTGCAAAGCCTGCATGTGCAAAAATACAATTGTTGAGGCAAAAATTCCAAGTCCTTCACCAAATTTACCGCATAAAATTCTCTTGTTTCTGGGTTAATTTTCCTTAGTAATTTCAGTTCTAAAGACACAGTTTTATTAGATAAATGACGTGTTATAAGCTAAATCGGCTACATCGGCCACAAAATGGTATATTCACACTATTCAGAGCAGAAACTTAGTGTGAAAGAGCAAGAGTATGCCGTGAACAGCAGCGTACCGATGTAAGGGCGAGGGGGGGCGGACCGACCAGGGCCACCTATCAGAGAGGACCCTTAAAAGTTTAAATATGGAAAAGTGATGATTTTTAGGTTCATGTTCAAAGATTTAGGTACATGAAAAGGAGTTTTGGTATACGATTGGGCAGTGACTAGGCTTCTTTCGACAATTTTCAGCCCATCCGACTTGGAGAATAGAGCTTGACTGGTGATTAGCAAACAGCGTGGCCAAATATTCGATCGAGCTCACGAAAGCGAAATTTTAACGGCTGAAATTGGAGGAAATTTGTGCCTTCTGAAAGCAAATTCGCGTCTAAAATAGAGAAAATACGCTGATTCCCAAGTTAATTTAGGTCCTTAAGCAGGTAAAATTGAGAAGGAGCTCTATAATGTGCCGATGTTGGGGCGAGTAGGCGGCAAAAAATTGCCAAAATGCAAAAAAGCGATCATTCCTGGTTTCTCGATGCAACTTCCAGATCATAATTTAGAACAAAACGCTGATTCTCGGTGTACAGTGGCAATTTCACGGCTAAAATGTACCAAATAACCGCTTTTGTGCTGTTTTTGGGACAAGCCCGCGGCTAAAATTGAGAAAAATCGCCTAATTCGTCGATGAAATTGAGTAAAAGCGCTAATTAGCGAATAAACTGTAGGTAAAACGTTAATTGGGGATAAAAAAATATTTTCTAAGGGAAATTTTGAGGCTACTAAGATGAAATGCTAATCCATAAGTAAATTGAAATGAAATGGCCAATGTGGGGCTAAAATGTAAAACAAGCGCCTTTTCTCATATTGAAAAAACCACTAATTAGCGCGGCTAAAATTAAGGAAAACCCTAAATTTCTCTCTGTTCAAAAGCGCGATTTTCTAGGATTGAAAAAAGTAAAAACAAAACAATATTCAAGTCTTTTTCTAGAAAATTTTAATAATAGCTTACAAAAAGTAAATAATTAATTAATCATAAAATTACGTACTGTACAATTATTTATAAGGTACGATTCTTTTGTTTTTGTTGTTATAAAAATAAAAATAGGACAGTGACTTCAAACGCAACAACAAGGTCTCTTGTTTTTCTCTTAAATAATATTGGTCCTTTTCATAACAAAATGAGCGCCGGGGTCGTTTATCACGCAAATAAATTCGTCTTTTCTTGAGATAAAAAATAGGGGGGAGATCTTGATTTTTTGATGAAAAAAAAAATCCTTGGGGGGGATTTTTTGTTTGCTTTGTTCTCTTTTTCTTAGTAGGGACCGCTACCACCACCCGATGGTGCCGACGGGGACGGTCCAGATGAGTAGGAGTCACCACTCGACGATGGTCCCGACGGGGCGATCGAACCAATCGAAGAGGATCCTGAGTCGGGGGCTCCGTACTGGCTCTGAGGAACACCCGATGGGGCGTAGCCTTCTTGTTTCTGTTGAGGGATAGACAGGGAAAAAAGTAAATAAAAAAAAGTGAGACATTGCACAAGCCGGAAGGCATAAAAAATGAAAAATGCAAATTATGAGATGATTTTGCTCGCCGAATTTTTTTTTTTTTTTTAATAGAGATAAAAAAAATTGGATGACAGGATGTTGCATAAGGAGTGAACCGGTTCAGTGTCTTCCTGATTATGCGTGATGCGCTTAAAAAAGGAACAGTTTTTTGTTCAGTTCAAGACCTTGTTTTAAACTAACATGAAACAAGAAGCTTTCACTAATTAGATTGGGGTGAAATGATAGTAATAACTGTCTTAATTGGGCAATAAAAAACCTTATTTTTAGGAAAGATATTTTCTCTTTCGCTTGCTCACCTGAGTCTTGTAACGAATAAAGTAGACTTCGGGTTTGCTTGGCTGAGTCGGTGCGGGTGTTGGAATGGTGATTTGTGGGGCATCTTCGGGTTTCTTGACGAGGACATAAATGAGGGTCTTCTGTTCTGCGGGTGGCGCGATGGCGGGAATGTCAGGTACAGTTGGGGGTGGTGGAGTGGGCGCCTTAATGAAGACGATCTTGTAGTGTTTTTGCGGGGGTGGTGGTGGGGCTTGGGGCCTTCTTGGAGCCTGTAATGAGTAATAAAATGTATTAAATGTCCTCGGAAGCTCTTCAAACATTGTTCACACTATGTTGTCAATTTCGTGGATAATAACTTGTGCTAAAAATCTTTTTGTACCTGGTAGACGGGCTCTGGAGGAGGTACATGAACATAGACGTGTTTATGAACGACCGGGGCTTGAGCCGGTGGTCCATAGACTGGTGCATTGCCCGAAGGATAGCTGCCACCGCCTCCCGAAGGTAGTGGAGCGGCGTAGCTGTCCAGTTGAAGGCTGTTTCCACCGAAACCACTACCACCTCCGAAGCCACCACCGCTGCTACCGCCACTGAAGCCACCACTGTAACCACCGCCGCCGTCCGGCCTCGCCAAGGCAACACTTACAGTTGCTAAGACCTGCAACAAGAAAAAGAAATTTCACTAAACCGGAAATTGTTACTATAAGCACCCCTAAAAAAAAAAAAAGTAATCCGACAACTCATAGCATTAATAAACGTCTTAATTTTATACTTTCGCATTGCAGCCTCCGTAACAACCGGATTGTAATAATTTATTAGTTCAACATCCCGAATTGGAGGATCACCCATCCACCAGATAGCAAACCGACACCTTTAAAGTGTTTCAGTATAATAACAAGTCATTTTCAAGACTATTAACTTCCTTATGAGTATATCGTCTAAATCATCAAGAATTGGACAGAACTTGCACAACCCCCCACCACCATTTCTATCGCTAAAAGCTACACGCTATTATTTTACACCTTGCTTGCGTAATTAGTGTGATCTAAGAGATTTTAATCTTGAAAATGAAAAAGGTTGAAGCATAATTAAAATTACGACCGAAAAAGATTCATCCCTCGTTATGATTGCTCCAAAAAGACCATCTCGCGTCTTTGCGCTAACTAATAAGTTATGTAAAAGAAAACAATGGACTTGGGGCTTAGTCTCAGAAAAATTCTTCGTTTGTTTCTTGTTACCTTTGTCTGTTTTCAAAATGTTCTCGTTTGAAAACAGACAATACCATCATTACGCTAATGTAACTCAAGGGACTTGCTATTGGGGTTAGAGGGGGAGGGTGGAAGCGGACTGTATTGTTGTTGGTGTCCAAGATGCGGAACACCTAATTAAAGCAGACTTCCCGAAAGGAGGTGGTGGAGGGCTGGCAGTGGTGGGCTCTTCGGCGATTTCACTGACTTCGTGATGAATGAATAGGGTGAGAAGTTCTATATGGCGAGGGGGGGGGAGAAAAGAAAACTCTTTTTTTTTTAAGGTACGGCGGCGGGCATAAGAAAAATTGAAGATAAAAATATGGTTTGAACGTACATAATACGTACAAACACGTACGCACATCGAAATCTCTCACTATACGCCATCAGGAAAAACTCTTCCGTTTGGGAGACGAAAATTGTCACGCTTGAAAGTTTTCACTTTTTTTCCTTTAGTGGAACCGAGAAAAAAGTGAATTGAATGATAGTAGAGGGGGGCTGAACTTATTTTTTTCTTTTCTCCTGCACGAATGTGAATTGTAAAAAAAAAAATCGTTTTCTTGATACAAAGTGCATTTCCAACAATTGCTACCGTCACGAACGCCAAAAAGATTACTTCAAGCTTTCAAGCATGGTAATTCGGGGAAGATTTGAAAATTGTACGCTTTATATCAAAGAGCTATGTCGGGGAATCACTCCGAAAGGGGTAAAAGGCACCCCGCGGAATTTCTGCTTCCATTGAAGAACAGCGAATAATAAAATAATGACGAGCTTTCGAACACAGTTGACGTAATCTTCAGTGCATTTATCGAACACGAAAATTGAAATTCCCCACAAAATAAATGCACGGCTGGCTCGCGTCCCATGAGCCTTATTATGCTAAACCAACACTTTTAAACTATTTTCTTATTTAAAATTGTCCGAACCGCACATCACTTTCCCAGGATCACTTTTTACAAATAAAAAAAAATCAAATTGATAAATTTGGTACTCACGAATATGAATTTCATGGTATATCAATATGTGTTTCTCCAAGTGAAAAAATAAGACCCCGATGTCCCCTTGGGTACAAAACAAAACAACCAAAAAAAAAAAACACTTTTTTTCTTCGTCGTTGAAAAAATGAAACTTATCGACTGACTGTTAGGTGAGAGTAGCGTCCCTTAGGCTTTTATACATCGAAAAAGGGGGGCTTTGAAACTTGGGACCACACGGCGGAGGGGACTTACTCTCCTGTACCGTGACCAGGGACGGAGGGAATCCTCTTCTCTCGATTATGATGATGAGGAGGGGAATAGTATGACCCCGAAGAAGAGCAGTGCATCATCCCTATGGGAAAATATTGTGTAATTCCGGGGGAGAGAAAAAGAATCTTTAGAGCTCCTATTTTCCTTCTCTCTCACTATCGCTTCATCTCGTTCTTTTTAGTTTATTTTTTAGGCCTCACATTGTTACACGGACTCTCGGGCAGTTTTTTTTTTTTTTTTCATCTTCTTCTTTTTTGTATCCGTGTATTTAAAAGAGATCCAAACTCTCGATGGTTTTAAAAAATATAAATAAGAAATTAACCAGTCCCGTCCATCCATCTAATTAGATTTATCGAACCCAACAGAAGCCTTATAGTTTGCCTTATATTTATTATTCAACAGCTATAAGCGGTTGACTGCCTAAGCGCATCACAACCTCAAAATCCACTCCCTCTCCTACTAATCTGTCGAATATTTATATTTTAAATAAAATAATTAATATTCCATGTAGGTAATTATTTCAAACTTCCGATTTATAATTTTTCGTGAGTTGTATTCCTTTCAATCGGCTCGGACACCGTAATCAAGTGCTACACGAAACGTGGAAGTAAAAAAAACAACTCATAAATCATCCATTTTCGCAGGAAGAAACTGAAATAAGACGTTATACGTAATTTGATGTAAAATTATCCCTAATAACACTCACCCCATTATTAAAATGTTTTTACGCAATCCACCCGCTCGGACTGCTTTTTAAATTTTTCATTTTAGAAAAGGTGCTAAAAACTATCGATCGAGTTTTTTACCCCAAAGAAATCGTCTTGTTCCTTATAAATGAGCAAAGGCAACACGCAAGCTCTTCTAAGCTTCGCAATTGAAATCCAAAGAACGATAAGTGGCGGATTCTTCACCTATCAGGGCCCGGGGGTGGAAACCTTTAAGAGCGTCTGCTGTAGTGTTTAAAGCAGGGGTGAAATGACCATTTATGGACAGTATGTGATGCTGAAAAATATACAAATTTGTGCTGAAATCATCAGTTATTAGGGTGACCAGACATCCTACTTTCCCCGGACGTGTCGTACTTTTTAGAGCGTCCGGGGACTCATTTTTCTGGTGTCTGGGAAGAGGTCAAAATTGTCCATTTTTTGGTCCTACTGTTCACTTTTCACTTATTGTGACGTCCGGTTCTTCTACTTCCCAACGTCTTCCACGTTCATCTTTAAACAAATCTGCGGCACTTAACGACAAATGTCCCCATATAGTCACCCTTTTGACCTTCCCGGTCTTCATTATCCCTGGTGGGCCGCGTCTTCTCCCTACCATGATTTTACTATTAGATATTCGATTTGTGAGCGCTAGTGGCGGAAATCAAATAGCAAAGCCCACTCGCAGAACAATAAAGCGATTCCAGCCTCTGAATCACTCTCGTGCCCCTATTTCACTCAAAAACCTTAAATTCACCTCACAATCTGGAACGTTCGACCGACAATTAGGCTCAAGCTCTAATTAAAAATCAATGATGCGCGTTTGGCCATTTCAAAAACAAAATTTCAGACATTTTGACTCGTCTAAACCGCCAGACCGCCAATTTCGCTCCTTCAAAAACCAAATTTGGCAAAAAATAAACGAAAAAAAAAACCGTGATTTTGACTTTTTAAAATTACAATTCCACGGGAGATTTTCACTCTTCCATAGCCAGTTTTAAATTTGGCACCTCAAAAACCAAATTTCACGAATTTTTGTTATTTCGTAAATTTTGCTGATTTTCATGCTTTGATGTAGTTTTTCTATAACCAAATATTTCTTTGGCACCTTCTATTTTAATTATTTCGTATACTTCAATTTATTTGATTTTCATGCTTGTAAAATCCAAACTTCGTGGGGTTGCCTCCTTCAAAAACAAATTTTTACGAAATTTCGTTATTTCAGAACCCAATCTCATAGACTTCGCTCATTTAAAACCGAATTTTGGATTCCTCCTGTATGAAGAAAAAAATTCGTGGCTTTACCTCTTCATAAAATACGTTTTGGTTAGTTCAAAAACCTAAATTGGCAAAAAACGAACGACGGAAAAAGGACGTTTGTGAATCGGGTTTTCTCAACCCACAATTTCGCTGGATATTTTCCATAACCAAATATTTAAAATTGGGCACCTCCAAAACAAAATTTCACGGATTTCTGTTATTTTCGCTAATTTTCACGCAGAACCCAACCACCCAAATTTTGTAGTACTGAAAGGCAGGTTTGGATAATTCACATAGTTAATTTGGCTCTTTCAAAATGTAAATTACCGGATTTGACTGTGTTTAAGACCCAAATTTCGTCAATCTGGGTCTTAAAAATCCCAAGTTTTGCGGAATTTTTCTCTGTTCAAAACCTAATTTCGCACATTTTGTGCATTTGAACCCAAATTTCACAATTGTTAGCTATTCCACAAGCCAAATTACGTAGACTTGGCTCCTCCTGGAATCCACAGTTACAGAGTTTTGGCCAATTCGAAAAACTAACTTCAAAAAGACAGTAACGTTACAAATAACGTCAACAACAATAATAAGAACAAGAACTCCAACAAGAACTAATAACTCTGGTAATAAATTAAAATGAGCCTTTCTGTTTCAACTCAAATTGTATCGCGGATTGTCGATTCTTTCATAACCAATTACGCGGATTTTGCTCCTCCAAAACCCAATTTCACGAATCTTTTCCATTTCAAACCCAAATTTTGCGTATTTTCATTCTTTCAAAAACCAAATTCCGTGGTCTTATTGTTAGATCTTTCTAGAGTAAATTCCGCCAGTTTAAAAAATACTTATGTGGCTCTTTCAAAATGAAAATTCACGGATTTGGCTCGTTCAAAAACCATAATTCCATCGTTTTGGGTCTTTCAAATCCCAGTTTCGTGGATTTTCATTTCAATAGTACTTAGTATCGCTCCTTGAAATGCTTTCAGTCATTGGGATTCTGGGGCTGTCATACCAGAAACACCAAATTGGTCGTGTGGCTGGACCACCTTTGAATGGCCACTGGCTAATCAGTGTACTCCGTACCTAAAAGGATCAGAACAAGCGTTTCCAACTGACATTTGGCTTTTTCTCGTCAATTCAAGCTAAAAATGCCGTCAGAAATCCGTCAAAATATTCCGTCCCGTTAAAGAAAAGTCGTGGAATGAGTAACAGTGGCGGATATAAGGGAGGGGCCACCCCTTGGGGGCTCCCTTGGAGTCGAGGTCACCTGAGCAAAAAAAAAAAAATCATCAAAACCTCCTCCAAAATCCCATCCAGGAGAAGTGATCACCTCTAATTTTAGGGTCATATTCTCAGAGCCCCAAGGGTGAGAGGTTCTCGAGAAAGCAAAATGCCAAGTTAATTAAGGCTCTCGCGAATCGCCTCACTGAGGAGAAAACTGACGTTAAACGCCACCACGTCAAGGGCTTCATGCGAAAAGTCACACCAAAGGCAAACTTCAAGCGAACAGTGTAAGGGAAAAAACTCTTTCGAAAGGCCGCGGTACAGCGAGTAAACACTACGCAAAATGCCCCACGGCGGACAAAACGCAACATTCGGGAAAACACTCACGTGAATCGCCAAGTTCAAGGAAAAATTTACGTGAATGTAACCTTCAATTTGAGGAGACGGAAACTCATAGGGTACGAGGGTAAATATACGAACTGTATTTATACGTTAACGTTACAAAGACAACATGGGGAGACGTGCACGCTTCACAAAGGTAGACTTACTGACTAAAGGCGAGTTATGATTAGGTGAATTAAATCCAAGTATTTCGAATTTCACGACTAACCGAGATCGTCGAGAGGCGTAAAGATCCCGAGAAGTAAGGAGGCCCAGACTGCATGGACATGAAAAAAAAGGCTTTTGTGCGACGTAAGTAAATCATTCTTTTATTCTTTCCATGTGCCTGACGTATTTACCTTGCGCCTTTTCTTTGCTAGGAGAAGGATATACAGTTAGCGTTCCAATTGAGACGACTCGACCGACGGTGACGGTTGAACTTAACGGCTGTTATATAGACGGTTTATATTCAACGTCCTTGATGTCTCCGGATGATACGTCCAGCGGCCCTGGTTACTTTTTCTGTTGTAAATAATTCTCTTCGACAAGACGGACGAGAAAGGCGATAGTTAAGATAAATCATTGTGTGAGGTTTTCCCTTTTTCTCAAATGCCGCAGGTTCCCACTCTGGAATTTTGATTGACGCGTGGTTTGGATCACGTATGTTTTTATTTGTTTTTTCTTAAATTTATTTTGATAGTATTATATTTAACTTATTATATTTCTAATTAATAAGATAACATGGAATGTCCGGTCATAATATGCGAAATGCCCGGTCATACGCGAAATGCCCGGTCATGTGCGAAATGCCTTGCTACAGAGGAATGTCAAGGTGACATATGGTAAAATTGTGCATTTTACGTGGAAATTTTCAATTTTAAGAGGAAATTGTAACTTTTATGAGGAAATTTCACTTTTATGAGGAAATAATACATTTCATGGGGAAATTCTCAATTTTATGAAGAAATCGACCATTTTATAAGGAAATTGTCCATTTTATGAAGAAATTGTCAATTTTATGAGGAAATAATTAATTTTTAGGGAAATTGTCTATATTATGAGGAAATTGTAAATTTTATGACGAAATTCTAACGAAGTCATAATATGGCCCCCTCTGATGAGTAAATAATCAGTAGCGTGCCTTGGTAGTGGCGAGACGGACGGGCAGACACGGGCACCTCTTCTGACTCTGAGAAGGTTCCTAAAAAGCTTAAAGATAGGAAAATAGGGATTTGTAGGTTTGGTGTTCAAGAATTCAGGAACCAAATTCTGAAAAATACGCTCATTCGGAGCTAAAATTGAGAACAATTTGCGAATTCGCGGTTAATGGTGCCTCTATAACGGTTAAAATTTAGAAAAAACGCTAACGCACCCTTAGTTTGCGGCTAAAATTGACAAAAAACGGTAATTCGTGGCCAAAAATGAGAGAAAACGCTCATTCGTGGAATGGAGAAAAAAACTAACTCTCAGAAAAAGAAAAAGAAATCGAGAAAACACCAATTCGCCGTGTCTGGCTGTGTGACTAAAGATGGAAAAAATCACTAATTCATGGCCTGAATTCAATAAATTGCTTTTAAAAATCTTCTAGGCAAAGGAGGAAGAGCCTTTTGAGGCAATCGTTCGTGCCACCCCGGTCCCTGGATTTCACATCAGTCATATTCATAATATTATTACGGCATTTTTTGGTCGTTTTTTGCGTGAACGCAGGACGCGCACCGACGCTTATTACACCGTTCATAAATGGGCTGCGGAGGGCTCACCTCAAAAACAGTATAATAGGCGCCTCTTTTCAATTTCAGTTGTAAAAGGACTTCCATGAACCGCAAGTTACCGATTTTTATAAATTGTATCCGAGATCCAAAGCTTTTTCTTTATTTATAGCAGCGAATTAGCGCTTTTTGTCGGTTTTGGGCTGGGGGCTTAAAAGAAAACCAATAACAGCACATTAGAACTTTTAGTCAATTCAATTTTTAAATTTTGTCAAGAATGATCACTTTTAGTGCATTTCATTCAAAAAATGCACTATTGGTCTCGCCCTGATGGTCGCACATATGGGTTGTGATACTTTTTTTTCACGTTTCAGAACCCCTAGAACACGAATCCGAGGTCGGTTCGATTTGCTATATATATATATATATTATGGCCCCTCGCTTGTTAGCACGATCACGGTCGCAATTTTTGACTTAGGGCAACCAAATTTGGTCTAAAAATCAATAGCGTGAATATCTCGGACGAGTTCGTGATCCAGATGAATCGGTCCACGGGAACGGTGTGAAAGAGGGGTTTGAATTAGTTGAAAATTCGCTACCGCACGGCTGTTGCTGCAATTGCCCCCAAAATTGACTCGAGTAATGAAAAATGAACGCGCTTACGTATGAGACCCTAGTGAACGAAATCCGTTGATATGGCAGGGGAGTTCTCGGCGGAGGGGAGCTATTAAATTAACGCTATGCCTTACTGGACCACCCAATTACCAAAAAATTTCATTGACATTGTATTTTGAGCCGTCTCTTTTATTTTATTTGCCTACAGCCTAATAAATATTGAGTAAAAAATTCCGAGGTGGGCCAAAAAGGGAGGAACAAAAAAAAAATTTAAAAAAAAATTGTTTCGGATTCGAACCCAGGCACTCCGCATTCCGCAATGGTGAAATGGTGACATACCATTTAACCTAATGTAACTGATCTGAAAATTAACGTAATCTGAAAAAAGTTTTGTTCCGACAGCAGCCTGTCGGGAGAAGTGCATTTCATTCATGCGACAATCGAGTCAAACCTCATAAGTTAGAACGATATCAATCAATTATGAATGAAATTTAGGCCGGAATAAAGATTTTAATTGCAAATAACTCCTCTAACAAGAGTCCGCCTTCCCATATCGTATAGGCAACCAAACCGACTCTGTTTCTTTTTTCATTTTCATCATTTTATTCCCCCTCAGTTGGTGCCAAAAAAGGGGCCTGCGGTAAAAAGAAACACGATTTTATGATTTTGACTTTCTATACCACGGCCTAAATGTCATTCATAATCGATTGATATCGTTCTAACTTATGAGGTTCGACTCGATTGTCGCATGAATGAAATGCACTTCTCCCGACAGGCTGCTGTCGGAACAAAACTTTGAATTTTCACTTTTCCTCCACTTTAGCTGCAAACTTACACTTTTCTTAGTTGTTCCACGATTCAGCGTTTTGTCTTTATTTTCACCACAAATAACCGATTTTCTCATTATTAGTCATGAATTAGCGCGAACGAACGCTTTTTATAAATTTCAGCCGCCACTAACGATCACTCTTTTATTTTTACTTTTTAGTCGCTAAATAGCACTTTTCCTCTAAATTAGCAAGGAACTAGCGTGTTTTTTTTTTTTTTTTTTTTTAAACTTAGGCCGCGTAACAGCTTTATTTCTCCATTTAGGCCATGAATTAGCGGGTTTTGTCAATATTTTAGACATGCATGGATTTACGTTTTTATTCTCAATTTTTGGCGTGAAACGTAGAATTTTTTTCTCAATTTTTGCTTTGACTCAAGAACTGCACATTAGCGCTTTATCTCACTTTTACGTCACGAAGGAGCAGTTTTTTTTAATCAATTTAGCCCACGAACAAGCGATCTTTCTCAATTATTAGCCGCGAAATGGCGCTTTTTAGAATTATATCTTAGCTGCTAATTATTAACACCGTGCCTCGAAAGTGATTTTTTTTTAGTACGTTTTGGCATTTCTGGTATTACAATAATTATAATTATGTGCTCACTTTACAGATTCCTCCTTTTTTCTTTTTTTAATTGTCGGAAAGGGGAAAACTTTCTTTTCGGGTAAAGGTGTATTTGGTTCATGCCAAGTTTTTTTATTTTAATTATCTTTTTTCAGGATGAGTGCAGGTTCAGGAGGTTGGAAAACTTCAATTATTATTTTTCTTCGTAGAAATACCAGCCGACCCCTACGATTCCTCTTTTATAAGGTAGGGAAGTGTGAGTGGTGAGAAGAGAGACGGGCGAGTTTTGAGTTTTGTGACTTGAAATTTATTCGTTTGAATTTCTAGAAGAACACAAACAGCTATAATAATAATAAAAAAAAAAGTCCTAGGGCAGGGTCCTGACCTTCCTCGTTTAATAATTTTGTCTTCCGCAGAAGCCTCTTAGGACCAGTTCAGTATGTTTTGGTCGAAAGTGAATTTCACAATCCTCGGAATAATTTATATCCGCAAGGGGTTTATAGGTTGATGCGCGGACGCCATGCGGGGCATTATAGGAAGATCCGGAATAGTGCGGAAAGGGCTGGGGGGATTTATTGGCATAAGACTTTGTTTATCATCCCAGTTCCGCTAACTCCCGTTTCGGGAATTGGATTTACGCAACTGAGAAACAAATATAGGAGTTGGAAATGGTAGAATGATGGGCAAACTAGCCACATTTTATTGATGGGGCCTTGCTTGAAATTTTTTATTTTATTATTCAATTTGTAATTCTAATTTTTCTACGCGCCACCGAGACTTTCTTTTTCTCAAATTATAGCTATCAGCTTTAGTTGAGCACAGAGTAAACCAGAAATAAACAATTCTTTGCTGCCTTATTCAAATAATACAATAATCCGCATGCGAGTAAAACACATTCGGGGGTCAGTTTTTCAGTTTTTTTTTTTTTTTTTGATTCAGCTTTGTAGGGAGAAACTTTGTCAAGGAACCAGTTTTTGGAATGAGCAATTAAGTTTCCTTGAAGAACAGACAATTTTAGAGGTCAATATTGTCAATATGCCGTTTCTGGCTCGAAAAATTCACCGGTATACTTGTCTCCCAAATCGGGCATTCATGCAAGTTCCCCATTTCACTATTTTACCTCGAAGTATTAATTTTTAGCCATGAATTAACTTTTTTACTCAATTTTAGCCCAGGAGCCCATCCGAAAGCTTTTTGTTCTGATTTGTAGAGCAAATCTTGGCTTGGTCTTATAAAATCATGATTTTGAGTGAGCTAAACCCGCAAATACTTTTTGCAGAGCCAACCCTGCAAAATTGGTACTTTGAGTGCACTATAAGCGTAAAACTATACGTTTTTTGATGAACTGAAACCTCGAGAATGTTTTTATTTTTTGAGTTACACCGCGAAAGGTTTTTTTTAGTAAGCCAACCCCTCGAATTTTGTTTTTTAAATAGGCGAAATTGGTGTTGTCAATGTTTGAAGCCAGCGAAAGTGGTTTTATGAAGAGCCAAACCCGTGAAATTAGTTTTATTTAGAGGCAAAGCCGTGATAATGCGGTGTTTTATACGAGCCAAGTCCGTGAAATTGATCCAAACCCACGAAACGGCTACGGGTGCAGTCGGGGCCGTCAAGCCTCGCGGTGATCCCGAAAAAAAGTACTCTGAAACTTGCAATTTCACTTAAATCAAGTCTTGACACGTGCATTCTGCAAATAATTTGCCAGAAAACTTCATATTTTGCAGTGGTGGCGGAAGTGGGGTTCAGGGAGAGCGAATGCTCCCCCAGTGGTCTGGTTGAGGGAGCACCGCTCCCCCTGAATCGCAAAAGAGAATGGGATCACTTTAAAGTCACTTCTTTAAAAATGATCGATCCACAAGAAATTAATTATAAGGGCGTATGCGTCTACAACTTCCTCTTATTTCTGGCAGACTTCCTTCGCACAGCAGTGAGGCTAAAGCTAGAGCGACAACAGAGTTCTGGACAAAGGGGGGAGTTATTGCGAATGGGTCAATAGAGCGGAATTTTGTTTTTGATGCAGCGAAACCCACCAAATTGCGCTTTTTCGGGTGAGCCAGACACGTGAAATTGGTTTTTAATGAGCCAACGCCACGAAATGTTGTTCTTTCGTGGAGCCAGACCCACGAGATTAGTTTTGTGAATAAACCAGCTCGGAAGAAGCTGGAACCTTAAAATTTACTTTTTGAGTGGACCAAACCTACGACATTGTTTTTTCGGACCAACCCCGCAAAATTGCGCCTTTTAGGGAGTCAAACATGCGAAATTTTATTTGTTTTTCATGTTCAAAAACTGCGAAATTGGGTTTTTTGAATGCGTTTGTTCACAAAACATTAAAAGGCCGTACCCTCGAAATTGGCTTATTGACGCAGTCCTGTAAAATTGGCTTTTTGGGTAAGCGAAACCGGTGAAATTGGGTGTTGTGAGATCTAAACCCACAAAATTTTGGTTTTGGTAAGGCTAACCCCACAAATTTGAAAGGGTCAAACCCACAAAATTGAACTTTTCAAAGCGTCAAGTCACTGAAATGCGGGTGCAAAGCTATAGTGAAAACCGCAATTTCTAGCCATCGGTGTGAACGAGACCACGAAGAAAAGGAAGGTGACTCGGGAATCAACTTTTTCGTCTCCCAGGTGGGCTTTTTGGGTGAGCGAAGCCCGTGAAATTGGGTACTGCGATATCCAAATTGGTAAAATTTGGGGTTTGGAAAGGCTAACCTAACGAAAATGATTTTTTTAAAAGTGCCAAATCGGAATTTGGGTTTAAATAAGTAGTGAAAAAGCATTTCAGGGACTCTAGTGTACCGATAAAAGGCAGGGCGAGGGGGACAAAGCGCCTCCGAGCGCACTTCGGGGCTTTCGAAAACCTTATGGATGAAATGATGGAGTGCTTTAGGTTGATAAGGTGTGAAAGTAGAGCAATAATATGTAGTAGTCAGCACGGACTTTTGAGAAAAACCGCTAATTCGTGGCCAAAATCGAGATAAAGCTCTACAATTTGCATTTGCTCTACAATGCACAATTGGAAAAAGCGCTCACACACAAATAAAATTGTAAAAAGCGCTGATTCGCGGTTGAAATTGAGACAAACGCTAATTCACGCCTGAAATTGAGAAAAAGTTCTCTTTGGTAGCTAACGTTGAGAAAAACGCAAATTCCTAGTTTAAATTGAGATGAAGCGCTGCGATTTGCGGCTATAAAAGTTCAGATAAAGTGCTAATTGATAGGTGAAGTTGAGAAAACTTCAATTCGCCGATTCCTGAGGCAACTTTGAGCGTAAAGCGCTACTGCGTGGGTAAACATTAGTGTAAAATATTAGTTGAGATAGTTGATAAAAACACTAAATCACAGATAGAATTGAGAAAATGCGTCAATTCGATGTTAAATTTAATAAATAGTATTAATTCGCGGATTCGTGGGGAAACTTCGTAGCTTGAATTGTGAGAAAGCGTCATTTCATGGCTAAAAATTTATAAAAAGTGCCGATTCAATGCTGGAATGAAGAAAAACGCTAATTCGCGGCTAAAATTTAGAAAAAGCATAGACAATTCGCAGAGAAAATGGAGAGAACGTGTTAATCCGGTGATGAAATTGAGAAAATAATGAGCAAATTTACGGTCAAAACTGAAAAAAGGATCATTTTCACCTAAGACTGAGAAAGAAAACACGAACTGGCGGTTTCCTGAGGCAACTTCGTGACTAAAATTGAGAAAAATACGTATAATTAAACTCTACGTAGTAAGTATATTGCTTGTATATTTAGGGACCCATTAAGGGGCCTTCTATAGAGATTTCCATCCCCGCCCCGCCAGGAGTAGGCCACTGTTCTGGCTCCCCCCCCCCCACAGTTTCCCGTCTGAATACGCTGTGGCCGATATTCAATTTTCGCCTCATCTCGGCGTCATCTAATAAGACTGCGCCTTGGACGACCTCAGGAAAATTAGTCTGGAAGGGAATTTCATGAATTTATTGACCGAAAATTGTAATTTTGCACATAAATGACTCGAAACACGATATTTGTAGAGAAGGGGGGGGGGATAAAATTTGAACTGTTCAGATTCTTGCTCCCCCAATGCTGTCTGACTGCTATTTCGTGGATATCTGCCCACAAAATGTTGAAATTTTGCTCCTACCACTCGCCGCACATTGGGTGCTGACGTGGGCGACTAGCCCGTGTTTTGCGTTCACTAAAAGCCAGCAATTTCAACTGACTCGGCACCAATGTTAAAATTCAGTGTAATTTTGGCCATGAAATTTGTTTACACTCAAACGGGCAGTAAAGTGCTCCTTTTGGTTACCAAAACCTTGCGATAAACTGCGCGATTACTCACGAGGGAGTATAAGCTAACATTATTCCCGCGAGATAACATTACTCTCTGATGGTTGATAACATTAGATCTTTTCGGGCGACCTACAAAAGCTGCAAATGTTACAAATTTTTTGGGAAACGGGTTTTTCGACAGGTCACGGATTTTTCCGGGAAGCCCAAGGCGATCACTCCCCCCCCCCCTCAGTCAACAAACAAAATCAGTGGCAGCACAAACGTTTGGAAAATTCCTTGTTATTTCTTTAATTACACCTTTTGTCCCCTTGATGTCTGATGATTTCTGCTAATCATCATCAGATAGTGATTCAGTGGGTTGGGGCCAGGGGGCGGACCACCTCGGGCTATTGTTCAGACTAGGGTGGGCCTGGAACGATTAAATATGGAAAATTGGAAATTTTCAGGATTTATGTTCATGGGTGTGGGAATATGATTTCCAGATCCGTTTTTCCGGTCCCAGACGCGGGTCGTCAGCGCCCAAAAAAACGGAACTTTTTTCCCTTGTCGTTTGTCTTGGACGATTTTTCATGGATCGAGGTCCGTAATATGTGCTATTCTTCTCAGAGAAAGCTTACGAGTGTGAAATTGAAAAAAGCGCTAATGTCCAGTTTCTGTAGATCCTTGGGCGGCTAAAATTGAGAAGACGCACTAACGTGTTGTTCTTAAGGCAAGTACGCGGCTGAAATTAGAAAAAGCGCTAATATTGTGAAAAATCTCTCATTCGTGGCTATAATCGAGAAAAACGATATCACTAAGCTGAAATTGGAACAGCGCTAATTCACGACTAGAAAAATCGCTAATTCGAAGATAAAATTAAGAAAAATCGGTAATTTAATTTTAATTTGAACCAAATGACCAGCCCCCCTATTCTGTAACTCTAGGTGTGCGTTACCAAATTTCTCAGCTGATTACTATCAATTATTCACCTTGTTTATTTTGCCAACGCACGCGCTAAGAGTTACAGAACAGGGGGGGGGGGCAGAAGATTTACATTTAACTTAAATGACGGTCGAAACTTTATTTTACCAAACGGAAGAAAGGTCAAGAAACAAGCTTTGGAGATCAACAATCAGTGAAATTTCAAAAGTCAGGGCGTAAAATAAAGGGGGGGGGTGTACGAAAATCCAAAGATTCAGGGCTAAATATTAAAGGTGCCATTTTGATTGCACGACAGAAAAGGGGAAACGCAGCACAACTAAAAAGACAATGCATGACAACATCCATATACAACGACAGAAAATAAGGAATTGGCGCGGCAGAAAAGTATTTTGCACGAAATTCTGGCCTTGTCTGCAACAACGTCACTTGACCTGCGCAGACGGTTTCGACAGAATCTTACAGGCGGAGAGTGGCTACAGTGTGTAGTACGTCGTTATTCTATATAACAATAGCCACAATTGATCGACGTTTGAGATTGTGTCCCTTATTTATGACATTAAAACTCATCTACGTCTAAAACTCATAGACGAAATCAAGCGAAACTGATGATTTAGCTTTACAGAAACCGGCTTTCCATCGCCTGGGCCTCAAAATATTAATCGGTTAAATCAGCCTACGCCAAAGCCTATGAGTTTGGATCGTGAACGTCAGTTATTTTTGACTTCCTTGTTTTCAAGTTGCATGTTTACATATTCCCGTTTCATTTCACTTTGTGAAGAGTTGTTTTTGACACATTGACCCAATTCGACTCTCTTACCCTATTCACATTTCCAACTCTGCGCCAATTTTTCCACCATTCTCCCACTTCAAAGCGGTCAAATGAAATCCATTCGAGTGAAAAGGATGACCGCGAGTTCAGCAAAACCCTAAAATAGTGAAACAAAAAAGTTTTGTTGAGGTCGTGGTGGAGTCGCATGAATTTACTGCCCATCGTCCGTCGTGAATGGATGGGCCGTCGGCGTTTGGTGGAAAGGGTTGGGAGAGTTGTGGCGGCTCTTCTATCGATTCTGTCTCCTTCCAGCCAATGGCCAAAGATAATGCCCTCTTTCCCTTTGTGCTGTGGCAGTCTTGAGTCTTGAGATAGTAAAAATGAAATGGCATACAGTGAGGAAAAAAAAAAAAAAAAAAAAACTCTGCGCGAAACCTGCGGGGCGACGTCTTTTTTGTTTTTCCTATACCACTTCTGACCTGAATCTTGAAACCTCGACCGAGTTTTCATATTATTATAAAGTAAACTGAAAGTACGATAAGCTTTATTTATTTACCAAAAATACCAATTATCCTACGTTTAATAATAAATTGGATAAATTAAACTTTACAAGCGTAGACGTGATTTATGAAGATCGTGGATCCAATTATATCCCGAAGGTTGTTCCCCCAGAGGAAAGTGAGTTGTTCCTGAATTATCGAAATCAAAAGTAATATTTTTCGGCTTCTCAGATGACTGTTTCAAAGCAATAAGCAAATTGAAGGGATTTCCACCCTCCAGTTTCAAACTAAAAGTCATGGAATTATCGGAATTTGAAGAAAAGGATCCGAACGTCAAGTTGAAAAACGACATCGAAAAGTACAAGGTGGATGCTTGGCTCGAGGAGTCTAATTATAAGGTTTTTCCGAGACTTTAATTATTATTTATAGTCATTATTATTAGAGAGCGACCGCAGAGAGAACCCGCAGGATCCAAAAAAACAAAATTGTGACTGACACTTTGCTGATTAGCAACTATGGTGGGAGTTTTCCCTCTCAAATCCTGTTTATGTTCTTTAAAAAAAACAACATAACGTGGGTTTCAGGACGACCCCTGGACACAACTATGGACTATTCAAGAGCCACGATAGCATCCAGGATTTTAAAACCATTCACTGATCGTTGTCTGTACGCCATGTACGAGATAATGCCCAATGACACTGCATATTGTATCCGGATCAGCACTGTTCAACAGGAAATGGTTATAGTACCAGGTATCTGTCATGCATTCGTTGGGATCAAATATTGAGGGAGTTTGCCTTGTTTTTTCTTCAAGTAAACTACACTTAAGGGGAATATCAACGAATATCGTAAGACATTCGACCCCCGCTGTACACGTACAGATACAGCCCACCTGTTTCAAATGCGTGATAGGGAGTGAGGTATCGCTATTGGTGTAACTACCGTTTATCATGTTTATCACTTGCACGCCCACGCTCATGCTCTTAAACGTATAATGTATGGAAAATAGAAAATGAAACGTCCAGTGAGCAAGAACAAATTTTCTCTTCCTCTGTTAAGTGAAATCCCCATTAATAAAAAAGAATGTATTTCGCCAGTGTCTTCAAAGAAACTGAAAAAAAAAGCGAGAAATAAAATCCCACTTTTCACAGTGTTTTCTTTTCGGCATCCTCAAAAACATCCGCATTCTCACCAGAGGCACAAGATTTGACGTAAAGCAGAGAGAAAGAGAGAGAGAGAGAAAGAGAAAGAATTGGCGAAATCACGGAATAAAGTTGCACTGGAAAGTGCAATGTGTAATTACATTTTGTAGTTCAAAAATATGCAGCGGGCCATATCAAGCAAGCTGAGTTCCTTTTTACTGTTAATGTGCAACTTTTTATTTTCTCACAATAATTTATAAGGATAACAATTAACCTTTGACTAAAATAATTAAAACTAATTGAAAATAAAACTAATTGAAATTGTTTTACAGAAGAGAAATTCATTTCGGTGGTTTTCCATAAGGTTAGTCCTGCTCCGGAACTTTACCCGAAAATTCAGGAGAAGAAAGTCGGGAAAAAAGACTAATTATGAGATTGTTCATTTCATTCTTTATAAAGTTTCCTAATTAACTGTCTCAGTATTAATCCAACAGCTATTATGGTGGATTTGACCACCTCGGCTTAGTTAAGCCGAACCTTGTTTTCATCCGACGAAAGTCCGACTTAATTTCAAGCCGAACATAAAGCCGAGGTTGTGAAATCTACCATTAGAATACAAATTATAACATTATTTAACATGGGATTAGCAAATACTACCCCAAAGATCCTGGGTTTTTGTCATGAATCAATCAGGTCTCCTTCATCAGTTGCCTGCCCGAATGAATTACGAAGAGGAGGGGGGGGGATCCGTTTATTTTTCGACAGGAAAAGAAGATTCATAGAGTCAATTTTTCATAGTCAATCTTTATTTCTTAGTACTGGACTTCCAATGCGCCAAAGACACGTTTGGGCTTATTACGCTAGCCTGATAAGATAAAGCCGGCACTCCGTTTAATAACGCACACCGCTGGAAACGCCCCTACGAACCCTTGTGCGCTGTGTCACTGCAGCACGGTATTTTCCTGGCGTAGTGTCGTAGTTTTCGACTGTTTCCGGTGAAGAGGGCTTAGAAACCGTCAGTTTACAAAATTCCTTGACACAGTTTCTATGAAGAAATTGGCAAATTCGAGGACGAAATTGACAGTTTGTGGGGCGAAATTGGCAGTTTTAGAATGATATCGGTATAGTTTTGACGTACAATGTGACAGTTTTGAATGACGAGATTGACCATCATAGGACAAAATTGACAGTGTGTGTGTGTGTTGAGTGTGTGATAGTTTCAACTAGAAATTTACAGTCCCCAAGACGAAATTGACAATTTTTGAGATAACATTGACAGTTCTTTATGACAAAATAGACAGTTTCAACTAGAAATTTAAAGTACCCAGGACGAAATTGACAGTTTTTGGGACAACATTCACAGTTATTTATGACAAAATAGACAGTTTCTCGGGTGAAATCGACAGTTCCATGGCCGATATTGACAGTTGACGGGACAGAATTGTTTTAAGAGTCTTAAGAACTCGACTGCTTCAGGTGAAGGGGCCCAAAAACCTCATGCTGTGAGCCCAAATGGTCTGCTGCTGAATCTCGAAATCAAGTTTTGTGATCTTCTGTAATGTAGGAGGAAATTGACAGATTCCAAGTCAAGACTGTCAGTTTCTGCGGCGAAATTGAGAGTTTTTTAAAGACGATATTATCAGTTTTAAAGACGAAATTGACAGCTCGACCGAAACTGACAGTTGCCGAGGGAGGAATTAGGAAAATCCATGCGGTCTGAAACCCGAATTCCTGACTGAGTTTGCAATTTTTAGTGCCTGACTAGTCGTTTTGGTGACAGTTAATGTGCGAATCGTCAGTTCAGTCATTTTTAAGGGACGAATGGTCAATTTGGTTACTATTGGAAAGCGAGTGGTCGTTTTTCAAGGCGCAAATCTGTCAGTATAGCCATTGTGAGGGAGGGGCATCAATTGTCAATACGACCAGCAACCCGTTTTTGGGCTTGTCCAGTATGTTCTACCACTTTCAAGGGACAAAATGTCGTTGTCCCTGACGCTTTCCAAAGAGCGCGAATGACCAGTGTGACCATTTTTAGAGAGAAACTTTGAAGATTGAAATTTTTAAGGCGTTTGGTTATTTCAGAGCACGAATCGTCAGTTCAGCCATTTTTAGGGCGTGAATAGTCCGTTTGACTATTTTCAGGGGACGAATCGTCCGAAAAAGTCAATTTTAGAGTGCAAACGGTTAGTTTATCAATTTTTAGCAATTTATGAGGCATCCACCACTCACCATTTTTCGAATGATTCGAACGAGCAAAAATTTGTTTTTGGCGCAGTGAAATCAGTGAAATTTCTTTTTTAGGTTCAACCAGTATAGCAAATCACATTAGTCATTTTAATGGCATGAATCGTCAGTTGAGGCATTTCCAGGACGCATACTATTAGTTCTGCTATTTTTAGGGCACAAATCGTCTGCATTTTTAGCCATTTTCTAGGCGCGGTGGTTCAGTTTGTCCATTTTTGTTCTGCGAATGGTAAGTTTCGTCATTTCACTGGCACGAATTAGCATATTTAGCCATTTTTAGGGCGTGATTTCCCAATCAAGCAATTTTATAGCAATTTATAGTTTCAAACCAAATCAAAAAGTTTATCCAGTCCATGAGGTGCATGTAGCTAACACTAGTTGGTGATGGGGATGGGTTCAGTGAGGACGGCCCATGCTCGGTGCGCAATCGCAAGTGGTCAGTTTATCGCATGAAGGACGCATTTTTTGGGTGCAGATAGCCACTTTGAAGGCGCGAATCGTCTGTTTAGCCTCTGTATAGCACAAACGATCAGTTAGGTCATTTTTAGACCGTGAATTGCTGGTACTAGTTGTGTTTGCCATTTACAGGGCGTAAATAGCCAGTTTTTAAGGCCAGGATCGTCAGCTATGGAAGTATGACTATTTCTGAATGGCCAATCTTGCAATTTTCAGGACATGAATAATCTGCTTAGGGATTTTCAAAGTGCCAGTTTAACCATTCATCGTAGGCCGCAGAGTCAGTTTTACCAATTTTATAGGGCGTGAATAGCCCGTTTGGCAATTTTAACGCTGCCCGTATGGCCATTCCTAGGGATGAATCCGTCGTTTTAGTCAATTGTATGTTACAAACTCAGTTTTGACATTTTCATTGCGTGAATTATTAGTTTAACGATTAAGAGAACGCGAACACTCAGTTCTTCCATTTTTTAAGGTGCATAAAGTCCGCCACGTCATTTATAGGGTGCAAATAGTCAACTTGCCTTTTCTAAAGCGCAAATGGTCAGTATAGTAATTTAGAGAGTGAATAGCCGGTGTGATATTTTCAGAGCATGAATCGTCAGTTTTTCCATTTTTAGGGTTCGTAAAGTCTGTTGGCACGAATCGTCAGTTTTGCTTTTTTAAGGACGAAATTAGTCCCGTCAAGCAAACGCCCGAATGGTCAGTTTGGACATTCTTGGCGCGCAAATGGTTGATTTTGGAATATTTAGGGCAGGAATTGTCTGTGAGCGCCTTACGTCGGCTTGGCCACTTTTAGAGCGGGAATCACTAGTTTTAGCCAGTTGTAGCTCGTGAATAGAAGATTTAGCCAGTTTCACAGCGGGATTCATGATCTTTTCATGCATTTTCAGGGCTGCACGAACCGTCAGTCTAGCCACTTTTAGACCGCGTGAAGTCCGTTGGGCTTTTTTTTAGAGCGGTAACTGCCAGTTTGACCATTTTTAAGGCGTTTTAAGGTGGGAATAGGCAGTGAATTGATAGCAAGCCATTTTTATAATAGCGAAGGACACAACTTCATAAGCCTTTCCCTTGACTAAGTCATGGATCCGCGTCTGGACCCTGCGATATTTTGTTTTTAAAAACAGCCAGAGCCATGAAATTTCTCTTTAAAATGAGCCAGTACGCTCATTTATACTTTAAAAGCGTGTCAAATCCCGTTAAATTGGTTTTTCTTAAGGAAGCCAGCCCCACGAAATTGGTTTCTGACCCACGAAATCCGACAAATTTGGTCTCAAAAAGTGCCAAACCGGCAAATTTGCCCCCCGTTGGATCGATAGTGGCACGAAGAGCAAAATTGCAAATTACGGGCAAAGCTTGGATTTTATTTCTCATTCGAGTCACAGAATTTTGAGCAAAAAAAGATAGGAGAGAGAATTTACGTGTTATGTGAAACGTTGTTACAAGTTTTCCTTATAAAGGATGATGGATTATGCCTATGACATAAGAATTTGCCAAAAATACAAACTTCTCGACCTTTTTACTCCGAACGAAAATGGACCTCAGGAGGAACTGCAATGGAATTTTATTAATGAGGTATACTCATCCTCCCCTCAGATGGTTACCAAGCGCATGGTTCAACAAGGGCCGGAAACATTCACATTAAGCGTGTAAGAGAACGAAGCTTTATCCGCCGAGCTATTAAAGTTAATTGAAGACCATGATGACAGAGTGAAATGTGATAAATCTCAGACGTTGAAGCAATGAAAAGTGCTTCCTTTTTTGTTACCACTTCTTTCTTTCTAACCCTCCCCCACCAATCCAGTTATTTACAGTGCCGTGAAAGCGACAAGGTCACTCTTTAGACATTTCGATTTTTTCCCTCCTAGACATCCCCTTATCCCCTTCGTCTAGAAAAAAAAGTAAAGAAAGAAAAGAATAGGAAAAATACTACCTCTGACCTCAAATTGTCTCAAAAACACGTTCACTTGCCTCACTTACGCAATGCCCTACGCTCTTCCCCTCCGACATCACGGGCAAGAGTCTTCCGGGATTCCCCTCGTTTTTCTTTTTCCATTTTTTTTTTTTTTTTTTTTTTTTTTGTTACATACGAAGCCAGGTGCTTGTCCAATAAAACCAATTCTTTTTATTATTCTTCAGTTGCCCACTATAGGCAAGTGCTTATCGCAAAATCTGGCCCTCGATGGTCCATTTTTTTTTTAACGGACGCGTTGGTTGTGTCAAAACGTGAGCTTTTTTTTTCTTGTAAGAACGCAAAGCGTTCCGAAATACGCAAAGTCATTCATCTTGAAGTTTACTCAATTTTGCAATGTGACTAGCCATAACGGAGCTTCAAATATGGTTAATTTATATGTGTTGAAATCGTTCATTTTATAGGTAAAGGTTGTGATTTACTTCAACAAAAATTGCAACAGTGCCGTTTATTCGTGATTTTCCATCACTTTTTCAGTCCAATCTTTCCCATCTCACAAAGAATCTTTTTTCCGCAACTCACATGGGAAAGAGCTTTCATTCAGGCCGCGACAGCAGAGGGATTAGCGATCGACCTTTAAAGGTGCTCTCCATGGAAAGGAAATTACGTACATTATACGTTCCTCTTATAATTAAATTCCGCACCCCTCCAACTGGCAATTCAAGTAAAAATATCGGACAGGAGTACCATTTTGGTTAGTGCCATTCAGGCGTGCTAGTTTAGCCAACAGAATAGCCGAATGAGCAATAAAATTATACGATATTGGTTTTCTGCACTCCTTATTCCTTTCCTTTTTATTGTCCTTGTTATTTCCACTTAAGTTTTCATTGTCGAATAAACTTGATCGTGGTCAGGTGACTTAAACATCGATTCGCAAAATCAATTTCGCCCTCGGTGCGGTGATCACCGGAACAAGACAAGATAATTTGGAATTTCTATAGGCGTTGTATACGTGGAATAAATCATTTTTTTATTCAATCGAAGTGGAGGATTCTTGTCTTTTTGGGTAAATCATGAAATTAGAATCAAACTTGCGTAACTTCACTTTTTTAAAATTCTTATTTACTTTTAAGGAGCTCCTCATTATGCAACTCTTGTCCTTGAAAACATAGAAAGTGATAAAATAATCGGTGACTCGTTGAAGAGAAGGGCTGCAGGGGATCAAATTACGGGATTTCAGTCGCGCTAACAAGGATGGGAGTGGATGAAGAGATATATTATTGTTCGAGCACGAAGAAACTATAAGAAACCCCCGCCCCACACCCCTTGCCCGACACCTTTATTTTCTTCACTTTCGATTATTCTCTTTCTTCATTCAAGAAAAATTAAAAGCGCGTGACTTTTCAATTTTTTTTGTGGCAGCTCGTGCCGAGGCGAACCAATTAATTTTATTAAAAGACACAAGCGTGGGTGCTCCTATAGAAAGTTTCAAGGGGAATCACCGTGATGAGTAACCCATCAACTAATGTTATATTTCACTACCGGTGCATTGGCATATGATTTCGCACAACTGTCATATTCAGAGAACACAATCATCATCTTTGGCGTAGTTATCACTGAAAAAACTATCATTCTTGGCTTTAATTTTGCGTAATAAATAAATGCGATGGTGTGGCATCATCATATAATATCGGAATGCTTGCGAGTTTTGGCAGACCGGCAGACGTTCATACTTGAAATAACTTTCATTTTACATCAGTAATCGTGAATGAGTCATTATCAAATTAATGATCAATTTTGATTTAGGAATAATTTTTAAAATAGTAATAAAGCCCGTCAAATCAAGGAAGCGGCAAGCGATAATTTGTAGAAAAAAATGTTTCCCAAGAAAAAACTAGAGATCTTTTAGCCTTAATTAGCGCTGATTTCTTAATACAAACCTGGCCTCCGAAGAACTTGGGAACGTGGGTCAAAAATTGTACACATTACGCTAAGATCAAAAGGTTATAGTGACGGACTGAATTATGTGCAGATTCCTCGCCTTCTCTCTTCAGTGATAGTTGGTTGTTGGTCAAATATCCTTTCTGAGTGTATATATATTTTTTTATTTCGCTAAAAATTTCCAACATTGAGGGCGTTACATTCTTGAATAATTTATCCTCGTCTTGTTTATCCAGTACTCAACATGGCGGCTAAAAATTTCCATTATAAATTGCATGCAACGTCCGAGATACGCGGTCCATTATTAATATAAACGGCAGCGTGCTGGAAAGAATTCTCATCAGATCGCCATTCATTTAAATAATGAACCTTTTTTCTTTTCTTGGTAAATTCTCTCGGCTATTACCCACTATCTCAAGAATTCTTTTCATCTGTGATTTTTCTCAATTTCACATGTGCATTAGTGTATTTTATCAATACTAGATGCGAAGTACAGTGTTTTTATCCCGTCCCGTGAATTAGAGACTTTTCCTACTTGCCTTGTTTTATCGGTGAAATGCTCCGTTTTTATCTTGTGAATTAGCGATCTTTCTTTATATCATCCGCGAATTAGCGTTTTTTCTCAATTTCAGCTGCACTGTCGCGTTTTTACACCTAAAATTATCGACTTTTTTAAGTTTTACAATTCTAGCCGAGAATAGCACTTTTCTCTTCTCTATTTTAGTCGCAAACTTGGCTTCAGAAGCCGTGAATCAGTGTTTTTCTAAATTTGTGCTTTAAACAAGCACATTTTCGCGATTATATCCACGAATTAGCTATTTTTTTTTTTCAACTTTAGCCGTGATTTAGCGCTTTTTATCTCGTGAATTAGGACCATGGGCATATCCAGCGGGGGGCAGGGGTGGGCAGTTGCCCTCCCCTAAAATTAAAAGCGCAGATTTCATGGGGTAGCTGCCCACCCCCCAAAAAATCTCTGATCTGGCTTTCTTGTATTCCTCTCCATAAAACCAATTTTGCGGATTTTTCTCACTGAAAAAAATAACACATTTTCGCTTATCGGTTTCACCAAAATTCAAAAATTCGCCGATGTTTGTTCCTGACAAACCGATTTCAAGGGTCGGCTTAGCTTGAAAACCGATTTTTCACACTAAAATCCCATTTTCGCAGGTTCGACGTGCAATTTTCGTGTGTTTTTGGCTAGCTCAAATCGTGTTTACCCCGCTGTGCCATCCAGACTTATGGTGGGAGAGGAAATGCCAGCTCTGTTTACCGTCTCAGGTCTAAAATTCAAAGTTTGGCGGCAAAAGTATCACTTTCCTGGGGGGGGGGGAGTTTCAGGTTTTCGACATGAAATCTGAAATAGAAGGCTACAAACGACAGTTTTCCGGTAGATATTTATTTGTTGACGGATAGTGACCGTTCCTGTGCAAATTTAGTCTCCGTTGACCGCGAATTGACGCGATTCGAACCTCCAGATCCTGTTATAAGCCTGCTAAAAGGCAATGGTGCATCTGATATTTTCGCCAGTGAAGCTGGCCCACAGGCGTGTATCCAGTTTTTCTCAAGAGTAGTTGCACAGAGTTTTGTTCCCCCGATTTTATTCGTGAATGAGTACTGTTTTTAGCCTCGAATTGACGTTTTCCTTAATTTTAGCTGAAACTGAGTGCTTTTTCTGAATTCTAACTCGAACTAGCCCATTTTCTTCATTTTAGCCGTGAAAATGTCTCAAAAAAACCGTGAAATAACGCATTTTTGATTCACTATTTCAATTACGGCCAGCACTGGGCATCGCCTAACTGCTAATTGGTGTGTTCAGTTAAAAATAAAGCTAAAATGAAGAAAATGGGCTAGTTCGAGTTAGAATTCAGAAAAAGCACTCAGTTTCAGCTAAAATTAAGGAAAACGTCAATTCGAGGCTAAAAACAGTACTCATTCACGAATAAAATCGGGGGAACAAAACTCTGTGCAACTACTCTTGAGAAAAACTGGATACACGCCTGTGGGCCAGCTTCACTGGCGAAAATATCAGATGCACCATTGCCTTTTAGCAGGCTTATAACAGGATCTGGAGGTTCGAATCGCGTCAATTCGCGGTCAACGGAGACTAAATTTGCACAGGAACGGTCACTATCCGTCAACAAATAAATATCTACTGGAAAACTGTCGTTTGTAGCCTTCTATTTCAGATTTCATGTCGAAAACCTGAAACTCCCCCCCCCCCCCGGAAAGTGATACTTTTGCCGCCAAACTTTGAATTTTAGACCTGAGACGGTAAACAGAGCTGGCATTTCCTCTCCCACCATAAGTCTGGATGGCACAGCGGGGTAAACACGATTTGAGCTAGCCAAAAACACACGAAAATTGCGCGTCGAACCTGCGAAAATGGGATTTTAGTGTGAAAAACCGGTTTTCAAGCTAAGCCGACCCTTGAAATCGGTTTTTCAGCAACAAACATCGGCGAATTTTTGATTTTTGGTGAAACCGATAGGCGAAAATGTGTTATTTTTTTCAGTGAGAAAAATCCGCAAAATTGGTTTTATGGAGAGAAATACAAGAAAGCCAGATCAGAGATTTTTTGGGGGGTGGGCAGCTACCCCATGAAATCTGCGCTTTTAATTTTAGGGGAGGGCAACTGCCCACCCCTGCCCCCCCGCTGGATATGCCCATGGTCCTAATTCATGCTGGGGTCGACGTTGAGGTCGGCAATATTTTCCCCACGTATATACGACGCCCTACGAGAGATAGTGTTATCCCACCGGAAAAAGAAATTGTACTCATTCTTCTAAATTATAACTCACCTAATAGGGCCGGAAACGGGACAACTTTATTGTGTATCGGCACAAATAGCTGCCGCAGTCTCCTAATGACTCAGGGGACAGAAAGCCTTTTTCCAGAGCCGGGAAAAGTATGGCGAAATTAACGTCCACCCTAACGTCCCACCATGTTAACAACAACGGTAAGAACGATACCACGTTTACGGTAGGCTCAAGGCGAGAACTCAACTGGGAAACAGGGTCCCTCTTATCGTTAGATTTATTTCTTCATTGGGACTATGCCCTTCTCTTTGTTTTGAATGAGAGAAAATTAGTCGTGAAGATTAAGGGTCAATTAGCTCTTGCTCGCAATGTTTACCGATGTTTGAGAAACCACGAACTGGCGCCTTCTCTCAATTTTACCTGCGTGAATGAGCTCCATTTCTCAATTTTAGCCGTGAATTGGCGCTTTTCCTAAATTCCAGCCGCGAATGAGTGACTTTTCTCAATTCTACATTGAACGAGCAATTTATTTTGTCAATTTTAGCTGTGAAAAAAGTTCTATAAACCGTGAATTAGCGCATTTTCATAATTCCACCCATTCCACCCCAGACTTTGCATCGCGAAACCGCAAATTGGCGTGTTTTCTCAATTTCAACCGCGAATAACGAGATTTATTTATCAAGTTTAACGTGAACCAGCGCTATTTCTCAATTTTAGCCGTGAATGGGTGTTTTTCCTCAGTCTTAGCCGCAAAATGTCCTTTTCTAGATTTCATCCGCGAACGAGAACTTTTTCTCATGACGTGCGCACCCCCCCCCCCCACCACAGGGGATCCGTGTCTAGCTGGCTGCCCACCCCTTGATCACGGGCTGGCTACGCCCCTGATTAGGACTTTCTTAATTTAAACCTTAAATTAGCACTTTTCCTCAGTTTCATCAGTGAAATAAAGCTTTTCCTCAATTTTACCCATGAATTGGCGTCTTAACCCGCGAAATAGTGATGTATCTCCATTTTTTGTCGTGATTTACAGCGCTTTTCATAATTTTAGGTGCGGGCTAATTTTACCCGTAATGTAGCGTTTTTGTTCCCCAAATTAGCCATTTTTCTCAATTTTCGCCCCGAAATAGCCTTTTTCACAATGTTAGTCGCGAATTTTTTCTTACTTTTAGTCACGAATTTGCGTTTTTTCTCAATTCCACTCGTCAAATGTCCTCTATACGTCACGAATCAGTTATTTTTTCTCAATTTTTGACTGAAAGTTGCATCGAGAAACCGATAATTATCGGTTTTGTGTAGTTTTAATCACAAATGTTTCGCTTTTTCCAAGCATTTTGCCACGTATTGGCCCCAAGAGCAACACAATTGCGTGCGCCTTCTCCAGAGTAGCGATTTCGTGGGCAGAATGAATTAATCAGCTACACAATTTGCTGAGCACCTGCGACATTTAATTATCGAAGTCGCATGCTCTGAAAATCGTCGAATGGGTCCCTTTTTTTTCTTTTTTTTTTAGGGTTCGGACTCGGGTCTACCGAGTCCGCTGTCGTCAAAGCTCTTAAGCGGCTCTTGCGCCATACCCTGAGAATCCATCAGTTGTGCACTTTACACCCGTACTACGCGGGCGTTTCGGTCAATGTGCGATTTATTGCGAACGCCCACACGAAGACGAGTGAGCCGTGTCACATCTCGCCGCAGCCTTATAGTATAATGAGCAATAGCTGGATTCGAACCCGCGAAGCGAGCATTGTATCTATTACACCATCGAGCCGCATGAGGGTCCTTTTTGGCTACCCAGTGTTGTATAGATAAGGATCTACAACAAATTTCTCGCAATGTGTTCCCCATGGCCTAATTCATGCCTAGGCGGACTAGGCAGCTGCATATGTGTAGGGGCCCCGGCCAATCGGGGACCCCTGGCCTCTGGATAAAATTGGGGAAAAGCCCTTATTAGCTACTAAAATATGGAAAAACGATAATTCCTGGCTCAAATTGAGAAAAATGGCTCATTCACTCCAATTCGCGAAGGAGTCAATGGTGGAGGTGAGAGAAGGGGCTATAAAGTGGGGAGGAGAGATAAAATTGAGAAAGCATGCTAATTCATGGATAAAGAGTAGAAAAGGCGTATAAGAACTCCAATTATGACTGGTGAAATAAATAAAAATGGCTATTTAGCTGCTAATATACGAAAAACGTTACTTGGTGCTGAAATTGAGCCAAAAGCGCTAATTTGTGGTTGAAATTGAGAAAAATCGTGAATTATCAGCTGAGATGAGGAAAAAACGGAATTTCGCGGCCAACATTGGGAAAAATCGCTAATTCATCTTGGCTAGAATTGAGAAAACCTTGTCTTCTTAGAATCAACTTTTTGGCTAAAATAGAGAAATTCATAGCTAAATGAAAAAAAAAAAAAAAAAATCGCTAAATTGCGGCGAAAATTAATAAAAATAGTCCAGAAAATATTTTCCGTCCCAGTACGGAAAGTAAATGAATTCGGGTTATAGACTCGTTTAAGGTCTTCTTGAACTAACACGCGAGAAGTCAGTGGTCAGTTTGCCAAAGTCCTTCACAACAAAAACCAGGAATTCCAATCGAGGAAAGTAGGTGGATAGTATTTTAGAGAAAACTTAAATCAATTTATTTTCTTACCAATGGGAATGAAACACTGCTGGATACACAAAAATACTTGACACAAACACCGACACCGGCTCTCTCACCTCGCTTGTTCCAATTCCACTCAAGAAACCAAACCTTCCTGGTTTTATAACCTCGTTCGGAGGTTCTCTTCAGTGTCACTGGTCAACCCCCTATTTTGCAGCTTCACGTTACATTTAATCTCAACGTTTTAATGCTCCGCGCCAAACTTTTAGAACTAAGTACAACCAAAATACTTTGCAGTCTCCTTTAATACGTCGAATGCATTTCGGGCACAACTGTGACCCCTCATCAGCAACTGACACCTTCTACTGCAAGTAACACAACAAGAAGTTGCTGATGAGGGGTCACAGTTGTGCCCGAAATGCATTCGACGTATTAAAGGAGACTGCAAAGTATTTTGGTTGTACTTAGTTCTAAAAGTTTGGCGCGGAACATTCACAGAGGGACAACCGGTAAAAGGAGGTGGATTCCATTATAATTCTCAACGTTTTAAATAATTTTATCATTTCCTTGCTGTCGCGTGAAAAAAGTTGTACATCACTCGTAGGAAGGGGATTTACCTACTCGTTTTTTATTTAGCGGGCTTGGCCTCCGCCTCGCCCGGCAAATGGAAAAACTCGCAGGTAATAACACCCTTCCTGGACTTGTAATGTAATATACTCAAAAATTCTGCAGAAAAGTGAAAGATGGGGGGTGGGCGAATGTTCTAGGCATTGCTATTTTTCATCTTCCCGTAAATGATCCAGGGTTTTCGATGTGAGAGACGGTCGCTTGGTCCTCGAATAAGAAGCGAAAATTACAGAATAAGAACCTTGGGTGCAGTCTTCGGGGTAGAATAAGATTGACATTAAAGCCTGGGGGGGCGACGCCCCCTCAGGCTAAATTCCGGAGGGAATGCCGCCCCTCCTGCCCCCGGTTCCGCCGCCACTGGAATAACGCTAATTGATGTCTAAAATTATACTAAAAACGCTAATTCGCGGCTAAAAATGAGAAAACCACAATTCGCGTCTTAATGAGAAAAAGGGCTTATTTCCGGTAACGGGTATAGGTAGCGTATCAGCCTTGACCAGCTGGCAAGGCCGCCAAACTTTCACGTGCCAGGTCACTTCCCTGAATTCCTGGCTGGTCTATCCTGGCAATTTGCCCTCCAGGGCATCAAATCAGGGCGGGCGAAGAAGGCACACACCTGGTACCACGCTAGTTCTGTACAGCCAAACTTTTAATTCAAGCCCTAAAAATGGCATAAAATGAGTATAATGTGGTGAACTGACAGTTCGAGCCTTGAAAAGGCTCAACGTAGTGATACTTGCCCTGAAAATGGCAAAACCGACCATGCGAACTCCGAAAATAGCCAAACTAGGCATTCGCACGTAGAAAATGCTTAAAACTGACGATTTGAGGCCTTGAAGTGCCAATAAACTCACCACTGGCGTTCGAAAAATGGCCAAACTGACCATTCCGGCCTTGAAAATGGCTAAACTTTTACATTTTGCGACCTAAAAAACACAAAACCGGTAATTAGGAATTTGCATGGGTCGGAATTTTCTAGGAAGAATTTTTTTTTTTGTCTAGGTAGAAACTAAAAATGAACTTGTCGCAACAAAGTGCTCTCAAAATCGTGCCAATAATTATTAAATTGGTCATAAAAATTCATTAATTTTCGCACTCGTCACAACGCCTTGTGATTGGCTGAGTGTCTGTGACGTCACTTAGTTCAACTTTTTTCGAGTGACTGTCATTGGTATGGAGATTCATAGTTTCATACTAATTTTCTTTCGTTATTTAAAAATAATTTTACACATTAAAATGGAATTAAATAGTCCGTCTGAACTTACAGAAACTGGGCTCCGCAGAATAGGTATACTTATTATCTCTTATCAAATTATCATTCCCTTCTTTGTGCCTTAGTTATCACTTTACGATCTTACTATTGCTATTACTTTTATTCATTTGCTTTGAGGCGTAATAAAATATGTACAAATACTTCTTCGTGCCTCAATGCAAGAGCACAACTTTAAAAACTCCGGAAAGACTATACAATGGCGCCTATATGAATAACACAGCTCCGCCGAAGTGGTTCAAAGCATGCAGGCGAGAACAACATGGTCCGGTTCTATCAATCTACAAGGTTCTTCTGATGTGAAGACTACTTTGACGTGAGTAAATTCAATTATTATATAATCATAGAGGTCGGAAGCCTTCAGTGGCTTCATCAGTTAGTTTCTTCTTGTTTTCTGGCTCTTCCTTTCTGATTGCGAAGGATGAAGTCAGGATAACATTGCTCCGTTTCTTGATTCTTATAAGTCATTGAAACATTTTTCAGCTTGGTAACTTGCTGTACCTGAGGACGTTTTCACCTACTTCGAGGACTTGCATACGCGAAGCCGGGAGTTGTACCCTCTCGATTTGAGTACCAACGGTCTCGACTGACGGGTAAGCATTGTGGAAGCACCAATAGATTTGTTTGGTCACGTGATAGTACTACATATTAAGCGTCTCTGCTCTTTCAAAGAGTAAGTAAAACAGTAGAGAGAAAAAACTCTTATTCACCGTACAACTAGTCTGAGAACCTCCATAAATTACGCCCTACAAACTATTCTAATGGACTATTAGGCGTTTTCCAATGCAGGAAAAGTGTAGCACGAACAGCATTTCATTGGAATTTCTGAAAATAATAAATGAAAACAACTGTCAATGTTGCACTTTTCCTTCACTAAAGACCGACGGCCGAAAACCGATGCCGAAAACCACTTTTTCAACTTTTCTGAGGTTGTACATCAATAATGATAAGTCAGCTCGGACTCGATTTTTTTCACGATCACCATACTTCCATTCCTGTAGGAAACATGGAAGTACAAAACAATGGAACACACCTATATTCTTACTCTTGCAAATTTGGAAGCGTTTGCGAAGAGCAGAGCGTACAAATTATTTCCTTACTTTTTAGGCAACAAGAAGACAAGAACTGCATCTGTTCTGGAGAAGTTGAAAAGGAAAGATATCGTAAACGATCTACTGGCAGGGGTGGGCAAAATATGTACTTTGAAAATGTATTTTAAATACTGAAATACAAATACTTTTTGAATTGTATTTTGAATAAAATACAAATACAATTTAAAATACTTTTCAAAAATTCGATTTCGACGGCAGATAGTGCGAAAAACACGAAAAATAAATAATTCAAAAATATCAGGTCCTTCAATAGACAAGTTGACAAAATGTAGCAGCGCGAAATGGCGCTGCGCTGCGATGCGCAAAGAAAAGTAGGCAAGTTGTCACGAAGTATTTAGTACCGAACCGGCGAGCACTGGTGGATCGTGAGCTGAAAAGGAGCTGAGGTCACTGGTGGACCTATATCGGGGCCCGGGGCGGAAATCTTCAAGAGGCCCCTAAAAGTCTCTAACTATGCATAAAACCTCTATTGGCAACCTCTAAGGCCTTTTCCTTATTTTAGCCGTGGCCTTTTCCTTATTTTAGCCGTGGCCTTTTCCATATATTGTAGGCAAATTACCGCTATTTCCACAGTCTATCCGCTAAACAGCGCTTATGCCAAGGTTAAACTGCGAATTTCTCCATTTTAGCAACGAATGAGTGCTTTTTGTCAACTTTAACAGCAAATTAGCGCTTTTCGCCGCAAATTAGCAACTGATTAGCGGGGTAATCCCCCCCCCCCAAGACATAAATATGCGCTTTTCCCCAACTTTAGCAGCAAAGTAGATTTGGTATCATGTGAATCAGCGATGTTTCTTTAACTTTCCTCGAGTTGGCGTTTTCCACAATTTTAGCTGCAAATTAGCGATTTTTTTCTAGCGGTTTACTCAGTATGAGCTGAAAATTACTCAATATCAGCCGTTAAATTCTCGAAATGTTTACCACAAATTAGCATTTTTTGTTCACCGTAACGATACACTGCGGAATAGCGATTTCGTCTCAGTTTTAGCCGCGAATTTGCAGTTTTTCACTCATAGCCATAAATTAGCGCTTTTTCTCAATTTTAGCCTCAAAGTCTACCGAGGAAGCCGGGAATTAACGTATTTCCAATTTTTGACGCAAATTTAAATTTGTCTCAATTTTAGCCGTAAATTAGCGCTTTTTCGTAATTTTAGCACTGCAGTAGCTATTTCTAGCCCGTGTATTAGCGAATTTTGTTCATTTTAGCCACGAATTGGCGTTTTCCCATATTTTTACTGCAAATCGGCCATTCTTCCATTTTTGACAGTGAATTAGCACTTTTTGTTTCAATTTGGGCTGAAAATTAACTTTTCTCTTTATTCTAGCCAGAATAATTACTGATTTTCTCTATATTAGCCGCAAATTGGCGGGTTCTTTTACATCTTTCGTTATTAAGATCCTGTTACGTTGTAGAGCCCTGAGGAAGGAAATAAATTATTCCGAAAGCTCGGCAAACAGTGGTTTGTGTTTTCTGTTGAAGGCCATCGTCCCAATATAAAATCGAGCTGGTTCTTTTACATTTTGGCACCGCATTAGCATTTTTTTTTCAGTTTTAATTATATGTAGAATAGGGCTTCATCTCAGTTCTAGCCGTGAATCAGGGTTTTTTCTTTTACTTACAACCATGAATTTGCCGTTTACCTCAATTTTAGCCACAAAGTTGTTGTCAGAAGGCGGAATTAGAAATTCCAACACACTTTATCCGCGATTATTTTCCTAAATTTTAGCCGTAAATTCGCGTTTTTTTCAACTTTAGCTGCTTTGAAGCGTTTCTATAATCTGTGAATTCGCGAATTACCTTAATTTTTAAGCCACGAATTCGTGATTTCCTCAAATTTTAGCCGGGAATAACACTTTTTCCCAATTTGAGCTGAAAACGAGAGTTTTTGTTTATTTATGACAGGGTAATGAGGAAGTAACACATTTCCAAAATCATGCCATCTTGATAGCTTGGTTACCAAAACTCATGATAACACGATCCGTTCAAATAAAATCAGGCCCTACATTTTTTTATTAATTTTTAAAACTATTGGGTTGCGGGACCCGTTTGAAATAGGCTAGATAGACTGATGACGCAATAACAGCCTTCGCATAACCTTCACAATGGCTTCCCACAAATCAAACAATAGGACTTTAGAGAAAGGGAGTGACAAGAAGGGGCAACACATGATAACAGCGATGATGCGGAGGGTTGGGAGGGGTCACGAGCCCTTAGTTACGTCACGAGTCACAAACCGGCCGTTTAAGGTAACAAAAAAAATTGGCAAGTTTTATTATTTCGCTATAAATCGACAGTTGCTCAACGTAGAGCGAAGGAGTTACATCGTTCGAGTCGTTATTGTTAAAAAACAAAAAACATTCTTAGTTATTGTCAAAACATAAAAAAGTTATTTATCAACTTTTGAGTGCCGTGTGTTTACGTTCGAGGGAAAATGCCCGGTTCATCTGACGGGGGACCTCCGAACCCGAAAAGATTGCGTAACTTAGATACGTTTATATCTCCTAATCCCTTCGCTCCACTACAACAACTTGAAAACATGACCGTCGAAAGTTCAGGTACAACCAATGTAAACACATCTCCAACCGATAAAAAAACTGACCGACCCCCGCCCATCTTTGTCACAAATGTAAGCAACATGAGTCTGATCATTAAAAACTTTAACGAACTTGGTCTAACTGACTACAAACACTCTACAGTGGGTAATAACAAGGTAAAATTCATTTTCTCAACCATTGATGGTTATAGAACGGCCACAAAGTACTTGGAGGGGAAAAAAGCGGAATACTACAGTTTTCAAGTTAAGTCTGAACGCTGCCTGCGTGTAGTAATACGAGGTCTGCATTTTACATGTGACACCAAAGAAATAATTGAGGAATTAAAACTAAAAGGTTTTGAGCCAACCCAAATGCTCCCAGTACATCATCCAGTTACGAAAACGCCGCTGTCCCTCTTTTTCCTAGACCTTAACACACCCCGGGAATAGAAAAAATCTACGAACTAGATCGTCTCTACGGTGGAGTAATCAAAGTGGAACCCCCTAAACCCCGTAGGAATGTTTTGCAGTGTACCAACTGCCAATCCTACGGCCACACTAAAAACTACTGTCATATGACACCCAGATGTGTGAAATGTGAAGGACATCATCAGACCTCGAACTGCACTAAGCCGACCCAAGCACCGCCTACGTGTGTCAACTGTAGCGGACCACATTCGGCGAATTATAAAGGCTGTCCCGTCCATCTGAAAATACAAAAGGCTTCCTCGTTATCTAAACCATCTAGATATGAGTCAACTAACTTAGAGAAAAACCACAACCAAAGAAACGCGGTACCTTCCAATCACACTGGAACCTACCAGATTACTTCTGATAGAACATACGCAGATGCGACTCGTCCAAATCAAAATAACGACTCAACCGGGTTGATACTTAACCAAGTAATACAGAAACTCGATTCTCTCCTTCAATTGCTTACGCCTCTCATCCAAATGATTACCCAAATCGTCCCTAACATTATGCAAAACAAAAAATGACGCCTTCAGCGACGACACTCAAACTTAGCACATGGAATGCCCGTGGAATCATGAGTAAATATCATGAACTCTTGCACTTTTTGAACACTCATAACATCGATATAGCTCTTTTAACAGAAACTAAATTAGCCTTGCATAAAAAACTAGTAATACCTAATTACAAAATTTATAGAGCTGATCATCCCAGCAATTCCAGCCAGGGAGGAGCTGCATTAATTGTCAAGGCCAACATACTACACGATGAACTTCTTCCCGTAATTGAGGAAAACATGCAAGTGGCCAGAATACTAATAAAAATTCAAGATCAACAATATCAGGTTGGATCTTTCTATTCGGCTCCTAAAAATAGAATATGCGAAGCAGACTTTTTTGGACTATTCCATGAGATGAGTACACGGCTTATAATTGGGGGCGACTTCAACAGCAAGCACCGGCGCTGGGGGTCCAACCTATCTAATCCGAGAGGAGTGATCCTTAATGACATAGTCCACCGGTTATCATTAGAGCCTATTTTTCCTGTGCAACCAACGTACTATCCGGACAACAACCTTCATACCCCCGATGTGCTCGACTTCTTCATCGGTAAACATGCATCCCACCTATGTTTGGCTCCAGCGGTACTCGACGAGTTGTCCTCTGATCATCGTCCAGTTATCATCGAAATTGGCAGTTGTCCTCACATAACCGAAAACGCGACACTCATAAAACATCCCTTCAACTGGAAAGCTTATTCGGACAGTATGAATGAGCTAACTAATCTCCAAATTTCTCTCAAAACTCCCCAAGACGTGGACAAAGCAGTTGCAACATTGACGAGGAACATCCAAACTGCCGCATCACTAGGTAGTTCAACTGACAGGCCAAGGACCAGAAAATACCCTCGACCATCTCCCCGCATTCAACAGCTGAGAAATCAAAAAATCTTGCAGGAGATTATGGGAACAGACCCGCTACCCCCCTCATAAAACTGCATACAATAATGCTACGAGAGAGCTTACTTTGGCTCTGAAAGAGGAACATCACGCCGCCACTCTCACTGAACTATCATCGTTGCATGCCAATGACGGTAGCTTGTGGAAAAAAACCAAGTACCTAACAAAAGAAATCTCGGAGATCCCACCGTTGAAGGATGGACAATTATACCGCTGTACGTCAGCTGAAAAGTCCCGCTTGTTTTCAGACATGCTCCGAGAACAATTCACACCCAATCCACCGCATGATGTACATTTCGATGAAGAAATTCAAACTAGATTGGATGAACCACTGCAGCTAACACCGTTCACAGCCCACTTCACGCCTGGCCAGGTCAAAAATGCCATTTCTCGCTCCCCAACAAAAAAAGCTCCGGGGTATGACTTAATCACTCAACCCCTACTGAAAGCGCTGCCTCGCAAACCTCTGGTGTTCTTAACACAAATATTCAACGCCATGCTCCGTCTTGGATACTTCCCCACAGCCTGGAAGTATGCCATCATAACAATGATTCACAAGCCTGGGAAAGAACGAACTGATCCTACCGCATACAGACCCATCAGTCTATTACCACTCTTCTCAAAAATCTTCGAACGCCTACTACTGCCACTCTTATTGGGTCCGATCAGCCCACTGCTACCTCCTACTCAGTTCGGCTTTAGGAGCTCTCACTCCTGCGTACATCAACTCCACAGAGTCGTGGACACTATCCTGGAAACGTACGAAAGGAAGGAATTATGCCATGCAGTTTTTTTGGACACAGAGAAGGCGTTCGACCGCGTTTGGATACCAGGTCTCCTAATCAAACTAAAATCAGTGGTATCGGATTCACTTTATAGAGTAATATATTCCTATTTGCACAACAGAACATTCTCGGTTAAAGTTAAAAACTCAGTTTCCCCAGTGTGTGATATAAGAGCAGGAGTGCCTCAAGGGAGTGTCCTAGGGCCCATACTGTACACATTTTATGTACATGATCTACCTAGTTCCTCCACACTCACTATTGCGCAGTTTGCCGATGATCAGGCTATTCTTTCCCCTGGACCTGACCAAATTTCGCTTACAGAACTGCAGAGTTACGTAGACGAGTTAGGGATTTGGTGCTGTCGCTGGAGAACAAAGTTAAATCCTCAAAAATCTACTCTGATGCAATTCACGTATAAACTAAAAACGACAACTCCGTCTATTCAACTGAGCGGAGAAACAATACCGCACAAACAGGTTGTTCGATACCTCGGTCTTCAACTTGATAAAAAACTAACATGGGATGTACACATCACTGAATTACTCCACCGGCTAAGGCACCGCTTCAGGCAACTGTATTTCCTTCTCCACAGCAAGTCCCCACTACCTTTGAACATCAAGCGGTTAATTTACATGGTGGTTCTAAGACCTGTGTGGTTGTATGGTTGCCAATTATGGGGCTCAGCATCTAACTCGCAGGTGAAACGAATACAAACTTTCCAAAATCGGGTCCTACGAGTGATTTCTGGCGCTCCATGGTACGTCAGGAACTCTCTTCTACATATTGATTTACAAATCCCTGAAGTCAATGACGTATTAAGGACCACGTACCGTAGACTGCACTCGGCCATGTTAAATCACCAAAATGAGTTCATTTCCAACATTGCGAATAACCCTCCCCCACCAAGACCGGAGCGGCGTCTTAAACGCAAGAGACCACCAGATATGCTCTGACTGCCCTCATTAATTTGAACCATATTCATAGTTTATAATCATTTGTTGAATTTCTTAGCTCCTCATATTTCTTATTTATTTGATTATTTATTTATTTATCTATTTATCTATTCATGCATTTATTTAACACTTCATATAAATCTCTTGATTTCGGAATAAGTTACTAGCGGGGGCTGTCAATGGACAGTAGCCTGCAACACGTTACGTGAGGAGCATAATCTCCATTGTTACAATTAAGCAAAACTATAATGTAATCAATTTACAGTAAAGTTGTTTGGAATTAAAAAAAAAAAAAAAAAAAAAAAAAAAAAAAAAAAAAAAAAAAAAAGCTATAAATCGAAATCAATCATTTACGCACTAATACTACGCACTAATATTACGCACTAATTCCTGGTCATATTTAGTCATTTTCTTCAGAAAAAAAATGTCTCCAGCGATTTTTGTTTTTTATGTTACTTCCTCATTATAGTGAATTTTTCAATATTAGCTGTTTTTTTTTTGTTTTTTTTACACTTCAGTCCCACGTTGGCGTTTTTCCTTAAATTTTTGCTATGGATTAGCGTTTATTGTTTAGTTTTAGCTTCGAACAGAAGCTACGCATTTGCGTTTTGTCAATTTTTCAAGGTTTAGTGACTTTGTGGGTCGCGCTCTCTTCGGTATACAAAATAACGGCCAACGAAAAATTTAGAGATCTTTTTTATAACGACAATGAAATATTGGGAAAACACGAACTCGCGATTAAAGTGACTTATGTTGTTTTTTTAAAATAATATTTGTTATTTTTAAAAATAAAAATTGAAGTTTGCTAGCTGTTGGCACGCTACAACTTTAACCAATTTTGGCCCCGGGTTAGCGCTTTTAATAAATTTTAGCAGTGCAGTAGGGATTCTTTCGTTTGTTTGGCGATTTTCCTCCATTTTAGCCACGATTTGGCGTTTTCCTCATTTTCAGCTGCAGTTTAGCCATTTTTTAGCACCCAATTAGCACTTTTTTCTCAGTTTGAGTTGAAAATTAGTGTTTTTCTTAAAGTTGGCCCCGCTAATTAATATTTTTGTCAATTCTAGCCGCGTAGTTTTTTTAGGTTTTAGCCCGCGTGAGCAATTTTTTTCTAAGGATTAGCGCTGTTTCTCAGTTTGAGCCTCGATTCTTTCAGAAGCTATACAGATTTTCGTTTTCTCAATTTCAGCCGCAAATTATTAATTTTTCTTCATTTCAGCTGTGAAATAGCGTTTTCTGATAATTTTGCAGCGAATTAGCACATTATCTATTCTCTTTTTTTTTTTATTAATAGGCGATTTTTCGCCATTTGAGTTGTGAATTTGCCATTTTGGTCCAGTTTAAACTCGAATTAGCGTTGTTTTTCGCAATAATTGCCACGAGTTTTGTTTACTTGTATAGCTTTGTGTACTGTAGGCTAGGGCTCTGTATGATCCATTTTTGTGCCAAGTTTCCATCCGCTAGCATCATTCTTGCGGCAGTTGTGCTAACAAGGAATTCGGAACTTCCACCACCCACCATGACTACCCTTCCCACCCCACTTTTTCGAAAAATGAAAACGTCAATCGAAGGCTGTTATTACACCGGGTTTTTGTGCCAAATATGGTGTCACTAAGTTAGGTTATACTGGTGAATGTTGGCGAAGAAGTGGAAACTAAAGAACGTTGAAATTAAAAGTATTTGTATTTTCGTTGAGTGTGAAATACACAATACTTTTGAAAATGTATTTCAAATACAAAGCCCAAAATACTTTCAAAAATGTATTTTAAATACAGAAATACAAATACTTTTCCAAAAGTATTTAAATACAATTACAAAATACGTATTTTGTATTCAAAATACAAAGTATTTTAAATACTCAAGTATCTTGCCCACCCCTGTCTACTGGAAGCTCAAAGATGTGGAGTTATTTTTTATTTCATTCTTCATTACATTTTTGGGAATCTTTCGCCGCTAAAACTAGCATCCTCGTGTTACGCGAGAGCAAGTGAGGCTCGTTCAAATGTGTATTCGAATATTTATTATATTTTATAATATGTTTTAATATTTATTCAAATTTTATTATTTTCTTTCTCGAAAAAAAGCAATAAAATTGAATAATAAAGCAATATTTACTGTGTTAATGTCATTTGACAAATGACATTAACACAGTAAATATTGCTTGTTCGAACTAAGTGACGTCATCACATTCGGATATGAAATCAACATGGCGCGGGGTGTTTTTAGCTGGCCCATAAAATTCCCTACTTTGAAAATTCATATCAATTTAAATTTTCGTTGATATTGAAAAAAAATGCGCCAACCCTTTTCTATTTTTATTACCTTTAAGGAAAAAATGTTTCCAAAAAATGTGCAAGTGGCTCATTCAAGCCCATTCTCGTCTCAAGAATGACAAATCTGGCCGTTCTTTCGTCGAAAAAAATGATAAAATTGACTATTAACGTCCTAAAAATGGCCGTGCTGATAATCAAACTGGCTATTCACGTCTTAGAAATGTGAAAAATGAATCCATGCGCCCCAAAAAAAACAAAAAACAGCTGTCTGTTATGAGCTCCTGACCCAGGGAAAATGTCTGGCGACCTCAGAAGTGTCGTTTTCTAGCCTAGACCATAAAGAATGTCCTGCGCAGGTGCCAGACACGATCAAATGACCCTGATTTTTCATAGAGTGGGCTCCTGGACTTAATCCATGTAAACCACCAGTATTATCATTTATCATGTAAAACATGAAGGGAATTGTCTTGCACATGTGAAAAAAGTCCCCCCTCACCACCGGGTGGGGGAGGGGATGGCGGTAAAAAAAGGGGGGCCATTCTTAATCAGCTGCCTAGGGGCCTCTCGTTCTCTAAATCCGGCCCTGGTGTTCCCCGCGCTCCGTGTTTCAACTTCAGCCACCGTGAGTGGATACTCAAAAAGAGCTACCCATCTTTTTGCATTTTTTTGATTTCCAGAACTATAATGTGAGAGGTTTTATGGCCCGGAGACCGGAGATCTGGCAACGCTATTATTTGAACCAGAGAACTGTATGGCCAATAATACTTGTCCGGCACTGCTGTACCGTCTGTCACACTATAGCGCCTTAATAATTGATGCTATTGGCAAATAACTTGATCGTTGAAATAGTTTACCGGCTTCTTTTTCCCTTTAGGCACGAAATAGGTTTAAATTAATTGTCCAATCTAATTTAGAGAACATCAAAACATTTGGGGATCAAGAGAAATCTTTCACGATTAGGTAACAATTAAAATGGTATGAACACCTTCTCTCCTCCCCCACTCCTGAGTTATCCAAGCATTAGCCTTCAAAAAAAAAAAAAAAAGGTTACCCACGCTTAATTCCTTGAACTTATAGAGAAAAATTACGTGGAGTTTATTTTCTAATCGCTTAGTAAGATCGCTCCCTCGTAATTTAATTGTTATGAAAATGTATCGGAAGAAAAATTGATGTACTCGTGCTTTCGCTTTTAGGTTTTTGTTCCAACTTTTCAGGATACGCTATGTGGGTGTTTCAATTTTACCTGCACCTCCGTTCAGATTCACCGTATTTACATAATTCCATTGAACGCTTTCATTTTTTTTTTTTCGCGAGAAGTGCAGCGTATTAGCATAGGTATACGATTCATAGCATTATTTTAATTATCACTGTTCAGGCGAGAATCTCCCATATACATGGTTGAATAACACTTCATAAAATTGTTGGAAGGGGAGAATTTAGCCGGTTAGTTATGGGGTGATTCATTCCAAACTGAGGTAGGATTCACGTTCACGTTGTCCCCTAATAGGTCCCGCTTAAGACGAGTCGACACTTCATTATAGGTGAACCATAGGATGCGGATTTGGACGTCGTGTGGGTTGAAAGAGCTCATGTAAATGACGGCGAATCGGGTCGAGAAGGGTTCGATAAAGCTGACAGTTTTTTTAAAGCCCCCCCCCCCATTTTTCCATTTTTACCTCATGTCTTAACTACAATATACGGGCTTCATGGATATTTCCCGAGTTTCTTTAAAATCCAAATAATGCAAATCGAAAGTCAACTTGCGGAGAGAAATCGCATGAAATACGCCCGCAAATAGCTTAGTTTTGCCTTCTCTCTTATTCTTTTTTCTGTCGCTAATGAAAGCCGGGAAAAATATGGGGCTCCTTCCCCCCTTCACCACTTTGCCACTGCCCACCCAGAAAAAAACAATTTCTTGAAAAGGCGAAATGAGCCTGCCAAAAATGATTCCTCGTTTTCTTCATACAAGACTACTGGTATGATGAGTGTTCATAAGGGGGAGGGGGTGAATTGACAAAAGCCACTCTCTTCACTGTTTATCCCTATGCCTTCAACTAGGAAGGAAAAAAAAGGAAAATGCCATCATTTCCAGACAATAGCTCGGGAGTTCAGTTATTGTTTCTTTTCAATAGTTTGCTTTTGTGTGCGGTGTGTGTTATTGCGGGGTCGTCTCATTCTTCGAGCAAAAAGAAGAAACCTTTTGCGTATTAATTTTCTTCCGCTGGCAAAGTCTTCGATTTAGGAGTTCTTTCGCCTTTTTTACCCACGATCCCTTGAATCCGATATGTAGTTGAAAACCTGGAACGTTGGGCGCACCAAAGACGACCCTGTTAGGTCCTCCTGTACGATTTAAAATTTCTCATGGAGAAATGGTTAACTTGAGCAATCCTGGAGGCAATGTTCCTCTTCTTTCACCCGCTATAAAACGGAATTGCAAGCCGTAACCTATTTCTTTCTTTCAAAGATCTATTAAAAAGGTTAAAATAAAGTTATTACAGCGTTTTCATCAGTTTTGATTTCCTCTTTGCTCCTTTGCCTTTATTTTCGACGCCGCTGCTGCTTTCCATCCTAAAAAAAAAAGAAAGAAAAAAAAGAAAAACGAAAGAAGAGTCGATGGGGTTAAGCGGACACTGAATTGCACTAACCCATTTCCAGACAATTGTATAACTTTAACGATCAATAGGACAATAAAAGGTCGGGCAATGGAAGTAAACATGAGAGCTTATTACTGTCGGCTAGCAGCGAAAGATTTCTTTTTCTTCGCGCGTAAACGATTATTAAACCGACGGATTTTCCTTGACGTTCGTCGGAAGATATAAGTACAAGCTCATAAGTGTGCATAGCTGTCAAATTTTAGTGATTTAGCTGTGACCCGTTTCAGTACACCACGGGCTTCCTGTTTCAGACTGAACAGCGCGTGATTCACCTGTCTCGTTGAATACACCCGGTAAAGAAGAGAAGGAAGAAAAGAAAGTCTTCCGAAATCTACCCAGGAAGCTGATCATCATTACAGGGTGGGTAAATTAAGTGCCCTGAACTACAGAATGCAAATTTTATCATGTTGGCGATTTGAAAATTACGTGGGAGGAGTCCACTTCACGTTTATCATATCACAGTCTTACTCGCTAAGTTCTTTCTGCTTTATATTCGCTCCCGTATAAACAAATTTCTGGGTATAGTAAAAGTTCCAAGTAAAGCTTGAAGAAGCGTGGGGGAAGCATAATACAATAATCGTATAAACAGGATTTTCTGAAATGTGGTGGGTTTCACCATTTAAATTGTTTTTGTGATTAATTGAGGCATTCTTTTAAATTGAATTACATATCTATACTCAAGAAATTCCGATTCTCCCTAATTTTCTTTGGTTTCACATCTCCTCTTCCCTCCCACTCAATTACAACTACTTTCCTCAAAAGCGTTACATCACATTCCATTCGGAATACTGCCAGTTCTAACAAATTCCTTTGGTTGTGAAAAGCATTCCGAGGGATCGTCACATTAGGATGATCATTCTGTTACAATGTGAATGGATAGTCGTTAGCCGACAAGCAACTTAAAATGAAATCTCTCTCGTAAGAATGCGTGAACGATAATTTTGTATCGCGGTCGCACGAGAATTGTTCTGATAAAACTTTAAAAAATTACCCAGTTAAAAGTAATGTTTAAAAAAAAAAAAAAAAAAAAAAAAAAAAAAAAAAAAAAAAGCTACAACCGTAGTTAGAGCTCGTCAGGTGTAAAAGGCATTTTATTGCGAGTGAATCGTGTAACTTGATGACACAGATCTCAAGAAAAAAAAAAATATCGAGCAACTCTATTGTTCTTTCCTTTCTCTCTTGTTTTTCAAAGCTTCCCCGGAACAAGAACGAAAAGAATGATCAGCGCCTCAGGAAGAAGAAGGGTTGAGAAGCCAACTAAATATTTCGCGTGTTAGCGCCGTAAGGGTTGAGGGGGAAGTGGAAGATTCAATCTCGTTTGAAAAAAAAAAAGTTCCTGAAGGGGGAAAAAAAACAAGAACGTCTCCACTTGCACAACACCCTGAGGGAGAAGAATGACTGATGAAAAGGATATAGGTGGTTTTGGAAGAACCCCGAAAAGAAGTTACACAATCCTCCTTTTTCCGGCCTTCTTCTTCTTCTTCAAGGGATCCTCTGGACATTTCTGAACGACTTTTGATTACCGCCTTCTTTCCATACTCAATTAAAACTTTGTTGTTGCCCTACTTATCTTCCGAAACTGACAAAGTTAACACCGTGGAAAAATCTTACATACAATTCCACGATTTACATTTTTATGTCGTCACAGTTGCACTGTTTCGCATGGTCGTTGTTATTTTAAGGTAACACGTGTTATGTCAAGTATGTAATACTTGAATGCCCTTCGTTCTTCATACAGCACTGTATGGAAAGCTACAGTTTTTCAACCGCGTTTGCCAATTGCCATTTTAGAAAACAGTTTTCCAATAGGTGGTTGAACGATCAGGGCTACTCCGATTCATTGGTGTAGTTGTAAGCGTGTAAGGAATGGGTGGCGGGCGTCCCGCCCCCGGGCCTTTACCTTAAATGAGGCTTCACTGTAATATGTCTGTAGTACTGAGGCTATCAATTTTTTCTATGCTAATTTAGCTGGACATAGTCGAGAATTCAAGTGGCCCGAAAGTTGGAATCAATCACATCACAGTTCATGGAGTCTAACGCTTGTAATGGTTTCTCGTATAGCGTTCAGTTTCCTCGCCTAATTGGGTCCCTCTCGACACAACCATGAGCGGGGGACAGGCGTACACAGGTGCCCTTCCCAGACTCCAAAGCAAAGATTTAGTGGAGCAGGTGCCCATCCCTAGAAACGTTCTGAAAGTATGAATCCTTCAGGATAGCCACATTTTGTTTCGTCCACGCTCACATAAAAAAAATCAATTTCGAGGATTTTTGTTGCTCACAAAACGAATTGCGCCAGGGTGACATAAGTCAAAGATCAATTTCGTGGTTTTTGATGCGCTCTAAAACACCGTTTTTGCAGATCTGACACAACTAAAAAATAATTTTTTTCAGATTTTGCTTCTCTGAATAAAAAAACACCTGAAATCTTCAGCATAGTGATATAATTCCCAGGATTTGGCCAAAATAACAATTTTAGAGCCTTCTAAAATCTTTATTTCTGTTCCTAAATAGCAATTTTGGCGCTCAAGGGCCAGGTCGACGATGTCCGTGTAAGCGTCGTTAAGGGATTAGACGTTTTTGTACGCAAAATGCTAAATTTTGATTGGCGTATAAGCTCTTAAGCTAAGCTTAAGGATAAACGGAAAATCGCCCTGGTCTAAATCGCAATTAAATTATCATTTTGAGCTAAAATCGCCAGATTCCTGATTCACCCATTAACTTTTTTTTCAAGGTCAAATCAACAGTTCTGCAGTTAAAACAACAGTTCTAAGTTGACGGTTTCAGGGTAAAAACTTTAATTTTACAGGCAGCACTCATACTGTGGCGATACGATATCGATTCTACCTCACTCTGGGACCTTTCCATTTGTTTCAATTTGCGTCGGCATTGTCGAAACGATATCGTATCGATGTAGGATTTCATCTTGGGAGGGGTTCCACCACAAATCTGATAAACTCTTTCTTCTTTTGAAACAATGTTCTAGCCATTAGCATAGGGAGAATTAGTAAGTTCCGGGCCATATTTTTAAAGTGATCATGATGCCCGCGGGGTATAGGCCTCCCACGATTGCGCTCTGGCGAACAACTGCAAAATGGTTACATTTTTTGAGACAAATATCAGCGAAGTTGAGAGCTTCCTGTCAGTAACTCACGATACTGCACCGTTTCACGATTTCGCGAATTTGAAAGTTTCGGGGATTTTTTTAGTGGAGTGAACGCGGAACCTAGACAATGGTGTCAACGCCACGACAGCGCCCTGACAAATAGCCGCAAAGTCACAGAATTTTTAGGAGAAATTGGAAGTTTCCTAGGTTTTTTAGCAACTGGCTTTCCTGGCTTAAATTAGGCAATTCCCACCGCTTAATTCAACAGAATCGCAAAGTTTTGAAGCCATTTGGTCTGACCGGCCCCGACAGCGTCCAGCATGGCCTCACGAATAGCCGATAGCACGAATAGCAAGATTTCAAGTGCCAAGCATTGTATTTGAAATTTCTGGTCCTAAATCTCCCCAGAGCATGACGAATACCCAACATATTGGAAGTTCCATGGCCTAATAACCACGGCAATGCGACTTTCCTGTCTTAATTCCCTCGAAAATGAAAGTTTAGGGCCTTAATTATATTAATTTTAGCAAAATTGCAAGTTTTGGGGCCTTTTACCTGGCAGCGAAACTCTGGCTAACAGGCCTTAGAGCAAAGCCTGACAAATTCCCACAAAATAGTAAGTTTCGTGACTGGATATCCACGCGATGGCCGATGGACATTTATGGGTTTTAATTTCGGTGAATTTACCAGCTTAGAGTCTTTATAATACAAGCAAATTAATGCGTTTCCTCTATTCTAGCTGCGAATTAGCGGAGTTTGTCAAATTGCTCCGAAAACTAGCGTTCGTTTCCATTTTAGAAGCGAATGAGCGATTTGTCTCAATTTTAGCCTGGAATTAGTGCGCGCCTTTCTCAGTTTTATAGCCATGAATTAGTGGGTCTTATCAAATGTATCTGACAAATAAGCGTTTCCCCCTCAATTTCAGCAGCGGGTTTCTGACTTTTCTCCATTTTAGCCTAGGATTAGCATTTTTCTTCACTTCTCAGCTATGTGGATTAGCGATTTTTCATCTCTTTCCGCTATTTCTCAATTTTACCCGCAAGATATTCCCTAGTTTCAGTTGCGAATTATTTATTAATTTTACCCGCGATTTAGAGCTCTCAGCCCCGAATTAGTGGGCCTCCTAATCCGCGAGTTATCGTTTTTCTCCATTTTATAGCTGCGAATGAGAGTTTCTTGTCAACTTATGTCGCGAAATAACGCATTTCTACAATTATAGCAGCGAATAAGCTCTTTTCCTCAATTTTGATAGGAAATAAGCGGTTTGTCTCTGTTGTTTTAGCTGTGAGTGAGCGTGTTTCCGTGGCGTAGCGTTTTCCTCAATTTTGGCAGCGCTTTTTTTTACTATTTTTGTCGCGACTTAACACTATTTCTCACAGTAGCTGCCAAATGTTTTCTTAATTTTACTGGTGAACTGCGAATTAGTGGATTTTCTAAAAATTGATCCACGAATCAGCGACTTTCTTATTTCACTTGCTATAATACGCGGTTTTTGCCGAATTGAACCTTATCTCTATTTTCAGCCGCGGATAAGCGTTTAATTCCCATTTTAGGTGGGAAGTAATTAGCAGTTTTCTTAGTTGTAGCCGTGAATTAGGAGGTTCTCTAAATTTTCGCCACGAATTAGTGATTTTTTCATGTTATCTACATGTGAATTAGCGCTTTTACTCAATTTCAGTCCTGATCTTACCTCGAAAAACCGCTGAAATGGGCGTTTTTTCAATATTAGTTGATGCTTCTGAGTGATTGATTTCTTTGTTGACTTATAGCTGCGAATTGCGGATTCTTTGATGATTGCGGATTCACAGATGATTCTGTGCAGCCCGCATTTTATAGTAGGCACCATCTTCTTAGGGGGGGTTGAAACCCCCAAAACCCTCCTAGTAAATCCGCCACTGCGTATCGCTCTAGTATGTTCGCCACCTTAGGTCAAAACTCGTCAGTTTCGAGATACAATTATTGCCTGTTTTGAGGTAAAACCTCTAGTTTCAGGGTACAATTTTCTTGTTGAGGGAAAACTGACAAAATTAGATTTACGGTAAAATCACCAGTATTGTAGTGAAATCTTCAGTTTTGGCTTGAAATCGTCAGTTTTGTTATAAAATCGTCAAAAATTATCAATTTTGGGGAAAACATTTGTCGTGCCTCAGTTCCCTCTCATAGAATATGCTTTTACCAGTTGGCGAAAGTGATCGAATGCGAATGCATCAAAAAAGAGAAAGCCAAGTTTTCAATAAATATTCTGGAAAAGAAAAGGAAGTTGCAGCGTCTTCTGCGACGAACGTTCACAAAAGCTCGCGACAAGTGGAGAACCCTCCTGGAAGAGGAAGCCGACATTATCTCTATCGAGGCCGAGTACAATGTCATCGAGGAGCGGTTCTCTGAATTACGAGCGATTGATCACGAAATCTTCGACACCATGGCGAACGAGGCGTCTGAGCAAGATCTAGAAGTAGAAATAAATAACACTGACGCAACTATGAGTAAATTTAGCTTACTAGACTCAGTGACGTGCCCATGGTCAGGGCTTTAGGAGTCAGAGCCCCTCCCAGAGTACTTCAGCCAGCAGTTTAGAAATAACAAAAAAAAGAAAAAAGTAAAAGCCCACAAGAAACAATGTAAAACTGATTTGTTAGGCCCTAAAAGTTAGCTGTTAGCTGTTTAGCCCCGCTATAAGTAAATATCCACGGCATCAATGGTATTTATATTTTATACCACTGACCAGGCGTGAACTCAGGATTTTCTCTTGGGAGAGTATTGGGGAATTGTGTGCTTTGCTCTACTCAAAATGGTTTGAAGATATTCGCTGCCTGAAAATAGCTAAACTAGCTATTCCCACCATAAAAACGGCTAGGCTGGCTAGGCGCGTCCCAAATTGGCAAAACCGACGATTTGCGCAATGAAAATAGCTAAACCGACTATTTTTGCCCTAAAAATAGCCAAACTGACTTCACGCGCCTTAAAAATGGCTAAATCGACTATTCATTTGGCCCTGAAATGGCTTAAAGTGGCTAATTCGACCATAAGCGTGCCAAAAATGATTCAAAATGACAATTCGCGTCTTGGCTTGACGAACTATTCGGGCCTTAAAAACGGTTAAACTTACTATTAGTGTCCAAGAAAAGCGTAAAAATATGGTTCATGTCCTGTGGATTGCAAAATCGACCATTCGCGCTCCAAGAATGGCCAAACTGACCATTCGCACTTTTACTTGACCATTTGCGCCCTGAAAATGGTACATCTGCCGATCCGCGCCTTGAAAATAGCTAAACTGATTATTTGTGCGCTAAACATACCCAAACGGGGTATTTCCCGCTCTAAAACAGTCCAAACTAACTTTAAAAGCATTTTTAATGGATTAACTGACAATTTGCGGCCTGAAAATGCCTGACCAGCTAAAATGCCTGCTCCAAAAATAACAAAATCGACCATTCGCGCGTCAAATAAATGTCTGACCGCGCGGCGCGGTCTGTGACTGAACGTACTCGCCTTTGGCTTCACGTACTATTAACGTCCCATAAATGGCAAAAATGACCCTATGCTCCCTAAAAATGGCCAAACTGGGTATTCAAACCATAAAATCGGCCAAACTGGGTATTCAAACCATAAAATCGGCCAAACTGACGTTATGTGCACTAGAAAAAAGCTTAGCTGACAATTTGCGCGTTGAAAATTGTGCAACGACGATTTCCTGCCACGAAAATGGCTAAACAGACCATTCGCACCCGAGAAAACGTCAAATAGGCAATTCCCGCTACAAAAACGGCAAAAATGACCGTTGGGATTCTAAAATGGTAGAACTGATGATTCGTGCTCTGAAAATATCGCACTGACTAGTGACTATTTAAACAATGGTCATTCTGGCAGTTATAGCGCCGTGAAAATGTCCGAACTGGCTATTCACGTCCTAAAATTGACAAAAATGACTCCAAGATCCCAAAAATGTGGCCCATAAATGCCTATAGTTAAATTGACAATTTGCGTTTTGAAAAGGCCCGAACGGATAATGCCTGCCCTAAAAACGGAAAAACCAACAAAACCCGTGTCAAAAATGGCCAAACCGAGCCTTCACGCCTTGAAAACGTCTAAATCGACAATTCGTACCGCTTCACCGATGGCCAAACGGATCAGTTGCGCCCTACAGAGGCTGCAGATAGTATTATGACGATTCTCGCCTTCAGAATGGCTATATCTGCACCAACAAATTGCCAAGCTATTCGCGCCCATTTGCTGCATTGATGTGAGTTTGTGTTTTTTCACAAATTTATCCGTGAATTAGGGGGTTTCATAACTTTAGCTCCGGATCGCTGATGATCGGTGATTTTTCCCCTTTTAGCGTTGAATTTGCATTTTGTCTTAATTTTATTTGCCGCTGACTCAACCCAAGAACAGTACATTGCGTCTTTCACAATTTCAGGTGTGCATTAGCGATTTTGTTTCCACTTATTTAGCTATGAATTAGCGCTTTTTTTTCACAGCAACGAAGTGGCCTCCACAAAGCACGAATTAGCGTTTTCTTAATTTTGACAGCGAACTGGTGCTGATTTCCTCGCCTTAGCTTTCAGTGAGTGCCTCTCTTAATTTCAGCAGTGAATGAGCGATTTTTCGCCACGAATTAGCGTTTTTCGTAATTTTAGCTGTGAAGAGACGTTGCGACAAATGACCATATTTCCCGTGAAAAATCTGTTTTTCGGGAGTTTCAAAATAATTTTGTTTTTTTAAGGGCAAAATTTCACCTTGAATGCCATTCAGCATTCAGCCAATTTATGGATGAACTGACGGTTTCAGATTCTAACTGGTTTCGAAGAAAGACGACTTGATGAAGTGTGAGCAGGTGCCCACCGTTGTCCCCTCCTGGCTACGCCCTCCGCCCTCGGGGGGACCCTGCGATAATTCTCGCTCAGGGGCCTCGAGAGGGCCATAGAAACGGCCCTGTTCACTATAGTTGACCTCGAACTAGCTGATTCAGGCTGGTTGGCACTCTTTTTTATCAGCAGGGTCGTCCTAAAGACGCGCAGAAACATCACAGTACATGTCCTCTTGAATTGTTTTCATAGGCGTCGTGACATACAAGAGTCACGTTAATGAATTGGCTGAAATTCTCGGTGTTTTCGAGTGTTTTTAAAGGCCGTTGGGTTCTCTCACTCCAACACGCCTGAAATGACTCATCGAGCGTTCAAACACTTTTCCCCTCCACCAATAATCCCGGAACTTATATTTGACCGGTATGTCACATCAACCGAGAGTCTTTATTCATTGAAAATTGAAGTGTTTTCGACTTTCAGCCTGAGATGTAACATGGAGGAAAAAAAAACACACATTTCAAAGTTTAAGCACCTCTCCTTCCCTCAATTTATACCCAAGAATGAGGCTAATAGCCCTGAAACATTCACATGACGAGATAAATGCCTCAATAAAATGTCATTCCCTGTAATGCGCAAATTGTTCCATCATTTTTATTCGCCTAGTAATCATCCCCCCCCCCCACCAGATTCATTGTTGATTCTCTCAAAAGCACACACCCAAGCGTTCATATGCGTCTATTGGTAAGGGCCCTTGGGAAACAGCCGAGCAAAACGTGATTAGAGAAAGTGAACTATATCCGACAATAATCTCTCACTTTTACTCTCAAAGGTTCGCTTTATATCCGGTAAAGGAAAGGGATTTTTATGACTTTTTGAAGGAGTGACAGATTGGTTGAGTATTTTTCTAAAGGATCGGTTCAGAGGGTGAAAATTTACGAGCAATTTCTCTTCATGTTAATTGAACACTCCCTCGTGTGTCGTTAATAATTTCACATAAGCCCCTGGGGCGGGAATAGAACTTTTAAATTTTTCAAATATTTGAGCGAAAGTGATTCGAGAAAGTGGTTCGATTTTTCCGTTTTGGCATAGTTTTCCCGTTAGCTCACCTCATTCCATAGGGTTATAGAGTTAAGCCCTTATAAAAACTCGAAGGATAAGCATCTAAGGGAACAGTCGGTGAAAATCAAGTGTCCGGGAGTGAGTTCGAGAAAAAATGGTGAGCCCGACAATTTATGATATTCGGTTAAATTCATTTTGAAGCGTATAGGCATTGCGTATACCTTTCAAAACTTAGGAAGAGCCTACCAGTGACAAACTCATTCCAAACATTCTCGGGAACCTTTTCATGTCATTATCAAGCCATATCATTAGATTCCAAACAAAACAAGGATGATCTTTGGGTATTTCATAAACATTTCCCTTCTTATGACAGAAAAATTGTTGTTATTGCGTAATTTTCAAATTGTTGAAGGTAAAGAGGGATTTTCAAACCTATAAAAACAAAAAAAGTTTGAGTGAATGTCCCGCTAGCCCTAGTTTGTAATATCCTATTTTTTTTCGCCTTGTCACTGGTCGTAATAGCATTGAGGTGTTTTTACACTCCTCCCACAACCTCGTCAATTTATCACACTGTTAAGAGTGAGAGAGAGAGAGAGAGTGATGAAGCGATAAAAAAAACGTCCGGGTGATTTGGGTCCTGCACTTTTCAACTCTCCACATCCCGCTCTATCCGTATAGAGTTATGTCATCTGCGAAAACATTTTCGCTTCAGGCGGGATTAATCCTAGTCACCAACCTTGCCTTTTGCTCAAAACTCGTATCTTTTATGAATGGGCACCGTTGCATAATTTGTATTTCATTCGCAGAGGTTCGCGATTCTGTTTGCCGTATTATTGGGGCTGTCGGCTTCCGCTCGCGTTCAAAAAAGATCGATCGGCCCGTTGGCAACGATCGGGTCTTCGTTTGGATCAATAGGATCGTCAATTGGAAGTATTTTCTCTGGTTCGACGCCGAGTCCAATGAATAAATATCCTTTGTGGAAAGTTCACAAATACACTGGGATTGATCTGAAACCGGTGAATCCGGCAGAAGGGGAGGAACTGGGAACAGTTTCCGAGGAGTATGGCGACTATATGTCGCCCAGAGAAGAGGAGGGTCTCCCTCCTAAGGTATAACATCTTTATACATTATTCTCGTTTCGGCTGGATTACTTTATTTTAATGTTTGGTTACTTTATTTAGACGATCGCAGTACCTGACGTCAATGCTTTCCAACCCTCGGCTCCCTATGAGCACTCATTTGAAGCTGACCACGATGCAGTTGCTAACCTGATTCCAGGCGGAGGAAACGATGCGTCCAAATTGTCTCTCCTGTCGGCACTTCTAGGACGATCCGACGTGGCAGAGGACAAAATTGGTTTGAACCCTCTTAAAAAGAAGAAACTGGTTCCTTTGGGCTTAGGAGCGTTGAGTGCCCTCGTGAAAAACGGTTATATTGGAGGCGGGGGCGTTGGAAGTTTCCAGAGCTTGTTGAGCGGATTTGGTGGGTCTTCGGCTTCGGCGACTGGATTCGAAGGTGGATCGACGGTGTACCGCGGCGTTCCAAGTGCCCCATCAGGAGGATTCCTGTCCAACTTGCCGTTCTTTGGAGGTAGGCCGAGTGGAACGCCCGTAATTTTGCCTGATCCTGTTCTTCCGGATATTCCTCACCTTCGAATTGTACCCGAAGCTCCAAGACTACCACAGTTAACATTACCTGGGCCGTATAAGTTACCGTACTCGACAGGGTCTTACGTCAGCATTAAGGTATTACCTATTTCATGAATTCGAAGCTGAATTGACGGTACTGAACATTGACTTTTATAGGCTCCCAAACCTCACACTTTGAGCAACGATCATCACAGTTATGAGTACTCTCCTCCGGCAACTTCTTACGGCGTCCCAGACTTGTCGACCACTCATAATTACGAGCCCGCACCATCGCCTCCCGTTCAACAGTATTCACCGAGCCCCGTGTACCAAGCCCCCGAAATATTCAACCCGTCGGCGCCTCAATTCAGTTCAGCTCCAGCACAGTCACAGTACAGTGCTCCACCCGCACCACAATATAGTGCTCCACAGTTTAGCGCTGCTCCTCAATATAGCGCTCCCCCAGCACCACAATACGGCCCTCCTTCACCACCAGCCACTCAATACGCCGATCCATCGCCAACGTACTACCCTCAAAACTATCGAACGAGTTACGATGTCGCAGCATCCGAACCGGAAGTATCTGTTGTTGAGGTACCTCAGCAACAAGTCAGAAGTATGAAGCAACAAGACGTGTCGTACTTGCCCAGTTCAGCTACACCAGCGCCCTTCCAAGGTACGTGTCCAATTCTTCAGAGAGAAGGGGGGGGGGGACTCGTAGAAACAACCGCCTCGGTAACGTTTTTGGATGCCTCAGTAAAAATTGCACAAATTAAGAAGAACGGGGGCGTGCTTATAATGCGAGTGTTACACTAAACTCGAGAACACATCTTTCCAACATTTCCGGTGGTCCAAAAAAA